>CM033725.1:56814690-57447215 GCA_019671005.1 Hibiscus mutabilis
CAAAATAATAACGTGAGATTTGTTAGGGTACTAAATATGTAAATTTTCCTAAATAAAAACAGGGGAGGTTGCCTTTTCCGACCACCAATGTATCTGCTTTCTGCTTCAGCACCTGTTCTTTTGTTGGTTTCAGTATTTGATTTGATTTGGTTATCTCTTTAAGGGCATATGCTTGTAAGGCTGTAAATTCAATTGACATTCAGTGAACCAAGTATTGATTAAGGAAAGTAATTAAATATTTAATATTTAAAATTTGATTAGTTATTAATACATTCTTGTTGTCTTATGGTAAATCTTTAATTTTACCTATATAAATTATCCTCAGATGCATGTACATGTTGAGTTTTTGGATTTATTGCCATTTAAGCATTTTATTTTACTGTTTTTTTGGATATATATTTGATAGTTATCCTCAAGTCCATTTAAAATATTATAAATATGTAAAATAAGAGTTGGGATTAGAGACGTGAGTAAAACTCGACTTAAAAAACCAAAAATTTTATTTGAGAAAAATTTAATTTGAAAAAAATTTAAATAACGTTTGACTTAAAATGAGAATTCAAATAACTCAATTTTTTAATAATTAGTAAATTTATTTTTAAGTTCGAGTCGAGTCCCAAAACTTTGCCTAATATATGCATATTGCAAATGAAAAAAATATGAAAAAATATTATGTATATCGTATATAGTTATAGAAAGATGTTTAAATTTGAACCATTTACTACCATAATATTATACATATCTGCAATTAAATATGAACAAAAACTTGTACAATTTGACTCCAAAAAATTCAAATAAATTTATAGAGCTTGCATGTAGAAGGCAGTGGGCCATTCCGGCAAGCACACCTGAGTGTGCATGGCTTCTCTCAAGGCAAGTTCTGGTTCACCAATCACTAAGTACGAGAGGGCTCTTCTCACAAATACAGTACCAGACGGAACAAACATCATTGGTACCAACTGTATTCAAAGGAAAGAATACAAACCGACATTTGAAACACAATGCATGCTATCAACTGTAAAAATGAAGCTTTATTATGAGTGGCTAAAGAGAAGAACTCGGACTATATAATGCATCAGCAGGTACTCAAGCTGGTGAGAAGTAAACAAATCCATTAGAGGAAGGTACCTTTGAGTAGTAATCAATAGCATTTTTAAAATCTTTGTCTCTAAATGCAATATCCCAAATTTCTTTGTATTCAACATATCTTGAACCTGTTGCGTCCACTCTTGAAACGAAAGCTTCACCAAAAACACAGTGCCGGAAAATTAGAAAATGAGAAAAACCAGCAGGAAGAACATGAACCTATGCATGCCAATTGTTATTTTCATAAATTTGAGAAAGTAAAATAGCCATAACCCACCTCATTTTCTGCGCCTTCTTCATCTTTATAACCGGTTTTAAGTAAGATATCATGCACCGCAGTAAGATCCATCCTAGCACATGCCTTTCCGAGCGGGGAAAGCATAGTTGGCACTCAGCACCGGTGGCATCTTAGATAGACCCATTAGAACATGAGATGCAACCTATGGAAAGCAATGGGGACATATTAATTTAGTAGATTTTAAGATGCATCTATACATCACATTCTCTAAATTGAAATGGCAGTGAGTTCAATGGCTTGAAACTTGTACATCTTTCTGTTTTTGAAGAGGTGCCACTGCTGAAAGGAGGAATTTGATATCAGGTCGATCTCTAGCCTCGTACTGAAGACATTTTGAAGCCAATTCAACCAATTCTGTGGCATCTTCATTAGCATACTGCCCTTCTAGCGAAGAATCCAATAACAACAACAAATTCTTTCCCCTTGTCAAATCCAATGCCTGGAGAATCAACAATCACATAATAGTGTGAAAATTGATGTATACAAAATTGACTAGAGCAAAAACCAAAATAAATAAATAAATAAGGAGAATGTCACCATTCATCAAAAGAGAAGGCCAAAGGAAACAAACCAGAGTCCCATACTAAGGTCTGCACAAGGATAAACAAGAGAAGCACATCCTCGAAAGAGTGCAAGGATAAACAAGGATAAACCATAGTTCTATTTTTCTCCTCGACTCATCTCATAGAACAACAGATAAAACTCCACATTACCTATAGGACTATTCCAGAATAGTATAGTAGATATTCAAGACTTCTATTTTAAGACATTTTGCACTCTGCTAACATTTTACAGATCTTAATGTGACTTTCTTGCCTCCCAACATGAAGACCTGCTTCTGAAACTGGCAGGAGATCTTAGTCACTTAATTAATTCAACAAGCTCCCAAATATAAAAAACAACACCAAATGCCTGGGTTCCAGGAGCTTCTTATACAATACGAAAATCATTATTGAATTCCCATTGCAAGTTCAATATAAAAGAAACTCAAGATTCATTTACATTCTACCAAAAATGCAAATGTTAATCAATAAGAACTTCAAGGGCAGTATTAGCAGGGAAATAGAAAGAACAAAACTGAATTTGGATAACCAAATGTCTCGTACATGACTGGGAGGGATATGCTTTCCACTTAAGAGATCCAGGAGAACAGTTCCATAACTGTAAATCACACTCTCAGGGACGACCCTGCCTGCGGAGTTGAAAAACAAATAACTTAGCAATGAAGGGATGTAAATTCAGTAACTAATCTCCTTTTTTAGAAGGGCTATAAAATGTCTATTGTTTCTTATTTTAAGATTAAGATAAAGAACCAGTTCCTTGAAATTCAAAATCTTAGTACGTAATCAGAAGAATTAACCTGTCCTCAAAAATTCAGGAGTATAAGCCAAATTATTACTGTAGCTTTTCCCATCTCGGCTATTTTTCATCAGTCCAAAACTGGATAATCGAGGATCCCCGTCCTGAAATAGAATGGAATTAGAAGCAGAAAATAATGCTGGTCACCGATCTCCCTCCAGAGACGAGTTTTAAACATATAGCACATATCAATCAATAATTTATTCTGTATTTTGCCTATGCTATTGTCTATGACTCTATCCAGCTGAAACAATCAATTTTGAGATCAGCCAAACCACAAAACCCAAGTCGGCTGATGCAAAGCTGACTAATTAAAGGACTCTCATATCAGAATGAATTCACATTCTAAAATGTAATTAAAAACTGTACCTAAATCTCATGTATGGCAGTATTGGGGGAAAATCAACAAGAAAGGTCCCTTAACTGCTAAAAAATGTCACTTTCTACCCATTCTCAAAAGAAGCAACCATATACCACAATCTCCCAAAAACTTAAATGTTAAACCATAGATGATGTTGGAACTAAAGGCTATGATAGTCAAACCAATCCCAACCCTAACTTATATAAGCATTTAAATCATGTAAATAACATGGTAGGAAGGGAATGAACAAATCGAACCTCATCGGAAAGAACTCGATAAGCATTTAAATCGTGATAAATTTTAAGATTTTCAGCATTGCAATGATCAAGGGCTTGTGCAACATGGTAAGCAACTCTAAGGCGCATTTCCCAGGGCAAAGGCTGTTTCTCCCCTGCATTATTCATAGTTTTTCAAAATAAGATACACAAACAATGGGAGTAAAAAGGGTGCTCTTTTCCTTTTCTTTAATAGTATAAGGGGTAAAGGACAAAAATGGCATACAGTGGAAGAGATGCTTAGAGAGTGTATCATTAGACATATATTCAGAGACCAACAGCCGCTCGTCCCCTCGGCGCAACATCCGATCAAATTAACCAATCTCTTGTGGCGGACTTTACCAACCCCGGCAGCTTCGTTAACAAACTGGTGTGGGTCGGGCCAGGACAGCCTCGAGAATCGCTTAATCGCCACCACTCGGTTGTTCTTCAACTTCCCTCGGTACACCACGTTTGGGAGCCTTGTCCCCGCTCTCCGACACTATAGGTCGTTGCTGAACCCGTTGGTAGCCGCCCGCAGCTCCGCCAGGTCGAACTCCTTGAATGCCGGCACCGCCGGTTGCTCCCAACTCCCATCTGAAAACCAAAAATAAAGAAATCCGACATCAGGTAAACAAATGAATGAAGAAGAAGAGAATGGACATGGGGGCATTGGGAGAATGAAAGGACCTAGATCTGGGTTGTTCTGGGAATCAAGAGGAAGAGGAGGAGGTTGATGGGAGGGTGGTTTTGGACTGAAAATAGCCCATCACGGCAACAGTCCGCCTGCCTTTTGACACATGTAGTGACTGAGACAAAGCAGCAGAAAATAAAAAGAAAAACCCCAGAAGGAGCTTGAACAGTAAGGAGGAGGAGCAGAATCAAAGCTACTGAGGACAAACACAGTTGACTAGAAATGGAGCTGAAAAGAAGAAGAAGAAGAAGAAGAAGAAGAAGAAGAAGAAAAGACCACGGGTGCCGAACTCCCTCCCAAGTTTACTTCAGTCTTCAACTCAGTGTATTATTATTTTCTATTTTATTTTTTTATTTTTGGTCTCAAGAAATTGTTTCCACCAGATCTGTTTATGTCCATGGGTTGGGCCGGCCCATTCAAGAATTAAATAAATTTTAAATTTTGAATTAATTAAATAATTTTTTTGTTGTTAATTGGAATAAGTAAACGATTTTTTTCGAAAATGTATTTCATCTTAATTTGTATGAATCAATTAATAAATTGGTATATATATATACTCATTTTATTAAAAATTATTTAATTTTTGAATTAATTTGAAAACAAATTGATCCGTTTTTGGATAAACGAAAATGAACTGGATATTAAAAAAATGATTAATAAATTAATATAAATACTTTTTATATGGCTATTAATTTTAATAATAAATAAATTAATCTATTTTTCAAACGATAACAAGCTGTATACACTTGTCACAATTATGATAATGAATTTCTAGACTTGTTTCATGCATCAATTTTTTTTAATAATGATCTAACATGCCTTATTCCAGACATGCAACTAACATGCAAACATGTTTTTGAATGTGTCCAAATGACCTTTAAATTGAATGAAACCCTTTTGAACATGTCTTAAGTATAACCTTTTGACTAAATTCCAACTAGTTTAGCAAAAATGCTTCTTTAGAATACCAAATCTTTTTAAAATGTATGGGCAACATTAGGAGAAAGTTTCAAATATAGATTAAGGTCTATATGACCATTGCTTATCTTCCTAGACACATTTATGTCAAAATTGACAAGTAAATTGCTTTGAACCATAAATAAGAACCTATCATTCTAAATATTTGATGCATCATGTTTTCATACATAAGAAAAATGAATCTATAATGTATGTCAACAATATTAAGCATGCCTCAAGCAACTTATTCATCCTATCAACATATGTCGCATATGCATATATTCAGGGGCGTATCTAACGTGGTTCCTAGTGGGTCACGTGACCCACTATTAAAAGAGAAAAAAAATCTCTATTATGTATGGTGTAGTTTTAGAAGCTTATATTTACCATTTTGGGGTTAATTTATAAATTGGTCCTTCTAATTTTATCTATAATTCATTTTAATATAATTTTACAAAAAAATTGACCCTTTCAAGTTTTCTTTTCTTTCAATTTGATTGATCATCATGTTTATTTTTATTTTCATTATTTTGTTGATTAACCATCAACATTCAACCCGTTGGCTGATTAGTCTGGATGGGTACTGCAGAGGTTCATCCCACTAGAAAAAATGATTGTTGGTTTTCCTTATTTATTTATTGCACTATATATTTATTGTTATTAATATTTTATTTTATTATTATAAAACACCATAATTATTTTTTGGTAGTTAATATATTTTTTATTTTTATAATTATGATTATTGTATAATATATTTTCTCATCTATTTTATTATATTTATTATACTTATCTTTATTATGGCATAAGTCAAAAATGCCCCCAACATTTGACTGAATAAATCACTTTGGCCCCTATTCTTATTTTTGGATCAATTCAACCCTCAACGTTTCATTTTAGATTAAAATGACCCATCTGCGGATGAAAACTGTCAGTCAACTGACGGTGAATGGCTTGAAATGACGTGACAAACCTATATGACAATGCACCTTGACATGGAAGTATCATATAGACAAATGTGTTGACTTGAAAAAAGTTACATCAATCAATTTTTTTATAAAATTATATAAAATATAAATACTTTTTTTCTACTGACTTATCATTCTGTCAAGTCATTTCAAATTGTTTACTGTTAATTTTCTGACAATTTTCATTCGCATAGAGGTCATCTTGACCTAAAATAAAACGTTGAGGGTTGAATTGCTCCCAAAAAAAGAATGTGAACCAAAGTGGCTATTTAGACAAACATTAAGGGTATTGTTTGACTTTATGCCTTTTATTATCACCGCTTTCATTATTTTCATTGTCATGTATATTATTTTTCTATCACTATTATTTTATTATTTATTTATTTGTATTATTAATTCTTTTTTGGTGTATTTTTCAATAGTTAACTTTATTTATAAATTATTATGTAATATTAATTTGTAATTTGGTTTTTAATGATTTTCAAATACAATTTTTAATAACTTATTTAATTTACTCTCGATTTACATGCTATTGTATTTACTATTGGTCGGTGAATCACCAAATTTAAATTTATAGATCTGCCCCTACATATATTCATTAGATGCTAATTACACATTCATCTTGCTCCCTAAGCTAGACCAAGTTACTAAGAATACAACTAGGATTAAACATTGAGAAGGGCAATAGTCCATTAAGTTTTTAAATCTAAAACTCAGGAGGGATAATAGTGGGTAGGTCTGGGTACGGCTAAATGACGACAAATTTCGAAATTAGTCATTGAACTGAAAATGTTAGACTTCTCCATAACATTTTTGGTTGTTAAACTTATTTTTTTTATAAAATTTTAATTTGAGACAAAGTATTAAAACTTATAAAATAATTACCGATAATTGTAAAAAGAAACTCAAAAAATCAACCGAAAATATTATCTAACAATTTTCATCCGCATAAAGGCCATCTTGATCCAAAATAAAACGTTAAGGGTTGAATTATTCTCCAAAAAAGAATATGGGCCAAAATGACTATTTAGACAAACATTGAAATATTGTTTGAATTTATGCCTTTTATTATCACCGCTTTCATCATTTTCATTGTCATGTATATTATTTTTCTATCACTATTATTTTATTATTTATTTATTTGTATTATTAATTTTTTTGGTTTATTTTTCAATAGTTAAATTTATTTATAAATTATTATGTAATATTAATTTGAAATTTAATTTTTAATGATTTTTAAATATAATTTTTAATATTTAATTTAATTTACTCTCAGTTTACATGCTATTGTATTTATTATTAGTCGCTGAACCACCAAATTTAAATTTATAGATCCGCCCGTGCATATATTCTTTAGATGCTAATTACACATTCATCTTGCCCCCTAAGCTAGACCTAGTTACTAAGAATAGAACTAGGATTAAACATTGAGAAGGACAATAGTTTATTAAGCTTTTAAATCTAAAACTCGGGAGGGACAATAGTAAATAGGCCTGGGGTACGGCTAAAAGACACTAAGTTTCAAAACTTGTCATCGAACTGAAAATGTTAGACTTTTTCATAACACTTTCGGTTGTTAAACTTAGTTTTTTTTTTATAATTTTTTAATTTGAGATAAAGTATCAAAACTTATAAAATAAGTACCGATACTTGCAAAAAAAAACTCAAAAAACCAATCGAAAATATTATCAAATAGTGTAACATTTTCAGTTTAAGAACAAATTTCAAAACTTGTCGTCTTTTAGCCGTATCTTAAACATATTATACGTTAAGCTCGTCTGACAATAATATGTTAAACCAAAAAAAAATTAGAGGGACAACATCCTCTCTCATCCGCTAAATGGCTCTGCCAAATTGACAAAAGATTAACGGTAATAAAAATATGTAAAATCGACTTATGTCATACTATGCATGTATTATATGATTCTTGATTCCGATACTAGCTTGAGCTTTCTCAAGTAGTTGTAGTGGCGCGCTCCCCTTTGAGATGGAAGGTTTCGTTCACATCAACCAAGTGTGGGGTTACTACCATAGTCATGTTGACATTTTCCTTTTTAATTTATATTTAGGGACCAATATAAATTATAATATATAAACATGTATTTTTAAGACCAACAACTAATTAGTCCAGTGAGATGGAGAATTAAATCCCTTAAACAAGTTTAAGAGTTCGAATTATGGCATTGTAAATGGAGCAATTTAGTTGGGAGCGTCACCCGCATGATAAGTCCTTGTAGTACCTGATCCGAATTAATCAGTCAATAAGTTGAATATCAGTAGTTAAATAAAAAATATTTTTAAGTATATTAGTTTATTAATTGTCTATAATGGGTTTATATCGATAATACACAATACATATTAGTTTATTAATTGTCCATTTCTCTTCTTTCTTCCTTTTCTTTTTTCTATTTTTTAATTTTTAAATTTAAATTTTTGTGTGATTTAGTTTAATAAGTCTTTTTCTTTTCTAATAAAATGGTAGATTTTTTCTACTATTTTAGCATGCTTTCTCTACTCTTATGACATGTTTTCTCTACTGCTCTTGTAGTATATTTTCTCTCTTTTTCATAGTTGAATTTGACGTCATTCCTTCGAGTTGACATTTATTGATTATCATGCGTTGATATGCTCTTTGTTTAGACCCTCATATTGGTTTCCTTGTATTGATAGACGCTTGCAATTACCAAATATAGTTTGTGATTGTCATTTTTATGTTAATGTTGATGATGCTTATCCTTCACCGACGATAATGATATTTGTTTATTTATCATTTTTTGAGTTGTTTGGTTAGGTTTTAATCCTTTACTTTTTAGTTCCTATTTTATTTTTTAACGGTTAGTTTACACTTTAATGATTTAGAAAAAAAAATATCAGTTAATGTGCTATTCTATTTTTGTAAACTCTTTTTATAATTTCATTTTATTTTCTTTTATTCAATAAAATTAATTATTATTTTAAAAATATGTATAGAAAGAGAATTTATCTCCTCTGACCAAAATTAAATGTACGACGCGAGTCAATCTGAATTAATCAATGGAAATTGGAAGCGAAAACAAAATCAAATGTTATAGATTCCCGGTCATATAAAAGTATTCTATGATGCAAGCAGTGATGACATAGAAGAACGAAAATGCAAATGGACGTAGACTTTGTTTTCATGAGGGCTGGCTGCTGCAAGCTGTCACGTTGTGGACAGCTGAATCACTCATGAATATGACCACGAATGTTGCTGACGACCCCGTTGAAACGGGTCTCAGACTCTCCAGCTACACCACTACTGCACCAGCAAAGATATTATATATGTTTATGTGTATAGTCCATATGCACACATACATACAAAGTGTCCACATGCGTTGGATGCATGAATTCAATATTCATTTAATAATTTTGTCTTTTTGGTCGACTCAAATCAAGCTTTCATCTTGTAGAAATTTTGACTAATGGTGTTTTTGTAGGATCGAATCCAAAACATGTTTTTTTACCAAACTGAAGTTATGCAATCGCACAATAAAAAAAGACATTATTTGTGGGTTATTTAACTAAATTTTAATTCTAATTCAAAATATATAATTATAGGAGTAAATACTCGATTACAAAAAGAATTATATTCAAATGGAAGTTTTTAACTCAAAATGTCTATTTTTCCTTTAATTTTATTTTTTACTAAATATATCGTACCATAAATTTTTCATTCCAAAACAAAATAAAATTCAGGTCACAACTTCTACCGACGTAAAATCTAAAATGGGTTGAAATGTATGGGTTTAGTCATTGTTGAATGTGTTGAAGATGATGCATATGGCGGCCATTTTTTCACCTCATTAATCTTCACTTTTGTGTTGTCCCCCCGGTCTAATCTCAACCCTATTGCCGTCGCTTCCCGAAGCTATTTGCAATTTGCATTGCTTACCATGAGTGGCGTTGTATTTTCTGCTGCTAGTCCTAGATGTGTTTGTCCTTTTGAGGTGGTTCGCTGCTGTCTAAATTTCGATTATAGGATGAATTGCTGGCCTTAGGAATACTTGTCGTTTTTCAGTTTGCTGGTTGCTTTTCTTCACTATGGACTGCTTGTCTTGGTTCATGGTTTTTGTACCTCTACTTTTGAACTTCATTTATATCAATAAAATAATGTTTGCTGAGAAAAAAAAAATTTCGCTATATGGATGGACCACCCTATTTTTAATGTTAATCATCACTTATATCTCCCTCATTAATTGACTAATTCGAATCAAATTTTACAGAAGCACAATATAAGCCGACTCTCTCAATCTATTTTTCTCTATTCACAATGCCATGATACGAGCAGGTCTGGCCCTGGTCCAGGGCAATAAAGGCGCCCACCCCACCGCTCAAAGAAGTTATATGTTTGTAATTTTTTCGAGCTATATTGGTTGTTAAGGGCCTACTTTTTTCTAATACTTGTTATTTAGGGCCTATTTTTTTCAATATTTATTAATAGGGATCTACTCTTAAAATTTAATTTTTATTATAATATTTGTTATTAGGGGCCAAATTTTTCAATACTTATTATTTTTTTCAATACTTATTTATTTTTCATTACTTTCTATTAGGGACAAGATTTAAATAGTGGTATGCAACCGTAACAATGACCGTTTTATGACGGTAGCGACAACATCTGAAACCGCAATACTTACAACCGTTATGGCTATAATAACACGTCATTAAAATTTTTCACAACCGCGATATTTGCAGTGGCTGAAATAGTATATGTAATGTCCGCAACTACGATAAACGTAACACAACTGTAAACACAACTGCAGCTGTGATTTAAATCTCTAATTTAAGGGCGTATTTTTTGGATTCGCCCTGGAACACTAAAAGTTCAGGGCCGGCTTTGGATACGAACTCCTAACCTTGCTAAAAGGATCTAACGCCTCATCTCACTATGCTAACTTGTTGTTAGTGATGGTCCACCCATTGTTTTCACCCCCATGAAATTTCAAACGTCCATTAAATGCTGCCATCATCTATATATATTGATACGTTAACCCATCCTTGCAAGCCTATAAGCATTGCCTTCAAACGGTTCTCCGAAGATTGCTTCAGTTTCTTGTCTGCTCTTTACTCTCTTCTTCTCCCAAGCTATTACATATTCTTAACCATTTTTGGTATACTTAATATAATACATGGCTTGCCAAAATAACATTTCCAAAGAGGTTGGTGAACTTCTTTTTTGTTTTCCCAGTTAAATTTTCACCATCTATGAAGCTTTGCTAGATCATTGTATATATATATAGTATGCATGGTGATGCTGGACAAATCTCCATAATATTTGATATCCTATATGTATACATGCATACAAGGTTGTAAATTGACTGAAACTATATATATCAGGTGAGTATTGAAAAGATGGAAATGAATGGAGAGGAATACACCTTAGATGGAGCTGTGGATCGACATGGTCGACCTGCTATTCGAGCCAGAACAGGAACTTGGGTTTCTGGAATGCTACTGCTAGGTAAATCTCCATACATATATAATTGCAATTGCATGCATGCAAATAACTTATTTTGACTGTTCATATCATGATGTTCAGTTAACCAAGGGCTGGCAACATTGGCATTCTTTGGAGTTGGGGTGAACCTGGTGCTATTTTTAACGAGGGTGCTCGGCCAAGACAACGCAGCCGCTGCAAACAACGTCAGCAAATGGCTCGGGACGGTCTACGTTTTCTCTCTGCTCGGTGCCTTCCTTAGTGACTCTTACTGGGGAAGGTACAAGACTTGTGCCATATTCCAGGCTGTTTTTGTTGTTGTAAGTTACAATTAATTTTTCTCATGTACATATAGTCTCACTCTCTTTTTAAAAGACATGTCTGTGATAAGATGGGGAGTGACTCGAAATGCTAATGCAAGTTGTTTCAACTTTGGCTATGACAGGGATTGGTGTTGTTATCAGTTTCATCCTCTATATTCTTGCTCAAGCCTAGTGGCTGCGGTAATGAACAAACTCAATGTGGATCTCACTCCACTTTCCATATCATCGTCTTCTACTTAGCCGTATACCTTGTAGCCCTAGGGAACGGAGGTTACCAGCCTAACATCGCCACCTTCGGGGCCGATCAGTTCGACGAGGAACACCCTAAAGAAGGGCACTCGAAAGTAGCCTTCTTTAGCTACTTCTATTTAGCTTTGAACCTTGGATCACTCTTTTCGAATACGGTTTTGGGTTACTTTGAGGATCAAGGCATGTGGGCACTTGGATTTTGGGCATCTACTGCCTCTGCCTTTTTGGCACTAGTCCTCTTTCTGATTGGGACACCTAGGTATAGGCACTTTGAACCCAAGGGCAACCCTCTCTCAAGGTTTTGCCAAGTATTGGTTGCTGCAACTAGAAAATGGAAGGCTAAGAGGATTCAAGGAGAAGAGAATTTGTTTGAAGTGGATAAAATGGAATCTGCCACAAATGGAGACAGAAAGATACTCCATACAGATGGTTTCAGGTAGGTTCATGTATACATAACTATTTAGATTTTGGTCAAACCTAAAAATTAGGTTATAATAATAAGTATTAAAAAATAAAATTTTACAGAGTATGTCTCTAATAATAATATTAAAAAAATTAGACCTCAATAATAAATATTAAAAAATAGTCTTCTAATAACAAGTATTGAATAAAATTAGACCCTAATAACACGTATTGGAAAAAATAATTTTAAGAGTAGACCTCTAATAACAAGTATTAAAAAATTAGACTCTAACATTAATAATAGAAATCATCTACCTTTTTGGTGCACCTATTTATGACTCTACACTAAAAATTAGGTTTAGGATTTATGGTTTATGGTTTAGAGAATTTGGGGTATGGTGTATTTTTAGGGTGTAGGGTTTAAGATTTAGAATTTAAGGCTAGACTTAATTTTTAGTGTTTTTTAGTGTTGAGACATAAAAAGGGCACCGAAAACGACATAGGATTTTTGTTCCTAATATTAAGTATTGTAAAAAATTGGGTCGTAGAGAGATGTCTCACATGCCAGGCTCAAGGACGAACAAAAATTCTATGTGTCAGTACTAAAAAATTAAATTCTAAACTCTAACCATAAATTTTAAATCTTAAAAATACATTATACCCCAAATTTCTTAAACCTTCAACCTAAACTCCAAACCTAATATTATACGGGCATTGGTAAAATTATTTAAAGTTTAATTAGATTAAGTTTATTGACCTTCTTTGTATTCATTTTCAATTTCAGATTCTTGGACAAAGCAGCAATTATGACACCGAAAGATCATGCCGAGCATGATAACAAGTTACACGGTCGCAATCCATGGCGTCTCTGCACAGTAACACAAGTTGAAGAAGTAAAATGCATACTAAGACTCCTCCCAATCTGGCTATGCACCATTCTTTACTCGGTCGTCTTCACTCAAATGGCATCACTCTTTGTCGAACAAGGAGCCGCCATGAAAACAAGAATCTCCAACTTCGACATCCCGGCTGCAGGCATGTCTAGCTTCGACATACTCAGCGTAGCAACCTTCATCTTCCTATACAGATTCGCTCTCGACCCCATAGTCGCAAAAATCAAGTTCGAACCAAAGGGACTCACCGAGCTTCAAAGAATGGGGATCGGCCTCGTTATAGCCATACTAGCAATGGTCGCAGCAGGTTTGGTCGAAGTGTGGAGACTCCAGGACGCGAGAAAAGATTGCCCCAACTGCGTAAACGCGAGCCCTTTGAGCATATTCTGGCAAATCCCACAGTACACGCTGATAGGAGCCTCGGAGGTGTTCATGTACGTCGGTCAATTAGAGTTCTTCAACGGGCAGGCGCCGGACGGATTGAAGAGCTTCGGGAGTGCACTGTGCATGACATCTATATCGCTCGGGAACTACGTGAGTGATTTGCTGGTGACAATCGTTATGAAAGTGTCGACAAAAGGTGATCTGCCGGGGTGGATTCCGGGCAACCTTAACAATGGTCATTTGGACAGGTTTTACTTCATGCTAGCAGCGTTAACAGCGGTTGATCTTGTGATCTACATAATATGCGCCAAGTGGTATAAATATATTAAGTTTGAAGGAAGAAATAGAACAGATGATAATGGCGATGATGGGCAGATAGAAGCGGCACCGGAGCATAGCGTTTAATGACAACATGAAAACGACGGATAAACTCTTGACTACTAATTAACGTAAAAAAGACTTATAAATTTTGATTAGTCCTATATTATGAATATACCATAACTTATAAATCTACTTTCACTCATAATTTTCTTTTTGAATTTATGAAATTATATACAACTTATTTACTATCTTCATAAAATTTTATGTATGTATCATTTTATATAAAACCTACCTTTTATGTGTTATTTCCAATCATCATAATATCAAATTTTATATGGTCATGTAATATGAATTTAGTAATTTCAAAAAAAATGAATTTAGTAGAAATAATATAAAAAAATGATAAATTACAAATTTCATCACTTAATTTTTTTCTCATTCTTATTATGGTCATCAATTTAATCACAAAACTTTTGAATTGCTCCTATTTTGGCCACTCTGCCATTAAGTACTCAACAACGTTATTACTAGACTTCTGTCTTTTAAAAAAATATGAAATAGTCCCGAAACTTTTTTTTTTACTTTTTGATAAAAAAACTCTGGTCTCAGATTCCGTTTAATTTCTCGACAATGTAGAATGTTCTTCTAAATCCCAATGGTGGGGAGATGGAGAAGGGGGAAGCAAGATGTATATCATAATTTCACACTGATTAGACGTTGGATATTGTAGATTAAAGTAATTTGAGCAAGGACGAAATTAGGATCGAACATTAAGAGGGGAAATGTCTATTAAGCTTCTAAATTTAAAAATGAAAGAGGCAAAAAACCTTATTTGACTGTTATTTAAAGTAAAAAGAACTCAAATACTATTATACCAAAATATTGGGAGGGATAAAAACCGCTTCCAAACTATACATACTTCCGTCCCTGAATTTGGGGTTGTGAGTGTTAGGCTTTAATTTTTGTTGAAGGTAATTTCGCACGATATTTTTTAGGCTAACTATATATTGGTGGAAAAAAATCATACATCATCACTAAAACAATTTTTTTTGAAAAGTTATGGTAAATGATCATTAATGTTATATTTAATAAAACATATCAACTCAGTTTAAACAATTTATAATAACAATTTATCCGACAAATAAATTTTCTCTCTCTCCGAATTTAACATTTTCTAACAATGGAATATATTTAAATAAGGAGGAAATGTATAATAAAATACACTCAAACATGAAAACGAACTATATTCACCAAAAAAATCACATATATAAAAATAACATGAAATCACAAAGTACATAAAAAAAAAATCAAGCCTCCAACTGACTATGCCATTACCATCCTAAAGATCCAGCAATCAAATCTTCCTTTGTCAACTAAATTGAGTAAGCCTATAATTCTGGTGTAATTTATTTTATGGATTAATATTAGATGCACAAACAAGAGAATTTTTCTCTTCTTCCGTGAGCATGTCTATTTCAATTTAAAAGTTAAATATTTAACATAAAATTTTAAATTTTAAACTTTAAATACTAACAGTAAACTTTAAATGAACTTGGTTGCGTTTGTTGTCTTAAATCGATCCTTAGGGCTTTGTTCTGTCTAATTCGGGTCGACTCGCATAGCACACCTAACTTTGATGGGTGTGTCTCCTAGCCAGGATCTTCTGCCTACACAAGACCTTGAATCGAGATATACTTAAGCAATACCAAGCTGATTACCACTTGTGCTAACCTGTTGATAAGTATTTCTAATTTTTAATGTTATTAATAAATAAAATTTTAGGGTTTTATTATAGGGTTGTTTACTTGTTTATTAGTAATTATAAGTAATCAATGACATTCATCTTGACTATCGATAAAGTAATAAAATAATTAATGTGATTTTTTAAATTAATTAATGTGAAAAACTATGTACTAATTCATAATGATATAAATATATGAAGAATAAAACAAATACTAAAAATAATTCTGCATAGATCCTTTAATTGTGCGAATGACTAAAGATATTCATCCATTTCTCATTTTGGATGTGTACAAATTTCGACATACATATTAAAAAAAATAAAAAGCATTTTAGTATATCAAAAAAATATTTTACGATTAAATATTTTTTGAATAGTCTAAAGATGATTACAATGTAGTATTTATACATATATATTTTTAACCCTTTGACAATGCACATACACTTTGCATTGAGACAACTTAAATTAACCTCACACTGTATTCCAAAATCCTTGATATAATTTTATAACTATTAACTAACCTTTTAATTACTTTTTAATGACATTGATGGCGTGTCTTAATCAAATGATAGACAAATGTTCGATTGAGAAATCTCATGCAATTGGAGTTTACTTTTTATTGTGGAAATGGATAATTCATTAAACTCGTACGTCAATGTGTAAAAACTAGCATACACAAAAGAGCATCAAATTACATTATCTTTTGCATTTGCCCTTGTGCTTGTATTAATAAGTGCATAAGAAGTATGACTTTTGGTACAAAAAATAAAACACTATGAACAATGAAGTTTTAATATTGTCATTGACAAGATTAATTATGAGTCGAAATTAGATAATGAAAAAGAGAAATTCGTTTAACTTTAAAATTAACGAAAATAAATAAATATTTAATTTAAAATTTAAAAAGAGTAACGTTTAATTTGACAATATTTAAATTAATAAAGATTAAATTTATCATCCGAAAAAAAAATTGAACACGAACCATTCATGTTTTCTTAATAACTAGTCCATGATTTTAAACTCAGTTTTGATTTTAAAAATTGGAAGTTCATACTTTAAAGAAATTGAGTCCCGATTTAATAATGTCTAATAATATTCTAAAAACACTTTTTTTTTCTCCCGCTTTCAGAAATTGAGTCCCGACTTAATATTGGTTATGAAGAATTTTTTTAATGAGATCTATTTACTTAAAAGGATATATTGAATAATGGGAAGCAACAGAAATAATAATAATAATAATAATAATAATAATAATAATAATAATAATAATATTTGAAGGGAAAATTGAAAATAATAGGAAACAGAAGAATTGAAATCCTGCCAACCCAATGACTGGCATAGTTAATTAAGTCGGTATCCACCGTCCAGTCTCCTATCCAACTAAATCGATGCACCATATCGTATCATTTACGTCGCAAACAAAATCATATATATTAAAAAATTAAATTTAGGGACAAAGCTAAGATTTATAGTTAGAGTTTAAAATTAGTGTTTTAAGAATTTAAAATAGAGTATATTTTTAAATTTAGAATTTAAAATTTATAATTAAAATTTATTTTTTTAATGTTAAAATATATAAAAAAATTATTTTTACATTGCAGACAAATATAAAATCACCGCCTAATTAATACTCCTAACACCTTTGACAATGATATTTATCCACCCTCCCCTCTAAGGAAAGATTAGAATTAATTTGAAAAAGAATTATTGTGACGGTTCAATTTGATACGAGCATAGAAAGGGTAAAATAATTTCTTAGTATTAGAATAACTGAAAATTTACGATGTTTATTCGGATCAATTGATATTTTTGCGGCACGTTTTTTTTTGTATGTTTTTGGTTTTTTATTTGTTTGATTTTTTTTGTGGTTTGTTTATTAATACAATCAAATTTATTTATATTTATAATTTTTAAGTTATTTTTGAATGTTTTTTACTTAAGAGAGGAGGAAGATGAAATTTGCTTTTAATAAGTTTCGATCTCACAACTTAAAAAAAAATGAAAGGGTATCAACTGATTAATCACTTGCTTTAAAAATTTGTTCTTAATAAGTTTCGAGTCTTTTGATTAAATTTTTAACCTTTTTGTATAATCTAAAATAATTTGTTTCTTATGCCATTAATTCTTAAAAATATCTAAATTATATATTTAATTTACGTCTATAATTATAAAACCTCAACGTAATTTAAATATTTTCTCATTTTAATAAAACTGACATGCTTCTATAAAAAAAAATAGAATGTCGTTGAAGAGTTATAACCATTAATGATTTCAAATCTCAATTTCCGAGAAATTGAAAAAAATTCAAAATCAAATTAAATAGTAATAAATTTTATGTAACTTTAATTATAAAAACAATATATTATAAATACGTGAACTATAGATATGGGCCATAGGTTGTCTGACGTTATCAAATAAGTAAATTTAAATCAGACATTATGAAAATCCATATTCAATTTTTTATATTTCATATATTTTTTTAAAAAATACAATCACATAAATTTATTATCATTATAAAAATGTTTCTATATTTAATTCTATATTTTTTTTTATCAAATTCATATAATAATAATGACAATAATATGATTATAGCTGTTTATATATATATATATATATGTCGCAGTCAGAATAATAATATATTTAATATTATGCTAATTGGTTCAAAGAACAAAACTTCTTTTGCTATTGTACATATTTGTACTATAATTTGGTTGACAATGCTTGTACAAGGCTAAAGATACATACATAAATATTGGGTAAACTAATCCATGAGGTCGATTTCATTTCGAATAATAACAAAAAATTTAGTCACTTAGGCCACTAATGTTTTATTTTGTTGTCGTTCAAGACACCATCTGTTATCTGGTTAATATAATTTAATATTTAAATTTGTATAATAATAGTATTCGTCTCAAAATTTATATATTCTATTAATTTAATTTTAAATTAAAATAATTTAATAAAAATTAACCTTCTAATACGATGATGACACAAGCTATTATCTTATTGGTCAAAATTAAAGAAAACATGAATTGGTTTTAGAGGATTCAACCTAAGCATAGGTTAACACTTATAACAACCAAAGAATGGTGAAACCGACTTTTATTTATTGTATGTAAATGAGATTACATGAGAAGTAAAAGTAAGTAATGGGTAGCTATGCTTTATAACAGTAGTAGTAATAATAATAATACTCATAATAGTTGAGTATGAGCTCGTGTCGAGTCCAGTTGTGTTAAGCTTTGATCAAATTAGACTCGAGTAATTCGCGGGCTGTCTCGTCTCATTTACAGCCCTGGTCTCCCTAACGTTACGTGTATTACGTGTATATTGCATGCCTCGCTTGGGTTAAGTTTGTTTGATAAGATAGGGGTTCAAAGTCCGAAGCCTTAATGGAGTAAATTATGTAAACAGCACAATAATTAGGTGGGAGGCCTAACCAGATAAGCACTAAACATCTCAAGAATATGAACCGGGCGTGATTAGCGTTTGCTTAAGGAGCCTATATCTTGAACAATGAATTCGCATGACCATATTTTCTGGTACAGTTGGGAATAGAGTCAGCTATTCAATTCATCATGGATTTTAAAGGGGCCAGAAAAAAGAAGCTTTGGCTTTAATATAATGCAGTGGACCAGAACCAGCTAAAACAGTTGAGAACAATAAAGTCGTGAGTTAAGATAGTCGTTAACAATAGAAAAGTTGCTGGCAACTTTCTCAGCTTTATGCTGGTCATGTATCTTATGTGTTATTTAATACAAAGAACAAGGACGATCACGCGTCCACCTGTGTGGTGTCTGTTGGATTGAAATATTTGGTTTTGTTTTTACCTGCCTACGTTGCAGCTTGATTGCACCATATATACTACCACCCCTTAGGCATACAAATCAATTCGGTCTCATTACTTGTCTTAACAGCAAAACATGGCGTCTAAACCAGGATTCCTGTCTGATTGGCCATGGAAGCCTCTTGGAAGCTTTAAGGTAAGACGATCTCCTGGTTTTCTCTCGTGTATGTCCGAATTCCAATATTTCTCTCATGCACTTACATATTCTTGCAGTACATAATCCTGGCTCCTTGGATTACTGAGAGCATACACTCGATCATGGTTAAGGATCCGAAGGAGTGGGACTATAGCAACCTTGCCATAATCCCGTTCATGTTCTGGAGAATGTTGCACAACCAGATATGGATTAGTCTTTCTCGATATCGAACTGCGAAAGGCACCAAAAGGATTGTGGACAAGAGTATAGAATTTGACCAAGTTGACAGGGAAAGGAACTGGTAATATATACATACATTCTCATGAGTTTGGGAATTTGGAAATGAT
The DNA here is from genome assembly GCA_019671005.1 of Hibiscus mutabilis. NCBI lineage: Eukaryota > Viridiplantae > Streptophyta > Magnoliopsida > Malvales > Malvaceae > Hibiscus > Hibiscus mutabilis. The sequence goes on from CM033725.1 coordinate 56,834,763, forward strand.
TATGAACCATGCATGTTATTGCAGGGATGATCAGATATTGTTCAATGCAATCCTGTTTTGCTTGGGCAACAAGTATATTCCAGGAGGTTCACATTTACCCCTATGGAGAACGGATGGTGTGATTATAACCATTTTGCTGCATGCCGGTCCTGTGGAGTTCCTGTACTACTGGCTCCATAGAGCACTGCACCATCATTATCTTTACTCCCGCTACCATTCTCACCACCATTCGTCCATCGCCACCGAGCCTATCACTTGTAAGCACGTTCGAGCTCCAACTTAATCATCGTTTTAGTTAACATGATACTGACAAGCATAACTAGTTCATTAATATTGGAGTGTGAACAGTTTGAACTAATTAACAATAGTTCTTTCTATGTCAAACATAAATGCATTATTGAAACGTAAGTACCAATTTAAAGAAATAGAATTCAGTGTTGAATACTGATGGATGCCCTCACATTGGGACCATATTGATATCAGCTCTTTTACTGACACCTGTGTGTTGCAGCTGTCATACATCCATTTGCAGAGCACATAGCATACTTTATCTTGTTCGCTATACCAATGTTGACGACGACTCTAACCGGAACCGGATCCATCCTCTCCTTCGCCGGCTACGTCACCTACATCGACTTGATGAACAACATGGGACATTGCAACTTCGAGCTCATTCCCAGCTGGGTGTTCTCCGTTTTCCCTCCTCTCAAGTACCTAATGTACACTCCATCGTAAGTCCTCTCAACCGGAGCTGATGTTAAACAAGTCATTAGATAAGTAATCTAGCTTGGGGTCTTATTCTTAAGCCTCACCTAATTCAAACTGACATCATATGATATGACAATATGCAGGTTATAGACATTTTATGTTGTAAAATAAAGCCATGTAATTAGAGCAAATTTATTAGCCAATGGACACGTGTCACAAGTTTTGCAAACAATTCTTGCACTTCGTAAAAGTCATCTTCTTCGTTTTCCCAACCAATTAATTATTCAAAAGAGATGCACATGCACATGGCTTTTGGTCTGCTGCATTTATCAGAAAACTGGGTCAGTTCTCAACTAGTATCTCATCCGTTTTTGGTCCTTGGCCTACCAATATTTAATGACTTTAGAAAATCTTAACGAATTCTAGCACTGATTCCCCTAACATAATAGCACTTAAATCAAATGTCTACTTATGCAAAGTAATATTAACTTTTAGTTGAATGTTTCTGCAGATTCCACTCGTTACACCACACACAGTTCAGGACCAACTACTCATTATTTATGCCGATCTATGATTACATGTATGGTACAGTGGACAAATCTTCCGATACCTTGTATGAAAATTCACTCAAAAGAAAAGAGGAATCGCCCGACGTGGTGCATCTAACGCACCTGACCACACCAGAGTCAATCTATCATCTCCACCTTGGATTTGCCTCCTTGGCCTCTAGACCCTACTCATCAGCTTGGTACTTGTGGTTACTCTGGCCTGTTACATTGTGGTCCATGATGGTTACTTGGATTTGTGGTCGCACCTTTGTTGCTGAAAGGAACCGTTTTGATAAAACCAAATTACAGACATGGGTTATACCCAAGTACAAAGTACAGGTTAGAAACCTTTGTTACTGCAACTACAAGTTGGTGCAAGTGCAAGTGTGTTAACAATGCTGTAATTGGTTTTCAGTACCGGTTGAAATGGCAAAAGGAGTCCATCGAAAACCTGATCGAGGAAGCTGTACTAGAGGCTGATGAAAAAGGTGCTAGTGTGTTGAGCCTTGGCCTCATGATTCAGGCAAGTTTTTTCTCCCCTTTCTTCCCATAATCAGTCACTATGCTCGTGTCGTGTCGTTTGATTATTACATGAAATCAAATATTGTGCAGAGTGAAGAGTTGAACAAGTATGGTGAGGTGTATGTGAAGAAGTACCCCAAGCTTAAAGTGAAGTTAGTGGATGGGAGTAGCTTGGCAGTGGCAGTTCTTCTGAATAGCATATCAAAGGGAACAACTCAACTACTTGTTAGAGGCAAAATAACTAAGGTCGCTGTTGCTGTCGCCTTTGCCCTGTGCCAGAAAGGCATTCAGGTTGCAGTATCGCGTGAGGACGAATATGAGAAGCTTGATAAGTCAATTGGCACAAAGTCTGAGGGTAGATTGGTTATGTCAAAGAGTTATAGCTCTTACAAGGTAATCAAAGTCTCAATTATCACTCCAAGGCTGAAGCCTCAATAGTGGAAATAGTTGACAATTGATGATGAATATGTTGGCAGATATGGCTAGTGGGAGATGAATTGACCGAAGAAGAGCAAAGAATGGCAGCTAAAGGAACAATATTCATTCCGTTTTCGCAATTTCCACCGAAAAGATTGCGCAAAGACTGCTTCTATCACACCACACCAGCAATGCAGGCTCCCAAGGCCCTTGAGAACGTGGATTCTTGTGAGGTAGGTCATGAAACTTCCTAATATTCCCGTTTTACTCTGTAATCAATACATGTATAAACCAGACAATGTGATTGCATGTCACAGAATTGGCTGCCGAGGAGAGTGATGAGCGTGTGGCGCATCGCCGGGATAGTGCACGGTCTTGAAGGATGGGAGGAGAATGAATGTGGTTACACCATCTCAAACATTGATAAAGTTTGGGAAGCATGCCTCAAGCATGGATTTCAGCCTCTGAGGATCCCAGCTCTATCAAAAACCTAGACCATGCATATTTGTCACTTTATCTGATTTATCTGCTTGATATCTATGGTTCTACATATAACTGTATAAGTATTTACCTAAATAATATTTTCCTTATCCTGGATTAATCATGTAAGTCTCGTTCTTCTCACATGCCTCCAATAGTATGTATCTGAAATTCTCAGAGTTAAACCATATAATATAAATTTATAATCCCTTTAAGTTATAAGTTGTTTGTGGATTTGTGTAATTGCTTTATGGTTGGTCATGTAAATTGTTGTATAACTTGTCTAGCAAACCTTCAATTCAATCAAGCAATATATTTCATAATAACCATAATTCATCTAAACTTCTTTTAATTAATGCTTTTATTGAATAAAATATTAACTAGATTTATATATGTTGCAGTCGTAAAAGTTTTGGGTTTGTGATCAAAGAGGAATAAAAATTCTGTCTCTTTTTGGTGCTCCATATATGTTTTCACATTAAACAATTAGATTTAGGGTTTAAAATTAAGATTTAGAGTTACAATTTAGAAAATTGAAGATATGGTTTAATTTTGGGGCTTATGGTTCATAGTTTAAGGTTAGGACTTAAAATTTTAAATTTTTAGTATTTAGGCATAAAAAAGCACCGAAAAAAGACAACAAAATTTTATTAATTAAAAAAAATAAAAATTCTCTACTCTTTTTTAGTGCTTCTATATGTCCACACACAATCTGTATCTTAACAAGAATAGGAACAAATGACTTTTGCTCATTAAACAAAAAGTGTCATCGAAATATACTTCAGTAATGAGCTTCATGCAAATGTCATGCTTGAGAAGAGGTGGCGTTGCACATCCTATCAGATTTTGAGATGTATAAGTAGTGACGTTGCACATCCAATCATAAATATTTTTTAGGAAGAGGGTAATGACCACGTGACAAGTAATATCAGAGTGACCCTTTGACTGTCCGATTTTACGTCGAGCGCCCATGAGTAGGATAGACAGCGTGGACAACCGTAACAATAGCCCATCGCGCTTGACTCGTGACGAGAGCGTCACGAGGTTGAGATATATAAGCGGTGGCGCTGCATATCCTATCAGATCAGACATATTTTTTTAGAAGAGAGTAATGATCCCCTGACACGAAGCTCACAATCGTAACAAGTGAGTAAAGTCATGGAGCTTTAGCGATTGTGGGATTATATATAGCGTATTTAGTTTTACCAGTTTTTTTTATAACTACCTATATCTAATTTAATAATATTTTTATATATAATCATTAATATTTTATTATTAATTTATTAATTTATATTAAATACTACATAAATCTATTAACGACTTTATTTGCCACACAAAATATAATCAAGTCATTAGCGAATGGAAATATGGGACAACTACAACCCATCGTTCCCATATGAAACTAGTGGTGGCAAACGGGTCATTCGGTTCGGTTTCGGTTCGAGTCATTTTGGTTATGACTGCATTTAGTTTAAATTCGGTTCAGTTCGGGTCTGGTTCGGTTTTAGTTCGGGTCTATGGTGATTTCGGTTCGGGTATCGGGTCAGGACGTCGAGTCAGTTGATTTTCGGTTCGGTTGATTTCGGGTCGGGTCAACATCGGGTTAATAGGAGATCGATCGGTTTTAGTCGGGTTTTTAGGCCGAGTTAGTTTTTTCCACCCTATATATGACTTTATAAAGCATGCATATTTGACTTTTTGGTAAGTTGTACGACAGTTCACATCTCATCTTTATTTATTTTAATATATTTTCTTAATTTCGGGTTGCCTTCGGTTCGGTTGCTTTCGGTTCAGGTGAAATCGATTTGGTTTCATTCGGTTCGGTTGAAAATCGGTTCAGGTCTACTCGGTTCAGTTAAAATTCGGTTCGGGTCAATTTTCAGTTCAACTGAACTTCGATTCGATTTCGGTTCGATTTATTTTGGGTTTCGGATCAAATTCGAGCCATCGTATTCAGGTCAATTTCGGGTCTCGAATCAAGTTTGCCAGGTCCATATGAAACTCCCTGAAACAAACGACATTGTTAAAAATGTGATACAACATCCTTTTTTTCTGACTTGAAAGCTTGCGGTACGATCAATTTGATGAAAAGAATGAGGGAAAAAATTGAGATTTGCGGTGGATCCGAAGGAAGCGGCCTGAAAAATTCGCGATGCGGTCAACAAGTAGTTTCACATAAGAACTCCTTCAATTAGGGACGAATCTAGAAATTTAAACTTGATAGTTCACCCAGTGAAATCGTATGTGAGATACGAGTAAATTAAGTAAATCATCGTAAAATAACTTAAAGATGCTCATAACGAGAACAAAAAAATCCTTCAATCACACTTGAATGTATATGTAAGAAGTTTACTATGATTTAGTTACTAACTCTCTTTAATAAAACACATTTTTAGAGGAAGCACACTGGTCTATATGAATTTAGTAAATTGAGTAAATCATTGAAAATTACTTAAAGATGCTCATAAATGAGAGGACAAAAGACCCTTCAATCACACTTGAATGTATATGTAAGAAGTCCAATACGATTTAGTTACTAACTCTCTTTAATAAAACACATTTTTAGAGGAAGCACGCTAGTCTATATGAATCTTTTCCCTAATCAACTCATTCTAAAAGATCATTTTTACAACTAATACTCTGAACATAAAACTTTTCATATTACTTGTAAGTAATTAAAATATCTAAATAACTTTCAACACTTTCATATAAATGTTCGCTCACATCTATTACTAAATCTTTATAAATTTACAAAATATTTTATTTTTATTTGTTAAAAGGGTTCTTTACTCTTTTCACAAGTGCAAGACTTGAGTAGATAGTAAGATATCATATTTTTTTTATTATAAATTTTCATAATAATAAAAATTGTTTAACAATTAGAAAATTTGTAGATAATAACAAAAATTTAAAATTATTGTAAAAATTATACAACATTTTTAATGAAAATACACAAACCTGTTAAAAATTTATGAAATATGTTTAATAATAAAAATTCAGTAACTAAAAAAGTTTAATTATTAATTTATTTTAAAATAAAAGGGAAATAATGAAGTCATTCGAAAATATAAAATCACTAAGTAAATTGTATAATAATACGAAAACATGAATTTTTTGTAAAAAGTTACGTGGTAACCGTAACTAAAACCGAAGGCTTTCATGAATAATTTTAAATAGATTTCATTAATTTTAATGTAGATACTAATTATAGATCTAACATTAAAAATTAATTATACATATATTTACATTTATAAATTTGTGTATTAGGTTTTAAATGAAATACTGTGGTGTTAACGAGGGTATGCAATCAATTTGGGAGAAGAAAATGGCTAATTTGATGTCTTATTTAAATATGAATGGTTAAATTTATTTAATTATTTTGAATTAGGACTAAATTGGTAGAATATATAAGTTTGAGGACTAAAACTGTTTTACCAAATCTTTTTATATGTCTGTTTGTATTAACGGAGGAGTGATCCGATTATAACTAAAACTTTAATTGACCCAATTAAAACTTTTAATAAATGAGTGATCAAATTGTAACTTTACTAATTATTGAGTGACCTTCAATGTAATTTGCCCAAATATTTTATGGTAGGTCAAGTGACTTACCTTGACCTATGGTAGATACGCCCCTGCCTACAATTATACTTTGCTTTCCAACTGAAATTAGAATATAGAGTCGAATAATTTACGGGTGGTGCTAAGTTACAATCTCCTTATATATATTTTTTTTTGACTTTAATGAATTTATCCTCTTCAATTTGTGGTTATTTCTCGAAAGGTTATTTTACACAAATGTAGATATCTTTGTTTTATTGTGCTAAGTTATCATTTATAGCCGTCGACGGTGTAGTTCAGCAACGGTGATTGGTGAACGGCGTTTACGTCATACTGTTATAAAAAAATTTGACAAATGAGTGACAAAAAATATTCAATGTTTAAACTTTAGTTAATAAATTGAATGTTTTGAAACTTCAATGACCAAAATAAGTTTAAGAGTAAAATTCAGTGATAGTTTATGTAATTTACCTTTTCTAAAATATCCAAACATATGTCTTAAGTGAGAATAATAAAATCAATAATAGAAAAATACTGAAACTAAATATCAGACAGTCGTGGTGCATATACTCAAGTACAAATAAAAATTAAATAAACTTTAAATAAATTCTAAAATGATAAAGTCGTGATTTTACGATATTAAAATTAGATTATGTAAAATATTTAATTTTTTATATACTTTTTATAGATTACTTTTTAAGTAATTGTATTTTTTTAAAGATAGAACGTCGTCAATAAGTAAATTAAACATTCTGTGAATGCTAATATTGAAGAGCTGTTAGTAATCAAAGAAGCCTGCTTATTGTTTCGGTCAACCATAAGTTAAGTCCTTCAATTTAATTATCAAGAGTGATTGCTCCATAGTGGCTGGTTGGATTCTTCAACCTGTGCTCGCTCCTACGATGTTTAAACATGTTGTTTCCGAGTGTCGATCGATTTGCGAAGAATTTGTGTGGAGCATCCAATCGGTTTCCCGCTTAGGGAATTCAGTTGTTGATAATTTGGCTAAAAAAGTTATTTCTAGAACCAAGGAGTATATTTTTATGGGAAAAACTTTAATACATTGATAGTGTAAATTTATACGATTTTTTAATTTTAGGAGTTAAAATTATAATTTAGGGTTTAAATGTTTAGGGTTTAGAATTTAGGGTTAGTGTTTAGAATTTAAGATTTAAGGTGTTAGGGTTAAGAATTTAAAATTTATATTTTATAAAATAAAAATATAAACATGTATTTTACAGATCGTATATCAAAGTTTTATCCTATTTTTATTGCTGCTATATAATGTGGGGTGCTATGTGCTTTTTGTTTCTTTGAGTTGTTTGTGTTGGGCTGGTTTCTTTTGTTGGTCTTGGTGCTTGCTATGGTTTAGTCTTGGGGTCTGGTATCCGCACGGTTTGGTTGTATCTGATGCTGATTTTAGCGGCGGATTTAAGAATATTTTTAGGGTAAGTATATATAAAATTTTAAAATTTTAGGGCGAGTATAAATCATAAAAAAATTAAGGATTAATTCATAAAAATTAAAACAAAATATATAAGCTTTAAAAAATTGAGGGTGGGCAAAGGCCCATCCAACAAATAGCATGTCTTGTGGTTCTTGTACTCTATCACGTTGATATGTTGTACTATTTTGGGCACATGTCAATGTTAACCCATGTATGATCCTTTTAGTTTGATTAAATTTCTTTGATTCCCAAAAATGATTTGAAAATTAATTTAATAGCTAGAAAATTATTGAATTGGTTCAAAAGTGAAATATTAAATTAATAAATTATGGTTTAATTCGAATAATTTAGAAATTAATTCAATAATTTGAAATCATTATTTAATGGATTAAAAAATAAAATATTAAATTAATAAATATTTATTCTAAATTAATGGAATTAAAAAATTAAAATAGAAAATTATATAAAGTTCTATGATAAAATTATCGTGATTTTACATCATTAGAATTGAATTATGTAAAATTATTTAATAGAGAAAAATTAAATATGGATTGAATTATGTGAATCGTCGCCGCCATCAACATCATCCTCGGCATCATCCTGAAGAAGCTGAATTGAATACTTCAAGATCTCAAGACGCTCATCAACTGAATCAAAGCGATGCATAATGTGACTCTCTATCTGAGTGATCAACTCCGAAAGTAATGCCAAAGAGACATCTCCCTGAGGTATCAGAGCAACTGCTAAACGAGCCGCTCGAGGTGCTAGAGCTAGTCAGGGAGCGCGAGGAATCCACTCGCCGTTGACAAGATCAAAATAAGCCCTTCGAAGAGACGAAGCACCAATCTTTTTTTTTATAGACGGAAGGAAATATCTATGGAGCAATCTGTGTCCCCCTTCTTAAATATATGGCTGAGGACGCAACTATAATAAAAAGATATGACCATAGAGGTACGACAGTTGTTGATGATGTAAACTAGGTTGGCAAAATTTATCTGAGCAAGATTGATGCGTTGGCCAGTGCAGAAGCACTAAATCCACCAAGCATCGACAGTCCTAATAGTAGAATACTTGCCTCCATATGGCCGAAACACCAAGTGATAATGTGATAGAGAAAGCAGTCATGGGCATTTAGGGAAGTAACAGAGCCAGAGGTTGGAGAACCAAGAATATGTTGATCCTCATTATCAAGACTTGTGTTTTCTAGACCTAAATGGGTGTCAATTATTTCAGTGTCTAGCACAAAGGTCTTTCCCATAAGGTAAGACTCTATGGCAATTACACTGTTACTAGTTTCATCAACAATACAACGAACGTTGGAAAAAAATTGAGTTAAAGTGGGATAATATTCGGGATTGAGCTTAAGCATGGTAAAAAATTTCCATCGCCTCATAAGACTAAGGTAAGGAAATTGAAAACCAAGATCGAACATAAATTCAAAATCTACAACACGCTCATCTTGAATAGTAAAATTTTTGAACATTTCAAAGTTTGCCGTTTGGTTTTGTACTACGGGTTCATCAAAACATGTATCAAATGAGGTAGGTAAAATATGTTGAGGTTCAAGATCGACTACGGGTTGACTCGCAGAAGGTGCATCCAACAAATAGCATGCATCCGCCACTGGCTAGTCTTGTGGTTCTTGTACTCTATCACATTGATATGTTGCACTATTTTACCTCCAGATTTTTTTGATGAGGCACATGTTAATCTTAACCCATGTATGATCCTTTCAGTTTGATTAAATTTCTTTGATTCCCAAAAATGATTTGAAAATTAATTTAATAGCTAGAAAATTATTGAATTGGTTCAAAAGTGAGATATTAAATTAATAAATTATGGTTTAATTTGAATAATTTAGAAATTAATTCAATAATTTTAAATCATTATTTAATGGAGTAAAAAATAAAATATTAAATTAATAAATATTTATTCTAAATTAATGGAGTTAAAAAATTAAAATAGAAAATTATATAAAGTTCTATGATAAAATTATCGTGATTTTACATCATTAGAATTGAATTATTAAAATTATTTAATAGAGAAAAATTAAATATGGATTGATATTGCATGTAATTGTAGGGTTTTCAACCTCTTCTTTTATCGAGCGTCGCAAGTTTTATTTTTTTATTTTATTCAGCCGGCGGTGGCATTGGTTTTGATGTTGGTTGCCGATTGTCGAATTTTTTTAATAAAAATAACTCTACTTTTGTGACACGTTTTTTTTGCCTTTGTGACTTCTTTATTTATTTCTCTTGGCATGTTTTTTTCTTTCTCGATCGTTTGACCATTTTTTGTTTTTATATTTTTCTCAGGGTTGGATTTGACGACGTCACGACTGATTAAGATGACGTTTATTTGTAATCCTGCCGATCTTCCTGCTATGGACCCTTGTATTGAATTTGGATACGCGGTTTGCCCTCGTGGATAGTTTCTTACGACGCTCGGCTCTGATCTGCGAATCTCGGTGGTCTTATAATAGCTTAATTCCCTTTTGTGGTTCGTTTGCCGATGTAGTCAGATTTGTTTGCATCTATTTTTCGTTTGAGTCTTTTGGATGAGTTTTTAACCTTTTTCATGTATGGTACTTGTATGATTTAAAGTGGCTAGTTTTAGGAAAATGTCCAAATTATATATTTAGTTTACGATAATAATTATAAAGCCTTATTGTAATTTAAATATTTTTTATTTAATAAAGCTAGCGACTTTTATTAAAAAAATATAAATTGATATTAATTTTGATCGATTTTAATTGTTGGACATTCAATCTATTATTAAAGTCCCAAGAGCATAGCCATGGCAGCAGGCCTGTTGCGAATTCAATTGCATCAATTTGATTTTAATTTGGAATCTAAGTTTGCGGCAAATTCAATTGAAATAAAAATTGTGGCATGTTTAATTCCTAAGTTAATATATTTATTTATATTTTAATTGAATTAATACTCTTAGTTCATTTAAATATTTTTATATTTTTCTTTATAAATATATATACCTGGTTTTATAATTTTGTATTTTAAAAATTCCTACAAAATTAATAATTCTTGGAAAGTAGTTCTCACAACTATTTATAATATTTAGAAAGAAATATTCTTAAAAAATAATCGTTGGTTCTTATCACCTTCTTGGATCCACTGAATTCTAGCTTCCTGTTTCCACTCCCAGAAGCTCCCACAGTTTCGATCTCAAATATCTAATTTCTGAGGTAACGGTACCATCATCCTGCCCATTGTTTAATTTGTTCTCAAGCAAATCAATTTTGGATTCAATTGCTAACATCAAAGCTTTGTTGTTCTGCTTACGTTCTCTGTCTACCCACCCTTTAATTGCAATTTTTGACTTCCTGAGGACCAGCAGCGAAGCAGAAATCATGATTAAACAGTTTAAAAGGCCTCGGTCCAGCTTTGAAACTCTCAACATTTACCAACAGAGGATTATGATCAGAAATCGACTTCGGCATCGAGTGAAGGGCCAACATGGACGCCTGGTTAAAGATCACCCCTACCTTTTCTTCATCACACATCACCGTGTTGAAATCTCCCGCGATGATCCATAGACCCCTGGTTGCCAATTCTTCAAAAATCTTCTTGCGTACAAATTACAGTTCCAACCCACCAATCTACCATGGATAATGATGTGGTTTGGATGAATTGATTTACTTTCGACACTGAGAAAATTGGGATCCCAGAAGCATGCAATTCCCCCCGCAGACCCAACACCTGGTTTCTTTTCCTGGCGTCAAAGTTTTCCAGTTTTGTTTCTTGCAGAAATAGGATGTTTATCTTCTGTCTATCAAGCCCTCAGACCCCATTTGTTTGCACTGAGATTGACTGTGGTGCTGTCTTCCTCGAAGTCTTGATCTACCCAGGAATCTTCATAACAACCTTTCGTCTATCGTCTTCATACTCTGAAACTGATATTTTGATGCAGTAACAAAGATATTGGCAGCAGAGGGTACATCCGATGTGGACCTTACTCCAGTGAGAATGCGAGCGCTCTATCCAATCTGATCCTCCTTGTTCTATCCTCATCAATCTGAACAATAACGTAGAAACCGATCCATGCACTGACTCTTACCTTAAATCCTTTCGAAAGGAGAACCTGTTGCACAAAATTTGCATCATACATTCCCTTTACTCTTGATTGGTTGAGCCTGGACCTACCCCGCTGGCTTTTACCCAGATAAACCCTAATATTATAGCCATCAATTATTCTGATGTTTGCCAATTCCACCGCTTTCAAGGCTTCCTCACGAGACGAGAATCTGACAAAGGCGAAGGTATCTCTCATGTATTTTCTTTTCTGGATTATTGTACGCGATATACACGTCCATGACTCTTCCGTACCCTGAAAAGGCTTCAAAAATAGTTATACATATAAGATATTATCATGTACATTACTGAAAGCATTATCATGCGTTCAAAAAAAAAGAAGCATTATCATACCAATAAACCTCCTAGAAATGCCACACCCCTATGCAGAATAAAGAACAAATTCCAACTACAGCAAGAACCGAACATATATGCCATGCTATTGGTTAGTTATCATGATTTTTTAGAATTATCGTTGGATTTAGAGGTGGCAAACGGGTCGTTCGGGTCGGGTTCGATTCAAATTATTTCGGTTCGGGTCAGATTCGATTTTGACTGCATTCGGTTTCGGATCGGGTCAGATCTGGTCTAGTTCGTTTTTAATTCAGGTCTATGGTGATTCGGGTTGGGTCACATCGGTAGGGTTGCTTTTTGTGTGACAGTTCACATCAAATCTTTCTTTATTTCTTTTAATATCTTTCGGTTCGGGTTGCTTTTGGTTCGCTTGAAAATCAGTTTGGGTCCATACCGGTTCAACTAAAAATTGGGTCGGTTTCAGTTTAATTCGGTTTGTTTTGGATTTCAGAACAAGTTCAAGTTATCATGTTCGATTCTATATCGAGTCTCAGATCGGGTGAAATCAATTTAGGTCTCGGGTCAATTTACCACCTCTAGTTGGATTATGTAAAATTAATTTTTATCGATAATTATGATTTTATTAAAGAAAATTTAATTTTTATCGTAGTTAATTATGGATTCAAATTAATTTAGATCTATTTTAATTATCAGACATTTAATTGGAATAAAGTTTGCGGCATTGATTTAATTTGGAATCAAAGTTTTCGGGGTGGTTTGCGGCCAATTGAATTGTAATAAAATTAGCAGTTTAAGGAGACGAGAATAATTATAAACTTTTACTAAATGGTTAATCGAATAAATCATAAGAAAATTTAAAATTTATTTTATAACGATATTAAATTATTGATTATTGTTAATATCTGTGTAATTTACATACGTAGATCATACTTTATAATGATATTAAATTATAATGATGTTGAATTATAATTATAAGAAAATTTTATAATGATAGTAAATTATAATAATATTAAATTATTGATTATTACGAATATTTGTGTTATTGATATAAATTATTTATTTATTATTAATATTTGTGTAATTAATATAATTTCCCAATCTTTTTAATTGTTTTAAACTTTAAAGATTTTTTTAATATAAATATTGAAGATTTTATTTAAATTTATTTGGCTGATATTTTTTAGCTATTATAATTAGTAGTAATAAAAATATATTATTTGTAATATTAGAGGTAGAATGATTCATGGTTAACCGAGTTACCCATAAACAGATTAACTGTTTAAATTGTTTAAACGAGACGATAACAATTCACTAAAATATTAAAAAAAATATTTTGATAGGACGAGTCTGCCACGCTCGACGAGCACCGATGAACACTACTAACGATGAGCACTATTAATTTAATTTATAAAGATTTAAAATGTAAAAAACTCACCGTATAATTATAAATTATTTAACAATCAAAAGATAAATTGATTAAAATATATTTTTTATTTTTTATTTTCTTTTAAACATAATTAGATCAAAATACCTACCCCTAAATCACAAAACCCTAATTTTTTTCTTTGAAATTCTATCGACCGCAGCTAGCCACCGTTGTCGGCCACATTCGCCCCGCTCCGCCGCCGCACCTCTGTGGCCGTCGTTGAGCCCTACTGTCGTTCCCAACCTTTCTTGCAAGAAGGTAATTTATCCTCAATTCCCCCATTTGATCCCTAAATAAATTTAATTCGATTTAGTTTTTTGGCTGTCAGTCACTGCCGTAACCGACCACTCTCTGGTATCCCCGTCCAGTCAGCCACCCAATTTCGGCATCCCTTTAACTGATATCCCCAATTCCTGCATCCCCTAATCTCCTAATTCTCAAACCCTAACCACCACCCTAACCTTAATTTTTGAAATTAAGCCAATATAAACCCTAATTCCCAAGTTAAGTACCCTAGTTCCCATGTTAGAACCCCAATTATCGAAATATAACCCTAATTTGTATGTTAGAACCCTAAATCCCATGTTCAATTCCAAATTCCCAAATCACAATCTGGCTTCTGTACCGGTACGGTGTTTCATGCATATCGGTACGCGGGTCTAAGCGTACCGGTACTGAATGCGTACCGATATGAAAAATGGCTATTGGAATTTAATTCCAAACATCCTACTGCATCAGTACGCTCTATTTGGTTCTTCAATTTTTTTGGTTTAAGTTTGATGCATGCATGCTTAGATTTTAACTTTTTAACGTAGATGATGGATCTAAACTTAACGCCTTCAAAACAAGTTAAGATGATGGAGTGCAAGCGTCATATTGACATGTGTTCGGATAAGACAAACAATGAGGTACACCCATTATAATTAACTAAAATTTCAATAATAGTGTTGACTTTTTTTTAAGATTATTGTTAAAATTTTGATTTATTATATATATAGGAAAAAGCTGAAGTTGTACATGAGGAAAACATAAGAACTCCTTACCAGAGTGATCACAAGTTCGAGACACTCATTCATCGGTGCAAAATATTGACAAGGAATTTGTTAAAATGAATGGTCAATTTGAAAAATAAAATTTTCAATTTGAGAAATTAAATGGCCAATTTAAAAAATTGGTGACCATATTAACATCGAGTAATGTTAAAAGTTCAATACAAGATGGTGATTCAGTAAGAGAAGGTATACATAGTTGATCATTAAAGGATGCTGCTTTAAATAATAGATCAGAAGAGACTAATTTATATAGCGGTCCATTGAAAGATGAGGATTTAGAAAATAAATCACAAAAAGAAGAAGGATTTAGTACCACATCATTGAAGGAAGAAACCGAGAGTGGTATTAAAAAATCGAGTTTGTCTCCTTTTATTAATTGCGATACGAATTATTCTTATCACCCATTAGAACCTATTGGTAAAAGAAAACTTGAAGTTAATTCTGAAGACAACATCAAGACTCACACTGATGGTTTCCCAAAAATTCCTAGCAAGGTTTTTAACTTTAAATTTAGTCCCCATTGATTTCCTAGTCAATTAGTTACGTTGAAGAAAACTCCAATAATTAAAAAAAATATGGCCTAAAATATCTAACGGTCCCAAGGCTTTTTCAAATAGTAAAGACTCTCAACCGAAAAAGAGTATGAGATGTTCGACTGCACGTTCTAATTTTACTAATGATTTGAAGTCGAAAGATACGACATAAAAAAAGCTCGAACTTCTAAAGTGAATACAAAGGAATGTATAAAATCATTCTTTATTGCTTATATTTCATCTTATAGTTTGATATTATTTGTTTGCTTAAAAATAATTTTTGCCATATGATATGTAGATGTAGGAAAAAATCACAAATTTTCATGATACTGGAGAAACATCAAAGGTTGATTGTTCTAAAAAAATGAGGCAGTAACACGATGAAAAATATATTTTGTTTTAGTAGGGTGAAAATTTAAAAGAAATTATGTACAAATATTTCATTTGAGTTGAATATATGATCAATTACTCTTTGAGTGTGCAAGTTGGAAAAAAAAAACAAGCTTTTTGGTTTTGAGATTGAACCAGAATTGCAAGATTTATTCACAGAAGCTCAAATCAAATGTAAAACAAGAAATGTGTAAACTATAAACACATTTTTAATATCGAAATTTGATTTCCATGTTATTATCATTTTTAAGAGTTAAATGTTTTTCATGCAGTATAAATATGATGTAGGTGATTTCTTATCAGAAGCTTCTAAAGAAACTGGTATGATAAGTGATGTTTACAAGCAATATTTAAAGTACTTATCGCCTAAAGAACGCAAAATTTGTATGAATGTTGCTACTTGGAATGATACATCCAACAATATTTACATGGCCATTAATAATAATTTAGACGTTGGCAATGCTTGTATTATTTTCCCGAAAAATAGTTATCTGATTGGGTATTATAGATTAAATTATTAAATCTTTTACATAATCAATATTTGTTCTTTTGTCTGTTATTAATATAAGTGTTTTTATTGTTTTTAAATATTTAATAGCTTATCGATATATATGTGTACGATTTGCACTTGAGACAAGAGCCTATGCCAAAAGAGTTATATATGCCTATGTCCTTTTAGGTAAAAAATAATTTATGGTCTAGGGATCACATTATTTTCATATTATGATTTCATGACATTTTCAAATTTAATGTTTGTCGCAGAGTTTTATTATGGAATATTTTACACATGCTCATAACGTGGGAATAAATAAATGCATTTTCAACTTTCATATCGATGGATAGAGAACTTTATACCTATTGATAGTAGTAGCGTTGAACAAGTATATTTATAATTTGTTGTTTGCTTGTATGTAGTTGACAATGATTTTTAACTCACATGATTTAGCAGGTATATGTTCCTTTACATGATGCACAAGGCAACCATTGGTTTTTATTAGTTGTTAATGTTGTGGACGGAAAAAATTACGTTTTGGGCTCTCTTGGCGCCAATGAAGTGCGTGAAAAGATAACACAAAATATAGTAAGTTCTTTATTCATTTATGAGAACTAATAAAATTCGTATAGTTTTTAACTATAAATTTATTAATTTTGTTTTGACTTATTATAATAGTTGAATAAAGCTCCACTTAAGTATGAGGGTTAAGCTCATTTGGGTACATTATTTGAAGATGATGCAAAATTTCCAATCCATTTTATTGAATTACTGAAGCAGCCACATTCGTACGTAATTTAAATTTAAAATAAAAGTTATTTTTAAGATATCTTTGTGAATTTCTTCTTAATAGATTAATTTATTTATATTGGATTTAGTGATGATTGTGACATGTATACATTGAAGTATATAGAAGCTGATGACAAAAGTGATTTGTTGAATATTACTTTCACCGTAAAGTATTCCTTGTAGTTTCGGTTAGCTATTGTGTGATATTGAATAACGTGATATATTTATTGTGCAGACGCAACAAATGAGACTTGAACAACTAAGAGTTTTGGCAAAACTTGTTTCAAGCAACTACAATGAAGTTGATCTTTTCAATTGTCGTAAACTGCCCATACAAGATTAAGCAGTTGAGGATTAAGAAATTTTAAATGCTATTTTACCATTTTTGGGTGGTTCTCAACCTTCATTATTTTTTTCACTTTTCATTTTTTTTATTGTGGTGACTTGAGATTTTCAAAACTATACATATATGCGAGTATTATGGTTATTATAGTCCATATGATATATTTTTTTGTTTAACAAGGTAAACTTCAAAAAAAAAATTTTAATTAGCATTTAATTCAACATAATGTGTGTTGATTCCGAAAAATGGATTAACAACAAGAAAACTACTCAAACACTATAATGTTGCTTCACATGAAACATAAATGTATTTTGATTTATTAGTTTTTTGAGTTGATCGGAAAAAATGGATTAAGAGCCAAAAAGCACTCAAACATTAGTATTGAATTTTACTTTAAAGATCAAATTGAAATAATATGCAAATAACGAGGGCTAAATTTAGTGAATTTTTAGAATTATGACTAAATTGATTGAACGTGTAAATATGAAGGATCAAATGTGTTATTGTACAAAGTTTTATAACAAGAAACGTAAAGTACTTAACAGGGTTTAACGTCACACTTACCATTTTGTTACAAAACACAAAGTTTAATTGACATTTTGTAACATTTGAAAGTTTGATTATCGTTTTTTAAACAAAGTTCAGTGAACTTTACCCATTAAAAAATTAAGCTCCACTAAAATACAATATTTAGAACAAGAATGATATATTATAAACCATTGATTAATATCATCCAATATTAAACTAAATAAATTTACTTGGGATGAGATAATGCGTGAAATATTAAACTAAAACAGAAGACCGTACCGGTATGCAAAGATATCGTATCGATATATGCATTTTGAACGTATAGGTATGAAACCAGTATCGATAAGATTAGAGCTCACTAGAATTTGACATAACACAATCGTATCGGTACGCCTATAATACTGTACCGGTACGCAGAGGCCAAATTGGCTTTTTGAGTACTTCTAACCTAAGCAAATGTACACATAAACACTCGTTGAACATTGAATTTACACATAAACACAGATATTGCATTGCACGACCAAATTGTCCAAATTAGCGTATTAGTATTTAACTTTTTTCAGTTTTTTTGAAATTTTATTTCACTCGAAACACAAATATTTATTCCCATAAAATATATTTTGTCCCTACACACTAACCTTGTAAATTTCGAATTTGTTTCAAATAACTTTGATATTTGATCTTTTAAGAACTTTATTTGAACATTTAGCTCTTACCAACTTTGAGTTTTTGAGTTATTTAAATACTTTAAAAATTTATTCGAACACTGAAATCTTTTTCAACGTGATTTGAACACGTAGCTCTTTTTCAACTTTGAGTTTGTGAGCCAGGTCGATATTTTAAAATTTTATTTGTACACTCATCTCTTTTCCAACATTATTTGATCACTTAGCTCTTTTCCAACTTCGAATTTGTGAGTTAGGTCAATACTTTAAAATTTTATTTAAACACTTAGCAAGATAAACAATGAGAAGAAATCCATCGTATATTAAGAAAATAATCCAACATATCCAAAATCCATATAAAATATCCATAAACATATATAAAATAAAATAAAGATGAAGCAATCCATATATCCAAAGTGGCATAGTCACAAAAAATAATCTAACATAATCATAAGTGACATGAAATAAAGCTAAGCCTCGGGTGAATCGTTGCCGCCATCAACATCATCCTCGGCATCATCCTGAAGAAGCTGAATTGAATACTCCAAGATCTCAAGACGCTCATCAACTGAATCAAAGCAACGCATAATGTGACTCCCTATCTGAGTGATCAACTCCGAAAGTGATGCCAAAGAGACATCTCCCTAAGGTATCGGAGCAACTGCTTAACGAGCCGCTCGAGGTGCTAGAGCTAGTCAGGGAGCGCGAGGAATCCACTCGCCGTTGACAAGATCAAAATAAGCCCTTTGAAGAGACGAAGCACCAATCCTTTTTATAGACGAAAGGAAATATCTATGGAGCAATCTATGTCCTCCTTCTTAAATATATGGCTGAGGACGCAACTATAATAAAAAGATGTGACCATAGAGGTACGACGGTTGTTGATGATGTAAACTAGGTTGGCAAAAATTATCTGAGCAAGATTGATGCGTTGGCCAGTGCAGAAGCACAAATCCACCAAGCATCGACAGTCCTAATGGTAGAATACTTGCCTCCAGATGGCCGAACCACCAAGTGATAATGTGCTAGAGAAAGCAGTCATGGGCATTTAGGGAAGTAACAGAGCCAGGGGTTGGAGAATCGGGAATATGTTGATCCCCATTATCAAGATATGTGTTTTCTAGACCTAAATGGGTGTCAATTATTTCAGGGTCTAGCACAAAGGTCTTTCCCATAAGGTAAGACTCTATGGCAATTACATTGTTACTAGTTTCATCAACAATACAACGAGCGTTGGAAATAATTAGAGTTAAAGTGGGATAATATTCGGGATTGAGCTTAAGCATGGTAAAAAATTTCCATCGCCTCATAAGACTAAGGTAAGGAAATAGAAAACCAAGATCGAACATAAATTCAAAATCTACAACACGCTCATCTTGAATAGTAAATTTTTTGAACATTTCAAAGTTTGCCCTTTGATTTTGTACTGTGGGTTCATCAAAACATGTATCAAATAAGGTAGGTAAAATATGTTGAGGTTCAAGATCGACTAAGGGTTAACTCGCAGAAGGTGCAATCGTGCGACAACGTTTTGTCGCAAGTTTGATTTTGGTGCCATTTCAAACAAGAAAAAAATATTTAATGTTCTAGACACAATAAGGAAAAATCAAACTCATGCAAAAGCAATAAGCACAATGTATACAAAATTAAATAATTTCAATCCATAATGTAATAATACCTAAAAACTTAGATGCATTACAATTTAAACAATCATGAATCAAAAGTACTAAAGACGTGTCCATCAATTTCAGTCCATTAATTGTTAAAACGTACTAAAAACCTAGATTAAACCTAAAAAAATAAGTATAATATTCTAATAAATTAGTATCAAATGTAATAAAAACCTAAAAACTTAGATACAAAAAACTAAAAACCTAGATATAAAAACATAAAAAATTTGTATTTAAACTATCAAATGTACTAAAACTTTCAATCTAGATGCATAAACCCTAAAAAAAGTATAATATTCGAATAAATTAAAGGATATTATAAAAATACCTCAAAAAATAGAAAATAGACGAAAGAAGTGATGGGTATGCATGATTCGTTGATTGGAGACGAAATCCTCTAAAATCCTTGCAAATCCCGTGAAGCTTGATGTATTTTAAGTGAAATTTGAGAGGTTTTTTGAGGGAAATCGACACTCTTAGGGTTAGGAGAAATTTGGGCAAAAACAGATAAGAGGCTTATTTATATTCCCAGGTCCGCGTGTATAGGTACGCTCATTAAGGCGTACTGGTACGCTCGTAGCAGTACAATTATACTGTATCAATACGAGTTTTATTAAAGAAATTCCAATAACCTCTTTTCATACCGGTACAGACCTAGTACTGGTACGATTAAGCTAATCATACCGGTACAATCAGTAATTCGTATCAGTACGGTTATACTGATACGCATTCTTCCATTTCGATGCTGTAATTTTCTAACAAAATTAGTGACCTTTTTTTGTACTGGTACAGTCTACATACTGTACGGTTAAACTAAGCGTATTGATGATTTTATTTTTCCTATTGAGAACCCTTGTACCCACTTTTTAGTGGCTTTAATTATTAATAAAATGATTGTATTGCACATAGAAAATAATTTTATGAATGAAATAAATTGGGTTGAGAGAATTGCCTTCACAATATACTTGTGCAAAATTTGATCAAGATTAAGTGATAATCATTTGCCTACCTTTGCAAACATTATGGCAACACTTAAGGAGATGGTGGAACATGCTGAAGTAGGTGATGCACTATTTTTATACTTTCGTGGGCAATGGACAACCATTTCGACCTTGGAACTTGGTCAGCCTTACAAAGAAAATGATGCAATCATGCCTTGTGATTTATATCTCATCACTGGTAGGTGTTTTATTTTGATTAATTATCTGATTTTAAGGTATATAAATATTATTATATTTACGCATGGTTGGAGCAAGGGGAAGAAAATCATAAAACACCGTAATTTCAAATAACATAAAAGTAAAGTAAGTACAAAATCAACTTTATACAATCTGAAATATTAAAACTTAACAGTATTTCTTACATATAACTAGTATTTTCTACATGTATAACTAGAATAAAATAACTAAACTAAATCTCACAATTGACATAAAAAAGAAGGAAAACCGTGACCCTTATCCATCATGCGGTAGTTACTTTGAAATTTAATATGTTATAGAGGCACGCTCAGATGTAGTCTTGTTTATCATGAGAAGGGAAAATCGTAGAAATTAACATTAGCATTCGCAACAACAAATAAACTAAAACATTTTTTTAAGTCAATGAATGATTAACTTACAAGACCAAAGACTATAATTTTTGGACGAGACCGCACACTACCAATCATTTAATGGTTGCCAATCTAAAATAGTTGTATCTTTTTCCATATTTTTCAATTTATTAGTATATGCAGCATGCGAAAAATATATTATCAATATACATAACAACAAAGCGTAATTATTATTATATTTCATATTTAATTACCTCAAAATGTCATTTTCTTTGTATGTCTTAGGTTGGGAATTGGGAATTGACAAACACTAAATTGAATTAAATTTATTTAAAGTTCGAATACGTGAATTGGGGATAAATTAGCTTCTTGCGAGAAAGGTTGGGAACGACGGCAGGGCTCAATGGCGGCCACGGAGGTGCGGCGGCAAGGCGTGGCCGGCGGCGGTGGCTAGCGAAGGCAGTTAGAATTTCAAAGAAAAATATTAGGGTTTTATGATTTACGAGTAGGTATTTTGATCTAATTATGTTTAAAACAAAAATAAAAATAAAAATGTATTTTAATCAATTTACTTTTTGATTTTTAAATAGTTTATAATTATACGGTGAGTCCTTTAGATTTTAAATCTTTCTATATTAAATTAATAGTTCTCATCGGTGCTCGTCGTTAGTAGTACTCATAGGTGCTCGTTGAGCATTGTAAAATTTTCTATCTTGATAATTGTATTGATAAGCCATTTATGTTTTATTTTTTTCAGCAATAATGTTTATTAAGCCTAAACCTTCAATATTTTTAAAATTTTAAGTTGAACCCTCCAATTCTTGCCGCAAGTTCAGTCACCGGATGCAGTACAACTTGAATGTACCATATATATATATCGCACACACATACAAAGCAACTCAGCCTCATTACTTGTCTTAAGATCATCCCTTTGCACAGGCATTTGTAGGTAGCAAAGCATGGCTTCTAAACCAGGAATACTCACTGATTGGCCATGGAAGCCTCTTGGAATCTTTAAGGTACTAAGTTGATCTTCTTCTTTCAGCTTTTTATCATATCATTTTTCTCCCATATCGGTTAATTTCTCTCATGCATTTTTATGCACTTCTATATTCTGTTGTTGGACAGTACATAATCTTGGGGCCTTGGATTACGGAGAGCATAAACTCGATTATAATTAAGGATGCAAAGGAGTTGGACCTTTTCAACCTTACCATTCTCCCACTCATATTATGGAGAGCGTTGCACGGTCAGCTATGGATTAGCCTTTCTTGATATCAAGCAGCCAAAGGCACCAACAGGATTGGGGACAAGGCTATCGAATTCGACCAAGTTCACAGGGAATGGAATTGGTAATACGTATCGAATTATGGTATTTATTGTTTTGGATTGGGACTGAACCATGAATATACCTGCAGGGATGATCAAATCTTGTTCAGTGCAATCATGTTGTACTTGTCCAACAAATAATTTCCAGGTGCTTCACACTTACCCATGCGGAGAACCGATGGTGCGATTATAATCATGTTACTCCATGCCGGCCCTGTGGAGTTCCTCTACTACTGGTTTCATAGAGCATTGCACCATCATTATCTTCACTCTCGCTACATTCTCACCGCCATTCTTCCATCGTCACCGATCCTATTACTTGTAAGCCCCTCTAACTTCACTTAATTATCAGTTTAACATGTCATTAGTGTAAGCGCCTCTGACCATATTAGCCTTTTTACGTTTTGAGTCTGCGTGTTGCAGCTAAAATACATCCATTTTTAGAGCACATAGTATATTTTGTCCTGTTCTTGATGCCATTGATGATAACGGTGCTAAATGGAGCCGCATCCATGATAGCCACTGCCGACTACGTTACTTACATCGACTTCATGAACAGCATGGGCCATTGATGATAACGGTGCTAAATGGAACCGCATCCATCATAGCCACTTCTGTCTACGTTACTTATATCGACTTCATGAACAGCATGGGCCATTGCAACTTTAAACTCATTCCCAACCGGGTCTTCTCCATTTTCCCTCCTCTCAAGTACCTAATGTACAAGCCAATGTATGCCCTCTGTCTCTCCCCCTTCATAATCAACTATCGTATTCACTGCTTACCTCTTTTGAGGCCATGAAAACCTGGAACACATACAATGTCTGATTGACACCACATGACATTATATTTGTGTAGATTCCACTCATTACACCACACACAGTTCAGGACCAACTACTCGTTATTCATGCTCATCTATGATTACATGTACGGTATAGTGGACAAATCTTCCGATACCTTGTATGAAAATTCACTCAAAAGAAAAGAGGAATCGCCTGACGTAGTGCATCTAACACACCTAACCACGCCTGGGTCGATCTATCATCTCCGCCTTGGATTTGCCTCCTTGGCCTCTAGACCCTACTCAGCTTGGTACTTATGGTTACTCTGGCCTGTTACATTGTGGTTCATGAAGCTTACTTGGATTTATGGCCGCACTTTTGTTGTTGAATGAAACCGTTTTGATACAACCAAATTACAGACATGGGCCATATCCAAGTACAAAGTACAAGTTAAAAGCCTTTATTACTACAACTACAAGTTGGTGCAACCAAAATACAAATATGTCTTAACAGTTAACAATCATGTAATTAATTTTCAGTACGACTTAAAACGGCAAAAGGAGTTCATCAAAAACATGATGGAGGAAGCCATGCTAGAGGCCGATGAAAACGATGTTAGTGTGTTGAACCTTGGCCTCATGAATCAGGCAAGTTTTCTCCTCTTTCTTCCCATAATCAGTCACTATGATCGTGTCGTGTCGTATGATTATTACATGAAATCAAATATTGGGCATAGTGAAGAGTTGAACAAGTATGGTGAGGTGTATGTGAAGAAATATCCCAAGATTAAAGTGAAGTTGGTGGATGGGAGTAGCTTGGCAGTGGCAGTTCTTCTGAATAGCATACCAAAGGGAACAACTCAACTTCTTCTTGGAGGCAAGCTAACTAAGGTCGTTGTTGCTATCGCCTTTGCCCTGTGCCAAAAAGGCATTCCGGTTACCGTATCGCGTGAGGATGAATACGAGAATCTTGATAAGTCAATTGGCACAATGTCTGAGGGTAAATTGGTTATGTCAAAGAGTTATAGCTCTTACATGGTAAGCAACCAAGTCATGATTTTCTCAATTATAACTCCATGGCTGAAGCCTCAATAGTGGAAATAGTGAACAATTGATGAATATGTTGCAGATATGGTTAGTTGGAGATGAATTGACCAAAGAAGAGCAAAGAAAGACGGCTAAAAGAACACAATTCATTCCATTTTCAAAGTTTCCACCCAAAAGATTGCGCAAAGACTGCTTCTACCACACCACACTAGCAATGCAGACTCCAATGGCCCTTGAGAATGTGGATTCTTGTGAGGTTGGTCTTGAAACTTCCTAATATTCTGGTTCTACTCTGTAATCAATACTTGTATAAACCAGTACAATGTGATTGCATGTCACAGAGTTGGCTGCCGAGGAGAGTGATGAGCGTGTGCCACATCGTGGGGATAGTGTGTAACCCCTAGACCCGCCTATGCATTATAACTGATTCTAGCACTTCTTAGAGGCAACCTAACTAAGGTTGCGTCTGCCGTCGCCTCTGCCCTGTGCCAAAGAGGCATCCAGGTACCACAAACAGGCAGTGCCTACCTCATCAAATTATCGGCTTTCATAAGATTTCTAATCTTAATTCGCCACAGGTCACTGTATCGCGTGAGGACGAATATGAGAAGCTTGATAAGTCAATTGGCCAAAGTCTGAGGGTAAATTGGTCATGTCAAAGAGTTAACAATTGATGATGAATATGTTGGCAGATATGGCTAGTGGGAGATGAATTGACCGAAGAAGAGCAAAGAAAGGCAGCTAAAGGAACACTATTCATTCCGTTTTTGCAATTTCCACCGAAAAGATTGCGCAAAGACTGCTTCTATCACACCACACCAGCAATGCAGACTCCCAAGGCCCTTGAGAACGTGGATTCTTGTGAGGTTGGTCTTGAAACTTCCTAATATTCCCGTTTTACTCTGTAATCAATACATGTATAAACCAGACAATGTGATTGCATGTCACAGAATTGGCTGCCGAGAAGAGTGATGAGAGCGTGGCACATTGCCGGGATAGTGCATGGTCTTGAAGGATGGGAGGAGAATGAATGTGGTTACACCATCTCAAACATTGATAAAGTTTGGGAAGCATGTCTCAAGCATGGATTTCAGCCTTTATATTAACAGTTTATATGATCTATCTACTTGATATTTGTGTTCTATGTATGAGCATTTACCTATATGATGTTATCTTGTATTGGATTCAACGTTTTAGTTTCTATCGAGGAGTTTTAGGTTAAAGTATATGATTTAAAATATATTTTTCAAGTCCTTGTACTCTTAGTGACATGGTAAAGGTGTTCAATTTTATCAAGTAATATAAATTAAATGTGTATTCACGCGTTATAATATATGGTAATGTTATAATATATGTTATATGATCTTACCTTTTTTTAGATGAAAATTATTTGCCTTTAACTATGCTTTTCTTTTGCCCATTTAAAAAAATGAATTTAGGATTTAATTTTAGGAATTATGGTTAGAGTATAGGAAATTAAGGGTTGGTGTATTTTTTAAGGTATAAAGTTTATAATTTAAAATTAAAACTTAAAAATTAGATTTTTAATGTTTTTTAGTATTACGGGATAATTTGTTTTTAAATCACCCAATGACTTCAAAAGTAATATAGAAATTAAAAAACTTGCAATGTGTAAGTAATGGGGTTTGACATGTATTGCCAAGAGATTATATTTCTTTTGTCGGCCTGCCAATATCATATTTGGTCACACAGAGCCCATTTTTCTAGATGAGACCTACTTGTGTTGTAATAACTCAGTTGTAGATGTTGATCATGATTCAATATACCCTAAGCCGAGGCGATAAATGTATTATCGCCTCGTTCTAAAGCCCACAAACACGACATGAGATAGGGATAGTAATTAGGGTGTGTAAAATTGAATTTGGTTAATAGTTAGTAAATTGCTTTTATTAATTGATAAATTTAAATTATTTAATTTTATATCTTAAATTATATCAACTAAATTAAATAATTAATTAACCGGTTAACTGGAATTTCAGTTTGGTTTTGGTAGTAGGTTTTTTTCTTCGCTTACAAAATATCAAAGTTAATACTATTGTAAATTTAATATGGAACCAAACTAGGGGCATTAAAAAGAATTGAATTCCTGGCAGTGAAGATGATAATTAATTAGGAAAAAGAGCAGAAGCATGTCAGCATAGGGGTTAAACAGTGCAGAGAGAGTGACATCCAATCCAAGAAAGCAAAATTTAGCCAGTATCCAATGCCCAATTTTACCTCATATGATGGTATATGACATACAAGACATGACATAAATACATAAGATATGAGTTGGGTTTTCATTACACCGTATATGGACAAATGATGCATTCATAAATGAACTGATTGGTGTTAGAGTAACACCTAAAAGTTTTAAATTTTTATATATTTTTAAAAATTTTCTTTATACTAAATATTAAAAATTTAATCTCACATTTCTTGAAGTTTCAACTTCTAATATAATTTTACTAAGTATTAAAATTTGTATTCTTAACATAAATTTTATATTCGTCCCTGAATACAAAGATATTAGTCCATTCCACATGGGATATCCTATCCTCCCTTCTCAAATCCTTCCTCATCCGCAATGAATCATCGTAAGGGTTGGTATTTGATCGAGTCGAGTCGTGTTAAAAAATTCAAGTTAGTCGAGTTGGAGAGTCATATTTTATAACTTAGACTTTATTTGAATTTTTTTGAGACGAGTCAAGTTATTTGAGTTTCTGTTCAAATTTAATTGTAAACACTATTGCCCTTGTTCGGTAAATAGCGGTTTGAATCAAAATTAGAGTTTTGACCGGTCAAATCCACTAATTTAGATATTTGGTGAATAGCGGATTTGGTGAAACCTCTCATTTTGAAAAAGCTGCTAATAGGAGCTTTTTCAAATTAGTAGTTTTTTGACATGGGAGTTATAAGGACCTTTTTACCCTTAACAATTATAAAAAATCTCCAAATAACCTAAACTTAACGTTTTCTATTTTAATTTTTCACCCTCACGTATTTATATTGTAACATTCGTGAAGTAATTTTTTTCATTCTCATTATTTTTATTTAAATTTAATAATTAATTAAATTGTATTAAAAATAATTATATGAATAATAAATTAATATATAGATCCTTCAAATATGTTTAGTTTTGTTATATTAAAAAATATTTTTTATAATCTAATTAATATTAATAGATACAAAATATTGATAACTAATTATATATTCAAACAAGCATTGAATATAATCATGTTTTTATGTGTCATTTTACTTGTTTAAATAATCAAACAGTTATTAGCTATCAGTTAATTTTACCAAACACATTTATACAATCAGCTAATACAATCTGCTAGTCAAATCAATTATCAGCTATCAGCTAATTGCCAAACAAAGACAACATTAGGGTACTAATTAGTTCTAATTTAAACAGATTTCATAAACATAAACAATACGATATATATCTTCATAAACATATATATCAGACAAAATTGATACTCAATTCGATCTTAAAAATTGATCTACTAATTATAAATTTTCGAGTTATTCTAATTTTCATTTTATAATTCAAACTTTAATTAATATTTGTTCGAGTTAAATCCAGTATTTTTCTCCCCAGTCGAATAATTAGATTTTTTCGGGTCAAGTCTCAACAAATAGAATCAGTTGAAGCTGCAAACTTCAAGAGCTTGGGTTCAAACAACCATGATGGAACACAGATTAAGAGGAAAGATTGGGATTCTGAAATTGGAATCAGATGGCATGAATGAATACATACATAATTGGTAAATGCTAGCAGATAGCAGACCGCATTGCAATGCTTAAAAGTAGAATAAAAACAGAGGATAATGATGATGGCCACATGTGGGAGCACTACTTCCTCAACCATGAATCATGAAAATCAAAGAATACCAGTGCCATTTGCTTTTTCAACTTTCGATTCTCAAAATTTATATTCGATATATTTCCGTTTTATAAGTGTTTACTTTTATTCGTCAAATTTAAAAATTAATGTTATTATTTGCATCCTCAAGTTAAATTTGTGAAAATCAAAACGCATAAGGTCGATAATTAGGCGAATAATGTTGTTTGCGTTTAGGGTTCTTGATTAAGGTTGTTGATTGAGATTCTTTAACGATTGTAATTAATTTTCGGTGAGTTCTCGTTGTTCACAACAGCAAATGTGTACTCCACTGTATTTTCATAATTTTATTTTTTTTAAGAATTTAAAGAGTTTTAGAGGTTTTTTGTTTTAGGGATTTTGAAAAAATAAATTAGGGTTATGAACAAAAGGGTCAAGTTTTCTAATAATATAGAGGGTTTTTTTTATTATTTTTTTCTGGATTAAATGCTGTATTTATATTTTATATTTTTCTCACGCCAAGTCAAACATTTTGTTAATGGTTAACAACACTTAAAAGTTCGAGTGACCAAATTTTTATTAAATAAAATCATAAATGACCACAATATTATTTTTTTACCTTAATAAGTAAAAGTGAACACTTATAAAATATAAGTGACCAGCAATGTAATTTATCCATTGTCTTTCGTTGCTCATTGTCAATACTCTCAGTCACCACCTCTAACTTGGAAACTAACTATTGTGGAATATATTTTAGTTCCTTAGCTTCATATTTACTAAAGTTCCTTAGCTTCAAATCTTAAATAAAAGGATTAGTGTTGGAAGAATATAATCTAAAACATCTAACGTCGAACGGACTAAGTAATAAGGAGTTGGATGTTTCTTTAATAAACAAATATCATAGTTTTAAAGAAAACTTGAAACGTCTATACTTTTCATATAGAAATTTCATCTGATTGAACTCTAAATATAATCAGAATCGTATAACTAATGTATATAAAAAACTTAAAAAAGGGGAAATGGAAAATTATAAAGATGGTATTTACTTCCAAACCAAATGATACTCAAATCTTTACATATCATACAAATGTATACAGTAATAAACATTAAAAAGGTGAATAGAAAAAGTGAGTATATAATTGAGATATGAGCTGTGAATTATAAGTGAGTGAATGAGGGGTGGGGGCAATCTTAAATGGATTCACTCATCATTTTATTAATTTATTTGGTTGTGGGGTTTATCCTCTCATTAACAAGACATTTTTCCCATAGAAAGGAGGAACCAACCAACACACAATTTTCAAATACTACACCTCTGCCCCACCACAAATTATGCAATTAGATAATAATGAATTGCATTATGTCTTTAAAATATAATTTAAATTTAATTTTATCTTTTTCTTCTATAATTACACGTATCTGATTTATTAGTCGATTAATTCAAATCACTTTATAAATGTTTATTATAAAGACGACCCTTCTAATTCGATTTTTTCTTTCACATAGTTGTCGGCTTTGACAATAAAGTTCATCTCAAATTTAATATTTTATTGTTACATTAAAGATTTATATTCAATACATTAGCTGTAAAAATTAAAAGCTTTTACAAATGCAATTAGTTTTATGATTTAAAGTTTAAGGTTTAGAATTTAGAAATAGTGGTTATAATTTATGGGTTGGAGATTAAGGTTTAAGTTTTAGGGTAATATAATGAGAAATTTAGGTTTAACCTATAAACCCTAAATTCTAATCCCCTAAATATAAACCTCTAAGCTCTACCCCTAAATTGAATTTATGAACCCTAAAAAACTAAGACACACATAAAAACTTTTAGTTTTCACTTTATAGTGTATGAAGTAATTACCATTACGTTAGCTTGTAACTTATTTATTTCTACAAGATTAAATGTGCATTTCCCCCTTTTTAAGGGCAGTGTCGTCTTTTTCAAAAATATTTTATTTATTTGATCTAAGGTATTCAACGTCGAAAGCAGTGATTAATCCTATCACCTCGAGTGCTCTCACTAAAAGGTAAAACGACTGACCATGAAATGTACTTTATTCTCATGAATATGAATTAAACCCTTAATCTCATAATTAATAGATGAGGTGAATAACCACCACACTGTATTCCGTGATTTTCAAAAAAAATTTAAATTATTATCCACATATTTTAAATATATTCAACATTTAATTTAAGAAAACATTTAGAATCTAAACTGATGAACTTGCGGGGTGGTCATAATGATAAAGAATGATGCATTTCATCCAGGTGACCCAAGTTCAATCACCACACGTGCACGATGTACATGTTTTATTAAAGAGCTAAAAAAATTAAACAGATATTATTTTGTAAACACACTAACATATTAAAAAAAAGAATCTAAGTTGATAGGCATATATATATATATAAATATAAAAGGAACTTAATTACTATGTTATTTATACTTCAAAAGTTAAATCTGAATCATAATTTAAAAACGTCTATTCCAACCGATTCTAAAATTTGATATTAAATGTTTTAAAATGAGTTACATGATAGTTTTTATTTAGTTTTGAATTTTCATGTTACATGTACATAAATAAACCCAATGCAAGATGAATTATTAGGGGTAATAATATTAATTTGAAATCTTGTTGATATAGACATATTGGAGAAAAACAAAAGGAATTTATGAGAAAGGTTTTGAGAGATGGAGCAAAGAGCCATCATCAAAGCGATGCCACTCTGACCAAGTAAAACCCAAAATGGGTGAGTCAACTCAACGCGTGTGATTTACTCTCCAAATAAAAGGAGTAGGGTTAGGTTTTCATGTTGTTTGATTGATTTGGTTCCCTCATCATCTCCATTTCTTTATAAAATAATTGTTATAGTATTTTTAATTTATTAATTTTCAAGATTATGCCCAAAAGACTACAAAGAAAGAAAACTATAAATAACAATGTATTTTATGTTTCCACTATCATAAAAGGAATGTGGCCATGATGAGTCAATCTCAAAAGTATGAGAATCTATATTCAACTATGCTTGCTCATAAAAATACAAAAATAAATAAATAAATAAAATTAGTGTAAATGATCGAGTTTGAAATTAACATGAGAATTGATTATTTTTATGTCATTATTTTTGATAATATGCATGTCCTTATTATCAATGTTCGGAGTGTGAGGTTACCTCTTTTAATAATGTCATTTTCAAAGTTTAAACTCGCATCCTCTATTTAAGAATGCAATGTGCTTTATCAATCTAAAATTACAATAAAAATTTAATACCATTAATGTAAACCAACATAAGAATCAAACTAATTTTTTTAATAATAAATAGATTGTCCGGATTAAATTAGACCTGGAATTTGATGTCAATTACAATCCCTCATTATTTATTAAGTAAATAAATTTAAATTTAATCGAATTTAATTATAGGAGCTAGAGCAACTCGAGTGGTAAAACCAAGCTCTAATACCTTAAGATGTGAATATATCATTTTAGTTAAGAATGATTATTTTGTACATCATAAGTGGAGAAATAACTTCAAAGATGATGATAAATGTCATGTTTATTTATTAAAAAAAAGTAAATAAGATATGAATCGAATATAAATAATTAAATTTAAAATTGAGATTAGAATCAAGCTAACTTTCATCAAATAAATAAACTTAATAAACTTACTTTTTAGAAGAGCATAAGTACAAATAATACATTCAAATCAACTAAAAAATCAATTAAACCTTTGTTCAATTGGACCTTTCGAAAATTGTGAATTCGAATATATTTAAACCCAATTATCTCTTATTTATTGAATATAGAGGAAATATTTAAAATTACAACATTACAAGGGCAATATACAAAACAGAATTAGACTAATCGAAACATTTAAGATCATCATAGTACATAAAACAAGCAACTTAAAAGTAAATTGGACCAAATTCAAACAGATTATAAATACAAACAAACCAAAATCAACCTGTGAAAAAAGGTAAAACGTGGTATAAAAACCAACAAAACCATTCATATTTTCATACAAGATGATAAAAGTTAATTAAAAAAATAAAATAACATAGTCTATATATAAAAGAGAAAAAAAATTCAACAATCGATGATTAATTTAGAATTAATGGTGTCATTAAATAATTAGGACCGCCCCATCATCGATAATAAAAAATATAAAAATCAAAACCCAAATCAGAAAAACTTAAATTTGATTAAACTCCTAAATTATAAGTTGAAATATCAAATTACAAACTGTTTACACTTTGAATTTGGATTTTGGCTCTACTTAATTACACGCTAAATTAAAAATATTATACTATTTAATTAATATTTTCAGTACTTATAAAAATTTAAAATATTATCAAAAATAATATAATTTTAATACTTAAAATTAAAAATTCGATACTTACTATTAGCTAAAAATATTATTAAACAATATAAAAATTTTAGTTTCATGTTTTAAATTACAATAGAGAGAGAGAGGGAGAGCATTGTTTATTATCCGGTGTGAACGAGATCTCCAAATCCAGTACCTTTGACTGCTCAGTTAAGTTCACCACTGTAGACTCCAGAACCCAACAGCCAACAAATCACGCCTACTGCTCACACCCTTCAATGAAACAACCCCCGCCCCGCACTGCTTTTGGCTTCCACCCTTTTGTACATAGATTTTTATTCAAACTTTGAAACCACCAAAGCTCTGATTCAGAGACCCTGACACAGACTTACAGAGAGAGAGAGAGAGAGAGAGAGAGAGACACTACTTGAAAGTTGAAAACTTTCTTTCTCGTAGTCATATATATTACCCAACCCAAAGGCCTAAACTTTATTTGATTTTTCCAATCCAATCCAATCCAATCCAATCCAATCCAATCCATATAGTCTTGATTAAGCAAGTGCAACTTTGTTGTCTCTCTCCTTGTGTCGCTCTACTCCCAAGTCCAACTTTTTTTTGTTCATACATTTGCTTTATAAAGAAATTCAACCACCATGTCCATGTTTGCTTCCTTTTAAATCTCCTTCACACGGGACGGGAATACTCCTTTTTGACGCCTCTCTTTTTTCATTTATCACTACTTTCTCCACAGTATACGTTTCCTTCAAGCTCTCTCCTCTTTTTCTCTCTTCAAAGAAAAAGTACTTTTTTTGTATGTTTGTGGGAATAAATAAGATGGAAGGGATAAAGAGAGACGACTCCTGCAATGCTGCTAACTGGTCACAACTCACCGGTTGGTAGGTTTAGAGCTTGTGGTTGATAAACGAGAAAGACGTTTTACCTGTAAAAGTCCTTACTTTCTTCCCCCTCTCTCAAAATCAAACAAGAAAAGAAGTATACAGCAAGTGAAACGTTATTTGGACAGTGCTTGGGGTTGTTGGCGTGTGTGATTTTTTCTATTATGGATAGCTATGAAGCAACCAGAACTGTGTTCTCTAGAATCCAAAGCTTGGAACCTGAAAATGGTTCCAAAATCATGGGTTTGCTGCTGATTCAGGACCATGGTGAGAAGGAGATGATTCGTTTAGCCTTTGGTCCTGAAGCTTCACTTCACTCTGTGATACTCAAGGCCAAGAAAGAGCTTGGTCTTCCTTCTAACTCTCCTTCTACACCTTCAACTCCAGCTTCCAGGCTCATGCCATCTTCTGGTACTTGTTCTTGGAGTCCCTTGTCTGAACTACCAAACCATGATGAGTTGATCAGTCCGAGCAGTGGCTCTTTGAATCCTTCTTCGTTGCCTTTCTATGGAAACGGGGGAGCTACTGATATGGTTGATGAGTTTCAACTTCAAGATCAACTAGCTTTCCTCAACGAGAGTTCTCCACAGCTTAACCCCAGAAACCATGATTTCTTCTATCCCCAAGCTGCTGACTTGACCTCTAGTAAAGCTGCTGGTGCTTGTGGTAGCACTGATGCCATGGGGTTCCCCTCTTACTGGGGAACCACCTTTCACAGGAGGAGTAGCTCCGTGAGTGATATTTTGGAAGCTGGTGACCCGGGTTCTGGGTTTGGGTGGAGATCCTGCTTGTATTTTGCTAGAGGGTACTGTAAAAATGGGAATAATTGCAGATTTATCCATGGTGGCCTTGCAGAGTCTGGTTCAATTGTTGCTGGAGCTGATGGTACAACCCTCGTTGGGTCACCTAACAAGATCGAGATGGACCAGTGCCATGAGCTACTCAGATCCAAATCCGCTCAGCAACAAAGGTTGGCTGCTGCTTCACAGCTCATAGGTTCTGCTTCTTTTCCTCCTTACTCCCCAAAGTGCATGAACTCGTTCCTTCAACAGCAACAAAATGATACTCAGAGGTACTTAAATATGTGCTATCTATTATGTAATTGCTAAAGACTGAGTCTTGACTTAAGTATGTGGTGTGGAAATGGTAAAAGATTTCATCTTGGTTTGAAACTGCAGGGCTGCAGCTGCTGCTGCTTTAATGATGGGGGATGATATGAACAAATTTAACCGATCCCGGCTTGAACGAAACGGCTTTTCGATAAACGGTGATGCAGGCATGGTTAATCCAGCTTCAAGACAGATTTACTTGACTTTCCCAGCTGATAGCACCTTCAGAGAGGAGGATGTGTCGAACTATTTCAGGTATTTTGTTGAACACTCTACTTCTATGTTGGTTCAGCTTGGTAATTATATCTGAAAGTGTTTGTGTTTCTCCTGTAAAGTATATATGGGCCGGTTCAAGATGTGAGGATTCCATACCAGCAGAAGAGAATGTTTGGATTTGTTACTTTTGTTTATCCTGAGACCGTGAAAATCATCCTGGCTAAAGGGAACCCTCATTTCGTTTGCGATGCTCGGGTTCTGGTGAAGCCTTACAAGGAGAAAGGAAAAGTCCCGGACAAGTGCAGGCATCCTCTCATCACTTCAAAATATTTGTTCCGATGATTTGCTTACTTGGTCTAGATCTGTTAAAACCTACTTTGTTATCTTTTGCAGGAAACAGCAATTGCAAATGGAAAGAGGAGATTTCTCTCCTTGTGGTACTCCGACCGGCCTTGATTCGAGCTCCCGAGACCTATTTGACCTTCAGTTTGGTAAGCAGAAGCTATGGTCTATTTTCCTCATGATTTATTCGTTTGTCATGCTAACAATAACCGTGTGCACTGTAGGACCGAGTGTGTTTTACAATACACAGGACTTGTTATGGAGGAGAAAGCTGGAGGAGCTAGCTGATCTTCAGCAAGCGCTTGAGCTTCAAAATAGAAGGTTGATGGGCCTGCAACTCCTCGGTGTGAAGAAGAATCACCATCACAGGGCTCTTTCTTGTGGAAGTCCCATTCCATCACCTACTCACTCGCCAAACATGTTCAGCCAGTCCCTTGTACTTCCTCAGTTTCACAACAGTCAAGAAGCTCCACAAGGTAGCTACTAGCTACACATATTTCGTTTCGAGTATAACAATTCAATCTGGTCATCGTTTTTCCTAATTCATATGAAATGGCTTGCTATATCTCATTGCAGAGAACTGTTCTAGCCCTGTGCTGCCTGTACCCGCGAATGCTTCCGAGAAACAAGTAATGAGTACTGGTACTGATGCAGGTAAAGAAGTCCGTGTTGAAGAGAATTGTTCTGGCAAGGAGAGTCCTCATCGTGAAGATGGTAATCTGCCAGAAAGGTATTTAAGTAATCGAACTTTGTGCGTTCAGAATAGCAAATGGCATGTTGTTTCCATTCCGGGGCTGATTGAATGGCTGGTTGAGTTGTAACTTATGCATCTATTGTATCAAAATGCAGTTTGGAGCATAACCTTCCCGATAACCCTTTTGCATCTCCTACAAAAGCTTCTGGAGAGTACTTGTCTGCATTCTCTAATACTGAAGCGGATAGCGATGCATCTGTCTCGGCTTCTCCTATCAGCAATAATTGGGTCCCTTCAACCTTGCTTCCTGCAAATAATGCATTAGACATGGCATCATTCAACTCTTTCAACTGCCAA
Organism: Hibiscus mutabilis; assembly: GCA_019671005.1. Classification (NCBI taxonomy): domain Eukaryota; kingdom Viridiplantae; phylum Streptophyta; class Magnoliopsida; order Malvales; family Malvaceae; genus Hibiscus; species Hibiscus mutabilis. The sequence goes on from CM033725.1 coordinate 56,871,231, forward strand.
ATGCCCAGGTGCATGATTATTATCATTATTTTTTTATAAAGATCTACAAGGTCAAAATGATTTGTAACATCAGTATTGCTTCTCGATTCAGGTTCTCGTCCGGACATGGGACCATCGGTATGTATGCAGGCACCGGTGGCCCAACTTGCCCTGTTGGAATTTAGCTTCCTATGCCAAGGTAAATGGATAGTTTCAGATTCTCTCTTCAATGCACCATCTTTGTTTGGCTTTTATTCGATTCAATTGTTTAGTGTCTCTAATGAGGCCGGCTTTATTTTCCAGGAAGAAAACTGAAGGTATAAATCAAACAACAAAATCTCACATCAGAGAACTTCTAGAGAGCCGCCACCACCACCACTACCACCATACTCATCACCATACAACATGCGTACATAAAAAGGCAGTGAAGTGGGCCAGCCATTCCTTTTCTTTTGTTGCAACATTATTATCTATTGTTTTAGTAGTTTGGACCACAGGTAAAATATCAAAGCATAGAAAGAAAAAAGGATCACACAGTCGATGTGTAGTTGTAACTCCCCTTGAACTGTAATTTCTTCCCCCCCATGGTTTCCCTGGAAGTGAAGTAAAGCCCTTGAACATACATATATTGCATTGTGTATGCTCCCTTCAGGGTAAAAAATGGGGGAAGAATGTTAAAATCTCATCTGTTATCTGTAGTTGGTTTTTGCATTCAAAGAGTTGTAAATTCTAATCTAATCTGATGTTCATGTGGTACAAGAACTTGTCTGATTGAGTGTAAGAATCTTACCTGCACATGCAATGATGGCAAAACAGCAATGGCACTACTAGCATTATTGAATTTGAGCAAGGCTGGGGTCATATATGCTTTTGCCCCCTGCATTTACAAACAGGAAGGTCCACAGAGACAAACGATCACATGGGGTAGCTAGCCCTGATAACACAGGTGGGTCCAACACCATTGTTTTAGAGGTTTAGTGGATAATTAATACATTAATCTGTATAAGTGCCTGGTTGTCAGTGGCCACCCACCCATTTGGCTGGCTTTACTCACCGATGCTACTTTGTTGAGATATTCATCACCTGTCTGACTGTCTCCTTTGGCTCTTGCCTTCTGCCAATGGGCGAGTACAACTGAGGCAGGGATAGAGTGCGGTTAAATTTTTTTTAATAATATTTTATGTTTTTTTATAAGGTTTGATATTTGTTTTTTATAATATTTTAAGTTTTTAAATAAAATATTAAAATTTATTTTATAAATATCGAAATTTGTTAAAAATTACAAAAAAAAATCAGTTGAAAGTATTATCTAAAATTTAATATTTTAAATTTTTTAACAAATTTTAAAACTTATTATTTTTTAACCGTACGTACTTTAAACTTACGCTCTACCAAAGGACATAGGTTTTACTTGGTCTCATATGTGAATATGATGCCACCACACTTAAGACAAAAGTGCACGGTTGCAGTGTAACAATTGGAATCTTTTGTTTCTGCCATTGTCACACAGTTAAAAGCTTTTGGGGTTTGTTCAATGAATACAGTAACTTTTAGTCCCTAATTTGATATGTTTTTAATTCAGTCCATGGAACTTTGTTTTGGTCTCTATTCATCGATGAATTTAGCATTTTTTTTTTCATTTAGTCCTTTGATGATATGACGTTATGAGAGTATGTCACATGCTCATTAAGAGTGTGTCAAGTCATCAAAAGAACTACACACGAGTCAAAATCCAAAGACTGGTGTGAACAAAAAATGGGTAAACTATAAGAATGACCACTTTTGTTTACTTTGATTAATGATTCTAAAAAATAATGTTTTAATCACTTGCATTATCAATTTATTACATTTTAGTCACTTAGCCATTAACTCTAGTTAGTTGATGACATGACACGTTAGTAAAAATGCTTTATTTCTAATTTGACTTCCGAACATCCAAAAGTTCATTTTTTCAACCTATTCAAAAAAATCTCAACCCTCTCTTCCAAAAAAAAAACCACTCTTTCCCTTTTCTTTTTCATTTTTATTTTCTTATTTCCATTTCTTCCGAACCCTAAAATGAATTCTTTATTTTCTCTAAAGAGGGTTGAGAGAAACTTTTTAATAGGGTAAAAAATAAACTTACTAACATGTTACATCATCAAAACTAACTGAATTTAACAACTCGACGATCAAAATGCAACAATTCGATAATGTAAGTGACCAAAACGTTATTTTCTGAATTTGGTGAATAAAAATAAACACTTATAAAAACATAAGTGACCAACCGTGTAGTTTACCCAAAAATTAAAGACTGAATTAACAAAAGTTACCAATTCCAAGGACTAAAAACTATTTTACACCTTTCTTCAATCTTTTTTCTTTTAGGGTCGCATTCTTTTGTTCTAACTTTCACTGTGCCCTTGAAGTCTGCAATGTAATCAATCAAAGCCAAAGCCAAAAGGCAAAAAGGAGGCAAGCTGGCAGGCAAGCAAGCAAGTGGTAGGGTAAAGCTGATTAGTACAAGCTAGAGGGGTCAGTTCATGAAGGGGAAAAAAGCATCTTTTCCAGAGTCAATATTTACTTTCCGCAAATGAGGAATTCACTTGGTTTACAGAGCTCTAATCATTTACACAAGTGCTCCAAAATTCAAGTGTCCAACTTGATCGAAGATTGGTCGTGTTTAAATGAATAAAAAAATCCATCCAAGAGTTGCAGTTGCTTACGTATCTTGATCCTATGTTTCTAGACCCTGTCCAAATCATGCAACTTTGCGGCGGCTTGGGAAATTCTACTCTTTTAGACAGTTCTGTTCCCACAACAAATGATTATATGCATTATGTATAAATATGTGTATATGTGTATACAGATCATGCAGGTGGCCTATAAGCCTGATGTAACTAACTAAATGCTTATAGGCGAAAAAGGTTACTAACTTGGGACATTTTTACTTGAAGTAGGAAGCCTCAACAACTGCTTAGCACAACCAGCCGAGTGACATGGCGATGGATACGAACGGCTTCCGTTCCTAATTGCTCCAGATATGACATGAATGATCTACATCGTTAGAAATGCTAATGCAGCCTTAGACTCGGAAGAGATCAGTTCAAAACAATGGCTATTGACAATGAAGCTTTGACTTGATGGCAATGAGAAGAACCTGGAAAATTGCGGTTCCTTATCATGTAGTGGAATGGAACTTACAAATGAATAACACAGAAGTAATAGGAAGTGAGAAATCTCATAATTCATCACATTTCTAATATTTGCCTCCACTACAACTCCTACTTTCAACAGTAGAACCTACACTAGTGATCTCTTCATGAAATTCATATCCCGAGGTGAGAATAACTGAGAAAGCTAACTGGATCATCATCTTTCTCTTATCAAGGTTGATTACCGAGAAGAGATGGTCTATAGAACACATGAGTTTGTGCTATCTCGATACGATCTTTCGGGTCATGCATGGTTTCATCCCTTAATGCATCAAGGATGGCTTGCAAAGGGAACTCCCTGAACGTTTTCAAACCAAGTTTCATCAGCTCACACTTCTGGAAGTCTTTTTATAAAGAAAAACATCACCAGGCGAGTGGGAGAAAAGAAATCGATTACCTTGTGATGAGTATTTTATATAGCATCTTCAAGATGGGGCAAAGCTCCACAGGAGCTACCGGTTTGTTTTCTTCGGGGTGCAGGACGCTTAAGCTGGACTGACTAAGAAGCTCGTAAAAGCCTTTCACAGCAGAGACACCCTGCCATAATAATGAGATTAATATTCGTAAAAGGAATTAAATGACAGCATCGGATAAGACACAAAGAAAAAGAGGAGTTAGAATCTGGTTCTATTACTAAACAGTAATTACAAATGCCACCGATTTATGATTATTCAATTGACAATGACCATGCTAAAGCGTGTGGGTGAGATCCAAGGGAGCTCCAAACTGATAAAGAAATGGAGACGTCGTTATCGAAGTTTACACTTTGCACAAACAAAACAAAAAAAAATGGCCCATAAAACCAACGGGGAATTGATCTTTACCAGTCCAGGAATGGTCAGGGATACTTCATCCACTTATATGGGATTAGGAGTTAATGCAAAAGTTTTAAAGACACGCCTCTAGACTTCCACAGTCATTCTAGAGATCAAAAGCAAACATTTCCGAGGCCATAAAGACAGGAACAATGCATGCCTGAAAAATACAAATAATGCAATAGGCTTCCAGATCAAAAATTAATTAAAGAATCATCTTTCCAAAAGCTCTCAATAGTTTCTTTAAGAACACCATTTCCCCCTATTATGCAACATAGTTGTCTGCATACGGAATTCAGCAGACATCCAATGATCTCGATCTTGAATGAAGATTAAAATTTTGATGATCTGCTTCAAGTTAGACGAGTATTAACTCAACTCTTCTCAAACCAACCTAAAACCGTTTGCTCAAAATGCTCCATGGAACAGAAAAGCTCATACCTGAATCATACCCTTCCCCTTGATGCTATCACCCATTTCAAGGTTCAATCCCCCTTTGGCCAACTGTTGCCCATACCATGCATTACGACCTTTTAACAGGGTTACATAGGTGTCAGCCAACAAAGGCCCAGTAAGTTTTTCAGGCTCCTCTGCCAAGAGATGAGTGATGAATATCATCTCGGATGTACACAGTGCAAAGTATACTGACTTGCAGGTGGCACTCCCATTGGTTAGAGCTGCTACCATTCCTGTGGAATCAATATAGGAAGTTAACTTATAAAGATTTGAAATCTCAACCTACTGCTAAAATTGAGTTGAATATTTAGTTCAAAGAAAAGTTGTTCGGCATCATGAATATAGTACACAAGGTGTTGAGCTAATGTCCTTTAGCATCTTGGAGACTACGGAGTATAGGTTATCAAATATCAAGTAATATCTACCACTTAAAGATCAAAAAAGCCAAAATCACAATACCTGCAGCTACATAATGAAAGTAGGATATTCGCTCGACACCTTTATTTTATCTTTTTATCTTTTTATTGGGTAAATAGGTCCTGTTTTGATCATACATTAGCTGGAATTCTGTTGATAAATTCATTAAATTGCAGAGTTTTGCTGCCTTTTCCCAGGATATTCCTTATCATTATACTAATATTGCCATACAGCCTATTGTGCGAGGTGCAAGACTTAGCATGCTTGCAAAAAAGCTAGATCTTACCAGCTCCTATGGCATAGACATTCTTCAAACCACCCATAACTTCATGAGTAACAAGATCACCATTGTCCCACACAATAAAATGGGGCTGCCTTAAGAACTTTGCCAATGGTTTCCTCCACCTTTCAACCCCACAAATTCGAGCATTAGCATATTCTTTATTGTAAATCTCTGAAGCTATATTAGGTCCTCCGAGATAGAGAATGTTCTCAACAGGGATTCCAGCTGCAAGAACAGGAATCAAGATTCATATTGATATGAATTTTATCTTGAAATTCACCAAATAGGCTAAAACAGTTAATTGGCTATAAGCAAAACTTCAAGAAACGAAAAACAAAGCTTACTTGCTCGATTAATCATCAGAGTGGGAGTTATTATGCGAGGTTCAGGCACCAACTCAGCTTCTATACCCTTTGCTAGAGATATGATTATGGGCATTGTTATTCTTTCTTTCCAATACTTTCTAATTTCCTCAAACACCACACGAGTTTCAGTTGACGGCAAGCCATTAATTACAATATCAGCATCCCAAACAGCCTCTTGCAAGTTTACAACAACCTTTAAAGGGCAAAGCGGAGTATCGATCATATTCAAGCAGAAACCATCTTTCAAAATCTCATCTGCATACAGAGTCCTATCACCTAATCTTGCCTCAACGTACTTCAAGTAAGCACACCGCCTAATCAGTCTCCTCAACACATCCTCCCTCGAATTGATCACTTCAAATAAGTGCTCAGCCGTAGCCTTATCAACTATCTTTCCAGGTCTCCTCCATATTCTTATCAGAACCTTATCTCTCAGATGACCGTAACTGTCTTGCAGCAAAGCAGTGAATACACTACCCCAAGCTCCTGCCCCGACACCAACAATTCTCAATGGATCGCCTTCGATTTTGCCCATCAGATGCCGAAGCTCGTCGAGTTTCTCTTCTAAAGAACCATCTGAGCTCTGAATCAAGCCATTGGCATGGGAATTCTGAGTCATTTCTTCACTAGTGCTTGGCATCTTTCTCTCTTGATTAAACTTAAATGTAAGAACAAATATCCCAAGCTTCTAATTCAAGAACTCCAGGCCTGAGACATCGAAACAAGTTCTACAAATTCAGAAGAAAAGCTTGTCTTTCGAAACAATTCAATCTTCCAAGCATGCATGTCAATTAAAAAAAGACCAAAACCAACTAATCAACAACAATTCAATCTGAAATCTTCAATCCCTCTTTGACCCCAAGTTTTTTTGTTTCTAATCTGGGTCCAACAAGGCAAAGCAAACTTTGAAAATTCAGACAGATAGTTACATTGGCAATCTAGAATCTATCAAACTACTAGAAACCAACAAAAAGAAAGGGAAAGTGATAGACCTCTTTAATGTCGGCTTCTTCAAAGAGGTAAACATCAATTAGGACCTTTCTTTTTAGGCCATTTTTATGCAAATGAAAAGAATGTGATGGAAAAGCTCAAACCTTTCATACAATTCAGATGAAATTACAAAATGGGTACTCAAGAATGAGACTGATCAGCTCAAAGGGAATGGGAATGAAAGCAGTCTATTGAGTTGAAAGAGGGAGACGAGTCAAAACAGGAAAAAAGGTGTGAGCTTCAAAGAAGAAAAATAATGATTGCGGATTGCGGATACGGATTACCTTAGCATAGCTTTAACCCAGTTCAGCTCCTTTCCGTTAAGATGCTGTCTGAAAGGATCCCCTTTGCTGATTTCACACATGTATTGTCCGGTGAAAATTCTCTTCTTTTGTTTCTTTCATTTCTGATTTTCCTCATAAAGATAAGATAAGGAAAAACTACAAATTTCATCACTCAATTTTTTTCATTTTTATTTTGATCAATAAAGTTTAGTTTCTTAATTTTATCTCTAGGCTTTCAATTTGCTCTTATTTTGTTCCTTCGAACGTTAAACTAGAAATGGAAGGGTAGCATAATAGTGACAAACACATGTGCTAATGTGAACTATTTTTGCTGACATAACAATCACATGTAATCTATGTTATTTTTTTTATTTTCTTTTATTTATTTCCTTAAAGATGAAAATTTTATACTTTCGTTCATATTTATGCCGACGTTTGAATCTCTATTTTCTGGTGTCTTTTTGGATCACTCATGAATCGACAAACTCACTTCATTGGCTTCTACCTCTCTATTAATTTAAGTTTTCCTAAAATCAATTTAAAACTGACAAAACTCAATCCAAAATGTAAAATTTGTAAAACCTCAAATTACTCTGATCTACAATATCCACCATTTGATCAATATGAAATTAAGATATGCATTTCACTTCCTCATTCTCCACCTCCCTACCGGTACAATTTGAAAATAGATTATACATTGTCGAAAAATCAAAGGTAATTCGAAATCATGATTTTTTTTAAAAATAAGAAAGTTTTGGGGTCATAATATCGTTAAATATTTAATGGTATAGTGTCCAAAATAGGAGTAAATTAAAATTTTAATGATTAAATTGAAAAAATTTATGACTAAAATAGAAGTAAGAAGAAAGTTAAATGATGAAATTAGTAATTTCCCTAAAAATAAAACTTATGTACTATTTCTTTTCTTTTCCGGTAAACAAAAAAATATTCTGAAGAACATCAGGATGGGTCCCTAAACATTAAACAAACCAAAAAATATGTTAAAAGGACCAAATTGAATTACATATATTAAAGAAGGGGTTAAAGTAGAATTTAATCATTTTATTAAAAGGGGGTCAAGCACACTTAGAGTTGAGATATCCCATCAAACTTGATTTTTCATGTGACAAAGTTTTTAAGATTTGTGTTTCCTTTGAGGTAACGACTCTTTGCTTGCTGCCATCTAACAATTTCTTTGCTTGCTTCACGCCATCCATCCAAAGTTCGGTTCAATTCCTAAAGATTTTTTGACTGATGAGGCTGGTTAATTTCGATCGAGTTTTATCTTACAATTTATTTTTTTGTCAAATACATTCTTATATTTGATCTAAACTTTTTGATTTGATGGTTCTAAATTTCAAGACATCAACAAACTTATTTTATCGTCTTCTATCATTTTATTGGTATTTTTTTTTTCAAAAACCATTTTAAAACCTGCGAATATCAATTCAAAGAAAAATAACTTTAATTTATAATCTGCATCGTTCGATCAACATGAAATCAGATATAATGCTCCTATTTTCTTTCTCCCCTTAGGAAGAAAATGTTCTAACATCGATGAATCAAATGAAATATGAAAATATCGGTTTGAGACATTGGGATAGGAAAGTTTTAGGGGTTGCATAAGATTAAAAAAGTGTTAAAAATTAAGGCTTTAATATTAAATAAGTGCTCAAAGTATACTATTTTTTTATTTTAGGGGTTTAAAGTTTTTTTTGTTAGAATATGTGCCTAAAGTTATTTTTAGGTCAAAATATGTACCTAAAATAATCCACGTGTCAAATAATGATCGGTTGTTGGGTTAATTTTTAAATTGCATGCACTTAAAACAAAACAAAACGAAACTTTAGGCATCTATTCTAACTAAAACAAAATTTAAACACATATTCTAACCAAAATAAACTTTAAGCACCTAAAGTCAAAAGTTAACGACACAATGGCTTGAAAAACAAAATTGAAAGTTTGTTTTTTATATTGAAAATTTTTATAGTTGAGCGATTGAACCAGAAACAGGTTGAGAATTTGAGGGCTAAACAAATAATTTACCCCTAATATATAGTTAATATTATAATTGTGTATAAGGATTATGCACCGTCGATTAACTATAATATTACACCCCCATTACTATGGTAAATACTAAAAATATTCTATCAAAAAAATTCAAAATGTGAGTTTTTTCTTTACTAAACAAAATTGCTTTTTAGAAGAAAAATAAGATTAAATTAAATTTATATTTTTAAAAATGAGAATGCGGATATTCTCTATTAAAACCTGTCAATTGAGGATTATTTACTTTTTTCGGTAAAAATTTATCATTTTCTATTTTTAATATCAACCATTAATTTTCACTTATCCAACGATAAAAAAGTGTAAAACTTAAACTACATACGATATCAATGTATATTGTATCATCCCTCCCATGTATTATTAATTATAAAGTAGTATTTGTGTAAATTAGGCAACTAAATATAGAATTGGTAGTAAACCCGTACATACATATATATATATATATATATATATATATTTGCGTTTGCATGAAATATGAAACAATGATTTCTCAGGTTGCTTTGCTTTTCAAACTAATTTACAAAAGCATAGTGTGTGTATAGTCATCGACGGATTTTGGGTAAGAATTTGGAAGTCCAATTTAAATTTTTTAAAAAATTGACAGGGTTTAACTAATTTTTTAATTATTTTGAAAGATTTGGCAAGAGCTTTTTAAAAATTATGAGAATAGTTTTAATTAAAATCATTCAAAATTTTAAAGTTTAATATAAATTTTTAAAAATTTTGAGAGGGGGCAAATTAATTTTCTACAAATTTTAGGGGCTAAATTTTAATTTGTCAAAATTCCCCTATATAGAGTTAATATTTATGCACTGTCAGCGTAAAAGTTTGTTACACAAGTATGCCAATCTAAACTCTAATATGTAAAATTTAAATCTCCACCGTTAAACATTAAAACCTCTAAGATCTAATTGATAAATTCTAAATCCTAAACTTAAAATTTTAAATTTAAATTCATGAATTTATCTTCTAAACTAGATCTAATTGTGAAAAATAAATTTTGTATCGTCAATGTATGAAATATTTTTTCCATATATTATAAGAATAAAAGAATAAAAATAGATAAAAGAGGGTTCTTAGTTAGGACTAAGCCCAGAAAACATCAAGCGTAAAAAAAGATTCTTAGTTTTCATAAGCGTTTTAGTTTTAGGATTTATATAGTTTAGTTTATGAGTTAGCAGTTTAGGTTAAGTGATTTAGAATTTAAGGTATATGATTAAAATTTAAAGTTTAGAGGTTGAGGTTGAGGTTGAGGTTTAAGGTTTAGGGCAATTTAGTTATAAGTTTAGGTTTTAACCTATAAACCCTAAACCCTAGATTTTATCTACCACCCCTAAACCTTAAATTTTATTTACAACCCCTAAACCTTAAACTAAATACTTAAAGCTTAAAACTAAGACGCATTTCGTTTTCATCGGCAGTGTATAAAATAATTATCGAAAATAAAGTTTATTAAGGACAAATGATAAATTTCTAATTCTGCTTATAAAATTATATATTTTATAACTGATGTATAGGATAATTATCCAAAATAAAATGATGTAATAAACACTTCAATTTAAAGCAAGTGATGTAAATTTCTTACTTTCAACAATTAAAACGTAAAACACACTCCCGAAAAGAAAAAGGAAAAGAAAACGAATTTTATTTCATGAGATTTTTTGTTTTGAATAGTTCATTATGAGATTTTAAAGCGGCTAATTGCATTTGAGGGTTTTTTTTTCTTTCAAATACAGTACTTCTACTTTAAAATATATATTTATGTATTTAAAGTTCAATTTTGTTTATTAATTTAATACTTTGCTGTGTTAAAATATGTAAGGATGTAAAAAGTTGACCCGACTCAAAAATCCAATTGAAACTTGTTCGAATTAGAACTTGTTTTGACTCGAGGAAGTGATGACCCGAAACTGATATGTAATCGATTGTTGTTGACTTGGACCTAAGTTGGACATGATATTTTAATAACCGAACCCGACCAACACCCGACTGATACGAACCTGAATCCGAGACTAACTTGGAAAATAATCGATATAACCTGACTGAAACAACCCGCGATCTGATTTTATCCAACCTGTTAATTGACCAGACTTGTTTTGAACTTGAACTGTTGATGCCTTAAACTGATATTAACTTGGCTTGATATTTACCTGGCCTGTAATTTGAGGAAGTCTATGATTTGATGATTTTCGAGAGAAAAATGAAGTATTTGAGAAATTATGAATTTATTATATTATAGTGTGAGAAACTAATTGACATATATCATGATGTTTTAATATGATGAAATTTTTGTTCATTTTAGTCCCTAAAACTTTATTTTTAGCCGAAATTGACCCATATATATTTCTATTATTGATAATTTAGTGGAATAATATTTTTGTTTATTCTAGTCCCTACAATTTAAATTTTTAGTCAAAATTGCCCCATATTTATTTATATTTTTGGTAATTTAATCCAATAATATTTTTGTTTATCCTAGTACCTAAAATTTAATTTTTAGTCAAAATTGACCCTTATTCATTTTTTGTAATTTAGTCCAATATATTTAATATGATGATATTTTTGTTCATGTTAGTCCTTAAAATTTTATTTTTAACCAAAATTAACTCCTATTTATTTTATATTTTTGTAATTTAGTCTAATATTTTTAATTTGCTGATATTTTTGTTAACTCTAGTCCCTAATATTTTATTTTTAGCCAAAATTGACCCTTATTTATTTCTAATTTTTTTAATTTACTCTAATATTTTAAATATAATGATATTTTTGTTTATTATAGTCCATGATATTTATTTTTGATGTGATTCGTGTTCATGAAAGGCGTTAAATAATTCACTTGAAATGACCCAACCCAAAGTCTATCGACTATTTGTATCGAACTCAAACTTAATACGAATTTAAAACTCGACCTAAAATGAAACCGACCTGAAATGAACTCGACTTAAAGTCCGCCCGAGCCCGAATTAACCCGTCAATTAACTGATTCGGACCCGAACCATTTTGACCCGACCTGAAATTGACCTGCTCCCGACCCGAGTCGAAACATCAAATCAACTTGAAATGACCTGTATCTGATTTGACCCAACCTAAAACACATTCGATTACTTATTTTTGCATCCCTAAAAATATGCCACGTATCATGTTTTATTTAAAAAAAATACATAATTAAAGAATTTATTTTTATTGACACGTGACATCATAAAATGTGTCGGAGGTCAATGTTTATATATATATATATATATATGATTTTTTAAATTCAAATATTTATTTGTTATCCTCTTTTTTCTTAAGTTATGATTCAAAATTCATTAAAAATAAATTTTCATCTAGAAATTGTTTAAAAAATATTTTTATTAACATGTGACGTGATAAGATTTTGTGCGTACGTAATTTTTTATAATTGTAAAATTGAAAATGAAAAAAATTGTTAGAATTAACATGTATCTTTATCATGCAATAAAATGTGGTTTTTAACTCCCTTAAGGGGCAAAAAAAGATAGCATTTTACTTTTGCTTCTTGGGTTTCTTGAATTTCTTTGTGATTTGCTATTCCTGTGTCTAGTTCATGGTGGATTTGGCAGCTGCTTCTGGAAAATCCAAATCGCATGGTCTTGATTTGGCTGAGTTTCCGTCATTGGGTGGAGCTGGACCTAGTGCGAAGGATCCTGCAGTTTCTAAATCGGATTCGTCCTCTATGGAATCTGAATGGAATTTTATCAAGCAATCTTTGAGTTTCTTTCCCCCGGCAGAGAAGGAGGGAAGACTTTTGGTGAAGCCTCCTCGAACTGTGCTTGTTGAAGGAGCGAAGCAATGGAGCAACGCCTTGCTTGGAAATCTTCTGGGTAAGTCACCTCCTCTGGCTGTGTTTCAAAAAACCGCTGATCGTTTGTGGGGTAGGGAGGGGTCTGTTGAAATTCGTTTTCTGGCCCCAGTGTCTATATGATTAATTTTCCTTCGGAAAGGGTTAGAGATTGGGTGCTTGAATCTGGTCCATGGCATATCAACAGTGTGCAATTTTGCTACGCAAATGGAGACCTGGTTTGCTTCAAGATGTTCTCAATTTAGAGTCGGCAGGAGTTTGGGTTCGTTTATGGCATGTCCCTTTAGAATTATATTCTCAAAGGGGGTTGGGGTATATTGCTAGCGCTCTTGGCAAACCCCCTTTATATTGATAGGGCTATTGTTTTGAAACAACAATTGGAATTTGTTAAGGTTTGTGTTGAACTAGAAGCTAAGTTTACTAATAAGTGTGTAAAAATATTATTTTTCTTGCCCTTTTTATTCATATTATTGTTAGACTTAGTCTCATTTTAGTTGCATTCATAGACATTCATGCATAATTTTCTAGTTCCCTTGATTCATGAGCTTGATATTACATTTTGTTGGTTTTTCGTGGAATAGTCGCTGCTTTGGTGCTTTATTTTGTGCAGGTTAGGATTGTCGTGGCAAAGTGCAAATTGCCGAGACAATTCAAGAGAATAAGGAAGGACTTGCCGAACCAGTTGCCCATGCAATTCGAGATAAATCTGCTCAACTGTAGATGATAATCGAAATTCAAGGGATAACTCTCCCAAAATCCGAATTTACAAGATGAATTTGATGGAGATAAAGACTCCAATTATTGAGGAGTTCTTGAAGATCAAAGGGAGATTAAATTCCAAGAGTTTTAGGAGAAGTTTTTGGAGGAATAAATATATAATAAAAGAGATATATTTTTTTATTCTATTTAATTCCAACTTAACTTTCTCTTCAAGAAAGACTTTGACCTAGCAATCTCCTATATAAAGAAGCCCTAGCCGCCTACTTGGAGGAGAGTTCAACTTGAGAGAGAAAGCTAGGGGTTGTTCGACATCTTCTTCTTTATTGTTTCCATTCGATCCATGACTGAGAATTTTTCTTTTGTATATCTTTCGAACCCATCCATGAATTGATGTAAATTGGTTTGAGTTATTGCGTTTTTGTGGTTGTGAGAACGATTGGATTTGTTTAGATATTTGAGTTTGCAATTTTAATTCATAGTTTGTTCATTCTTGGTTCTTAATTTTGCGAGTGAGTTGGGAGAGGATCTCGTGAATTCATCCATTTATCCAATATCGGGAGAGTTAGATTCAAGAAACGTATGAGCATGGTCTTTATTCAATCAATCGATGGTGAAGACTAATTCGACTTAGGGATAAGTTGCGAATTTCAACGGCTAAAAGGAGCACAGGATAGGTTGATGTCCACCCTTTGTTCACGCTGGGATGTATTATCAAGGCATGCACAATTAACAGTGTTTCGAGTTAGGGATAACGAGAAACCATTGAAGAACGCTTTGCCGAACTTTGAAGGTTGTCACCCAATTGCCCAGGCAATCCGACTGGATTCAATTGAAGAGCAATTGAGCTACTCTAGCACTCAATTACCACGATGGTCTATTCAACTGTCATGCCACGACTCACGATAACTCGACCTACTCTCTTAAATCGATTACTCCTTTCTATTTTCTTTATTTTGTTTAGTTTATTTTACTTGATATTCATCTCTATCTATCTATTTATTTTCAAAGCAACAACTTAAGCAAAGTGGCCCAAGCCAATCTCTGTGGAGACTATACTCGATACTTATCATATCACTTTATTACTTGTAACGTGTATACTTGCACCGTTTGCGTTGCACTAAAAACACGCAACAAGTTTTTGGCATCGTTGCCGGAGATTGGCAATTGGTGTTAGTTGTTTTTGTTATTGCATTTTTCTTATTATTTTACTAACTTTTCTTTTTGTTTGTTTTATAAAAAAAAATCAGGTGTGCTACAAGTTAAGGGACATCAACATGTCGGGAAATAAAAGCCGATCTATTCGAGAGTTGATGATGGAATATAGGAATCAATCCAATCAAGAGCTTCTTATACTCACCAATGATTACCTATACCAACCGAGAAAAGCCTATACCGTGGAAAACTCGTGCGCTTGTTATGGAGAACATCATGTGTTTGAAGATTGCCCTCACAATCCTAGTGCATATGGCTACATGGAGGACCATAGATAGAACCAACAGCAAAATCCTTCATGGTATGATCAAAAAGCTCAAAATTTTTTTTACCATGACAATTTTGCCGCAGCAACAGATATGCCATGGCAATATAGTCATTTTCAAGAGCATTCAAATTCCTTGGAAGAAACGCTTCTAGCTTCATGGCTAGACTTTGAAGAGATTCTAGAGCTATCAAAGTTCATGGATGTGAGGATAGCTAAGTCGGATGCACCCTTGAGGGATTCATAAGATCAATTGAAGAGATTCACATATACCATGGATAACATGGCCCAACAATCAACTGCTAGGGATACTGAAATCCTAGGGCAAGATGAGAATGAGCAATACAAGGAGAGATCCCGATGTGTGAGGATCAACTAAAACCTCCAAGTTGAGAGCCTGCCAATGAGGAAAACTGCCCGACACTTGATGAGCCTATGCAACGAATTACCACGACAATGATTGAGGAGCCTGAACATAGCAACGTCGTGACAATATTCCGAGAGGCTGAGAAGAGTAATGCTACAGCAGATTGCTCGCATCCACCTTTGCCACAACAATTGCATGACCACATGCAAGATCAACAAGATGACAATACTTTGCTAATAGAATATGAGCAGGTGATAGTTGAACCTTTTGAATTCTTTAAAAACTCATCTAATCCATTGGAGGTATTTCTTGAGGAACCGACGCTGGTAGATTTGAAGCCATCGAAATCTCTACTGATGGAGATTTTTGAGGAGCCTAAAGAAAACGGTGTTTGGATTCGTGAAGCTTTTTAGAAAATTAGTTTTTCCCTTGACTTACAGCGAATTTTGGCAGAAGATTACCATGACAATTGGCTTGAGCAGCAATTGCCACGACAACGAAGGCTACATCCAACCATGATGGAGGTCGATGAGAATGAGGTAATTAAATGGTTGGGTGTTGATATAACTTTTCCTATTAATATGTTCATGCCTTTAGGAATATTAGCAAGGTGGAGAGTATACATGGAGTACAAGAAAGACACATCCACCATGGTAACGCAAAATAGAGTAGTTGCAAGCACATTGGCCCAACTCTTTTTGGGCAATATTGTCACCCGATGAATGGTACGGATGAACTATAAGAAATATCGGAAATGACCCTTCTCAAGCTTTCTTTTTATCTATATTTTTATTTTCATTTTTTCCTTTTATGTTTTTTTAGGATAAGAGTTTCAAGGGATAAGGAGTTTCCTAGCTTCATTCTTCCTTTGAACTCTTAAGTTTTTCTTTCTTGTTTCACTTTATTTTTACAATCAAGAACCCATGGGAACCACAAACTCATGGACAATTTCCAATCATGAACCATGCCCTGACAATTGCCAAGGCAACTAAAAATGACGCGGCAAGTTCACATGCCTTGGCAAGCCTTGATAAGATTACCGAATTACTCAGCTCTTTGGCACAACGATTGGAGTGACTCGAGGCCCGGCAACTACTTTTTATGCGGTATATGAAGGATCACGATGTAGCCATCATGCGAGTCAAATTAGAGAACTATCCCGATAGCACCATTCCCTTTCCAGGTTTTCTTACCGAACTACTTGTCCCGGTAACTGAAGATGTCGTGACAATTGCTGAACAAAAATGTAAACAACCTATGACTAAACCAACTCGTAATGAATCAATTCATGATTTTTCAGATTCAGACGAGACAATTTCTGCCCTAATGAAGTCGCCCCTCGGCCGAGTAATCAAAGTCGAAGTACAAAGTTTCTAACATCGACGAGACCGAAAATGAGGATGCACAAAGCGACAAGGTAGTGGAGACAAATGTTTAAGAGGCACGACCAGCCACACACCAACAACCACCATGAGCAGGCAAAAGCATCAAGCACGCGGCTTGAAAAAACTCATTATTCAAGGTGACGACCTTTCCGACTAACTCATTTGCATTTTAATTTTAATTTTTGTACTTGCATGCATAGAGGACAATGCTTCTCTCAAGTTTGGGGGTGTTTGTTTCTAGTTAATTTCATGTTTACTTGCATTCATCTTTAGCAATAGCATATAGGTTGCGTATATTACTTGTCATGCCTTTGATTAGATTTAATTTGCCCAGACTTGTTGGATATCCTATGATGAGTTTTGCCACTGCACTTAATTGATAGAACTTTTAATTTTAGGGTTTGCATGGAAAACACTTAGAATTTTACTATGATGCTGAATATAATTAAACATTGTTGTGACTTGATTGATTAAAGGAGACTTAGTGAACTTAGGTTGCTTAAAAATTGGGTAAATTGTGCTAGAGGTGCATATACGGCTCTAGCCTTAAACTAAAATTGAAAGATAATTTCTTGCTAGAGGTGCCCGAAACTGGCTCTAGTTATCACACTTAAAAAATTGCTAGAGGTGCCTGAAATTGGCTCTAGTTGATTAACATTAAAATAAGAAATTGCATGCTTTGCTAGAGGTGGCCGGAATTGACTCTAGTGAAAAGATAAATAAATACCCCAATAATTAATTTGATAAAAACCTATTGTTCACTTGGAATCATGAAAATCAACTTGTACACAACTCCACACACACATTGTCACAAACATTATAGTTTAATTCCGAGTAAATTCTATGTCATCCGAAAAATTAAAAGGCAATCATAGTTTGTGCCACAGTTCTAAGGGTTGAAGTTAGGTACGAAGAAAATTTTTTGATGATTGAAGTCTTGGCAGGTAATTGTTAGTTTTGCATTGCTTGAGGACAAGCAATAGTTCGAGTTTAGGGGTGTGATAAGTGTGTAAAAGTACTATTTTCTTGCCCTTTTTACTCATATTGTTGTTAGACTTAAGCTCATTTTAGTTGCATTCATAGGCATTCATGCATAATTTCCTAGTTTCCTTGATTCATGAGCTTGGTATTACATTTTGTTGGTTTTTTGTGGAAAAGTCGATGCTTTGGTGCCTTATTGTAACCCCCAATACCTGCCTATGTGTTACGCCTAAATTCCACGAGGGTCACAACACATTTCTCAAACTTCTATGAAAATATTTTCAAGTTAAAGTCTCATAACAGATAATACTTATATGTCATAGAGTATAATACCAATCATTTAACCTAAACCATATCGAAACTTTAGTTACAAAATAAGGCCATATCCGACAAATTAGTAAAGTATTCCATATCAAAATATAGGCTCGTGTCACTCAAAGAAAGACAATATGACAGATAGAAACATTACAACAAAAGATGAGTACGAATATGTCGATCCTCCAAGTGCCAAGTCCAATGGTAGCCTATCCAAAAGTATCTGAAATGGGAAGGCTTTTGGGGGTGTGAGCTAGGGAGCTCAGTGTGTTCCAATAAGTGCAAAAGAACATATATATATATCAGATATGCATAAATCATTTCAGATCATATTATAAGTGCAACCAAGGTTCCATTATAACCTAACTACCCTCCAACCGCACACCAAAATGCAATCCCCATGAACTGCATAATGAAGGACTTATCCTAGGCCCGTGGCGTAGGAGCCTACCCAGAAAGTCTTACCCTAGGCCCATTGGGCGTGGGAGCTTATCCGAAGGATTTACCAGCTGGATCAGGGTTGTTCCTGCAGACACTTCAAATCATATCCCAAGAGTATACCCCAAGTAATACAGTTCAGTTCAATATGTATTATCATCAAAATTTGGTAGTCATGCTTCCCAAACATAAAGTAATAAGGCTTTTTAATTCAAAGAATATTCCAGAATATATTTAGAGAGATCTTTCCAGGGTTCATATAAATAGTAATATTGTAACACCCTAACTTATGATATAGGAGAAAGCCATGTGTAGACTCCTAAAATTGAAATAAGTGACTACAATTGAATGTGTGAATGACCTATTCAAAATTTAAGCAAACTAGGAGTTCAAAACTGAAATGACTAAATAGATTAATTCACAACAATTATGTTTTGCATGGTAAGTTATAATAAATTATGTGATGGATGTTGTGTTATTTGGAGAACAAGACACGTGTGGGAGAAGAGAATAATGGTACAAACAAATCAGCATCCCTTTTTTCATTCTTTTCCTTAGAACCGATTGTTAGAGAGATAGTGAGAGAACGGGAGAAATCATCCATGGTGAAGTTTGGCTAGAATTGTTGGTGAATTGAGGTTTATATTAAACTTGCATGAATAAAGGAAGTAACCTTCTACTTTAAATTTTTCTTTATGATTCGAATTAGCCATGTGATTATTGTAGATGAACTAGTATTTGTTTGATTGTAGTTCTTGATTGATTAAAGAATTAACTTGATTAAAGTTCATCATGAATTTGGGGAGTTATTGATTTAAGCTTGTTGTAGAAATCATATGTATTTGACATGTTGATATTGTATTGTCGAATGATGCTCCATGCTGGAAGTTAGGTAGTAAATTTACATGATTGGAATTAAAATGGAACCAAATTTGAAAAGCTGCATGTTCGAGTATAGCAAGGAACGAAACAGCTTATACATTGGTGTTTTAGATTGTTTAAACTCCAATTGAATAACTAGAAATTGATTTAAGAATTTATAAGTTCATATTGAAACATTAAGAAAACATGGGAGGGGTTTAGAATGAGTTTAAGATGGGTGTTTAAGAGGATTGGGACGATTACAAATTGCCATGTATTAAACAACATTTTATAGAGCTATTCGGTGTATTTTGAATTAGTTAAACACTAGATTAAAACGTGTAAACGGTCAAATTGTTAGCTTAATGCAAAGTTATTAGTTTAATGGTAATTGGATGTTATATTCTTAAAGGGAAAGTTGTTAATGGACAAAAGTATATAGATTACCATTGAAGCAGTTTCGAAATACAAATGGTGTAAGGGGACTGTTTTATTTATATCGAACTATTGATCATTGTTAGACTCAAATTGAGTACAAAGAATTGATAATTAAGCTTGTTAATTTAGTAAGATTTATTGGAACTTATAGTTAAGTGGAAAAAGGTTAAGCAACAAATGAAAGAATGGCAGTTTTGAATCAAGAAGCAATATAGAAAACTGTATGAATTGTTATAATGTTATATGAATTAAATTGTTAAGGAGTTGACGTTAATATATTGCTATTGTTTTATTATTTAGACAAGAAGGAGGTTGAACAAGGAGATGATAGGCAAAAGGGCATTGAGATTCATGATCGAGCTTAGCTTGGAATACTTGTGAGTGTGACTATGTTTAAATTCAGCATAGATTGTTGTTCTAGTTAAATTACTTGATTGTACTATGAGGCTTAAGATGCCTATGCTTGCTTTGAGATGACTATGCTTGGTAAGGTGACTATATCCAGGTATGTATGGACAATCATTTGTGTGAATTAAGAAATGAATATGTATTGGTTGTTTATAATGCAAAATGTGGCATCTTGTGCATGTGACTAAATACTCGAAAGACTTAGGAGTATATGAGTGAATGATTGAAAAGATTAAATGTCCCAATGGTACATGATACCATTGCATGTTGCTGCTTGATTCGAAGGATTAAATGCTTCAATGGTATATGTTGCCATTGCCTGATATTTTTCAATTGGAAATACAATATGTTACAATGGTACATGATTCCATTACCTGATTTCGCTTGGTTGGAATGCTTATATGATTCAATGGTACATATTACCATTGCCTGACAAGGTCTGATTGAAAGGTTTATATAATTCAATAGTACTTGTTACTATTGCCTGATAGTGTTTGATTGTTGATGCTCATCTAGACTTTAATTAGTCTTAGCTGGATTATATAGTTTAGATTGCTTGTAATAGATTAGGTTATGAAACTAAACAACTTTAAATTATTGCTTGATGAAGTCTTCTCATTATAAATATGTTTTTGCTACATTATAATTGAGCTTAAAATAAGCTCCTTGTTAAGAAATATTGAGAGCACGTATTCATCTTATTATTAATTAAAATTTCGAAGTTAGCAAGCTAACTACTCACCCTGATTGTGGTACAGGAGAAACTGACTGTTGATCAAGCTTTGGGAGAATTTTTGCAAGGGCATCAAAAGTATGTTTTTGTTTGTTAAGTTAACTCCTAGAGGGTGACACTAGTTGGGATGTTAGGCTATAATACTTGTCTTTTATAAGGGGTTGTAACTAGTAACTTATTAAGAGCTTGTAAACATATATATATCCACACTTATGTGCTTGGCTTATTATGCTTCTTGGTGATGATTTTCATTTGATTGGCTTGGTTGCTGCATTTGATTGACTTAGATGATATCATACGCTTATTCCATCGATTGGAAAGATGTCAATGCATGGTTGCAAGAGTTGTGTATGATTTTAACATGTGAATACCTAATGAGTCAAGAATGAAGTCGAGCATGGCTTGTTTAGCTTATCAATAAACACAATTGGAAGTCACTTTTACCTTTGTAGAAAACTCGGTTAAATCATAATGTTAGTAAAGTCTTGAATCTATTTTGTACCTAAATTGCCTTATAATCCTTAATTTGTTATGTCATGTACATATAGGATCTTTTTGAGTATCACAACATAAAATGTTTACTATACATGTTTTTCACATTTCGTTAGGTGTAAAATTTTAGTAAGAGCATATGTTTCCTATCTTAAATTCTTTGTTTAAAATATGATTTCCTTGCTGCTTCTTTAATCATCTATTCGAATGTGTGTGCTCTAGTGGCCTATCTTGAGCCCTTTGGTTGTTCGATAACTAACTTGTTAGTCAAGTTAGTTTCTTTCTTCCTAGATCAATGTTATCATCTAGTCTTGGGGGTTGGGGTATTAAAAATATAGCACACATAGAACACACCTCAAAAGCTGGTCAGAGAGGTCTAACGGGCATCTGCCTCACTACGCTCTGCAATAGTGCTAGGTCCTAAAACATCATGGATTAAGGTTACTACGAGAAATAAACTCTATTTTAAATTGATCATAAAGTTTACAAAATCATACTAGTAACTACAGGTGTAACCCCTTAGACCTGCCTATGAGTTACCACGGATCCTAGGAAGTCACATTAGGGTCACAAGAGCGACCCACAGTAAAAATCAACATAAAAACATCTTTCCTTAAAACACTTATTAAGCTGTAATGTTAACTTTTGTTTAAAATACCCTTTCAAGAAATCATTTAAACATATGACAATATTTTCAGAAAACATTTTACAAACACTATCATGAAGTAATACATGACATACATACCCACTAACTTTATCAATACCGTACTCCAAAAGCGACCCCGAGGGAACTCTAAACACTAATGTCGGTCACAAAACCATGATAGATTTCTTCGAACCTACAATGGTAAAAACAACGTGAGCTTTAAGAAGCTCAGTAATACAAAACTACCAAGGGATGTTAAAAGCACAAGCAGATAAATGGCAAGCATAACACCGTCATGATGTACCGGGCATCGACGGGCTCAATTTTACGATTTGTCATTTTAGTAAAGCATTATATCATAAGGCAATAGGGTTAATCTTTATTGGTCACACGAGTATCAGGAGATAAGTCTATAGTCGGAGATTTAAAAGGGATCTAGATTTCAAGAATTGAAACAAGCAGTTTACTGTGGTTCATTAAACGCAGATTGGAAGAATATTGAGAGTTTTAAACTTTGGTACATTACTTCGGTAAGGTAGAATTATAGAAGGGTACGGAAAGTTTCAATTTAATTATTTGACTACCCTTCAACCATACACCGGTATGCAGTATCCCAGAAAAACTTACCCTAGGCCCATTGGGCGCATGAGTTTACAAAAAGGCTTACCCTAGGCCCATTGGGCGTAAGAGCTTAGGTCTAGAAGGACTTACCAGCACTGAGCCTACATAACTTCAATCATATCCCAGATATTATACCCCCAGATAAGAATCAATTTTATCCCGTAAACAGTAATGTTAGAAAACATGTATCAAATATGTTTTGTATCAGAAGACCGAAGCTAAGATTTGTGCTTTCATTACGAATAACATGGTCATACTTTTAAACTAGAGCGATAAACTTAGTTTATAACAGAGAAATTATTCATGGGCACATGAAACACTTTAAATGGTCCGATTTATTTCTCGTAATTGGTAATTATAAAAAAGAGAACATTAGACATATGATGATTTTAGACTAATTTCTGAACGAGGTCACTATAAAAAGGGGGATTCGGTTCTATTGGCTCAAACTAGATATTCAAAAGTTGATACATCAGGATCATTTAGATTTCAGATATATCGCGAGCAATCCAATCATTAAATCCCACGAGGGTATTATGGTCATTTAGACTTTTAGGGGTAAATTGGTAATTTAAACCAACAAGGTATAAATGGTGATGTACAGAATTTAGGAATTCTAGTTGCTCATCAGGTTTTCGAGTCCCTTTGAACTAATCGAAATCCATCAATACAATATTTATTATTTAACCGAATGAGTACACCTTAAGTATTCATTTCTTAGAGCTGACAACAGTATACAAAAAAATAGTTCGTCTTCACCAAACAACCACTAAACGTACTACAAGAAGTCGAACATGTATTCAAGCGGTATTTCCAAGTATTCGAACATGTGCGTTGCACCCGAACTCAATCCATAGCATCAAATGTACATTTAAAGAACATGTTACTCTTACTATTAACTATGTACTTTCACCCAAGCAAATCGAACATGTCTGCAAATAGTATTTATCCAATATCATATTAGTATTAGAAACGACCAACAAACACGGGTCGTGAATTGCCACTTTCAGAGTCATTACTATTATTTGGCTTTATTAGGTATTTTCAGTCATTTTAGCGTTTGAAGGTATTTTAAACACTTCAATGCATGAAGGTGTTCCTATTATCCTAAGCCGTTCGATCCTTCCAACTATTCATTTATTTCAAAACTCGAGGGTAAACCCATTATTTTGGTTAATATGGCAATTAGCGCCCGAGGATATTTTAGTCTTTTCGGTCATTATGGTCATTCCGATCAATTCAGTCGTATCAGTATTTTTGATCATTTAAGTCATTCCAATCTTTTACACCACTTTGATTAATCCAGATGTACGAATAGTTTTCCGTAAACTTATCTTTAGAGATTCATTCAGAGTTTATAATCCAAGGGGATTCCAAGTAATTTACAATTTCGAAGGTTTAAGCTTTGTTATCAAACTTTCCAAGCAAAATGGGGTTTTTAGATGAATCACTTGTTTTACCAGATCTAGCGTAGACCCTAGATCGTTTTTATTGTCATGGGTATTTTAGTCATTCTTATACCTCAATGGCATTTTTGTCATTTCTTAACCAAGCATTATGAGCGATAGATCTATTATCAATAAATAATTTGAATTGAAAGTTTCAAGGTGAATTGTTTTATCAATTATTCATTATACTTGGATTACTTACCGATCATTAATTCCATATTTGAGTCATTCAGGTCTTATCCAAATTATATCTTTCTATCGTAATCGATTAGACATTAACTATATGATTAACCATGATCATGCAAGCATTTATCGGATACCATTATATTTCTTAAAGCAAATAAGAGGTAGTAATGTATTACCTTGAATCCTTGCTATATCGGTCGACCCTTAGAACAATGTTCGAACACTCTCGAACCCAAATTAGACGTCCTCAACATTTCGGATATGAAGATAGGTGAATACCTTCAATTAAACATAATCCATAATCAATCCTTAGTCACATTGCCTTTTAAACTGAACAATGAAGTACACAATCTAACCATTGCCAGAAATCAACCAAAATAGTTGAAAAACTTACCGAACAGAGCAAAACCGATGAAAAGTGGCGCAACTCCGACGAAGTCTTGCTGGTGTCGAAATGATGGGTGGCCGGCTAAGTTTTGATCTCCTCAACGTACCGAGCATTTCGGTGAGGTTGGCGCGACAAACGGACGCCAAGAATGGCCAAAATCGAAGCTGGGAACTTAAAGGTGAGTGGGGGACCGGGTTTCGTTCATGGACTAACGGTGAACCCGACAACAGTCGTCGTGTGCTACACGAATGACGGAAGGTGGCAAAAAAGACGAGAGACAGTGATGAACTCTTGGTCCTCCACCGGGCCTTCAATCAGGCTTTTACGGCAACTGTTGGGGCTTCGCCGCGAGTGGCTGCCAGGGGCAGAGCCGCGGTATGGAGCTGGTCACACCGACGCTGGCGGTGAGGACCACGACGGTGCGGTGGCCGAGATCATGGCCGGACGGTGGTGGGAAAGATAAAGAGTTGAAAACTTTTTGTATCCCAAAGAGGATCTGATATTTTTAGATTCGAAAAGAATAATTATTATGGTAGGTGGGATTGGTTCAAACATAATTAATTTTTGATCTAAACCGAGAAATATAGATCTCTTAAAAACCGATGGGAATTGAAATTGAATAATGGCTTAGCTCAAATGGTTAAAGCTTAGCTTTACTAAACATAAGGTCAGGGGTTCTTATCCTTGGGCTGCCATTGCCCTCCTTTTCCCTCCTTTTTTTCGCATTTAGCCTTAAATAACTAAAAAACAACTTGGGGTGTTACAACAGGGCACACGGTTGAGCGGATCGAGAGGAGCTAGGTTGGAACAGTCGGGGAGAGTTTTGAGTACCTTTAAACAGATAATATTTACATCAGTCTTTTAATTAAAATAACAATTTTAAAGTAACAACTTATTAATTAAGCATGTTCGGATTTAAAGTCAGATTTGGGGCTTTCGGGTTAGAATTTCGTGAAACGAACTTCGAAAACAGACTCAAGACGTTGAAAAATGTAAAATAGAGGTATTTAGAAAAGTTGACTTTTTATTTGGCATAATAATCGCTATATTAATTGCAATGATCGGGTTCGGGACATCTTTCTAGCATTGTCCTATGGGGGGGGGTGACCACTGATGACCGAATCACGGTCATTACAGTATGTGCTTGCTTCCGGTTTGTATTTGATCCAGCTTCATTTGTTTTGTAAATCCTGGCCATGCCTAAATCTGATATCTTGGCGTTCATGTTTTCGTTAAGCAATATGTTACTCAACTTCAAATCTCTGTGAATAATTCTTAGTGGAGAGTATTTATGAAGATAAAGTAACCCTTGAGCTATCCCTTCAATGATGCTAGATCGCTTATCCCAATCTAATAGCTTCCTTTTCGAATCATCTGTCTGACGAAAAGCACTGGTTAAAACACATGACATAGAAACCGGCATCATGAAATGATTAAAGAGTTGCTAACCAAAGATGGAGTCCAAGCTTTTATTAGGCAAGTACTCATATACAAGCATTTTCTCGTCCCCTTGAACGCAGAAGCCTAAGAGCCGCACAAGGTTTGTGTGTTGCAGTTTAGCAATAAGTATAAGCTCATTTTTGAACTCCACTAGCCCTTGTGTTGATCCTCTTGATAACCTCTTTATTGCAATTTCCAGTCCATCACCCAATGTTCCTGATGATTAACAAGTTCGAATGTTAGAGACGAATCGATTAAATAATTGTCAATAACTCACTAATAGGGCTTGGCAGACACCTTGAAAACAGGTCCACCTTGAAAACTGTTTATATCCACCTGCAAATGCAATTTTACTTGAACATTTCATCAATAAACAAAATCGAATGGTCTCTTATTGTGAATACCTTAATAATCTTGTCTTCCAATGTCACCAACTGTTTGGTCTCATCATATTCCCAAGTGCCTTCTACCATTCGGAATCGCTTTGCAGAAACCCGAGACTGAATGTTCACAATCGACTGTAAGCATTTGAGAGTAGTCATCGCTTGTCGTCTCACAGCCGTTCCGAGGATGATTGCTTGAAGCTTCCCTATCCCCTTCAGCGCCCGCAAAGCTTTCCTGGCAAGGCAGCCCCTAAAGGCAGCCTAGATTGTTGTGGCTGCAACATCTTGGACCTTCCTCTTATGCTCATTCTCTGTTTGTTCATCACATATATGCTCAGATCGAAGGGCAGCGGCTGAAACCGCTTCTTCAGCAGCGGAAGCGGCGGCAATGGCCAAGGTATGCTCATCCTTTGTCGTGTCACCTGGTGGTGCTGTCAACCTCCTTGTCCTTAACCTCCCAAACATCCATTTCCTTCTATTCTCCAACTGAGAAAACAGATGACATAAGGCATAATTTATATACAAAAAAAAAACTGAAAAAAAAAGCATCAGCAAACAGCAAAACTTGTTACTTTTTCTGTTCTTGCAATTGTCTCAAAGAGGAAGAACCTCTTCACCAGACTGAACCAGCTCTTCTTCTTAGCCATTGCAGATCTTTCACTTCAGCTTTGATATCAAACACCAAGAAAAGTGGGAATGATTCATAGATTTCATGAGAAAAAAACTGAAGAAACCATTGAAATCTAGCCATGGGCAAATAGAGATCTGTGCAATGATTCATGGGTTTCTATCTTTTTTTTCATGATGTGTTCCAACTGTTCAAAGCTGTGGGCCTTCCTGGTTAGCCATTGTATGACTATATATAAAAAAAGGGTGAGATATACAGTGTTTCATGGAGGGAAAGCTCTTGAATGAATTATGAGAAAGTGTGATTGAGCTTCATGGGGCCTTTCAATCCTTTTCCAATTCCTTGCTTTTTCTCGTGTCCTAACAGACATTTGAACATGTCTGTTGGGAGTGAAATTACTTGGTTCCCCTTCACTTAAGACACACATGGTCTTGCTATACCATGTTATTCGAATTCGAATGTAAATTAGAGTGGTGTAAGTGTCAAATTCAAATATTTAAAATGAATTGAAAAGTTAAAATTATTTAAGTTTTGAAATTGTGAACTCGATAAATGATTGTAATTCTCTTAAGATGAATTTTATCCGTTTTTTTACTAATAAACTGTTGGGCGGGATACTTTTCTTTTTTGAATAAACCATTCCAAATACTTTTAGAAACCTGACATATTGCACTGATTAACACCTTGAGTCTTGCCTATGATGTGATATATCCTTGCGCCCTCAACGGAAACACATGGACCGTTGCCTTAAAAGCACAAAATATAGTACACTAAGATATTATTATATTTATAAAAATACTTTAATACATGAATGGCATAGATTTTAATTTATATAAATTTGATAATTTTAAGATTTGAAATTTAAATTTAAATTTTAGTATTTAAACTTAAAAAGGTGGATGAACCTTAAATCTTAAATTCAACTATAAACCCTAACACATAAACTCTTGAACCCATCTATTTTAGGTCTAAATCTTTAGATTAAAAAATCCTAAAGTATAAAACTCTAAATTCTAATTTTAATTTCTCAACTTAAATTCTAAACTTAAAATTTAAATTGGACCCTAGAACCATAAAATTTACAGACTCATATATCAAAAATATTTTTCAATATATGATTATTTTGTGATACACACATTATTTTACTCAATCTATATATTTTAAGTGTAAATCCTAAAGACTAAAATCTTAAATCTAATAACTTGTTTTTTTATATATTCTGAATGTGATTGCAGCTTAGTATCTGTTTATACAGATTCTTAATTCTTTGACAATACACACATCTTACAAATAAAACAATTGAACATGGGTCTCATAAGATGAATATTAGCCTAAATTATAAACCCTAAAACATAAATCCCAATACCTACGTATTTTAAGTCTAAATACATGTTAAATAAGGAGTTTATGTATGTATGTATGTAAAGTGGCATTATTGATGGAAGTGGGGACTATTGATTGTTGGGGATGAGAAAATATTAGAAGAAAACAAAGCAGCCTTGTGTTGTGGAACTGGAAGGGGACGACAGCTGTAAAAGGCCCCAAATGTTCAAAGAATGACCTAATGAAGAATCCGCATAACATATAATAATAGGGTGAAATATCTGTCAGGTCCCTCTATTATGAGGACTTATCAATTTAGCCATTTTATTAAAGATAATGCTTGAATTCATGGACCAATTTATTTTATGTTCTAGTGAAAAGAATTAAATAAAACCAATTTATTTTATGCATGATCCATGTTCTTTCAATTGCAATCAAATTACCAATTTTATGTAAAATTATATAAATATGTCTGCAATCAAGTATTAATTATGATGAACTTTTAGTAGATTATAGTGAGTGAAAAATGCAGATCTAAAATTTGTCAAAGAACATGGCATTCACATGCTGTTTTATTTTTTTTGTTGTACTCCCGATTTTCTGAGATTTTTTTTTTACTAATGCAGACTGACTTGCCTTGTACACTAACTTTAGCAAGTGAGTGAGTCTCTCGGTAAAGATTTTCTTATATACACAAAATTCGAACTTAAAATTTACTTAAATGATACCAAGCTGCTTACCACTTGAACAACCCGATTATATTGTTTTTAGATTACCTACACTTCTGCATTATTGTCATCATCACAATCCTCTAATTAGTAGTCACCGGCTTGTGCTTAGTGTCACGTCTGAGAAGAGGCGGGGTCATTAATCTCACATCAGAAAGGAAAAGGGAGATCTTGGGATATAAATACGGTGGCGCTGCACATCCTATCAGACATGTCTTTTGGAAAAGAGGGTAATGACCCTGTGACAAGTGGTATCAGAGCGACCCTTTGAGTGCCCGATTTCACGCCGAGTGCCCATAAGTGGGGTAGACAGGGTGGACAACTGTGACAAGATAGCCCATCACGAGGGCGTCACGAGGTTGAGTGGAAGAGAATGTCACGTAAATACGGTAGTGCTACACATCCTATCAGACATGTCTTTTGGGAAGAGGGTAATGGCCCCTTAACATTAGTCCATGGCATCATTTTAGCATAGCCTATGTTGTTCCGACGATTCATTTTTATTAAAACCGGCACGAGCCGGTGTTAAGGCTTGAAGATCAAGGCTGATCACTATGGGTACTTTTGAGAGCCGTTTATGTTGTAAATTAGAAGCTAGTCAATGTTGCAGAAAAAATATAGAAAGTGGGAACCCCAGCAGCACATGTTCTTTTCAGGCTTTACTTGATCAATGGTTGACCCAAAACAGGCATTTAACTAAGCTACACCATCTAGTTGTCTACATGGAGTAAGTCATATCTCTTTCTTTTTCTGCAACAGGACAATAAAGTTGAAAACTACAACCTTGTAACTTTAGCTTTGATTGAATTGCACAAGTTGGTGTGGTAATAGTATGATTTACAAGAACCAACACAAAAGAAACATTTAGTCTTCCATCTGAATCCTATAATTCAGCCGATCGACGGTACAGGAAAGTGCTCGGACCGATTCGTGCATCTGTAACGCCTATATAGCCCTATACCTCTTTTAATCATCTTGCATGCATGGTGGACATGGTTAGGCCGTTGAAAGAGTAAATTTTCCATCTCTCTGTCCACCACATTTGCTTCCACAATCCTTCTTCCAGTGGAAAATGCAGGGTGTTTTGGCAACGGCAACTGCATTTCTCCATTCAGCACTGAAATAACATCCGACATCTTCGGCCGGTCTGATGGATTATCTTCCACGCATAGCAGACCCAAAGTAATTCACCTTAAAACCTGGTATTGTTTAGGACGTGAATCACTCGGATCCATTAGTTCTAATGCTGCTCCATGTTTCCATAGCTCCCATGCCTGCAAAAAACAATCATTTACGGTTTAAATCAACCTATAGGTGACTACCTGAAGAATATGCTATGAACTTACATATCCAACCAGGTTAAGTGGGTGATCAAACTCGAAATGGCTGTTGTTTTTCCGACCACTGACAACTTCCAACACCATAACTCCAAAACTATACACATCGGATTTTTCGGAAAATATGCCATCCATTGCATATTCTGGAGACACGTAGCCACTGCATTAATTCATCAACAAAACAGTTAATAACCCTGTTCTTGTTCGGCAAAATAATCGGTATATTAATTGTAACTATCGGGTCCGGGACATCTTTCTAGCATTGTCCTATGGGAGGGGTGACGACCGAATCACGATCATTACAGTATGTGCTTGCTTACTATGTGCCGACAATCCGGTTCGTATTTGATCCAGCTTCATTTGTTTTGTAAATCCTGGCCATGCCGAAATCTGATATCTTGGGGTTCATGTTTTCGTCAAGCAATATGTTACTCAACTTCAAATCTCTGTGAATAATTCTTAGTCGAGAGTATTTATGAAGATAAAGTAACCCTTGAGCTATCCCTTCAATGATGCTAGATTGCTTATCCCAATCTAATAGCTTCCTTTTCGAATCATCTGTCGGACAAAAAACAC
This sequence comes from Hibiscus mutabilis, assembly GCA_019671005.1. Taxonomy (NCBI): domain Eukaryota; kingdom Viridiplantae; phylum Streptophyta; class Magnoliopsida; order Malvales; family Malvaceae; genus Hibiscus; species Hibiscus mutabilis. The sequence goes on from CM033725.1 coordinate 56,902,220, forward strand.
TGGTTAAACTTAAAACACGCGGCATAGAAACCAGCATTGGCTGTCCGAGAAATGATTATAGAGATGCTAACCAAAGATGAAGGAGTCCAAGCTTTTATTAGGCAAGTACTCATAGACAAGCATTTTCTCGTCCCCTTAGAACGCAGAAGCCTAAGAGCCGCACAAGGTTTGTGTGTTGCAGTTTAGCAATAAGTATAAGCTCATTTTTGAACTCCACTAGCCCTTGTGTTGATCCTCTTGATAATCTCTTTATTGCAATTTCCAGTCCATCACCCAATGTTCCCTCATTATTAACAAGTTCGAATGCTAGAGACGAACCGATGAAACAAGTGTCAATAACTCACTGATGGGGATTAGCAGACACCTTGAAAACGGGTCTGAAGCCACCTTTTCTGAGCAAATTCTCCGGTGAGAAGCAATTTGTAGCAGACATAATCATTTGTGCTATGTATATGTTTAGATTGTGACCATTGTTTCCGGTTCGAAGCTCCCGTATGTCACTTGCATCGTCTGAAGTCATTAAGCCAAGTACAAACTCCTCTGCTCAAAGCAAAGTTGAAGTTCAGATAAAAGTTTACATATAAGAAACATCAATAGGTTGAGGTTCCCCTCCATTTTAGTACCTTCTTTCTGAATTTGTCGTCTTCTCAAATAAAACAGGGTGGAAATCGATACTATGATCGTTAGAGCCATTGCTATAGGGATTAAAACCCACATCCAAGTTTTCAACCCTGTCATCAATGTACAAAAGTCTTTATACCATCCAACAGAATCGAAAGATGTGCGATATTAAACTTACTCGAACGGTTGCGAATTATAACTTGAAATGAAGTTCCATCCAAGCCGGCTTCTTCGTAAGGCCCCGAAAGAAACTGGCAACCGAGGTCCATCATCGCGTTGACGCCAAAACAGTTGCAGTCTTTCCAGCATATGTCCTTACAGTCGTCTATGGAAAGACTGGTGTTTCCTAATAGTGTATCGTTTAAAGAATCTTGATTAGCATATCTTATGGATCTAATTTCGTACTTGTCACCTTTGTTTCTGCATTTTGTTCCTTCCCATCTCTTGCATCCATTCTCAGTGCTATCGCTGGCACAGGTTCTCGAATAGAATATGACCAACCGGCTTCCTCCGAACTCTAGACCCCCATAGTAATGGAATTCTAGTCTGGCGCTTTTACTCAATTCTGCAGGAGTACATTCAGAAGCTGCAATCGTGTAATAAAGATACTGCTCATCTAGACTAGAAACATAGGTGAAATTGTACATCTTGTTCGGATTCAAGGACAGAATGTCTCCGGTAGACCATAAAACCCTTTCTCTAAGGCGAATAACTAACCGGTTTCCTACGGGATCCATTCCAGGCTAAACGATCCGGACGCTGGGGTCGAGTCGGTCAACCAAGATGTAAGTGACGACCTTCTCCCATTGATGACACCCAATTTCATCACAGGCAGGAAAGTGTCAGTTGGATAATCAAAGCTTTGCCACAATACTACGTTTTCACCGGTTTCCTCATTTGTACCTTGCAGAACAAGATTGCCCGAATCATGTAAGATGACCCTCATATCGGAAACGTTGATGGCGATAGAGGTGGACCGAAGTGAGAAAAGTTGGATGGGATCCCTACCATTGCGTGTAATTTTTAGTCCGGTATCGTCTACAACGAGAGCTCCGGAGTTGTCAACGATGGGGTCGTCTCGGTTAGCCAACCAGACCCAATGGTACGATGTGTCTTGTTCGGTGCACCACATAGCCAAATAATATCCTGAGTCTTTGTCATCCCAAGTCCTACCATATTCTTGTTTTCGGAAGCCTAAGGAAACGTCTCCGTCCGTGGATACGAGATAATCAGATGAATTGGAACTGAGCTTATCACCATGGTTAAGAATGTTGGTTGCAGCTTCGGTTAACCAAAGACATCCCGAAATCAGGACCAGAACTCGGAAGTTGAACATGTTTTGGTTAAGACAATGACAATGGAAGGGGAAGCAATGTAGTAGCATACGTTTAATACAAAGGCAAGAGTCAAGACATGGACAAAAGTCATCCATGTGTTATTTAGACACTACTTTCTCCTCTACCTGTACACACTGATGGGAGAAAGATACATTTCGTCTCTTGAAATTTAGACTTTCAAACTCCCAACAATTATCTTACCGAAACTTGGAATTTTGACTTTTGTTACACCCAAATCTATTCGTCTCGCATAATTCCGGAGATACTTTCGACAACACTCTTTCAAAGATTAATATTGTTGGAATTTTCTATATCTCTTGAGAACAGACATCGCTATACAATATGGCACGACATCTATGTAACCAATATGTAAAGCATAATACTCGAAAGTTAAACTTATTTCTACAAACACATTCATTAGTTGTCACAGGAACTTAGACCTTTCCAATCATCAACAACACTAAGAAAGGCTACAAAATACTCGTATTCCAATGAGAGAAGGCCAAGGAATGTCCGCAAAATATTCGGACATGGCTAAACGAGGGTCGTTCCTCTCCCTTTCTCCTTTTGTCTTTTTGACTTCGACCACTATTTACGGTTCTTCGTCCTAAATCTATAAGAGTGAACCGCCTGTATCAACCACATCTACCTTGATTTACCGTCTCCACTTCTATCATTCAATGTTTCATCATTTTGACATCATTCAAACTCTGAACAATCAGCTGTAATTGCAAATTTTGACCATTTCTTTTCTTGGTCATAATTCTAACAGTCTTTAGAACTAGAGAAGTGATTACTTTTCTTGCCACGGCTTTGATTTTACTGTTGTTGTTTTGCCTGGAACCGGAATTGAGGTCAATGGAATTTGTCTTTAATTCCCATAAATTTCATCTGCAAATGTAAATCTTGTTGTCGTGAAACTGCAATCAAAGTGGTTGGAATTGAGGCCTATTGAATTTGTTTTTAATTCCCAGGAATTCAATGCCGACTTTAATTTATTAAATCTTTGACCCGACTTTAATTCATGTATTTTTTGGCAATAATTTATGTTTTCTTTCATTCAAAAAAGAAATCATCTTTAACGAAATTTTTTTCCATACCATCATAGACTCTATTTAGAGATGAATATTTGACACATACAGGATGAGTTTTGTTTTGTTTTTTTTTATTTATTTTGAGTTAGGGTCAAGTTTGGGTTTAATTTTTTAAGGATAAAGTCGGGTCGGATCAAATTTGATTTTGAGGTGAAGCATATTTTATCCGACCCGAAATAATAATTTTATTTTATTTTAAATATTTAGGTATAATTGTTATAATGCACTTCTTTTTATATATATTTCAATTATCTTCTTATTTTGTCTAATAAAAATAGAATAATCATTATAAGGAAAAAAAATTCATACAGACTTTAGTTTACACATACCTTTTATGGGTTAGAGTTTTAGTTTAGGGTTTAGAATTTAAGGTTATTGTTTAGAATTTAGTGTATAGGGTTTAAGGTTTAGGGTTTAGTTTTTTAGGGTTAGGGTTAGAAATTTAAGATTTGAGTTTTTATAGTGTAAATACACATGCTTGTGTAAAATTACACGGCCTGTGTATCAAAGTTTTACCCTTATTATAATGCTCTTTCTTTATTTTTATTTTTTCAATTAACTCCCTATTTTATTGAATAATAATAAAAAATTATAATTTTTATTTATGATGGGTCGGGTCGGATTCGAGTCGAATGAAACATCATAAAATGTCAAATCGGGACAAATTTATATGAGGATGTTACATTTTTTATTTGGGTGCGAATTGACCAAAAATTTAATCCAACCCTACCCATAGTCATCCCTAACTCTATTACCTTCTCGAAACGTATGCTTAACTTTCGTAGTCAAATACTTTCGCATAAATTTGAAAAACTAATAATTTAACGTCCATGCTTATCACGAACAACACCTCCACATGAAGCAAACCTTTCTACCAGTTGCTTTGCACCGATATTTCAAACGATGCTTTTAAATAGCATCCCATACTAAACATATATTAAATTTCGTTAAATTTATTATTCAATCAAATATTAGAGATATTTTTTAATATCGCACTTAAAAAAATGCAAGGGTTTTAGTAAGAATTAATGAGACCTTTGATGGGTGCTTGCATGTTTGGGAGAAGATATAAAAATGGGACAAAGTATGATGGGAAGTACTATTTTTTAAATTTAATTTATCCTTAAAAATTTAAACCTTTAATCGTATTTAAAAATTTAATGTTTCATACAATTAAATCAATTGATAATTAATGCAGCTGCAGATTAATTTAACTTGCTATATCTAAGCTAAAATAGCCTCCCTCGAAAATAAAATCCGAAAGTTTTTATTCATTATTTCTTTTAAAAGTATATTTTTTTCGTATTGTGATAAAGTGTTTAAATTTTACAAATGATTTTAGTTATTTTTTAATTAAGTTTATTAAATTTTGTTTCATTTACGGAATAGATGAACGAAAATACTTTTAAGTAAAATATATTTATTAATAAAATAATAATAAAAAATATATATCTATTTATTTTGTGTTCAAATTTTAAAATTAGAGTTTTTTGTGTTTTATTTTCGTTTTATATTATAAATAAATATTTAAAATACATTAATCTTTTTATTTAAATATTTAAACTATTTTTTGATCAAAATAAATATTTAAATATTTTTTCGTCAAAATAAGTACTAATATATTTTTAATCAATTTCACATGTCAATTTTTAAAAATTTAAATGAAAAAATATACTCTAAAACATATTTTAACCAAAATACACCTTAGATATTTATGATGATAAATACTACATATATTTAAATAATTTATCTCATGCACAAGATTTAAATACCCTACAAAATACTACATATATTTAAATATATATAATCTTAATTTAATTTTAATTAAGATTTCAATATAAATACTACATATATTTTGACTGTCATATATTTAAATACCCTCCAAAATACTGCATATATTTAAATAAAAATAAAAAACATCTCATGCACTAGCAGTAAAAACAAAGAATTTTCACAAATACTTTTAATTTTAGGTTTAAAGTTTAGTGGTTTGTAGGTTTAAAATTTAAGATTCATGATTAGAATTATAATTTAGAGTTAAAATTTAATGTTTAGATATTATAGTTTAGGATAATATATTTAGAGATTTAAATTTTAACATACAAAATTTAAAATTTAATCATAAATAATCACCTTGTAAAAAAATTTATTTTTACCGCGGTAAATAATCATGCATAAAAAAGTTATATACATTAGTATTTATTGTAATATAAGTTTTTTTTTTCCTTATAGGATAAATCTAGAGTCCTAGTCCTTGGAAAACACCAACACAGCACCGCCACCATCTGCAATTACAAGCACTCCCCTTTTCCCCTGCCATTAAATAAATAGCAATAATTAAAGAAAGAAAACCTAACCCTAGAAATCCAAAAGGATTAAGGTTGCTCGTTGGAGTGGGATTTCCAAGCCGGTTGATGCCGAGTTTTGGTGAAGTTGAAGAGGATCAATGAGAGGATTCTTCCACTCAATGCTCTCTCTGCATCTCCCCTTCAAAGTTTCTTCCTTTTTCATGTCTTCTTCAATCATACCCTCTTTATTCTCTGCACATTCAGGCTTCTCCCAAGCCCAAGGCTTTCTCGTTTCCTCTCAAACTTCTCCTTTGTATAGAACATGACTGGTTCTAAGGTTTATCTCCTTCCCCTTCACTCCCTTTTTAATCTGGATTTTTGTTCAATGTACACCGTATAAGAATAACTTTCCCTGAATCCTGATATGGGTTTACTTTTGTTTCCTTGTTAAGCACTTCAAAGTCTGGGATTTATTTTTTGGTTGGGTTTTTAGAGAATTAATGGTTTCTTTTAATTGTTTGATTATTTGTTGCTGTGTGTACCTACATAACGAATATGATTTGGTTGGGATTGTATTATTGTGATTGATGGAGAGGATCTTTTTGGTTTTTCCTTTTTCTAAGACAAGCTTTGATATGTTTTAGTTATGCTTGAACTATCAGTTGCCTAGGCTTCTTAACAGAACTGTTGCTCCATTGTTTTCCTTGGTTTGAACAGGTTTTTGTTTTCGGGTCCTTCACTGAAGATGAAACCAGGTCATTGCTGTCTAAGCAGTCACCTGGAAAACCTGAAAAGCCTGTGGAAAAGAAGGAAGTGCAATTTGGTTCTTTCGATTTTGCAGCTGGAGGATCTTTGGGAAGTTCCAATGGTAATTTAAGCAACAAGCCAAGTTCCATGAATGGACCAGTTGAATCTTTATCCTCAACCTCTCTAATTAAGGGTGTAAAAAGTAGAAAAACAACAGATCAGTCCTCGAGTGCACTTCAAACTCCAAAGGAAACTGGAAATGCTAAGAGTTCCAGCAGTAGCTGTAGCCTCAATAATGGCATAAAAAGCCGAATGCAAAAGGCATTGATTTAGCTTCACTGCAATTATCCCTAAATGAAGGTAGTCCCTTGAATGGTACTCAGAGTTTGAAATTTCATGTCCTTGAGAGCGGACTTATGGAGGGTGGAGATAAAAATGGGACAAATGATATTTTGTTGGGAAGCTCTGTTCAAGGGGACATTGCAAAAGAAGCCAAGGGTCCAATTAAAGTTGTTAAAAACTTATTTCCCCGAGGTTTGATTAACTCTGGAAATTTATGCTTTCTCAATGCCAATTTACAGGCTCTCCTATCCTGTTCTCCTTTTGTCCAGCTCTTGCAGCAACTTAGGCTTCGTAATATACCCAAGGTGTGTTGTACTTATGTTGTTTCCTATGTTCTCATAAATGATTGTCTCAAGGTGAGTAAATATGAACCAGTCAATAGATTTAACCAACCATTGCCTTTGTTTGGTTTTGATTTGATAGGTTGGCTATCCAACATTAACTTCTTTTGCTGAGTTTGTATCCGACTTTGATGTTCCATCCGCTGATTCTAATTTGAAGAAAAAAGATACAACAGCCCTTGAGATTGGTAGACCTTTCAGTCCCGTCATGTTTGAATCTGTCCTTAAAAGCTTTACTCCAGATGTGCCAAATAGCATATCTGGTAGGCCAAGGTTTGTATGCTTTCTACATTAGTATTATTGCTATATTTATAGTTTTTCCAACCCCAAGTATTTTTCTTTACATAGACCATTTCTCTTAAAATAACTAGACTTGATCAGTTAATAATGTGGTAGTATTAAAATATCATCCTCCATGATCATGGATTAGGACTGACATATATATAGTCCCGGCCCTCTTGATTTCTTTCTGACCCTTTCCGAAATTCTAAAACTGCTTAAAAGAAATTGCGATTGGTTTAAATATTTAAATGTTTTGTATATTCTTGAAATCAGAATGATAAATATTTAACTGTGTACCGTATTTTTTGTTTATCATCCTTTTCAGGCAGGAAGATGCTCAGGAGTTTTTAAGTTTTGTCATGGATCAAATGCATGATGAATTGATTAAGCTTCAAGGACAGTCCAGTAGCTCAAATGGGGTCAAGTCATCACTAGTTTCTTCTGCAGAATATGACGAATGGGAGACTGTTGGACCAAAAAACAAATCTGCAGTCACAAGAACACAAAGCTTCCTTCCATCAGAGTTAAGTGATATTTTTGGAGGACAGTTGATGAGTGTGGTGAAGGCAATAGGTAAGGACATTTGCTATGGCTGCAAAACATATTGGATTATATGAAAATAATAGCCAATTCATGTGGTTATTTGTTTGGTTGCATATATTTATGGGGTTTGCCAACCTGTGTTTCTTCTTTTACTTTACACCTGTAGCCACCAGAAACTTGCTTAAATAAGCGAAAACACTGACATAGTGAAGACTGTGAAGTTACTTAGTTCCAGCAATTTATGCGTGTTAACTTTAATCTGTAGAAAAAGTGGAAATACATATACTTATTCGAACTTGGTTGTCTTAATCTTTCATATCCATATGTTAGCTTTGTTTCTTGGGTGGATTTTGTATCTTGTTTGGTGGACATAGTACTATTTATTAACAATGTAATCTTCTCTTTTTCTTAATTTGCTTATTGGGGCAGGAAATAAAGCTTCTGCTACTGTTCAACCATTTCTATTGCTTCACCTTTATATCCATCCTGAAGCTGTTCATTCTATTGAGGATGCACTTCGTTTGTTCTCAGCATCAGAATATCTAGAGGATTACCGTGCATCGACAGCTGGGAAGGTATTTATTTCTTATAATTGTTCCTTTTGCTGTTGACTACTATATCCTACTTTTATAAATCTTCGTGTTTGTTTTTGTTATATGTCTCATCCTTTCCTGTATGTCAAGATTTTGTTTGTGATAAATTGGATTTTCTTGTGTGTTCATATCCATCAGGCTTGTGTTGTTACTGCCAAAAAATCTGTCAAGATACAGACACTTTCGAAGATAATGATTTTGCACCTGATGCGTTTTAGCTATGAAAGCCAGGGGAGTACCAAGCTGCATAAGCCTGTACACTTCTCACTTGAGCTGGTATTGGGCCGGGAACTACTTGTTTCTACATCCACTGAGGTAATACTTATCTTCATTCGCTAGGTGAATTTGTGAATTGCAAAGCAACTTTAGTCATTTTTTACCAAAGTATCTGCTACAAGCCTACAACGATGCATTCGTGTTCTTTTTTTGCCTCCTAATTTGTATTCATCATTTATTTATGTGCTTTATTATAGGGCCGAAAATATGAACTTGTTGCTACTATAACCCATCATGGAAGGGATCCCTCCAAGGGGCATTACACGGCTGATGCTCGTTATCCCAACGGCCAATGGCTGCGCTTCGACAATGCCTCTGTCACTGCCATTGGGACAAGCAAGGTGTTACATGACCAAGCATATGTCCTCTTCTACGAACAAACATAGTATTCAATTCATCCCACGTTCGCATGAATATTCAACCTCTTATTTTTCCTTCCCTTTTAACAGTCAGTCACGCCTTACCTTCAAATGGAGAATTTAACTGCAACTGATATATATATCATCTTTGTAATGATAAACTGAGCAAGTCCTTAAATCTTCTAGTGTTGAGTAGTGATTTTGTTTTGTTTGTTTTCTTATTATTGTATACATACTTAAAGCTAAAGAAGGCTGCCCTTTTAGGTAGAGCAATTATGCACTATTGTATTCTTGGGTATGCATGTTATATTAAAATGTTTGGTTTTGGAGAATACCCTCCACTATATTTTCATTGTTTATGCTCTTTATTGTTGTCATTGGAAGGAGTTAAAATTCGGCCGAGGTTTTAGCATTTAGCTAAAGGAAAATATAAAATTCATTGCATAATTGAGAGTTTTCAAAATAAGTTCTAGGCTTAAATATATTTTTGGTTTAATCACTGATATTGCTAAGTCTAGGATGCGAACTTTTGACGTTACTTAAAGATCTGCTTTATTTTTTAAAATGCTTCACCATATTTTTATCTGCTTAACTAAGGAGAGCTGCATACAGGAGTTCATTCCAAGTATCTGTAAGGCCAGCCACACACCAATGGGTGCAATCCATGGCTTTAAAGCCATTATAAAAGCTAGGGTGTGCATCTTTTCTCAGTTGAGACAAAGCTGTGATATCCAACAAATGAACAGCCTTCTTGATTCCACTTATCACCTCTTTAACCACATAGGCTGCCTCAGGCAACCCTACTGGATAAACTGATCCATTGAATGGTTCGATCTCCTTCAAGCAATTCATCACTCCTGGTTCATTCCATTCCAACCCACTGAAACATAATTTCGTATAAAAAACAGTCAGTCAAGGAGATTAGCATGTTCATCACCCGTGTCCGTACTCGACCAGAGTCCAAGTAACATCGGCAAATATTTTTTCAAATGAAAAATGTTAGTCTTACTTGTAGTGTGAAGGAGAGATCCCTTGAAATATAACTTTGGTTTTATCAGTATCCACATCTGAATCAACCCATTTAGCCCATGTTGTCAAAGCTCTTCGAAATGCAGTCATACGATCGATCTCTCTCACAATCTTCTCTTCAACTTTCATATAATCCCACCTGCAATTTAACAAACACACATAAAATATGCTTTAGTTCATGTTGTTAAAACTCATTAATCATGCTTGAGTTCCAATGTAAAGCTTGTTACTGTTGCTTCGGTCCTCTGCGGTACCACCATAGCCAAGTGTTGAAAACTAAAACATCGATGTTCTTCCATAGATTCCCATTCTTCATTGAGTTCAGATTCAAAACCCTGCCAATTTCTTCCTCGTCAACGTCCACCAAGTAGAGTGAATGAAACAGCATCACAGACACCTTGTAATCCTGATTAATGAATCACGCAAAACGCTGTGTTTTTTAATCACAGATTCTTACATAGTTAATTTACTTTTAATCACAGGTTACCTCGAATTCGACAGAGGAGATGCTGTTGTTGTTCAACTCTTGTCTGATAATGTTGGAATTTGGCACTGCAGCATGAAGCATGCATATCAATGATTGCCAAATGTTGAGACTTAGAGAGTCCCCAATAAACATTATCTTCTTCCCCTTGAATCTCTTCAAAAATGACCGTCCATTAAACCTGTCATTGATTTGTGTCTAAATTTAGATGTTGGAATTGCAGACAGCAAACTAAACAGATGTTTGATTTAACCAAAAAATGGGAAAATATTAGGCTGTATGTATTTCAATGAGATGTTGGAATTGCAAACATCAATCTAAAGAGCATGCATATCAATGAGAGCACATGATCTGAGGTTGGTGCATTTCAAATCCCAGAATTATTAGGACATCCATCACACTACCATCCATCCATTGCTTTGATCCGAGAATGATTATCGAATATAAATATGTGTTCGATACGAATATAAAATATTAACTAATGAGTGCATAGCAATATCGGATTAGACAAAAGTTATTGACTTTCCTCTAATCTCATGTTTTTTCAATCATTGCCATCACCATCTGACCTTTCATATCATACAACTCATAGCAGGCTGTATTTTAATTTAATTTCTCCGCCAAAACTTCAATGCAAACTGAAAATTTAATTTTGATTCAATTGAAAACTGATGCGGGAAGTAAAACAGCATACTAAACAATAAAAACTAATGGAGCTTATTCTTCAAAACCAAGCATGCAACTGCAGATGACCACATGTTACAAAACACTACTCAAAAACAGTAACAAAAGATTGAACATATGCAAGTATCCAATAGATTAAGATATTCAGGTGTTTAAGTGTTCGACAATCGATCGAAACTCGAGTAACTTAGAATAAGATGTAGAGAGCGAAATACCTCGGCAACCGGCAACTGCTCGGCTGCCATCTGTATTTAAGGTAGAGGTGATCGGGGCGGCCGTACTTGAGGCAGTCGAATTATTTTCGGATAAAAGGACATGAGGATGAGTTGTAGAGAGGATAGGAGTTATCATGCACCCATCTCCCATGGTACATATTGCACTTCATCTCCTGTTTTCTCAAATCAAAGCTATTGCAATTGGCATTTGCATGGGCTGAAGATAAACATGAGAAGATGACAAAGGTGACAATAGATTGAAAAAGTCGCATTACCAGAGTGTGGAATGAATGGTGTGATGATGGGAAGATAGACAAGAATGTGGCACTCAAGTTTTTTAGAGAATATAAAGGAGACAATGATAGTGGGGTGTTTTTATATCAGCCAAAAGAAAGAAAAAAAAGGCAAACTTTTTAAAATTCTACAGAAGGGTTTGAATTTGCTTTTGTATAACTGTTCAATGGAGAGGCTAATTAATTAGGGAAGTAGACAGCACAGGAGGTTTACATTTGTCTGATTAGATCTAGATACTACTTTTCACATGCAAAACATGATGAACAACTCACTGAGTCAACACATCAAATTTTAAATTGGCATGTCTGCTGTCTGTCTTGAGAATTAGCAAAGAACCTTAATTACTGCATAAATTACAGTTTAACATTAAAAAAAGGAATACTTTGGTAAAAAAAATGGATGTTTTGGAATTACTTTGCATTTTTGTGGAACCAAACCATTAAATGTATTGTAGTGAAGGTAATTATTCTATGCACAGGCACATGCACAAAACGCTTTAGTTTTGAAGTTTATAGATTTTGTTTAGGGTTTAAGTATAATAACTTTAAATTTAAGAGTTGTTAATAGAATTTTAGGTTTAGGGTTTATAAGTTAAAACCTAAACCTCTAACCATATTACTCTAAACCCTACATTAAACCCCTATATTCTAAATTCGTACACTAAACCCTTAAATTTTATACCCTAAACCAAAACACTAAGCTCGAAAATTAAGGCGATTGAGAATGATAACTCTCATCTTCTTGAAGTGTAGATATCATGGACCTAAAGAGTGATAAAAAGATGATAAATGATTATTATGTCAATGCCCTCCACATCTACATTTCAAACCTTTTCTAATCGTAACTAAATTAATAGAATATGTAAACATGAATCTATTATTATGTCTATCAAAACTATATTAATCTGGCGGAAAACATTAGTGTCGTGATTGTTCACTTTCACCTTCAAAATTAACTGACACTGAATTTCAGGGTACAAAATTTAAGCTTTAATTTTCTTTCTTTTATCATCTGATTCTTGGTCGTTTCCGATGAAGCTCTGTTTCTTGGTCGTGTTCATGTAAGGTCTAATAACCCATTCGATCTGAGCTTCACTCTGCTCCATTGTCCCTAATTTTACCTGCAACATGAGCGAGTCGGTTGAATTTAAACTGCAATACAAAGCACCTGATGACTTGGGAAGCTAATAAAATATCGATATGGCATGATAGTTGCCTGATAAAGCCGCAATTCAAACCTCAGGCCAATTTCCTTTAACTCAACTGATTTAGGACCCCGGGGCTTCTCGTAGATGTGATGCCTGCATGTTTACCTGCTATCAATGAGTGAGAGTGAACATTTCATAACAATGAAACAAGAACTGAAAACCCACAACTGACAAGTTGACTCGCTTCAAGGTTTCGACAAGCTGTTGGCCGATCTTATTATCCACTAATGATATCAATATCACCCTTTTAACGCTAATGAATACAACAAAATTAACAAGAGAACCAACCTGAATGAAATATAGTCAGACTGATTAGCAAAGTCACAATACGTTTTGTATCAGGCTTTGGAACAGGGAATAAATGTTTTAGAATGTTCGCTGTCCTTTCACATAGCTGGCAAAATAAAGTGAAAAAAATGTCACCCTTAAGGATATTTGAGCACAAACCAGGCTTCGTTACATAACCAGCTACTAGACATAAGTGGCATATATGTAAAACCGTTGAAAGAAATAACCCCGAAAAGTTCAGGTATTCACATATATACTTTGTACCCAACTGCAGCATATGTTTCGCAAATATGATGCATATAAAGTGATACGAATACCTTGGTTTTAAAATTGTCAAGAATCAAATGTGGGTAAGCTTCAGGCATTGTTCCCATGGCTTTCTTGTCCTTAATATAATGTCTTGTAACCTAGAAGGAAATATTAGATTAAGAAAAAAACAAGCATAGAAATAGAGGACAAAGTAAACATATGCGCTGGCTAGGCTCGTCAAATACTTGCCACATTGAGTAACCCAAAGTATGCAGTGGGACCGAAAGGCAGATGACTTATGATCAAACCATCTGGTACACCCCGATGTTCATGAACCAAAATAACATCTGTAAACTCATGTGCGCGACAACTTTCAATAATCTTAGATATAACCTGCAAATAAGATGGGGGTGGATAATCACTTTCTAAATTTCACTAGAAAACCAGCTTGATGTAAAATAAGTAAAATAAATTTATCATGTGAAATAAGGGTGTTGGTGTTCATTATATGGATCATGACTAGCATACCAAGGAAATGCTTTCAAAGTGGTCCTATTTAAAAGGTGAAAGTTGCAAATCAATCACTATGTGCAGAAAAGAGCAGCTCCAAATCTAGCCAAGACAAATTGCATCAAGAAGTCTAATGGTGCAATGGTTCAAAGAAGAGCCAGTGCCAAAAATTAACAATTAAATGAATAACTCTAAACACTGAACATGACTTTAGCCAAGTTACGGATAATAAAACCAGTGCCGAAAGTGATAGAACTTGTATTTTATATACTCAACATCAAGAACAAACACTTGCCAACAATACAACACATGCATCATAACAGTGAGGCAACCAATACGAACCCAAGGAAGAAAGCATAGACACTGACCTGACCGCCACGATTCATGCGCTCTGCATTAGGAAAGACAAACTTCAATTCCTACAAGAAACACTCCATAGGAGACCGAATTAGTGATTAAACTCACAAGCAAATTATCATGTAAAAATGGTATTTATCATCAAAATAGACAAACCAACCTTAAAAAACTGTACAAGAGGAGCTCTTGGATCCCGAGATGTCGTCAGCAAAATCTTAGGGTCTCGCACGGTTGCATTTGCATACTCATCATCAATATGAGTTTTGGTAACTAAAAATCCACCAAAATTAAGCAGTTATATATCAACACCAATCTCCCAAAAAAAGGGTTTTCTTTAGCTCATCTCATAACAAAAGTTCAAAGAAAACATTACCCGCAGTGTAATCATCGTCAAGGTCAATTTCCTGGCGAAGCGCGGCCTCCTCGTTCCGGAGCTCAGTTGGAATGGGTTTTCCCTCTACAACGAAACAAAATAAAAAAAAATGAAAATTTGAAATTAAGTTATGATGAAAAAGGAAATTTAGTGGTACCATAAAGGGCTTCTTTGATCTTCCGCTTCTTCTCATAGAGCAAAGGCTCTTTGCCTTCCAAGCTCTTCCTGTACAAATACTCTCTTCCAATCGAATATTTCTTCTCAACATATTTCTTTTATTTATTTTTAAGCGCAGCGATTGCCAATCAGATTTTGCAGGTTTTCGTCTTCCAAGGGTTTAGGGTTTTTTCTCAGAAGATGGTAGGGGAAAAACAAATTACACAACAGCGCTTTGAAACGACGACGTTGGACACTTTATTGGGCTTTATAGTACTGCTGTGATTTGCATTTGCGCTAATAATGGGCCTAAATTTATATCTTCTTAAAACATTTGGGCTTATATGTATTTTACCACAAAACTTGAGAGTTTTATTGTTATTATGATCTTTAACTCTTAATCGGTTTGATCGAATTAGTTTTCTGTTTAAATCTAATATGTGGAGACATATGTGGTTCATTTCAAAAAAAAATGTTTTACTATTAAATTTTCCTCAATTTTTTATTTAATTTTTATATAAATTCTACTTTTTATCAAAAGTAATACCTAAGCTATTTAAAAAAATCATTTTACTTTAAAACTATACGTCATTCAATGAAAATATGTCACATTTTTAGTGATTGTTGAGCAAATTGAGTATAAATTGATAGCTTAATCGCGAAATAACTCTTAATCTAAAATTTGAGGTTATGACTTATGAATAATTTAGATATTATATTAATAAATACAATTTATCATTCAACAAACTCTAAATAAATAGGGGAAATAGTGTTGAAGGTAAAAAATGGAATTTAACTTTTTTTTTAATATTGTTCATGCATGGGCTAATATACATTAAGGGTGAATATTCGATCGAGTCGATTCAAGTAAAAATAATTGAGTTAGTCAAGTTTACAAATTCTATTTTACCATTTAAATTTTATTTAAAAATTTTTCGAGTCGAGTTGTTCGAATTTCAGTTCAAATTTAATTATTAATATTTATAATGTTATGATACTTATTGATTCAAATTTTAATGACTTTCTATAATCATATACAATATACATATATATTTCTTTATAATTTGCAGTTAGAGGACTAAATTGAATACAATACAAAGTTGAGAGACTAAATTGTAAGAATAGTTTATTTCAAGTTTTCGAGTTATTTAAGTCTTATTTTATTACTCAAATTTTATTTAAAACTTTTTAAGTTGAATTGAGCTTATAAAATTTAAGTTGAATCAAATAGAATTTAAAAAAAATTAATTTTTTAAGTTGAATTAAATTTTACTCACCTTATATACATATTTTCATCGGAACAAATAGAATTGAACATAACGACATTGCTTTGCCTGCCGTTATTTCTTGTAATGTACTAGGTAAGAGTAGTTATGACATATGCAGTAAGAGCGACCGCATAAGATTTTAAAAAAAATGTTTAAAATAAATTAAATTAAATACTTGTAAGTAAAAATAAAATATTAGTTTTGAATTACAGAAATCAATTTTAATAGATTACACATAACCTCTTAAATATTTAAAAGCCATGGTATAGGTGTTCTTATTATTTGTTGGTTTCATCTTATTTTTAATGAAACAAACAACCAAAAGAAAGAATGCACTATGATAAAAGAATACACTGACAAAAAAATGAAAAAACCAGGAAACAGATCACGTGAAGAGGCTATATATGTTGGTAGAGATGGCGATTGTGCTTGTTACTACTGCCAGAACAATCATCACTGCCGCCAAAATCCGATCCCTCGCCGTCGATATGCCCCAAGCATCCCTACAATGGAAAACAAAGTAAAACACTACGCATATGCATACATGTGTTTGTGTAAACAGATTGCAGAGGTTCCATGCAAGTGCATAGGTTGGGAGATTACCTAAGAGCAATGGAGCCGGGGAAGATAAACCCGAGGCAGACTGCCGAGGTCGATCCCATGAATTGAAAGAAGTACCATATGTTCGGAATGGCTATGGCTGCCATGTAACTGAAGGCTAAAAGACCAATTGTAATGCACATGAATCTGGTGTTATCTTTTGCCAGGACAGTCTTGTTTGGAAAAAGAAATTCATCCATGTTGGCTCTCAATGAAAAGTTCAAAAGAGGGAACACCAACATTAGGTGCAATGCGTAGCTCAATCGAACTACGTTGTTGAGTAAAGATCTGATCGGTGAACTGGAATTTCGATCGAAGTTTACTAGCCATGATTGAATCACCAAACAGAAGGTATCCGAAGACACCGATGGTGAAGTAGATTGCAGCGCATAAGACCATCGAGATTTGGACTGCTGATATCATATCGGAAGGTTTTGCCATCTCGAAACCAATTGTATGGACTGCAATCATTCATTAAAGGCTTTTGAATGAGAAATTTTGTGACAAATGCTACTAAGGAGGCCAATGTGTTCTCACCATTAAAATGAAATGTGAAAGATTTGACAATTACTGGGACAGCAGTGAATAGGTCGAAGAAAGAAGCTCTGTTGTCCAATTCCAGTAGCAGTCTCGGGGTATTCATCTTCCCTTCAATAAGTGCCGTGATTGCCAAAACCGAACTTATGCTGACAAACACCACAGCAAGAAAAACTGATATTGCAGAACTGAACCTCAATGATTCTGCAAATTAAGCAAACTAAAGCTTAGCTATTAGCCTATTAGGCCACTAGGAAGATTATAAAGAGATGAAAAAGGCTTTTCGAGCATACGGACCTACGCGCTTGAACATAACCAATGGAAGCAGAATGAAGACGAGGGTGAAGAGGAGCGCAAAAGCACGCGAATTCCACCAATGAATGCCAAACCATTGTTGCAGAACACCCAAGTGAACTGATCCTTCAGCTTGATTCCCTGATAGAACATCCCCTGAGGGACAAAAAACATGTTCTCAAAGATCAGAACAAACAATATCAAAACCGATAATTCGATCATGTTGAGAAAGCATATAGCATAAAGATTATATCAGTGAAGAACATGGTAAATCCAGTACTTACCTATGATAATCAAATAAATGATGAGGCACCCAAGATTAGTGATCATCACACATATTTGCACCAGGACCGATCCAACTTTCCCAAACGACTCCCTCATGACACCAGCATATGTCGTTGTGTCTCCGGCATGTGTGTATCTCATCAAAAACTCAACTGATATATCTGCTAGCCGAGCTATAACCACAATCATCACAAATGCAGGAATTACACCCAACACCTTGAGTGTTGCAGGAATTGACATTATTCCAGCACCAATAATGCTTGTGGACACATTGAACACTGCGCCGGCCGGATACCGATGGAGGCTTCTTTGGCAACTTTCTGCTCTCGGGAAGCAGTGGCGCATTTACTCCGGTCGCCAGCGACATTTCAGAAGAGAAAGTACAATAACTTATGTTTTCTTCTTATGCATAACTATACATTGGATGCGTGCATAAATAGAGACAGATCTGACTAATTTACAATAATCTAAAGAAGGGTGTGTCTGGAATTCATTAAATTACTCAAATCGATTATCATTGAATTCTTTTATAATTAAAGAACAAGTTAGGGTGGGGTAATGCTGTCTTGGATGAATGTACTTGCGGACAGAAGATGTTTAAAATGGACACGAAAATGAATCTGGACTTACAAGCAGGAAATGGGGAATGTGTGGGCTGACAAATCACAATTTAAGTTGCAATTTTGATCTATTTTGATCAAAGTATAATTTCTAAACCCTGAGTTTAACTCAGATAATTCAACTAGTCATCCTCATGAGTCACGACGTGGTATTCAACGGTCGAAGTCGATGTTCCAAGATACATTCCAATGCTTAATTAGTAACAGAAGCAGGTTACTGTGAGTTCATCTGAGGTGACCTTGGAACTCCATTTCAGAAAGGTATATGGAGACTGAAAGGTTTTCACTTTGCATGATTAAACTGTGCAGCTTAATGAAGGTAGCCTCGAAGTCGATGTTCCAAGATACAAGTCAGGCTGCAATTTTGTTACATAGGACCAGCTCGGGTCACTTTTGGACAGGTTTAATGGCGTAATCAACTAGACCAAATGAGCAACCTCGCCTTTTGATAGATCTAAATGATTATTCAATTCGGATCTATACATATTATACACATGTATATAAAGTATTGTAAACAAATCAAACGTGTTGATTTCCTTTTAATTTTATGCTGCAATCATATCTGGTAGGGATGATGGGATGAGCTGGCCAAGCTGCTCTATAAGATTCCTTTGCAAGTATGCTCACATGGTGATAAGAGAGATAAGCTTTAAATGCAATAAATCTTTATCATTTTGTCTTCCAATATAATTGGTAGCTATGGCAATTATGCTTGTCAAAATAGCCAACATTATCACCAAAATTGTCAAAATAGCCAACATGATCCCAGGAACTGAAAGAAGTACCAAATTTTCGGTATGACTATGGCAATTACGTACGTAAAGGCAAGCAATAGGCATGTGAGAATCATGAATCTCGAGTTGTCTTCGTCCAGAACAGACTTCTTTGCGAAAAGGAGTTCATTGATGTTGGCTCTCAATGAAGTTCACTAGACTATCAACCACGGTGGAGTCCTCGAAGAGCATGTATCCTAAGAAACCAATGGAGAAGTAAATTATTAAGCAGATTGCTAAAGATATCAATGACAGCATATCTCACATCAGAAGGCCTGCTGAGTTCTCACCTTATGTGATGAACTGCATTCATTTCCAAAGCTTTTAAGTTCCAAAATTGAAAATTGCAATGCTGAAATTGAGAAATGCAGTTCAAAGCGAGGTTCAATTAGTGTTAACATTAAAACTAAAGCCGGTTACAAGGACCAGAACAGTAGTGAAAAGATCAAAGACAGACTTCATTAGCAAAATCTGGTAGCAATCTCATGTTCTGAGTTTTCCCTTTGCAAAATACATAAACTGCCATTGCTGAGCTTATGGCTATGAACATTGAACACTACCGCAAGGGAGAATTGATATTGCTGAACTGTGCCTCAATGAATCTGTCATAAAATAAGTGAAAAAACATTAAAAAGAACTTGAGAATCAGATGCCATAACACTTTAAAATGTACCAATTTATCCATTAAAATCAGCTGATTAACTCATACTCCTGCAAACCCCCCCAAATGCAAGGTTCCCCCAGATTGATTTCCACATAGAACATCTCCTAGAAAAGAAAATTACCAATTCAATGGATTCAAACACCAAAACCCCAGAAAAGGTTACATAAAAAGCTACCACTTACCAATGATGATCAAGTAAATGATGAGACAACCGAGGTTAGTGGCCATAACTGAGATTTGAACTGCAAGGGAACCCAATCGTCCAGCTCCAACCATTGTTGTGCAGATGTTAAACACAGCACCAGAAACTGATGCAAGGCCACTTGGCACCAGTTTCTGTTTCCTTCATGCTGTGTTTTTAAAGGGTTGTTGGCTTCTGAATACTTTCTTTGCTCCTTGCAGAGTTATTATAGATTAAGAACAATTGAAGCAGTAGCAGGGAATTAAATTATCACCATATGCAATAAAATAATGAATAAATTTTGGTTGGTCTAAATTCTAAAAGGACAAGACTTTCTGACAAAGAAATCAGCTTATGCAAATCTTTTTCTTTCTTCAAGTGCCAACCACCATTGAAACTCCTAAAACGTGTGATATTTGATTATTTGCTTAAGTTGAATTCCATTAATTCAAAAGTTTATACATTTCAAAAGTTTTCAAAGATTGCATGCATATTGGAAGATTTCATTTTACCACTATAACGACGCGTCGTTTTGGGTTCTCTTTCTATTTTCAAAAAAAAAATAAAGGAAAAATAAGTGTCCAAAATATTTTTTTTTAAATTTTAGATGCCTAAAGTTTTTTTAAAAAAATAAGTACTTAAAGTTTACACCGTTAAAATTTTAGGTGCTTAAACTTTACACCGTTGCAACTTTAGGTGCATGCCGTTAAAGGGTGTTAAAAAAATTATTAACCAATCAATGCTTGACATGGCATGTTTATTTTTTTTAAAATTAAAAAAAACTTAAAACAATTATTTTCACAAAAAATAATTTAAAAAATTCAAAAATTTTCAATTTTTACAAAAGCAGTCCCCAAAACCAAACCCCTTAATTGCCGCCACTCCCGCCGTCGATCGCTCTCCTGAGCATACTCCTTTAGTCGTCGGACCTTGGTGATCGTTTCTCCCAACACAGTCGCCCAAAACGCCGAATGGTGTGGCAGTCAAACGTTGATTTTACGTTCGACATTCGTCGTTCGACATTTCTGTAGACTTCGTGTTGGGGGAAACAACCGCCTAGGTCCGACGACCAAAAGAGTGCGCTCACGGGAGGCAATCTGGGATTTAGGTTTGAAAAATTTTAGAAGTTTTGGGACTATTTTGTAAAAATTAAAAAAATAAGATTTTCTGAAAGATTAAAAATTTTGGGCTTTTTTTTTCAAAAGATTTAAATTAATGTAAAGTGTCAAATATTGATTGGGTAATAAATTTTTTTAACGACCCTTAACAATTAGACACCTAAAAAAAAATACTTTAAGCATTAAAAGTTCCAAAAATTATATTGTATAGCCAAAAATACACAGTTTATACATTTCAAAATGTCTTAATACCACTTTTGGTCCCTGAACCTTTGGGCAAACTGAGAATTTGGTAAAGTAGGGACCAAAACTGGTACTAAACCTTTCAAAATGTTTGAAGCCATCTGATGAACATCAGGACCACTTTTATTCAAACTTTCAAAGGAAGATCCTCCTTTGCTATAAGACTAGTGATTGGTTAAACGAACGGTGGTGTCATGTCTGAAAGTACACATCTGTAAATGTGCTGCTACTAAAGCAAAAGTGAAAGCCGTTTTAGAAGAAATTCCATTACAGCTTGTCGCATGAATCCCTTTCTCAGTTTTCCTTAACCCTAAGTTTCAGCCCCTAAGTTTCCTTCAGGTAATCAGGTCAGTCTTCCTTATAATTCTTTACATCCGACTCTTCTTTTTTGTATATATATGTTTTTTATGCCTTAAATGAAAGAACTTGAGCAAATTTCTGGGTGTTCTTTCATTTACCTGGAAACCCTTCTGATGCTAAAGAACAAATTTTTAAACGATGGTGCTGGATAAGTCAAAGGTCTGAACTTTAGATTTTGGGGTAGATTTTATGATCTGGGTCAGCTTCTGTTTATCAAAATATTGATATGTTAGTGGTTTTTTATTTATGTTTGCTTAGATTCTTTGCAAGTATAGTTGGCGTAGGTTTGAAGATTCCATGCTTCCCCTTTGTTTTGCTGTAATTTAGGGATAATTACTGCAAAATTGATTAGGTTTTGTGTTTCCTGGTTTCCAATTCAATTTTGCAATCACACTTTAAGAGCTTGTTCATATGATACTCTTTAATTTCTTTTGTTTTAGTTGATTTAGCTTTGAATATTCCCTAGTTTCCCTGTTGTTTTGCTGCCATTTTAGTGGTAGTAGCTGCTGAATTATAGATTAGATTGTGTGTGTCTTCTGGTTTTTTGATTCAGTTTTAGAATTACACTTTAAGAGCTAATGCATATGAGCTTCTCTCCGTTCGAATATATCTGGGATTTGATTTGAGGATTCTATTTTGATATTAGAATGGCTTCAAGTGATAATGGGAATCCGAAAGAGCAAATTGAGGAATCCAATGACAATAAAACACCAGGGCAAATTTCTCTTCAAGTTTCATCGTCACAAAAGACACTTCTAAACGGTGAAAACCCTCAAAGAAAGTCCCTTATCGGCTCTATGTCTGCACCGAGTAGACTCAAGTTTCTTACTTTTGGTTCTGCATCTGCTAGATTCAAGCGTTTAGCTCAAGAAAGAGATGAGGTCTCTCGATCGGTGGCTTCTTCAAGTGGCCATGGGATACGAGAACGCCTGACTGGGGTTTTCGCGAAAAAAATCGATTGGGTTTCTCTCACGAAAATGAGCAAGGATTGGATTAGGGACCCCATGAATATGGCCCTTTTTGTATGGATCATGTGTGTTGCTATCTCGGGTGCTATTTTGTTCCTTGTCATGACTGGAATGTTGAATAAGGCGATCCCTAAGAAGTTCGAGAGAGACGCCTGGTTCGAAGTCAACAATCAAATTCTCAATGCTCTGTTTACTCTCATGTGTTTGTATCATCACCCTAAGCGGTTTTACCATCTTGTGCTTCTTTGTAGATGGAAACCGGAAGATGTTTCCCGACTCAGAAAGGTATACTGTAAGAATGGGACCTATAAGCCCCACGAGTGGGCACACATGATGGTGGTTGTTGTGCTACTCCATATCAACTGTTTTGCTCAGTATGCCCTTTGTAGTCTGAACTGGGGATACAAGAGATCCGAGCGACCCGCAATTGGTGTTGGGATATGTATATCATTTGCAATAGGTGCACCGGCATTGGCTGGTCTTTACACCATTGTTAGTCCTCTTGGGAAGGATTATGTTTCTGAAATGGATGAGGAAGCACAAAAGGTGGTTGATGATGGTGAAAGTAGGAGACTGGAGCAGTCGAGACGAAAATCATTCGAGAAGAGATATTCATTCGCATCCGGAGATGACGAGAGAATTGTTGAGACAAAGCCGCTCTGGAGTGGAGGGATACTAGACTTTTGGAATGACATTTCTCTAGCTTATCTTTCTGTTTTTTGCAGCTGTTGTGTCTTTGGGTGGAACATGGAGAGACTTGGATTCGGGAACATGTATGTACATATTGCTACTTTTCTCCTGTTTTGTATGGCCCCTTTCTGGATTTTCAACTTGGCTGCTGTGAATATCGATAACGAGACTGTCAGAGGGGCTCTTGGTTTTACCGGAATTGTTCTTTGTCTGTTCGGTTTATGTTATGGTGGCTTCTGGAGGATTCAAATGAGAAAGAGATTCAATTTGCCAGCGTATAACTTTTGTTTCGGTAATCCAGGAGCTGGTGATTGCACACTATGGGTATTCTGTTGTTGGTGCACACTTGCTCAGGAAGTACGCACCGGGAATGCTTATGATATTGTAGAAGATAAGTTGTTAAGAAAACAAACAAACAACGGTAACGAGCTGCCAATGTCGCCTTTACCTCGTGAAAGATTCGCAACCAATTCTTCAAGTCCCAAAATGATTTCAAAGGAACATTATAGTCCAGACCGGCAACTCCCAACAATGAAAGAAGAGTTTTCAGTAGGAGGTAAAGATGAAACCATGATTCCACCTACTCCGACGTCGATACAGAGAGAAGAATCATAATTGAGGAAAATTTTCAGGCATATCATTACTATTGTCTGACGAATCCATGTTCATATTACACTGATGTTTTCGAGAGCATTGAAAAGCATTATATAATCTCACATTCTCATATTTTCTTGCTTCTTTTTCCTTTTTGGGTGAATATGAATGTAAAAGTTGCGTGGACCGTGTACACTACACTATTGTTCTGGAGTGATCCTTTTCTCATACTTTCTTGCCTTAACTTACATATTTGGAGAGTCGTATCCTCGTACTATGTCGGAATATGTGTTGAGCACAGGTATCTCGAGCAAAATGAGTAGTCGGAGCAACATAGCTTTTTAGTTTGTAAAGTCTGTCCATAATTGACTTCCGAAAGGAACTCGAATCTGGTCTCGAGAAATGTTTGATGCTCTTGATGATCCTTTTGCGTATCCAATCCGAGGGTACGCAAAAGATTCTTTTTAGATCTTAACACAGCATTTCTGTCCATGTTATTATACATTGCATGCATGTGTGTGTATGTAATATTAAAATTTTGTTGCGAGTGAGGAATGTGCTGAAAGTTTTTGTAATACCCCAAAATTTACTAAGTTGATTAAGGGTCATTTAGTACTAAGATAATAGCTTAAAAGCTAACTTAGTGACTAAAATAACAAAAATGCGAAAGTTAGGATTTCTTTAATTATGGGTTTTGGAAAGGAAATTTCTAAGGTTTAAAGGTATCATGTGATAGATAGTGAATTGAATAAGGTATTCTTAAAGTTTGGTTGAAAACCAAGGAAAATTGGAATGGAAATTGAAGTTTAAAAGTTCAGTGACCAAAATGTAAATTTTGAAAATTTTATGGCTAAAGTATAAACTTTGGAAAAGTTTGGGGACTAAAGTTGTAATTTCCCAAAAGTTAAGGGTTTTATTTCATAAATAAATAGATCACCTATGGGTGTGAATCGAATGCGGAATTTTTGGTTCGATCTGATACTTCGATTATTGAGAAAATCGTAGTTAAAGTTTAAGTGGAATTCTATACCCGGATCGAACTGGAAAATTTTGAAATTTTACCATATGATAGAGAAAGGTTATAAAAGTCATTTCCAAGTGTTGAAAATACTTTTAGTTCGATTCAAGATGAATCCTACAGTTTATTTCTGAGTAAAGGATTATATTTATCAGTATATTGGATCGAATGGAAATTTTAGAGACTGATCCAAAAGATATGGAAAAATTTATAAAATATTAATTTATGAATATTTTATTATAGTTGGTTGGATTCCAACTAGATTAATTGAATTTTTACAAGAATGGCAAACTAGTAAATAAAAACTAGTTGGAAGGCAAATTGGTCATTTGGCCCCAATGGCAATTTTGAAATATTTAAAAAGTTATAAGGGCAATTTTGGAAAGAGAAAATGGAATATTAAATCTTGGCCCTTGATTGATGATAAAATCAATCTCAACCATTGGATAAAAGGGCAAAATTGTAATTTCACTATTAAATGAATTTAATATTCATTTAATTGGTATATGTGTAAAATAATGGTAAAAAGATGAACTAAATGTTCATCTTTTCCAGCAACAAACGTGAGGTCTAGGGAAAGAAAGAGAAAATTTTTTCCAAGCTAGTTTCAAGCCCCGAAACTCGATTTTCAGGTAATCTCTTCAACTACAAAGTTGTTCTACTCTCCAAGCTCTATCTTTTGATATCAATAATTCATGGAATCCATGCTTGATTGATGAGAATTTACATGAGAAAGAAATTAGGGTTTATGGATCAAATTGGGGCTTTTGAGATTTTATGATTCCATGATTGAATTCAAGTTGAAATCAAGCTAGTATAATGTTAAAAATCATGATATTGAGTTGGGATTTAAGTTTTAAATGTTTTGAATATTATGAAGATGATTAGGTTTTATGGATTCAAGTTTAATTTAGGGTTTGCGATGTTGAAATAATGATCTAGTAAGCTTGAATTGTTGTTTGGAAGCAAAACCCTAAGTTAAATTGTGTAGGGACCATTTTGGCAAATTGAAAAGTTGAAGGACCAAATCTGAATTTCTAGAATTTGGAGTGTATTTATGTTATTAATGATGTTAGAGATAAGAAAATGAAGTTAGAATGCCAAATTGATGTTGAATTGAATTAGTGACCATTTTGACAATTTGTCAAAGTTAAGTGACCAAATCGAAATGGAAGTTTTGTATCTGATTTTTAGTTTTAATGATGTAATTAAGGTAGTAATGTTGAATTGAGGACTAAATTGCAAAGTTAAGAAGCATGAATCCTTATCTTTGCATTTTAGTACCTATTTCGGTAAATAAGGAAAATTAGGGAGAATTATTGTGAATAATTACTTGGTGAAGAATGTGATGAGTTGGTGGTTTAAAGCTAGTGATTGGACTAAAATGAAAAGTAGAGAAGTAAGGAGAAGTTAGTATAAAAGTTGAAGTTGTTTATGAAAGTTGTGTAGAAAAACTGGTTTATGATAATAACTTTGAAAATTCACCATAAATTCTAAAAAAATGGTTAGAAGGTTAATTTTATACCGATGTAAAGATTTGTTCGTCTAGTTTCGTGTCCAACAAACGGAAACTGATTTCGAGTTCCGAGTAAAAAGATATGAATTTTTAAGTGGTGAAAGGTCAGAAAACAGTATAGCAGGCTGTTCCGAAATTCAATACTGGAAATTGACTTTGAAAATTCTCCATAAATCTTACAAGTTGAATTTGAGCTATTAATTTATATGGTTGAAAAGCTTATTTGATCTAGTTTCTATCAGAACAAACAGAGTCGAATTCCGAGTTGTAGATTATTTTATAGAAATATTTATTTGGAGGTACTGCAAACTGCCAGAAAATGAGAATTGAACACTTTGTATCTAAGGTTGATTAGTAAGCTTGAAAAGGGTTAATGGAAGTTCAAATTGGTCACTAAGGACCATAATGAGTTTTTGAACAATACAAGAAAGAAAAGAAAATGTTT
Organism: Hibiscus mutabilis; assembly: GCA_019671005.1. Taxonomy (NCBI): domain Eukaryota; kingdom Viridiplantae; phylum Streptophyta; class Magnoliopsida; order Malvales; family Malvaceae; genus Hibiscus; species Hibiscus mutabilis. The sequence continues at coordinate 56,929,063 of CM033725.1, forward strand.
GAAGATTTTGTATTCGAATGATTATATTGGACAATATGTAACATATTTTTAGATTGGAATCTAACAAATATTTTACTTATTTTAATTATGAAGTTAAGTTCAAATCAAGGGAGGTTCAAGGTACAATGAAGGAAAGGATCGAAGAGGACTTAGTGAAGTATACTAATACATGGCAGGTGAGTGCAATGCATACATAACATTATACATAGATGTTTTATACATCACCGGTAAGACTTGCGATGAGTCTACCTGGTTTATATATTGTCATGATAATTATGTCATTGATCATACATTTGACATACTTTAAATATGTCAAAGGTTGAAAATAAATGCACTGATCACTAGTTATTGACGATGATTTACTATTAATGTTATTCGGTTATGAACTGATTCATGTTAATATAAATTGATATACATTGCCATGGATGAAATACTTGATGATATAAAGCCCAAGTATGATATAGAGGTTCAAAGGTATAGTTGGTTAGCCATAGAGTCATAAACAGCTGTATAAAGATTCTAAGCACTTCAGGTAAAGTGCAAATTTTATAAATACTCATTGAGGAGTATACTCATGCATGGTTTGAGTATACAGACTTATTACGGGCGCTACGCACTTCAGAGTAATTTCATAAAAACTCAATGAGGGATATATTGTATACTCCGGTAAGTATACAGAAGCACTTCGGTGCTAAGCACTCCCGGTAGAGTGCAAATAATATATATACTCAAGAAAGGTTGGGTATGGGGGGATGACTCGTGTACATAGAATCTCTTAATTCAATACCTTAGGCTAAGTAAACTGAATTGAAATAAAAAAAATAGAATGATAAGCTTGAAAACTTGCAGACAAAATTGGAAAAAGGTATTGGTAAGTATTGAAAGCTTACGGATGGAAATGACACCAATATTGGTAAGATCTAATCTTATCACTTTGATATACATATATGCTATTACATATTTAATTATGTTAATGAGCATGTAATGGTAAGGTGATCATATGCATTATTAATAATTAATAATTAATATTGAGATTGATATTATGACAATTGCATTTAAATTTGAATTATTGCCTCATTAAGTAAATACTTACCGTTTAACTGTTTTACACGTAGGAAAGAAGAAATGGTTGGAGTAAGGAGCATATACGAACATCATCAATCAATAACAGGTACATCAGTATCAGTAAGATATCTTTTGATACTGTTTGATATTTACTAGTTGGCATGTATATTAAAAGGGTATGCCTGCTCTTATAGAATTTGTATTTTATTTGGTATCTGGATGAATTTTAAATCAGGCAGTTTTTAGGCAGTTTTATTAATTATATCAAGACAAATTAAATTGATAAGTTGCTGCCTGAAAATAAATTCGATTTGAAGATGAAAATATTATTTTTAAACTTTACGCGAATAACTAGATTTGTAAATAAAAACTAAATACATTGTAACATTTTTAAAGAAATAAAATTTTACCGAGTTACAAATGTAGAGGGTTTTACAAATGTTTTGTGATATCTCCGACTCATATTCAGCTATGAATACGGGAAAGGGATATTACATTTATTGGTATCAAAGCTACATGTTTAGCCGATTCTTGGCCTAAATGAAAATGGTTTATGTTAAAAAGAGTATACATGCCACTAGGATATCAATATTACTGATATGATATTTTTACGATTTGATTGATGTCGCTCCTTACTAATGTAAATTGGGAGGAATTATAAGAAATATTTGAGTCAAGAAAGCATGATGAACTGGTAAATTAGAAGCTTTGGAAGGAATCAAGAGTAGTAACAATAAGGTTAATAATAACCCTTAAAATAAATCTGAACAAGAAAGGGGCACTGGTACAACAAGAAGTGCCTGTGCCGGATTAAGGAACTGAAAAATTTAGAAACACCCGAATTGAAAGGAAAAGCATATTAAGGTCCAGTGATTGTTGATTTGTAACTGAATAATCCAAGGATTACATTAGACAGATACCGAGAAATTGGATATAGCTATTTTGTTGCTCCGAGATTTAAGCTAGATTAGAAAATCATCTGAATTTGCTTCATAGCCAGGATTGCACATATCAGTTCGAGTTTATAACATCAGGACTGATAAAGATTGGGATGATTCGAAAATCATAGAAGGTACATCTCATCTTTTTGGATAAACCTGTATTGATGTTGATGGGTCATAGCTTTACACATTCGTATATAAGTACGAAGTTGAATGGTGAATGCGATATCCGTATAGAACCCATTTCAAGTAATATAGCGGTCACGAATTTGTTGGGTTGTAATGTAAGAGCGAGCTGAACATGTGGAATTGCTCGATAAAAACATAAGAAATAGAGTTCCTGATAAACTTAATGGAATTATCTTTTGAGGGGTCTAAGATGATTGTGGGCATGAATTGGTTACCTTCCTATCAAGCCATGATGAATTGTCTCATAAAGTGATTAGTATTGAAAAACACGGAAGGTGCAAAAATAGTAGCAGTTGATAAAAGGGTAAATCCCTTCTCCAATGTAATTTCAGTTATTTTATTAAGGAAATTGTTGTTATAAGGTTGTTAAGTTTTCTTAGCAAATATAGTGGATACTCGGGCTGTTGAAGTTAAATTGGAAAATAACTCGACTGTCCAAAAATATCTGGATGTATGCCTATATGGGTTACTCGGAATTACCTCAAGATTGAGAAGTGAAATTCAAAATAAAGATGATACCAGGTATTGCGCCTAAATTAATGGCCCTGTATAAAACGGCTTCGACCGAACTTTGAGATTTAAAGATACAAATTGCAAGGAATGTTAGGTCGATGTTTTATAAAGTCAAGTGTGTCATCTTGAGGGCACACTAGTGTTAATTGTGAAAGAGAAAGACTGATTTCTATCAGCTCGAGAAGGTAATATTAAAGAATAAATATCTTCTTCCGAAGACTGATGATCTTTTGATTAGTTAAAAAAATCAAGGAAGAAGAAATTCTAAATATAGCTTTTCGGACTCGGTACGAATACTATGAGTTCGTGATGATGCCTACGACATTTATAGGCCTAATGAACCAGGTATTTTAATTTTGCTTGGACCAATTTTTGGTAGAGTTCACTGAGTATATTTTGGTCTATTCGAAGGAAAAAGGAAGAATAAGATGCCCATTTTTTCATTGTTTTTCCGAACTTTCGAGAAAAGAAGTTATATGCTAAATTGTTAAAGTATGAATTTGGTTGTCAAAGGTTGTTTTATTAGATCTTTGGATTTGGCAGAGGGAATAAGAGTAGACCCCGAGAAAGTACAAATTATAGTTGAATGAAAACCTCTGAAGAATGTTTTAGAGCTTCAAAATTTCTTGATGATTGCCTCCTCATTAACCAAGCTATTGAGGAAAGAAATGCCATTCAGTTGAATAGATAAATGCCAAGAAAACTTTGAGACATTAAAGGAGATCTTAATAGAAGCCACGATACTAGTACAACCAGAATCGGGTAAAGATTATGTAGTATATAGAGATGCTTCTCATAACGGTTTGGGGTGCATACTTATGCAAAAAGGAAAAGTAATAGTCTATGCTTGAGACAACTTAAGATATATGAGAGCAATTACCTTACTTGGGATTTGGATCTGGTAAGGGTTGTATTTGCTTTAAAAGATATAGCATCATTATTTATACAGTGAACGATGCTATATTTATATAGGTTATAAAAGTTTAAAGTATATGCTTACTAAAGAAGAGTTGAACTTGACGCAAAGAAGTTGGATCGAGTTTCTTAAGAATTATGATATGGTCATTGACTATCATCCAGAAAAAAGCTAATGTGGTAGCTGACGCTCTCAGTCGAAAGGCAATTGTTGTCTTAAGAGTTATGAATGCAAGATTTGCATTAAAAGAAGATGGTGTTTTGATTGTCAAGTTAAGAATAAAATTTACCATATTGGATTAAATAAGATATCTTTAAAGAAATGATGAGAAATGTTGTCAAGGTTCAAACAAGTGGAAAGAGTGAAACTGAAAACTTGGAAGTTAGGTTTGATAGATATTTGTATTATCAAGGAAGAATTTCTATCTCAATGATGGAAACTATATGTTGACCCTGAAAGGAAAGATATTTAATATGAAGTTAAGGATAAAGTATTCCTTAAAAGTTTCACCTTGGAAGAAGGTGTTATGGTTTGGACATAGAAAAAGTTAAGTTCAAAATTTATTGGGCTATAAGAAATTGTGAAAGGAGTTAGTCTGATAGTTAAGCTTAATAATTACCTTTATCTTTGGAAATGAACAAGATTCATAAAGTATCGATGCTCTGGAAATATTGATTAGACCTCTCACATGTTGTTACTCCGGAGAAAATAGAGATTCAGCCAGATTTAAGTTATGAAAAAGAACTGGTAAAGATCCTAGCACATGGAGTCAAAGAACTAAGAAAACAAGACAATCCTGTTTGTTAAAGTTCTTTGACAAAACAAAACATAAGATTAAAGAAACGATTTGAGAGAAATAAGAAGAAAATATAAGAAAATAGTTTCCTCACCTTTTGAATCAAGTGCGTGTTGAAAATTCGATGACGAATTTTCTTAAGGGGGAGAGAATTGTAATACCCCAAAATTTACTAAGTTGATTAAGGGTCATTTAGTACTAAAATAATAGCTTAAAAGCTAACTTAGTGACTAAAATGACAAAAATGCGAAAGTTGAGATTTCTTTAATTATGGGTTTTTGAAAGGAAATTTCTAAGGTTTAAAGGTATCATGTGATAGATAGTGAATTGAATAAGGTATTCTTAAAGTTTGGTTGAATACCAAGGAAAATTGGAATGGAAATTGAAGTTTAAAAGTTCAGTGACCAAAATGTAAATTTTGAAAAATTTATGGCTAAAGTATAAACTTTGGAAAAGTTTGGGGACTAAAGTTGTAATTTCCCAAAAGTTAAGGGTTTTTATTTCATAAATAAATAGATCACCTAAGGATGTGAATGGAATGCGAAATTTTTGGTTCGATCTGATACATCGATTATTGGGAAAATCGCAGTTAAAGTTTAAGTGGAATTCGTATACCGGATCGAACTAGAAAATTTTGAAATTTTACCATATGATAGAGAAAGGTTATAAAAGTCATTTCCAAGTGTTGGAAATATTTTTAGTTCGATTCAAGATGAATCCTACAGTTTATTTCTGAGTAAAGGATTATTTATCAGTATATTGGATCGAATGGAAATTTTGGAGACTGATCCAAAAGATATGGAAAAATTCATAAAATATTACTTTATGAATATTTTATTATAGTTGGTTGGATTCCAACTAGATTAATTGAATTTTTACAAGAATGGTAAACTAGTAAATAAAAACTAGTTGGAAGGCAAATTGGTCATTTGGCCCCGAAGGCAATTTTGAAATATTTAAAAAGTTATAAGGGCAATTTTGGAAAGAGAAAATGGAATATTAAATCTTGGCCCTTGATTGATGATAAAATCAATCTCAACTATTGGATAAAAAGGGCAAAAATGTAATTTCACTATTAAATGAATTTAATATTCATTTAATAGATATATGTGTAAAATAATGGTAAAAAGATGAACCAAATGTTCATCTTTTCCAGCAACAAACGTGAGGTTTAGGGAAAGAAAGAGAAAAAAAATTCCAAGCTCGATTCAAGCCCAGAAACTCGGTTTTCAGGTAATCTCTTCAACTACAAAGTTGTTCTACTCTTCAAGCTCTATATTTTGATATCAATAATTCATGGAATCCATGCTTGATTGATGAAAATTTACATGAGAAAGAAATTAGGGTTTATGGATCAAATTGGGGCTTTTGAGATTTTATGATTCCATGATTGAATTCAAGTTGAAATCAAGCTAGTATGATGTTAAAAATCATGATATTGAGTTGGGATTTAAGTTTTAAATGTTTTGAATATTATGAAGATGATTAGGGTTTATGGATTTAAGTTTAATTTAGGGTTTGTGATGTTGAAATAATGATCTAGTAAGCTTGGATTGTTATTTGGAAGCAAAACCCTAAGTTAAATTGTGTAGGGACCATTTCGGCAAATTGAAAAGTTGAAGGAACAAATCTGAATTTTTAGAATTTGGAGTGTATTTATGTTATTAATGATGTTAGAGATAAGAAAACGAAGTTAGAATGCCAAATTGATGTTGAATTGAATTAGTGACCATTTTGACAATTTGTCAAAGTTAAGTGACCAAATCGAAATGGAAGTTTTGTATGAGGGCTAAATCTAATTTTTTAGTTGTAATGATGGAATTAAGGTAGCAAGGTTGAATTGAGGACTAAATTGCAAAGTTAAGAAGCATGAATCCTTATCTTTGCATTTTAGTACCTATTTCGGTAAATAAGGAAAATTAGGGAGAATTATTGTGAATAATTATTTGGTGAAGAATGTGATGAGTTGGTGGTTTAAAGCTAGTGATTGGACTAAATTGAAAAGTAGAGAAGTAAGGAGAAGTTAGTATAAAAGTTGAAGTTGTTTATGGAAGTTATGTAGAAAAACTGGTTTATGGCAGTAACTTTCAAAATTCACCATAAATTTTACAAAAATGGTTAGAAGGTGATTTTTATACCGATGTAACTATTTGTTCGTCTATTTTCGTTTCCAACAAACGGAAACTGATTTCGAGTTCCGAGTAAAAAGATATGAATTTTTAAGTGGCGAAAGGTCAGAAAATAGTATAGCAGGCTGTTCCGAAATTCAATACTGGAAATTGACTTTGAAAATTCTCCATAAATCGTACAAGTTGAATTTGGGCCATTAATTTATAAGGTTGAAAAGCTTATTGAATCTAGTTTCTATCAGAACAAATGGAATCAAATTCTGAGTTGCAGATTATTTTATAGAAATATTTCTTTGTAGGTACTGCAAATTGCCAGAAAATGAGAATTGATACACTTTGTATCTAAGGTTGATTAGTAAGCTTGAAAAGGGTTAATGGAAGTTCAAATTGGTCACTAAGGACCATAATGAGTTTTTGAACAATACAAGGAAGAAAAGAAAATGTTTGGAGATTTTGTATTCGAATAATTATATTGGACAATATGTAACATATTGTTAGATTGGGATCTAACAAATATTTTACTTATTTGAATTATGAAGTTAAGTTCGAATCAAGGGAGGTTCAAGGTACAATGAAGGAAATGATCGAAGAGGACTTAGTGAGGCATACTAATACATGGCCCAGGTGAGTGCAATGCATACATAACATTATACATATATGTTTTATACATCACCGATAAGACTTGCAATGAGTCTACCTGGTTTATATATTGTCATGATAATTATGTCATTGATCATACATTTGACATACTTTAAATATGTCAAAGGTTGAAAATAAATGCATTGATCACTAGTTATTGATGATGATTTACTATTAATGTTGTTCGGTTATGAACTGATTCATGTTAATATAAATTGATATACATTGCCATGGATGAAATATTTGATGATATAAAGCCCAAGTATGATATAGAGGTTCAAAGGTATAGTTGGCTAGCCATAGAGTCATAAACAGCTGTATAAAGATTCTAAGCACTTCAGGTAAAGTGCAAATTTTATAAATACTCATTGAGGAGTATACTCATGCATGGTTTGAGTATACGGACTTATTACGGGTGCTAAGCACTTCGGAGTAATTTCATAAAAACTCAATGAGAGATATATTGTATACTCGAGTAAGTATACAGAAGCACTTTGGTGCTAAGCACTCCCGGTAGAGTGCAAATAATATACATACTCAAGAAAGGTTGGGTATGGGGGGGATGACTCGTGTACATAGAATCTCTTAATTCGATACCTTGGGCTAAGTAAACTAAATTGAAATAGAAAAATAGAATAATAAGCTTGAAAGCTTGCAGACAGAGTTGGAAAAAGGTATTGGTAAGCATTGAAAGCTTACGGATAGAAATGACACCAATATTGGTAAGATCTAATCTTATCACTTTGATATACATATATGCTATTATATATTTAATTATGTTAATGAGCATGTAATGGTAAGGTGATCGTATGCATTATTAATAATTTATAATTAATATTGAGATTGATATTATGACAATTGTACTTAAATTTGAATTATTGCCTCACTAAGTAAATACTTAGCGTGTAACTTTTTACACGTAGGAAAGAAGAAATGGTTGGAGTAAGGAGCATATACAGACATCATCAATCAATAACAGGTACATCAGTATCAGTAAGATATCTTTTGATACTGTTTGATATTTACTAGTTGGCATGTATATTAAAAGGATATGCATGCTCTGATAGAATTTGTATTTTTTTGGTATCTTGATGAATTTTAAATCAGGTAGTTTTATTAATTATATCAAGACAAATTAAATTATAAGTTGCTACCTGAAAATAAATTCGATTTGAAGATGGAAATATTATTTTTAAACTTTACGCGAATAACTAGATTTGTAAATAAAAACTAAATACATTATAATATTTTTAAATAAATAAAATTTTACCGAGTTACAAATGTAGATGGTTTTACAAATGTTTTGTGATATCTCTAACTCGTATTCAGCTATGAATACGGTGTTACGGTTTTATGTTCATTTACTGAACAAACCTTATTCGTGTTACGGTGTTATGTTTATTTAATAAATAAATTTACTTTTTTGATATAACAAATATAAATTAACTAAAATCAAAGTGTTCATGAACTATTCATTAGATGCTCATACTCTGTTTATTTATAATCTTAATCTTTGGGTATTTTTTAAGTTGCATAGGTATTACAAAAACACACTTTATATATAGAGTTAGGATCCACTTGCATTATGTAAAATTCAATTACTTTTATATTTTTTTGGACGGTTAGATAAAGGTAATAAATGGCTAAGATTTTTTTTCAAGTGATAATTTTCACATTTTCTACTGTTAATTTTATTTATCCATTTACTTTCATCCAACGTTCCAAAAGAGGTGTAAAACTTTCAAGTTTTACATAGGCCTTGTTTGGTAAATAGCGGTTTGAGCTAAAATTGGAGGTTTGAGCTAATATTAGAGGTTTTATCGGTCAAATCCAATAATTTGAATGTTTGGTGAATAGCGGATTGGGGTGAAACTTCTAATTTTAAAAAAACTGCTAATATGAGCTTTTTGAAATTAGAGGTTTTGACATAAGAGTTATAAAGGTCCTTCTACCCTTAACAATTATAAAAAATCTCCGAGTAACCTAAGTTTAACTTTTTTATTTTAATTTTCACATTCAATATTTACATTGTGACATTTGTAAACTAATATTTTTTTCGTTTTAGTCTCATACATGTATATTTGTATTTAAATTTAATAAATAATTAAATTGTATTATAAATTAATAAATAGATCTTTTAAATATGCTTATAATGTTATATTAAAAAATAATTTTCATAATCTAATTAATATTAATAGATACTAATATTGATAACTAATAAACTATTCAAACAATTATCGAATATAATCATGTCCTTATATGTCATTTTCCTTGTTTAAATAATCAAACAACTATCAGCTATCAGTTAATTTTACCAAACACTTTTATACAATCAGCTAATATAATCCGCTTGTCAAATAAGCTAATGCAATCAACTATCAGCTAACCGCTAATTGCCAAACAGAGCCATAGTATAAGAGGATCTTATCCCTATATATATATAAATAACGTTGATACACAGGTCGTGTAAACTTTAGTTCAGGGTTTAAAATTTAGGGGTTTAGATTGTAGGGTTTAAAATTTAAAGTCAATGTTTAAAATTTAGGGTATATGGTTTAAGGTTTAGGATTTAGTTTTTTAGGGTTACGATTAGAAATTTAAGATATAGGTTTTATAGCGTAAATATGCAAGCTTGTGTTAAATTAGTTTTACACGGCCTATGTATCAATATTTTGAACAAAAATCCTTTGCCCCCTAATCATGCCCTTTTCTATGTCCCACACTAAAAAACACTAAAATATTAAATTCTAAACCCTAACCCTAAATTTCACATCCTAAACCCTAAATCATACACCCTAAAAAATACACCCTACCCTTAATTCCCTAAACTCTAAACCCATTTTTTAAAGTGGGGGCACTAAAAGGGGTAAAGTTTGGGGTAGGCGATTTCCATCCCAAAATTTTACCCACAGTATATATATATGTGTGTGTGTGCGCGCGCGCATATACATGAAAATAAAATATGAAATTTTAAAAGGCATGAAGAAACAACAATATATTTCTGTAAAATTAGTTTTCATCTTCTGTTGAAACTTAGCAATTATCATAAAAAAACTATTTTTCTATCAAATTACACGTTTAAGTAGTGATGTAACTCACCTTCCATTATTGCTTTTCAAAAATTACGACACAAAAAAATTTGATTCCATTCTCTAAAAAAATATTTTTTCTCTATAACCGCCGCAAGTTTTTTATCTCCTTTTTGTTTAACCGGTGACGACAAATAGTCTTAGTACTGGTTGTCGACCACCGGTGTTCATTATTTTTTTTGCTCTTTAATGTTTGTTTTCTCAATTTTAATAAAAACTTATTCTCGTGTGGCATGTGTTTCCTCTGCGTTTTGTGGCACGCTTTTTATTGGTTTTTGTGGTTCGTTTCATCTGTCGTTTGGCACGATTTCAGCCTACCTTAGCAGTCGTTTGGTGCTCATATAGAGATCCTCACGGCGCTAGCTTTTTGATTTGGTTCTGTCGGTGGTCATAGAAAAGATTGATCCCCATTGTTTGATGGTTTGTTAGTCGATGTAATCAAAACTGTATAGAGGAACAATCTGTCTGATAATTGGTTCTCTCACCACTCCTTTTTCATCCCGTAAAGCATCTGGTTTGGCTAGAGACAATGAGATTCGTGAGGATTTTTGGGTTTTGATGGTATGCTAATCTACACGGAAATGTTTGCTTTTCTTTGCACCTTTGTACGAAATTTTTAGTGGACTAATCCTTTTTTCTCTTTTTTTGATGCATTGTATTTGTAATATCTTTCATGATGTTTAATAAAAATCTATATGCCATTGTAAAAAAAAGTAGTGATGTAGGAATGGTGATAGACATAATCAATCTTAGACTCTTTTACTAATAGTTCTGAATACATGATAAACTACCACAAAATACAAAGGATCAAATCATATTAGACGGTCAACCTTTCCTGATTAGAGACATGCACCATAATGATCGTTATCCAAATATCAAACTATCATAAAGGTAGACGAGAACTGTATCACAACGCATAAAAATGTGTCACTAAGGTAAACGAAACAAAAGTAATGAAATATGTGGAAGTAGAAATTCAAGACAAAAAAAAAATTAATTTATAATTCCCAACATTTGGCCTAGAAGTATTTCTAATTAGAGTACTAAATAGATCATTCTAACGAGCCTTGATTACTTAATTAAGCATTAGGATCTAATTAAGAACAAAGAAAAAGTAATAGCCGATTTTGATAAGGATTAAAAAGAACATTAAGATAACTTTGGAGAGTGCATGCTAAATAAAAAATGTGGATGGATTTGTACACTTGTCATGCAAAGGCTAAGGCAAGTGTGAGGGGGAGAGGCAAATATCAGTATTTGGAGGATGTAAGATGAATCAAACATTTATCTTCTTCTTCCTTTCCCTAAATTGACTGAGCCTTCAAGAGAGGGAAATGGAAGCTTGTCCATGGAGGTTTAAAGGAGGAATTAAGCTTTGCTAACTCAATTTCTTGAGTTCTTGTTTGAATAGCTGAACGAGAAGGGTAAACTCTTTCTCTCTTTTCCTTAATTTAGAACTTAACTTAAGGATTTTGTATAGAATTTTTATACATGCTATGTGTTGATGTAGAAACAAATACATGTTATTGTAATCACTCATTTTTGACCGGGTTTTAGTGTTATTAGTGTTATTATAATAATAAAATTATTAATATAAAAAATCAAAAAAAATAATAAAAAAAGGGGAAGAAAATTGCGTGGAGCAGGGTGCTCCACGTCACCCTTAACCCATCCTTTTAGCCTATAAATAAGCACCCCATTTGGAGAGCAATTCCACGCCCAAAATTGAAGAGAAATTGGCAATTGAATTGCCATCAATTCATAGGGGCATGGCCGGCCGCAAGGCTGGCCGGGGTTGGGGGCAGTGCCCCCAACCCCAGTTGGTTCTATCCAACATTCGATCGGGGTCTTATTTTAGGTCCGATCTAGTTAAATTTTTGGAGGGGTCGCGGTAGATCTCGGTGGGGTTCAGTCGGGGTTCGTCGTTCGAGCTCCTAGTTAGGTATATTTTCTTCCCTTTTTTATTAGTGTTGTAATTTTTATAATTTAATGAAGTATTAGTTATTTTAAAATTGTGGTCTTATTTTTTATTTTGTATGTTTATGTTTTAGATTAATATTTAATATGTTTTAAATTTGTGTTTTATATTAATATTTTATTTATGTTAGATATGTTTTTATTTATGAGTTAGATTAATATTTATGTATGTATGTTTTAGAATAATATTTTATGTTGAATTTGTTTTTATGTTAGATTAATATTTATGAATATTAGTATTTTGTTTATGCTAGATATGTTTTTATTTATGAGTTAGATTAATATGTATATATGTATGTTTTAATTTAGCATTTTATTTATGTTAGATTAGTATTCTGTTATGTTAATATTTATTGCATTTAAATTATTTGCCATGTTTTATATTTTGCCCACTAAGATTGCATATCGAGATATAAATTGTCAATGCGGTGCCCTTTTATCCGAGCGTAAACGGGGCCAGTATCAGGCGTAGTGGTAGTGGTTGGGCGTTTACCCTCGGATAACGGGGCCTTTGAAATTTATTCGCAATCATAACCGAATTTTAAACTAATCGTCACTTTAACCCGAAAAATCTAATATTAATAAAGCGGTAATTATTAAAGTACCAATTTTGGGCGGTGTGGGGGTGCTAATCCTTCCCCATCCGTAACCGACTCCCGAACCCAATAGTTTTTGAATCTCTAGTTTTATGGTGTCCGGCCTACCTAAGTGGCCGGTGGCGACTCCAATTTTTAAATAAAATGCGGTTTTTTTAAAACCCCACGAAATAAATATTTTATATAAAAAAAATCACAAACACCTTTCAAACACCCTCGAAAAACCTCGTTTTTTAGCGATAAAAAAAGACATCGCTACAGATGGCGACTCCGCTGGGGATAATTTTTTGTTTTTCAAAAACAAATGAGAGTCAAGCTTTTAAAATAATTACCGCTTTATTAATATTAAAAATTCCGGGTTAAAGTGACTATTAAATTAACATTCGGTTATTATTGCGCGTTTATTTTAACGCATTTAAAATATGGCATATAAACCCGTCTTTTTAAGTGGGGGGAAAACGCTAATGCTTTCGTGGAGATATCGTTCTCCCGTATGGGCCTAGCAAGTACCTTCGGGGCTCGAGTACCTTATGCTTTCGTAAGGATATCGTTCCTTCGTACGGGCATAAGCGAATGGGTCCCCCTGAATTGAACCCGGTTGAAAAGAGCCTATAATGGGTGATGATCGGGGGCCTTGCTACTCTTAGTAGAGGACAGCAAGGACAATTCGGGTACCTCCTAGAACCAAGACTGCATGTAGAGAATACATAGAAACCTACCCATTTAGAGCCATGCGGATAACCTTAGGTTTTAGACGGGATAAATAGGGTTGTTTTGTGTGTTTATTCTGTTTAATTTTGTCCTTTTATTTATATATTTATTATTTTTATCCGGTACTAACTAATTTTTGTGTTTTATTTTATTTTTACACATATTTTTGTTGCATTATCATTGCATCCACATTACATAGAGGCGTTGATTCAAGTGGTTTGCCCGATTAGAAGATCTTTCATCATGGAAAAAAGGTGTATTAGGAAGGATGGCATCAATCCAGTTGTATGACATTGGTCAAAGATTACTCAACAGATCCGACGTAACAATTTGCCGAACGAGCGTGTAGTGCCAAAGTATACACACGAGACCCTGATGGTGGACATACTACGAGTTTCAAGGCGTGTGAATGACTTAGCTACCGAAGTCGCGACTCTCCGACCTTTCGTAACCCCGAACATGTAAGAAGCACCAAGGTTTATCAAGTTGCTCAGAGCTGTCGAGGAGCTAGGAGGTAGAGCTAGGGATTATGTGTAGAACTTTATTTTGTAATTAAGACTTTGTAATAGACTCTTTTTGTAATAGGGACTCCTTTTGTAATATGGATCTTTTTTTGTAATCTGGACCCTTTAATTCCCATGAAAGTCGTTCGAAAGGGTGATTACCAGCGGAATCAACGCCTTTATTTGCATTCATGTTGCATATCATGACATGGTGTTGATTCAAGAACAGTTCATTAAAAAGCTTTCAAAATAGAAAAAGTCTGCTTTGCCGGGAACGATAATATTACAGTATCAAGTTAGGTCGAGCAAAGACCAATCGCGAAAGAAGACGGTACGACAATAAGGCACGTGCGACGCAGAAGATTCAGTCAGGGCCGCAGAACCCCAATTTTAAATCTTCACATTTGACCATTTTTAAATTCTCAGATTTTAATTTAACAAAAAAAAAGAAAGAAAAAATTAAAAATATTATTATTTTGCTTTGAAACTTCTTCTCTCATAAAACTTTCAGAATAATAATAATAACAAAAAGAAACCTAAAAGTTTCATTTTTAAGTAAGTTAAAATTTTTGATAATAAAAATGGGGAAATTTTTAAACCAAATAATCTTTGAGAATTTTAATTTAAACCCTAAAATTTTTTAAAGTACTCCCTTAGGACCGATAGAATCCATCCATGTTTAGACGTATTATTCGTTTGCACCCAGAAAAGATCTTATCTGCATTATGCCTGCACTTGTTGATGTCATTTTTAGAAGCCACAAAAATAAAGATCATGACGTCACGAGTCCATAGAATAAGAAGAGAAGACGAATTCATCCATCATCCTGAAGACGACGTTGAGACGTGGAGCACAGGTTTTGCTTCCCGAAGTCAAGATCTCCAGAAGGAAGCTAATCACACACCGTAATTCATTATTAGTTTCTTGCAACCAGACATTTTTCTATTGATTGAAAGTCTTTTAAGGACTGTTCGAGAATCAACACCGCATTTGCATTCATGCATTGCATTGCATTACATTGTACAATCATGACATATTTTACATAACACTATCACTACCTTGCATAAAATTTTTGGGGGGGTAATCCAAAGAACAATTAGAGTTTTATCGTGAATAAAAGAATTGAACACACTAAAAATCAAGATTCGAAAGCGGTTAAAAGATGGACTCGAGAGAAAAAGAGAGAAAAAGAAGTTTGATGCCTTTAATACAAGAAAACTCTGTTTGAGCCTCGATTTGGTCGTTCCTCCGGTTTCAAAGATTTCAGTTTGCACATAATAATAAAGGAAAAGATGCCCCAAGATTCGTGTGACCATATTCTGCAAAAAAGATGGGGGGCTACATTGAAAAATTACCGATCCACTACTTACCCGACAGTCTAACAGGACCTACCGTGATATGATATGCTTTGGACCCAGCACCAAGTCGTCAGTATCTCCAGGGTACGAAGATGAAACCTGATGAAAGCTTCAAGGAATGTGCTTTGAGGTGTATGTGTTTAGCGACCCAAATGCAGCCTCCTGTAGATGAAGAGGAAAGTGAATTCCATGCCATCTTTCTTATTTCTTCTTTGATAAGGTGCTCGGAAAAATGAATACCAGCTTTGAGGACTTCATGCCAGTCGGAGAGAATCGAACATGCACTCCGGGACCTAAGTTTAAAGACCATACCTGCCTAGGAGCAGAAGGAAACAAAGAGATAAATGGGCACCACTTTCAAAACATTGAGGCGATGGGGCATGACACTAAGAAATTTGGGGTCGTTAATAGAAAAATTAAGAAGCTGGTTGACGAGGGAGTCATGACGAGAGAGTTGATCCAGCGGTGGAAAAACAAGAGAAGAGGCAAGCCTACACTACCTTGGAAGGGGCAGAATGAGTTAGCACCCTGGAGATAATCCAAAGGTCCCTACGGTTTTCTCATCATTTCACATAGAAATTCTCAACAAAAAAATCATTGTTTATTAGAATTAAAAATCACATTTCCATTTAGAAAAGTATTTTTACATTCTTGATTCTTTAAACATTTCATTTTTATGGGGTAGTTTTCCCATATGCATATACACACATTTTTGAATGGACATATGTATATATCATTTCTATACCAGGTCCTCAAATTTTGAATGCAACAGTACATTTGCTTCAAACCCAAAGATCAACTCTAAGTTGCATATATTTAGAAGAGATTGAATGTTGTGGTGATACTGTAAATGTGAGTATCTGCTAGTTTACTTAGGCCAACAGAGGAACAAAGGCGAGTGTTTAGACAATGGGCAGTTCCCATTTTAGGAATTTATCTTCTCAGGCGCTTGTCGTTTAAGATTCTTGAAATGAAAGTTGACCCTAAACCTCTACCCCCTGAAGGCATTCTCAGGACATTTGTGAATATGACAATGGATGTTGTTCTTTTACTTTACCAGAAGACACATATGAGACTATACATATTGGATACGAAGATCAGAAAATCATCAGAAGAAAGTGGTTGAAAACATGGATATGTCCAAACGAAAAACCAAAGAAAAGAAAAGAAATGGCAATCGGAAGGCCGAAGCAATACAGATCGAGTAAATATCAGAAGAGCTGCAGAGAGGCAATTAACTCCGAGCAGAAGATCGCATCAATACCGGTATAGATCCGTGTTGATTCGAGGATACATTCATAGACTCGAATAAGAAGAAAGAGATTCAATGCTAAAAACCCAGAATGAACAGTCTAAAAAAAAGAAAAAAAAGAGAAAAGAAGAATAATGTCTATGCTTCATACACAGATCAAACAATACAAGAACGAGACTTCAACTATGTGCAAGAGATACAAGGAATCCACATTTCAAGTAAATATCAGTTTTGAAAATTAGTATAGAAGCTCGAATTGAAGCCAAGTCAAGACAAGTCGGCCTGAAGATTGCCAATTTTGAAAAAGAAAATGACCTCTAGGGTAAAACCCAAAAATGGGCAGTCTAGAGTGATCCTGAAAATGAAGAAAAAGAGTAGTCTGCCTGAGCATGCTGGCATCAATATCCAGCCAAAATACATTGATCCGAAGGTACAAAAGAAGGAAGTGACCTCTAGGGTGAAAACCCAAAAATGGGCGGTCTAGAGCGATCTAAGAGAAAAAGTGAAAAAAAAGAAAAACGAGAAAAGAAAAAAGAAAGAATAATATTTCATCTGGGCGGGCCAATCACAAGAATTCCCATAAATGTATTCATAGTCCTTCATTCAAGAAATCTCAGTTTCGAGGAGTTTTGGAGGATCAAACATTATTGAATAAAAAACGAACATCAGTATATAGCCAGAATGCAAGGCAGCATATAGTAAAAAGAAAGGAAATGAACTCTAGGGTGAAAACCCGAAAACGGGCAGTCTAGAGTGATCCAAAAAAAGAGAAGGAATAATGGGCATATCCAAGTTACACAAGTACAGAAATACTGTTTCACTTAACCATAAACCAAAGGCCTACATTACAAGCCCCAAAGACCATTCTGGTCATCCATAGATATCCAAGTTGAATGAGAATGTCTGCAGATTTCATTCCGCCTATAACGGTTAACTTTTCTTCAAGGAACGTCAAACTTCAAAGTGCTTGATCGACACCCAAATGAGGGAAGGATGGGGCAAGGTGAGATAGTGAGGTTAAGAGTGTCACCTTAAACGGGGTAGAAACTAGGTAAGGTTGTTCCTCTCAAAAGCCTATTAGACCAGAAGAAACTATACATTGGCATATATCTCCACAATGGTCAAAATCTTCTAAATATGCACTTCATTAGAGTTGATCTCTGGCAACTTGAAGCAGATGCGCTATGGTGTTTGATATTTCGGGGGCAAACATGTTTTAAAAGGTTTGACATTTTCTCCCAAAGTTTTGATGTTTACCATTTCCCCCAAACATTAGTTTTTAAAAATGTTTGGCAATACGCGTCGAGTTTTGTTTACCATTCTCCAAGCATTGTTTTATAAAAAATGTTTGGTCCTTAGAAAAAGAAGAAGAAAAGAAAAAGATGTTTACCATTTGTTCCAAACAATGTTTTCAAAATGTTTGGTATCCCCTCCAAGTTGTGATTTTCGAAATGATTGTTATCTTTTCAAACAATCATTATTTTTTTGAAATATACACAAGTAAATTACCTTTTGCTTTACTTTAAAAATGAATGATGATGAGATTTAAAGCATAGGGACCGAAAGTTAGTTCCCATCGAAATGCTGCGAGAAGATCAAGGAAGAGCTCAAGGGATTGAAGCATTGTGGCTTACCCTGGTGACTAGAAATAGATCAAGGCTCTATATGATAGGCCAGAAAATTCAAAGCAGTGGAGTCCGTGGTTGAATGGGGCAACACCAAGCCAAGAAGATGACAAGGGTTCTTATAAGAATAATATAAGAACCAGAAGATCATTTATGAAGGCGGGTGATAACTCTAAAGACAAGAAAGCCTTTCGCATAAAATGTATAAAATCATGTTCAAATGAGGATTTAAGAGCATACAATAAAGCAGTAGAGAGATGAAGAAATCTGAGGAGCGACCTTTCAGGGTGTAAGACTTTAGAACAAAAAAGCTAAAAAAAAAGAAATAAACCATTACATTGCATGCATCATATAGATAGGGGCATGTCAATTTTTGCTTATTTTGGACAGGTACCTGAAGAATTATCAAAGAACATTAAGAAGTGGATTTCATTGAAAAGTTTGAAAGCCACCTTCGGCGTGAGTCCCTAAAATCTGAAGAAGTTCCGGCGGCCATTTTCGGCGTGAGTCCCTAAATCTGAAAAAGTTTTGGCGGCCATTTTCGGCGCGAGTCCCTAAATTTGAAGAAGTTTTGGCAGCCATTTTCGGCGTGAGTCCCTAAATTTGAAGAAGTTTTGGCGGCCATTTTCGGCGGGAGTCCCTAAATTTGAAGAAGTTTTGGCGGCCATTTTCGGCGTGAGTCCCTAAATTTGAAGAAGTTTTGGCGGCCATTTTCGGCGTGAGTCCCTAAATTTGAAGGAGTTTTGGCGGCCATTTTCGGCGTGAGTCCCTAAATCTGAAAAAGTTTTTGCGGCCATTTTCGGCGCGAGTCCCTAAATTTGTAGAAGTTTTGGCGGCCATTTTCGGCGTGAGTCCCTAAATTTGAAGGAGTTTTGGCGGCCATTTTCGGCGTGAGTCCCTAAATTTGAAGAAGTTTTGGCAGCCATTTTCGGGCGTGAGTCCCTAAAGATTGAAGAAAGTTTCAGCGGCCATTTTTGGCGCGAGTCCCTAAAATTTGAAGAAAGATCGGCGGCCATTTTCGGCGTGAGTCCCTAAATCTGAAGAAGTTTTGGCGGCCATTTTCGGCATGAGTCCCTAAATTTGAAGAAGTTTCGGCAGCCACCTTCGGCGTGAGTCCCTAAAATTGGAAGATTGGTAGCCATTTTCGGTGTGAATCCCCGAATCTGAAGAAACATCGATGGCCATCGTGGTGTGAATCCCAAATGAGAAGACAGTGTTTTCATATACAAAAGGCATATGTTTCCAAGCTCCAGAGAGAGGTTCTATATAGGAAGAATCCTCCGCTCCGAGGCTTCGTGGCTGAAAGTTCTATATAGGAAGGACTGAGACACTCGGGGTGAAGACTAGCGATTCTATATAGGAAGGACTCCCGGTCGAAGAAATTCACCCATGACACACAAGATTATATAGGAAATCCTGTTGTGTCGAAAGCGAAGAGTTCTATATAGGAAGGACTCCCGTCTCAAAATGAAAAGTTCTATATAGGAAGGACTGACAACTCCAGGGTTTGAAGACTAGCGATTCTATATAGGAGGAACTCCCGGTCGGAAGAATCCATCGATGACGCAGAAAGGTTTTATATAGGAGAAACCAGCGTTGAAGGCGAAGAGTTCTATATAGGAAGGACTACAAGCTGCACTCTCTCAAAATGAAAAGTTCTATATAGGAAGGACTGACAACTCCGGGGATTTGAAGACTAGCAGTTCTATATAGGAGGAACTCCCGATCGGAAGAATCCATCGATGACGCAAGAAGGTTTTATATAGGAGAAACCAGCGTTGAAGGCGAAGAGTTCTATATAGGAAGGACTCAAAGCTGCACCGTCTTAGAATGAAAGGTTCTATATAGGAGGGACTCATAACTCGAGGCTTGAGTGAAGGGTTCTATGTCGAAAGAGCCTATAACTCCAAGATCGGAAGGTGACGAAGCTCTATATAGGAAGAACTTACGAGCCCAAGATTCAGCTAAGGAAAAGCGGATAGTTCCGAAGAACAAGTGATTCCGCCAAAGACAAGAAAGTAGGTAAAAAATAAGTGCTTTTGATCTTTGCTTTGTCCTCGTTTCACAAGAACAACAGCAAAGAGGGGCAAATCAGTAATCACTCATTTTTGACCGGGTTTTAGTGTTATTAGTGTTATTATAATAATAAAATTATTAATATAAAAATAAAAAAATAAAAAAAAAGGGAGAAAATTGCGTGGAGCAGGGTGCTCCACGTCACCCTTAACCTATCCTTTTAGCCTATAAATAGGCACCCCATTTGGAGAGCAATTCCACGCCCAAAATTGAAGAGAAATTGGCAATTGAATTGCCATCAATTCATAGGGGGGTTGGGGGCAGTGCCCTCAACCCCAGTTGGTTCGATCCAACATTCGATCGGGGTATTATTTTAGGTCCGATCTAGTTAAATTTTTGGAGGGGTCGCGGTAGATCTCGGTGGGGTTCAGTCGGGGTTCGTCGTTCAAGCTCCTAGTTAGGTATATTTTCTTACCTTTTTTATTAGTGTTGTAATTTTTATAATTTAATGAAGTATTAGTTATTTTAAAATTGTGGTCTTATTTTTTATTTTGTATGTTTATGTTTTAGATTAATATTTAATATGTTTTAAATTTGTGTTTTATATTAATATTTTATTTATGTTAGATATGTTTTTATTTATGAGTTAGATTAATATTTATGTATGTATGTTTTAGAATAATATTTTATGTTGAATTTGTTTTTATGTTAGATTAATATTTATGAATATTAGTATTTTGTTTATGCTAGATATGTTTTTATTTATGAGTTAGATTAATATGTATATTTGTATGTTTTAATTTAGTATTTTATTTATGTTAGATTAGTATTCTGTTATGTTAATATTTATTGCATTTAAATTATTTGCCATATTTTATATTTTGCCCACTAAGATTGCATATCGAGATATAAATTGTCAATGCGGTGCCCTTTTATCCGAGCGTAAACGGGGCCAGTATCAGGCGTAGTGATAGTGGTTGGGCGTTTACCCTCGGATAACGGGGCCTTTAAAATTTATTCGCAATCATAACCGAATTTTAAACTAATCGTCACTTTAACCCGAAAAATCTAATATTAATAAAGCGGTAATTATTAAAGTACCAATTTTGGGCGGTGTGGGGGTGCTAATCCTTCCCCATCCGTAACCGACTCCCGAACCCAATAGTTTTTGAATCTCTGGTTTTATGGTGTCCGGCCTACCTAAGTGGCCGGTGGCGACTCCAATTTTTAAATAAAATGCGGTTTTTTAAAACCCCACGGAATAAATATTTTATATCAAAAAAAATCACAAACACCTTTCAAACACCCTCGAAAAACCTCGTTTTTTAGCGATAAAAAAAGACATCGCTACAGTTATGAATTTTTCTATGATCATTCGAATGTCACCATTGTTGAATGTTTACTCATATTTGAACTTGAATTTGGCTCATAGCATTTAGTATAGTTCGAATTGAATCATGTAACTACTTCATGAATATGTGTCATGTTTCGAATAGCTTTGGTCAGCCTCAAAGTAAATTATATGTGGCAATGAAAGTAGTAAATCGAGTTAAGGTCATATTGCTTGCTAAACAATTGAACCTAAGGGCATAGAACCAAACAAAGGCTAACAATAATGCTTTTGGACTGTTATATTAAAATCAAAATCTTAAGGACTATTTTGTATCAATTGGGGGACTGATTTAGAATTAAAAATGACTATTATGTAAATCTAATAATAGGGGTTGTTTTGTACTAAAAACAAGGACTATTTTTGCACTAAAATAGGAGTTGTCTTGTAACAATTATGGACTGATTTTGGAGTAAAAAGGATTGTTTTGTAAATTCGAAAACAAGGGCTATTTTATAAATTTAAGAGGATTATTTTGAAATCAAATAAGGGTTGTCTTGTATTTATTTGTGGACTGTTGTGGTGTATATATATGTATATATGTATGACTGGACTATTTTGTGTATACATGAATACATATTGGATTGTTTTGTACATATATATGTATACATGTGCATTTGGATTGTTTGGTAAATGAAAGGTTGTTTAGGGATTGTTTTAATATGAAAATTGAGGTACATTAAGACTGGTTTGAATGTGATTCTAATATGTAGTTGTATTCTTTGTTATACTTAGACCAAGAAGGAGTTGAAGAAGTAAGGTCTAAGGTAGATCAAGTTGTAGAAAAGCAAAAAATAATTGTGATTCGGGAGCAAATATAGCTTGGATCAAACTATGAGTGTAGTTTAAAGTCTCGGGATAGGTGTCGCAACCCTCTTTCGAGCCCGACATAAAAAACACAGAGTCGTCATCAATCTTTTAAAAAGTATGATTGGATCACTTTAAAAAAATGAGTCGTTTTAGTAAAACATTTTATTTTATTAAAACAACAGTTTTGGTATGCAAAACAAAAAAAACGAGTTCGAGAGTCGGTTACGCGTGGGGAATGGTTAGCACACCTATAACGCAAAAAAATTGGTACCTAGCCGATTACAAAAATATTTTAAGGTTAGAATTTGCAAGTTCACAAAAAGTTAATTTATTCGTCCATTTATGAATATGAATCTATTTTAACGGTTTAACCATTCGAAAAATGAACTCCAATCACGCCTACACTTTATGGCGCTAACCTGTAATTTCCGTTTGGTAAGACACCGTATTAATTATATTTTATTTTTATAAACCAACGCAAAAAGCAATCAGATGTGTCTGAAATCTTTTATTAAATCTAAGTGAATGATGATTAGCCTAAAGAAATATCTACATAAATTTTACCTATTAGGGTTTAAGTGTGATTAAGCGTATTTTATTGTTTTTAAATATGAAGAAAATTTTATTAAAAATATGGGCTCTAACTAAGCTTTTTAAAGAACGTATTCCTAAAGCTTCAAATTAAGCAATTAATTATACACATATAAAAAACAAAACTATTTAAGAACATATAAAATAAAAGATAAGCTATTAAATTGCTAAATTAATTAAATAATATTTAATAAGAAAAGGGATAAAATAAACCTTATTTTTAAATAAGAAATAAAAACTGGATTAGGGATTGAATTGAAAGAAAAATGAACTTTGGAAGTCAAATTGAAACAAAAGGGACAAAATTGTGAAAATTAAAAGTTGAAGAGCCATGGTTGAATATCTATGAAAGAAGGGCGCGGGTTTCACTTGGACCCTGGTTGGTTAAGCGGGTCGATATATATAGGCAAAAATCAGAAATGAAGTTCATTTTTCTTCTCCCCTTGATTAAATCAGCTCTTCTTTGTTCATTCTTGTCTTCTCTATGGATTTGGAGAATACAGGCAACGTCCGCCGTGTCGGTCGCCATTGCCGGCAGCGAAAAATTTCCAAAAATCTCCCTTTTTTAAAAAAACTAATAAAAAAAATTTTTAAAAAGTTTTTTGATAAAAAAAGAAATCTAAGAAGAAAACTTTGAAACTCATTTCCTTCAAAACTGGTTTTCCAGAATTTGACGGGTACAAAACACGCATCTATCATCGGTTAAACAGGTTTCACTCGAACCCGAGCCGGTTAAACGGGTTGATATATATAGGCAAAAATTAGAAATGAAGTTCATTTTTCTTTTCCCCTTGATTAAATCAGCTCTCCATTTTCTTTGTTCATTCTCGTATTCTCCATGAATCTAGAGAATACAGACAACGTCCGCCGTGCCGGTCGTCGTTGTCGACAGCGAAAAATTCCCAAAAATCATCTTTTTCATAAAAACTAATCAAAAAAACTTTTTCAAAAAACTTTTTTTGATAAAAAAAAGAAATATGAAAAGAAAACTTTGAAATTTATTTCCTTCAAAATTGGTTTTCCAGAATCCGGTAGGTAGAAATCACGCATCTATCATCAGACATGGCCTCAGATGCTACTATCAGTGGATAACGCTTCAAAAAAGGTAAATCCTTATCCCTTTTTATTTACATGCGTATAATGAAAAAGAAAAAAATACCAAAAACTTGCTAGCTTTATTTCTCTGAGAACCGAATACAACTTCTTGTTTCTGATTTTTCGTATGCTTTTTGTGTGTAATTGTGTGTTGTTACATGAAATTTACAAGGTTTATATAGGTATAAAGATGCCTAAATTACATAAAATCTAATCCCCTAATCCTCGTCCCGAAATGCTTCTGATTGATTCGAATTTCAGGTTGATTTTGATTGGGTTTGACTTGCTTCAATTTAGGGATTTTAACCTTTTTGTTTTTGTTTCCGGTGGCTGCAAATGGCAATAAAATCTTCGGCGAGGAGTAATCCACGATGAAAACAGCTCGGAGCTCATCGGGTCCAAACGTCGAGTGTGTGGCTGCCACGCGCGAGTGATGATCCAGGTGACCTGATTAACGGCTGGGAGAGTGCGACATGATCTACGCTGTTGGATCAATTTTTGATCCAACGGTCACCTGTTGGCTGCGCAAAAGAGGAACAAGGAGCATTAGGATTTTAAGGTTTTTATTATTTTTGGGCTAATCGGGCCCTTTTTGTGCATAGACCTTTAAATGCAATGGATTTTATTTTAATACAATGGAATTTTTTGGGTTAATTGATAGTACTATACTAATAATATTATACATAATAATAATAGTAATTATACATAAAAAAATAAAAATAGTAATAATATGATACAATTATAATATAATACAAAATATAACAAATAAATATGATAGTTTTCGATGAAAATTCAGTGACAACAATAGGCTCATAACCTTCCCGAGCATTCTCTGTTGTTTAAATTCATTGATCTACACTTGAATTATGTATGCAATTATAAGCTGGGATTTGAGGTGAGTACTTAATTGTAAAGTACCTTATGGTAAGTAAATTTGGTTAATGCATGCTATACATTTGTTTAAGTATATGTTTGATACGATAAGTTGTAAGCCTTGTTTATATGTGTTGAGCCCGATATCCTCAACTGAATTGCTTGCCAAGTAGTGGAGAAGATTGATTTCTGGGTGTTTGTGGTGGAAGCAAAAATTAGAAAATTTTAACAAGAGATTTAGAGTGGTTTGACTTTCTAACCAAAGCCTACATCCACTACCTTAGCTCATCACCAAGGATTTCACCAAATTAACTCTTGAATTTCTTCCCATTTTTTAGGCTTAGAAGGCAACCCTTACACACTCAAAGTTTTCTATCCCAAAGCTTGAGTAAACCCTCTTTACAGGAGAAAAACAAAAGCAAACTGAAAATCCATCTTACAAGGTTGATGTTTGCACTCTTTAAGCACTCACACAATCCTAGGACACTAGAGCATACATTGACAATTGAGCTCACAAGTGTTTGTCTATGAAAGAAGGTACAATTTGAGCACTAAGACATTTTCTAATCAAATGATTGTTGACTTGAGGATCATTAGTCTTCCACAGATGCTTAGAGGTCCCTTTTACACTCCCAATTGAGTTTCTAGTCGTTGGAGACCGTTTGGGATGAATTGGAGCCATTAGAGCTTTTATTTCCCATAATAAATATAGTTCTGGAGCTGACCGTATCAATACGCGAGTAGCCGTATCTGTACGTATTCTTCAGAAACTAGCCGTCGAGCTCTTTCTAGCTTGTGCGTATCGATACACTTGAGAGCGTATCGGTACGACATGCAATTCAAATAGCCGTTGGGGTAGTTGAAATAGGGATCGGTACATTACAAAGCATATCGGTAAAAACCCTCTCCGTATCGGTACAGCCAAGCCTGTACCGGTACAGGTTTTGGCTATTAGAAAAATACTGTAGCTGAAATCCTAAAGTGTATGGATACAGGGTATACCGTATCGGTACAGTTAAGTTGAAAACTTGGTTTTGGCTCCTTAAAAATGTGTTAAATCTTTCCAAAGCCTTATAAAACCCATCAAACATATTTTCAAGTTGTTTGGACTTAAAATCATTTTTGAAATCTTTTCAATTTAGTCCAAAACTATTTTTCAATTATTATATCAAAACAAATATCCTAACAATCTCCCCCTGTTGATATAATAAAACCAACTTGAAATTTTGTATTTGGGATTCTCCCCTTAATAAAAATAAATTTTGAATAAGAGTTTAAAAATTTAAAGATAGTAAAGCTCCATCTTATTCTCTTAAAAATTCAATTTTTCAAATCATTCTCCCTCTTTTTGTTATATCAAAAATGGTTCAAACCAAAGTTTGAAAAACTTTTAAGTCCATAACAATGGAGAGATTAAAAGCAAATTTGACAAGAAATTGATTTTTAAAAAAATAGGGTCCCCTTACTCAAGCATCAAATTTAATGTTAGTCCAACAAATATATGATTACCTAGTTGAATTAAAAATAAATCAAATTAAAACAAATAAATTCAACAAATTTTACCACTTGAACCAAAGGTAGGATGTGAAGTCTTCCTTCTTCAAGTGTTCTTCCTTGTGCGTATGAAGCTCCCACTTGATCTCATTATTTGTTCATCATTCTCCATCACACCTAAAACAAGACAATCACAAATGTTTTGGTATCCAAACAAGTTCTTTGGAAATCAAATCTTTTTCTTTATTAAGATCATTCCTTTTGATGACCTTTTTCTAAATTTTGAAGCAACTCTTGTAAATTTAAAACTTTAAGCACAAAATCCTTAAATTTTTCTTCAAACTCTAAATTGTTTTTCTAAAGCAAAACATTTTTAGTTTTTAACTTTGAAATCAACTTTTTATTTTTCGAAAATGAAGCCTTGAACTCGAAAGCCAATTCGTCATAGGCTTCTTGTAATTCATCAAAAGAATAGGAAGTAGAAGTAGATAAATTAGAAGTTACCCTTGGATATTCTTCGATGGCCATGAGAAAAAAGTTGGCTTGATCATCAGTGGAGTCTTCATCACTCCATGTAGCCAAATGTGCCATTTTCTTATAGCTTGAAGAGCTTGACCTCTTCTTCTTCATCCTTGATTCTTCATTTTCTTTCTTCATGAATCGGATGAATTTGTAGAAGAGATTGGTCATCTCTTCTTCTTTACTATCCTCTTCAATTGAGTCTATATATTAGCATGTGGAGGATTCGAGAGTGATGACATTCACATTAATGCCTAGCTCTATGATCTTTTTCTTCCATATCTTATTTATCTCTTCCTTCTTCTTCTCTTCTTCTTTTTCTTTCTTCATGATTTCATGAGTGACAAGCGACCCCGTGAGTTTATCTAGCTTTAGGGTCTTGAGATTTCTGACTTCGATGATGGCCGTCTTCTTTAAGTCCCATGACTCAGGAAGAGAGTAGAGAAGCTTTCAAACAAGCTTGTCTTCTAGAATAATTTCTCCATAGCCTTTGAGTCCATTTATGATGGTAGAGAATCTATCGAACATCTTCGTGATGGCTTCATCCGGTTCCATCTTGAAGTTCTCATACTCAAGGTTGAGAAAATCGGTCTTGGTCTCCTTTACTTCGTTTGTTCCCTTGTATGTGACTTTAATCTTGTCCCATACCTCCTTAGCATTCTCACAAGAAGAGAGCTTGGCATATTCTTTCGGGCAAAGTGCACAAAGAATAATGTGCAATGCCTTCGCGTTTAGTTCCATCTTTTTCTTGTCATCTGCACTCTAATATCGTCTTCTTTGTTGTGGCACGAACGGTCCATCTTCAACAAGATCCCAAAGGCGGAGTAGTCTTTGGCCTTGATAAAGTACATCATCCTATTTTTCCAATAGGAGTAGTTGGTCCCATCAAAGAATGGTGGCCTATCGATTGATTGCGCCATTGAAACCAATTGATTGTTTGGTTGATCGAGTTTGTCGGGATCGCCTTAATAGGATTTTAATCCACTCAATTAAGTCTCTCTCTAATACCAATTGTTGAGTCCAATATCCTCAACTAAATTGCTTGCCAAGTGGTGTAGAAGATTTATTTCTGGGTGTTTGTGGTAGAAGCAAAAATTGGAAAAAATTGACACAAGATTTATAGTGGTTCAGATTTCTAACCAAAGCCAACATCCACTACCTTAGCTTCTCACCAAGGATTTCACCAAATTCACTCTTGAATTTCTTCCCCTTTTCTAGGCTTAGGAGACAACTCTTACACACTCAAAGCTTTCTATCCCAAAGCTAGAGTAAACCCTCTTTACAAGAGAAAAACAAAAACAAACTGAAAATACCTCTTACAAGGTTGATGTTTGCACTCTTTAAGCATTCACCCAATCCTAAAACACTTGAGCATACATTGACAATTGAGCTTACAAGTGTTTATCTATGAAAGAATGTACAATTTGAGCATTAAGACATTTTCTAATCAAATGACTGTTGACTTGAGGATCATTAGTCTTCCATAGAAGCTTGAGGTCCCTTTTATACTCCCAATTGAGTTTCTAGTCGTTGGAGACCACTGGGGATAAATTGGAGTCGTTGTGGTTTTTATTTCCTGCAATAACTGCAATTTTGGAGCTGACCATATTGATACACGAGTAACCGAATCGATACGTGTTCTTCAGAAATTAGCCGTTGAGCTCTTTCCATCTTGTGTGTATCGATACACCTGAGAGCGTATCGGTATGACCTGCAATTTAAATAGCCGTTGGGAAATAGCCGTTGGGGGTAGTTGAAATAGGAATCGGTACGCAACAAAGCGTATCGGTACGAACTGTCTCCGTATCGGTACAGCCAAGCCTGTACCGCTACAAGTTTTGGCTACTGGAAAAATAATGTAGCTAAAACTCTAAAGTGTATCGATCGGGGTATATTGTATTGGTACAGTTAAGCTGAAAACTAGGTTTTGGCTACTTTAAAAGCGTTTTAAATCTTTCCAAAGCCTTATAAAACCCATCAAACATATTTTCAAGTTGTTTAGACTTAAAATCTTTTTTGAAATCTTTTCAATTTAGTCTAAAACTATTTTTCAATTATTATATCAAAACAAATATCCTAACAATGTGATTATATGAATTGAAGCTATGCTCGTCTCTTATATGATAAGATTCAATTGAAAAGCCTTGGTTTCGAGTTAGTCATAGGTATAGTTGGCATGCCATAGAGTACATAGAGCTCGTTTTTAGGGTAGACTACGGTCCTTATGAGGCGACAGTAGGAGGGATGTGTTTTAGTCACTTGGTGACAGTAGGAGGGCTTGACCGAGTACTTTGAGTACTATTCTTGGCGACAGTTGGTTGGGGATTCGCATACCTAGGCTACTTGATTCCCAAGGCTATGTTAAAGATAAATAATGAAAATTTCAAGCTAAAATAATGAATCAACTTAATAGCTTGTATGACAAATAAGATTCTTCTAAATGTTTCTTGTGTATTCTTTTAGATGAAGTTGTATGTTTGTTCGAATGTTTTAATCCAAAATGGTTAGTTCTTGTTCAAGCTTAAAATCATTCATGACTTGATCGAATTGTGGTGATAGGATCGATTGTTTTATTCATGCTTTTAGTTGTTTAAAATTACCTCATTAAGTGTATGCTTATTCCATCTCTTTACCACATTTCATGATAAAGCTTGTTGTGGATACCATTCGAGTTTGGACCGGATCACAAGTACAAAGAAGTATGTTTTGTAATCCTCTTTTTTAGAACTCCTAGTTGGTGGCCCATAGTTTGTACATATACATAGTGCATCTAAATCACCATTTTGTCATATGGGTTTGTAAAACTTATAAGTAGATGTTATCATGTAGAAGGTCTTATATGCCTCATGGCTGTTTGTTTGTTGAGCTATGGTAGTTTGATTATGAATGCATGGTTAGTTATGTGATGCGAATGCTACAAGAATAGATGTGAATGGTTTGAACATTGTTAGTACCTTATGCCGACCTAAATAGATTGATAGTAAACCTTAATGAATCCCTAATTATATCTAGATTTTATAGCCTTGGCCGAACCTTGTAACTTTTGTCCTTATTCGAACCTCCACTTATTCTTGGCTCAAGTATGGTTTAAAATGTATAATCGAAGGCTTTGAGTTAGAATTGAATCATTAAAAAGGCCTATAATGGTCAGATATTATTAGATGATAAAGAGTTTCGAATTACTATTGATATGAAAGGTTTTAGTTCCATTTCTGTAAAAAGAAGATAAATTCTTAAATCTTTATATGACAGCATGAGTTAAGTCCTAAATTGTAGTTAAAGTTTGAGTAAAATTTTTAGTACGATTTTAGCTTCGAGTTATCTTTACGGTTCGAATTAAGGGCTTACATGTGCTAAGCCAATCTTTGATTGTTTTGTAACACCTCCTAGTTCGGTTTACCCCTAAACCGAGTTAGGGGTATTGCATAATTAGGACTAAAAACAAAAATATATATATTCGCTGTTGGTAACTTGCACAAGACTAATTTCATAGCTGACGGTGCGAAGCAAAAGAAAAAAAGAGAAAGCAGTTAAATTGGATATCTTTTAAATATGAATTATCTAAATTAAACTATGGATATGTTTTTTTTTTTGTTTCTATTATAATGTTGAGAAAATAGTAGAGATAATAACAAAAAGTATAAAAGTGGGTAAGAACCATTAATGGTAGGGAAATGGTGCAATGTATCAAGTGGGAAAAATGAAGAAAATTGACCAGAAATAGTACGATTAACAATAGATTAGGGAACCATTTACTTAATGCAATCACGGTTGTGTATGTCATTTTTTTATAATCGATTAATATTCAATTTATTGATCGATTAATTTGGATCAGGTTTTAAGATCTATTAAAAAAGTGACTTTCATAATTTAATTTTTTTTATTCACAACGTTATGTTTCGAATCTTTAGTATTGTTTAAGACACTTAGCGTCTTATAACGTTAAACGGACTTATTCTTGGTTGTGTGTATGTCATTTTGATGCAATTTATACAACATCATTGGAGATTTAAAACACTATGGATATTGGCAACAGTAGGTTTCTGCCAAACTCTTAATTATATGCATGGTGATTTATTTTTTGACAGAAACATGCATGGTGATTTGGTTAATGTATTTATGGGGTTGACATTTCTCCCACCAACTGGGTGTTTGATTTGGATTTCATTAGGTATAAAAGTTTTTTTTGGATAAGATAGGTATAAAAGTTTTATCTCACAAGTCGGTCATATTTTTAAAATCAAAGACATGTAACTATGGGTGGAGCCACCTTATAGGATGGGTCTCATGACATCCTAAATTTTTTTTTAAAAAAATTAATATTATTTTTATGTAAAAAATTAAAAATATATAAATGATAGCCCTTTTATAAATAAAACAACATCTTTTTATAAATAATTAATCTTCTTTACAGGAGCGGATGTACTATAGTGCATGGTGGGTCAAGTGATCCATCATTAAAAAATAAGATAAATTACTTTAGTTATTACTAAATTTTTAGGGTGCTTTACTTTGGTTATTGAAATCGAAATTTTTTAAGTAGTCACTAAACTTTTAATTTAAATTCATTATTATCATTGTTGTAGTGCTTTCAACCCTGTTAAGAAATATTGATGTGGCACGTTAAAGTTTTTTCTAAAAAAATATTAATTTTTCAAAGTTACGGCTTTTGTCAAGGCCATGATTTTGATTAACAGAATGGTCGTCGATTAATTTCAACCGGTTGAAAATATTCATTTTGCCAAAAGTTTAATATAGTTTAATTTCAAGTTGATATGATAATTAACATTGGTGAATCAAAACTAAAAATCTTAATTTAAATATTAAAATTTACAACGATTTTGATTTCGTAATCTTTATGAAAAATTCTAGAACTTCAAATTGAGTTTGAATATAAAATTTATGCTTGCTTGCACACCAATTGTCACTATCAATATTAATTTCATTTGAGTAAGTTTTTCTACTCTTGAAAACACAATTGTATGGTGTAATATAATTCTAATTTTTTAAACATATAATTATTACATTAATCGGTGAACTATCAAATTTAGATTTTTAAATCTGCTTGTGCCTCCTTAAATATTGAAAAAATAACACATCTTAAATAAGTTTTTGATTCCATCCCTACATGCAATCGGCTTTTAATTCTGCTCGTAAAATTTGAACACTTCATTCAGTGGAATAGATAGGTGTAGCCGTTTTGGCGGCAAAGCTTGGGCTCCCTCATCAAATGGAACTTTTGGATAAATGATAGTTAGGGGGAAAACTTTGATACAAATGTATATTAATTTATACAAATTTTTTAATTTTAAGAGTTAAGGGTTTAGTTTAGAGTTTAAAGGTTGGAAATTATGATTTAGGGTTTAGAATATAATATTAATATTTAAAATTTAAAATTTAAAATTTAGAGTTAGAAACGTAGGACTTGAATTTTATAATGTCGATATGTAAATTTATGTAAAATATATTTTGTATATGTATATCAAAATTTTACCCTGAAATTTATTATCTTGAAAAGGCTTAAATATGTTACTAAATGATAATAGGATAAGAAGTAAAATATTACTAATCATTTTATACAAAAATATTTCAAGATTTACAAAGAAACAAAACTATTAGTTATAGGGGTGTAAACGAGTCGAGTCGAGTTTGAGTAGTGCTGAGCTCGACTCGAGCTCGAAAAGCTTGAAGCTGAGCTCGACTCGGAAGCTCGCGAGCTCAAAAGTATTGAGCTCGAGCTCGAACTCGAAATTAAAATTGGAACTCGAACTCAAACTCAAAAGGCTCAAATTCCAAAATCTCGAAAAGCTGAACTCAAAAGGCTCGAACTTAAAACAATCTCAAACTTATCTAGGAGTTCGATTCAAGATCGAACTCGAACATAAACCTTAAATGCATGAAGACTTAATATTATATTTTTAAAAACAAAACAACATATAAATGTTTTTTTTCACTCTAAAGTCTAATCAACCAACATCACATTGTAATACAAATAATGTGATAAAAATGTCCCGAGTCATAAAAAAGGTTCTGCAAGAAAATAAAAGTAACATTACAAAAAACTTAAGATAACTAAACCGATAACATTTTCATAAGCCAAAATTTCACCAATAACACCTGTCAAAAAGAGTAAAGGATAATAATTAATGATAAACCATTCTAAACGTGAAGTAAAAAAAAATAAGAATTTAATCTCTTAAGTTCAAATATTAAACCTCTTAATTTGTCAAGTTGTTGATTCCTTCGACGGTATTAGTATAATATTAGTATAATAATTTCCTTCGGTTGCTTGTCATCATTCTGTAATAATTTAAAAACCTAAATAAGTCCACATATATATTTTTTTTTAGAAAAAAGAAGAAACTTTAAAGGATCTACACCCATAAAAGTATATATTTACCTTGTTCTTTGTTTTCGGTCCTGTAACGATGTCTTTTTCTTATCGTTAAAAAGCGTGAATTTTCGAAGGTGTTTGTGATTTTTTTGGATATAAAATATTTATTCCGAAAGGGTTTTGAAAATATCGTATGTTATTAAAAATTGGAGTCGCCACCGGCCACTTAGGTAGGCCGGACACCATAAAACCAGAGATTCAAAAAATATTGGGTTCGGGAGTCGGTTACGGATGGGGAAGGATTAGCACCCCCACACCGCCCAAAATTGGTACTTTAATAATTACCGCTTTATTAATATTGAATTTTCCGGGTTAAAGTGACGATTATTTTAAAATTCGGTCATAATTGCGAATAAATTTTAAGGGCCCCGTTATCCGAGAGTAAACGCGCCCAACCACTATCACTACGCCTGATACTGGCCCCGTTTACGCTCGGATAAAAGGGCACCGCATTGACAATTTATATCTCGATATGCAATCTTAGTGGCAAAATATAAAACATGGCAGATAATTTAAAGACAGTAAATATTCACATAACAGAATACTAATCTAACATAAATAAAATACGTAATTAAAACACACATATACATATCAAGCTTAATAGTAGATAAAAACAAATTTAACATGTCACAATAACAAGGCATGAATAAATACATGTATAGACAAAAACATATATTTCAAGAAGACACACATATTAGAAATAAAACATATTTCAACATATATAGAACAATATATTATACATAAAAATGAGACACACTAACACGTAACCTAAAGGCCAAGAGAACATACAATACATACAAAAATACAAAATATGCCGTGTACGAACCAACTGGAACATAACATGCTTAATACGAATAACCGAACAAAAAGATACATAACTATCATAAACTTAACACACATATACATGTAAACATAAAAATACAAGGCATGTACGAAGGATATATAATAAGGCAAAAGGCTACATCAACATACACGATTATAATACGAACATAAATATTTACATGGAAACAGGACTGAAATGAAAAGAAAAACATCAGTGGTAGAAATTAAAGGATAATAATATGCAATTTAAGGACGAAAATGCAAACAGGACCAAACTTGAAAGGACTGAAACTGTAATTAGACCAAGGGGCAGACTTGAAATTAAAAATTCAAAAAACGCGGGATGGTTAAAGGGGTATTTTTACCATTTAAAAACTGATTCGGTGTAATTTAGGGACTAGATTGCAAGCTTTTGAAATATCAGGGGGACTGGAATTGTAATTATACCATGCGGCGAGACAGAAACAAAAATATTGAAAACGCGGGGGGATTTATTACGTAATTTACCCATTTCACAAAATAATAACACCTATAAAACGCGTTTTTTTTTCGAATCAAATTTCCCCCATTTTTATTCATTTTCTCAATTTTTATAACATCTTCTCTCTCTCGTTTTCTCTCAACTTTCCCTGATGAACCCAGAATTCGGCGGCCGACCACCGTCTTCTCCACCGCCGGCCGCCGCTAGCCGGCGCCGGCAACCCCCAAAAAACACACCAAAATGACCCTTCTTTTACCCTCGACACGAATCCGAACTTGGATTCGGAGAAAAAGCTTTCATCCGTCCTAGATCTAATAAATACGAAACGAAAAAAACCCCCTTTTTTATTTTCAACCCAAAACAAAACGAAAAGGGGCCTCCCACTCCTTTCAATTCACCATGTTCGGCTTGGGAAAGCCGAAGAGGCTTATCACTGGTGAGGGGAGATCCACCGACGACGATGGTAACGACTTCTAACCCTCTCCCTTTTTTATTTACTACGTATATTTTGTATGCATGCAATAAAAGTAGCAAGAAAAATACCACTGGACTTGCGTTGCCTCTTTCTTTTTGTATTTCTAAAAACTTGTTATAATACACTTTCTGTTGGATAATATATCCTTGTTTTTTCTCTGTTTTTGTATAATATAATACATATTACATCTTGTTCGATTTGGTACTGACACCCTGTATTTCCACTTTTTGTGCATCTGAGCATGGTGGTAGGTACGGCGGTATGGTGGAAGAGTGGAGAGAGTATGGTGGTGGTGTCCTCTGTCAGATCCATTCACGGCCGTTGGATCAGATCTGATCCAACAGCTATGATTACATGGGGGATGAGCGGCCTAGATCGAGCCTTGAGATGAGTGCGGCTACATCCGATCTTGACGCGCGTGCGCGAGGTAATGAGCGGTGGGAGGCGGCGATGCGGAGAGTGACATCACGCGCGCCACGGTGGATTATCTTGGATCGATCCGGACCGTTGGATCGAGACTTGATCCAACGGCCCGATGAAGGCGGCCGCAAGATAAAAGAGACTTATCGGACTTAGTTTTAGGGTTTTTAATATCTTTGGTCAAAGCAATATAGGCCTTGTAACGTTATTTTGGGTCTGTAATATATATTTTTTGGGTTTTTGTAATATATTGGATTGGATTTGTTAATTAATATTTGGGTTTTATATTATTTAGCTTCATTCTTAACATAGCCCGATAATACTAATATTAATAATATTCATAATAATAATTATAACAATAATATCGTATATGTATACACACAAGCACACACATGCA
Source organism: Hibiscus mutabilis (assembly GCA_019671005.1). Classification (NCBI taxonomy): domain Eukaryota; kingdom Viridiplantae; phylum Streptophyta; class Magnoliopsida; order Malvales; family Malvaceae; genus Hibiscus; species Hibiscus mutabilis. The sequence goes on from CM033725.1 coordinate 56,965,139, forward strand.
TAACTACATACGGGTACACATACAAAATATCATCCATAACACACGTAATTAAAATAACATACCAACTGGTATATAATGGCTTAATCACACATACTTAGTATGAATATGCACGTACTGACATATATACTAACAATACACATATAGCACGCATACACCACATATCGTATTATACATGCATTTACACATATCACACATATATTACACACATATTAATAACAAACATGTTCATATGTAAACATACAATAGCCACACTAATCAATTATTATATTAGTTTATTAAAATATTAATAGAAACAGATAAAAATGAGTGATTACAAGTCCATGAAAGGATCTACACCAATCACTTTTGAACTTCCTAGTTTTTTAAAGGCTTGAAAAGAATTTTTAACCTCAGCTTTTTTTGTGTTAGTGTCAAGTGGAGAATTAGAAGGTTCTAGATTACACTCTTCTTCTTCATTAAGAACATCATTAGCATTCACAAATAACTTTTCAACTCTTGAAACACCAATGGGCGTCGAAGAACTTTTCTTTATTCCTGTTGCAACAATGAAGTCAAAAAGCTGAAAAGATTGCTTCTCAATGCCGCGCTTTTCCTACAGAAAAGATCCACAAAGCGATGAAAAGCAGAAGTTCAAATGATAATAATTATTATTAATATCTAGGAAGATTCTGCATTAATTCATTTCACTTAAAAAATAAATCTTAGATGGATCTAGCCCGGGCATTTAGCTCAATGAAAAATTTTCCTTAGCCATTTCCGACACTTTCCCAAAAACCAAACAGGAACTAGAAAAATAAAAACTCTAACATTGTGAAAAAGGACCGACACACTGTTCACCGACTTGAAATTCCTTCTCTTGTTAATATTCTCGAGACACCGGCGACAACAAAGATTAGAGAACCATGAAGTTTAGGGTTCAAAGAAAATTGAGAAGAAGGGGAAAGTACGATCAAATAGGGATATGGAGAATGAGTGGCGTTAGATTTATCTTTTTAGTTTAGATTTTGTATCAACGGTGGACATCTATCACTTTAAGTCTTTCAAATCCCACCTATTTAATTTGTTAGTTCATTTTTATTAGAAATATTATTGAAGTGCAATTTTAAAGTAGAAAGTGAAGATTACTTTTTATATTTAATTTTTGTTATTGAAAATTCAAATTATCATGTCTATTATTACTAAAATATTTTTTTAAAAAATTATTAAATAACTTAAAACTAAAGATTAATAATCATTTTAAAATATATATATTTAAATATTATTTTTTCAAGTAACTCATGAGTTTTTCGAGTCGAGTATTGAATAGCTCGACTCGGCTCGTTAAGAACTCGAATCGAGTCTAATTGAGTCGAGCTTTGACCGAATCAATCTCGAATAACTTACGATCTGTCTCGTATCATTTACTGCCTTAATTAGTTATATTTATGAAATTCACAATAAGTTTGATCTGAATAGATTCTTTTATGGAAGTAAAAATGTCATCTTTATTGTCCTATGAATTATTTTTTATTGTATTCTTTTCGTATCAAGTATATACTAGCACTCCATGTAATTTTGAGTGAATTAAGGCTAAATAGGCTCATTTCAACTCTTGTTGTCATGCTTGAATGTTATAGTTAGTTCTAGTCGATACATATCAAATCTTTAGTACCTATCAAGAAATTAACCAAAATTTGGTTAATAAGTTTCATGGTCATTGTTCAAGTTAGGACCAAAAATCAAAATCTAAAATATACATAAACTAAAAATATCAAATTAGAGTGCACGAATTAAATCCACAATTTCTTGCATGGTATATATTGGAAGAATTTGACTTTGTAGGTATTTGTTTAAACAAAAAAAATTCTCAATTTTAAAATTTTAATATATTATCACAGTCCTTTAACGCAAATTTCTAACTGCGCCCCTGACTTTACTACTAATTAACAGCTAATGTGTTAAAAGAGAACCCCATTCATCCACATCCATTTGCAAAATTTAGGTCACTATCATCGTAGTTTCTAGCATGGGATACATTATCTTGTTCCTATGGTAGCTAGATTAGCAAGGTGTTGGAGCAAAAATGCCTGCATTTCACCATGTTTTCAACCTTAGCCTTAATGTGATCATTAGAGTAGGGGAGATGTAAGGAAGGACCATCAAGACAAGTTCTGGAGTATTAAGAGGAGTTTGATTTAGGCGATAGCAAAAAACGACTCGAAAAAATTAAAATTTTCAACTTAATTTAATTAGAATTATAATTTCAGAAACTCGATTCCACTAAAAAAATAAAATTTAAGTTATAAAAGGAGACTTGAATAACTTAAAATTTCGTTTGAGAGCATGATGTATTTTTATTTCCTGTTTGTTTGAGCAATTTTATATGTTTTAATAAATTGTGCACTCTTTCCCCTTTTGCTTTCCTAAAATGAAGTATCGGCTTCTGGTAGGGAGTGAAAGGGGCTTTTTAATGAGCCTCACTTATGTTTAAAAAAAACTCGAAATTTTAGTAATTAGTGGATCGGTTTTTAAGTTCTAATCGATCCCTTCAATTCTGCTTAATATATATATAAAGAAATATATATGTATAATGTATATGGTTATACAAAATCCTTTAAATCGGAATCATTTAGTACCATAACACTATAAATATTTAGAATTAAATTTGAACAAACATTTGACAACTCAAGGAAGAAATATTTTAAATAAAAATTAAATTATATATAGAACTTGTTAACTCGATTAACTCAATTTTTTAACTTGACTTGATCGAATATTTACCTAAATTTAAGTCAATGGAGGATGCCATATCTCCAAGCCAAAACTACCAACTATTAGTTTTTTTTTTTTTTTTGGATAATTACTATTAGTTTATTTACCAATGGTGCCCCTTTTAATCTACATTTGATATTTATTGTACAGGACAAAACTCTCTATCTTCATCTTCCTGGGACCGGGGCCTCATGCTGATTTTAGATGTGACTTTTCAGAAACGTGACCCACACCTGGAAAAGCCATTGAATATTATTACAAGGGCCAAATCGAGAAAAGAAATATTTTTGAAGGGATTTAGAAGGTAATTTGTGTTTTCAATATTTTTGTTTAATGATAATTTTAATCTTTGTTGATTTAAATATTTGTTAAATTTTATTTTATTTTTAAAAATTTTGTAATAAAAATAACTGTTAGATCCTATTAATTTTAAAATAAGATAATTTTATCTCTTCCACTATTTAATCTTGATTTCATCCCTAAAGTTGTGGTTATTAGGGATAATTTTGGGTCGAGTTGGGTTGGGTCGGGTTTTTAGCTGATCCATACCCAATCCGAAAATTTAACATCTTCACTCAAACACAACCCAACATTTTATGATGTTCTCCCTGAACTCGAACTCAAATTTTAGAGTAAAAACTTGAATCCAACCTAACCCGACTCGACATAAATAAAAAAAATTATTATTTTTATTATTATTCGGTAAAATAGAGAGTTACTTGAAAAAATACAAATAAAGAGGGAGCGTTATAATAATTATTCTATTTTTATTCGAAAAAATAGGAAGATAATTAAAACTATTATTTTGGGTCGGGTATTTTTCACTTTAAACCTAAACTCAATCAGACCCGGCCTTATTATCAAAAAATCAAACACAAACCTGACCCGAAGCTAAAATTTTTTTTAAAAAATGTGACTCTATAAATTCAGGTCGGGTCAAAATCCGTCGGATATGGGTCAAGTGTCCATCGCCGGTGATTACATCTGATTGTATAAAAAATTAAAGTTGATATTCAATTAGTTACATCAATCGGTTCCACTATTCATATATTACAAAATTATTCTTATATTAATTTTTATAATTAAAATTTTAATTTAAGTATATTTTCAATCATTCAATTTGAATTCAGGTATATTTATGTTTGACAGCTTGATTTTTTAAAATATCTTAAAAGCTATGTTAATATGTAAAAATAAAGATATATCGATGTTTGATTTTTCAAAGAATTTTTAATTAAAATTTAGTTTGAAATTTTATATTTGGTAACACATTATCTATGCAATTTTCTCTATTTTAATTTTTAATGAATCAAATAATATATTTATTATTTTTTAAAAATAAACTACTAGTATTAATAAAACGAAAAAAATATAATATAAAATAGTGTACTTTTTCCAAAAATATTTCGAGTGATTTTACATTATGATGATCTTTTTATTAATATAATCTTACATTTAATGAATCAAATGCATCCAAATTTAATGTGAAATGAAAAAAAAACTTTATATAACTTATAATTTATTTCATTGTTCCCTTTTCATCTTTCTTATCCTTAAGATACAAGAAAATTAAAAAGCAAATACTATGATTTTAGGTGAGATATGACAATGCAAACAAATATTCTTTCCCAATTTTGCATGCTATGATCTCCTTTCTATTATGTAAAAAAACTCCTTTCTAAAGTTGATTTTTTATTGCATAATGTAAAAAAATTGTCTCTAAAGTTTAGCTGCATAGTCACTCTGGTCTCTATTTTTCATTTAAGCATATTAACACTAAACGTTTTATTTTGGGTTAAAATAGCTCATTTATTGATGAAAATTATTAGTCAACTAACGATAAAACAACTTGAAATAACGTGACATACGTTAGCAAAAAATAATTTTAAATTTTATAAAATTATTTTTTTGACTAATGTGTTATTCTATGTTAAGTCAACACTTTTATCTATATTATACTGCTAAGTTAGTGTGTACAACTATTTAGATTTTCAAAGTTATTATTAGTCAACTAACATTTTCTCTTAAGAAGGGACCATTTTAGCTTAAAATGAAATGTAAAGATTAAAGTGCTTCAAAAAAATTACCAGGGATCGAGCACATGATATAATGTCAACCAGGACTAAAGGATATCATTTTCTAATACATCACAAGCCATGTCTTGGACCCAGTTTAAAATTTAATGTTTATAAACAAATAAATGCTGGAGATATACACTTAATATTGTGTAAATAAAGTTTAAGATTAAATTTTAAAATTTAAAATAGTATATATCTTTAGCATTTATTTGTTTAAAATCAGGATATCTATTATCAATAACGCTAATTCTCTTCGTTACACTTATAAATACTTTTAGTTTCTTAGGAAGGAATAAAACTATTAATTATAAAAAGTGCTCTCTCTTCATATTTTATAATTAAGAGATAATGTGAACAATTAACTATCATAATTCATATTTAAACTATTTAAAATTTAAATTTATGTAACTCTGGTTTATTAGTGCATCGAATATTATCCCTTCATATATATTATTGTTTAGGCAACTTACGTGGGGTCAACAATTGTCGGCTTAAGTGCTTAACCACATTTCCTGACTGCTCACCTCCACTCGCATAACATTAAAAACTTTTAAAAAATTATTTATCAACACCATTGTCCCCCAGTGTACGAAAGAAATTAAATTCAAGCAGTGTTCGAATAATAATAAATGTACTTTTAACTATATTTAAAAAATTAAAAGGGAATAATAAAACATTTAATAATATTTTTATGTTAGTATTAATGATATTTATTTTTCATCGTCTATATATAGAGAAATATATTTTAATACATAAGAACCGTGTCACAAAACAGACTATATATATATATATATGGGTTATGATCCACTTATATCGTGTAAAATTCAATAAATTTTATACCATATTTGGACCGTTGAATGATGAAAATAAATGACTAAGATTCTTTCCTTATTTTTTTAAGTGATAATTTTCACATTTTTACAGTTAATCTTATCAACATTTAATAATATATATATATACGCTTTTTTTTTTAAATCAAAATTTTTTGTTTAAGAAAAATGACATTTTGGAAATGTGAAAAATCTATTTTTTTGCGACTCATGGAAATAGTCACCATTTAAACCAGATAAGGAAAAAGAAAGAAAAATCTAAAACAAAAGCGCTAAAAATAGTAAACCCATTTCCTCCCTCTTTTCTCTTTTCTTGATCCGTTGATTTTTCTTTTCTAAAAACTGTCTGAATCAGATTTTCTTTTTGAAAAAAAGGAACCCTGTGTTTGAAACCTTGTTTGTTTTATGGGAAAATCAATTGTTTGTACGACGAAAGGCCAAGACTTTGCGAAAGCAATCCCATCAGACAAACTCCACAGGGCAAAACACGTAAAACCCATATCCAGAAACAGAGTTTCTTGCCGCGAAAAGACGAGGACAAGTGGGGTCCAGGTCAACTCAGAGCGAGTCAAGCAGGAGGCAATGGATAACCAGGCAGACCGGGTTCCGTTGGCTCAGGTGGTTTCCGAGTTGATAAAAGTATGGTTCCAAGACGCTCTTAACGAGGCCAAGGCTGGTGATACCAACATGCAAATCCTTGTTGGACAGATGTATTGTAATGGCTACGGTGTTCCTAAAGATGTTCAAAAGGTCATTTTTTTTTCTGTTTAGTTTTCCTTATTAAATTTGGTTTCTGGAATCTATTTGATTCATGTAGTTATAGATGCTTGAGAAAAAGGCTAAAATTTGATTCATTTTGTTGCTTTTTCGTGTGGATATATTTTCGAATCGGATATTGCGTCGTGGACATACATTTTCAACACAGTTTGCTCCATTCACAATCCGAACTTTACTGGCCTTGTATGGAACCTCTTGCATTTATCTGCGAGAGAAGGTCTCCATGCTGTTTTCAATGTTTAATTTGCTAATATTACCACTCCCCTGCTATTTTGAATCGGGTATTGCATTGTACAAATGACATTTTCAACACAATTTGTTCCGTTCACGACGTCTGTTTCCAAACTTTACTAGCATTGTATGGAACGTCTTGCATTTCTCTGCAATAGAATGTCTCCATGCTGTTTTCAATGTTTAATTTGCTAATATACCACTCTTCCTTGCTGACATTTATGCTGGCATTATTTCTTGAATAGTGTCATGCATGGTGAACATGTTAACTCGGGAATCATGATTGTATTACTAATAGTATTCTTTCCGAAATCAGGGGCGTGCTTGGATCGGTAAAGCTTCAAGGAACAGGTCTTCCGTATGGAAAGTTAGTGATAAGCATCCAGGTACTCTCTCGCTCTTGTTGTGGAAGTATGGTTGTTGTTAACTGATTTCTCGATTGATCATCCTTCGGTTTCCTTCAGGTTACAATGCCAGTGACTCCGATGAATCGATGGGTGATGCAAAATAAGCTTTAACTTGTAGTCCTTCAAAAGTATCCGCAAATACGTTCAATCATCGGACAAGTAACTTTCTGTTGATGTCTGTCCATTTCATGTTAAAGAAACAGAGATTTCCCTCATTGATGTAATTCTCGGCTATGGTAATGATAGTTGTCTTGATTTTTGTTATCACTCTTTGTGCCTCACACGATTCATTTTCGGTTGTTCGAGAGAGATATGAACAAGATGTTCATCTCTTCTAATGGTGAAACTTGCATGCAATGGTTTTTATGCAGATTCCCTGTTGGTACTTGCTCAACTTTAGTGTCATACTGATGCAAAAGAGTATCATAGATTTGTAATGATCAATCTCATGATAAATGAATAAAGTTACAACACTTTGTATATCGTTTGAATGTCTAGTTATGCCGGTTTAGATGGCCGCTTCTGTCGGGGATAGCGTCATCTGCCTTGTTGTTTGTCCTTCCTCAATTCCCATGACTTCTCAGGATTTGTCGAAGCCCATAAACCGATCTCCATAGACGAGAACTCTTACACATTTCCCTTGAACGAGCTTAACCAACTCTTCTTTTGCTTCTTTGCCGTATGGCATCGAACTCCCTGGCGCATCGATACTCCCATTTCATTGCACTGTCATGGTATTTAGCTGATAGAACATTGAAGTTCAAGAAAGAAATTAATGTTACCTTAACCGGATTCGATACTTTCTAGCAAGGATCTCTTGATTCTGAAGATTTAAGACCCTGGAATTGTTGAGAAGATGCAGAGGATTAGTAACCATTAGTTTTAAAACATAATATAGGAAGCTCAAATGATTTAAACAGCCGAACCTGTATCCCGAATCAGTGATTTTCTTGCGAAGTTCATCCGCTTTCGTATAGTTGTTGACGACACGCTCTTTCGATCTTTAATCGGCTGCCGTTTGGACTTCTCGAGGTATGTTCGTTTGAACTCCCTAGGATCTGTAGTACTCACATTACATACACTGTTATGGTATCTCCATCTGGTACTGCTTTCACAACCACCTGATATAATCAGACAGTATTCTTCAATTCTATACTATTTTCTTCTCGAAATATTTATGTTCAACACATATTTAGAGCCATGTCGGGCACAAATCTATACTCGAGTCCAAATCACTTTATTTTGTGTGTAATAAGTTTGAACCCCCATGTCCTATATGTAGAACATTTAAAATTGAAAGATAAAATCTGGGATTAAAACTTCAAATAAACACCGTAAATAAAAAATTTTAATTTATTACAATTATTTTTTTTTTATTTAATCATCATTATTTGACTTATTAATTTGACTAATAATTAAAAACAAAGGAAAGTGAACTTTGTATCCCTATATAAACGAGTTCTCTACAAATAACCGATCTACCGTAGAATCACAACCGCCACCGCCATCATCATAAAAATAAACGAACAACGTTAACCGCTTTTCCAAACCCTCAAAACGCCATTGCTAGCAAACACCGCAGAACCCCACGCGCCACCTTTACCATCTATCTCATTCGATACCGATGGCGTCCCCCGCGACCATTCCGATGACAACCTCTCAATCTACGGCGGGTACTGGCGTTCAATCGCAGCCTCCGATAGCCACGCCCGCGTTTCGCGCGTTCCTGTCGCGCCTTTCCTCCTCGATCCGTCAGGGTCTCTCCCAACGCCGTCCATGGTACGAACTCATCGATCGGTCCGCCATGGCCCGTCCCGATAATCTAACCGACGCCTATTCCCGGATCCGCAAAAACCTCTCTTACTTCAAAGTCAATTATATAACTCTACTCGCAGTGGTGCTCGCTTTCTCTATCCTATCGCATCCCCTTTCTCTCCTCGTCCTCCTTGGCCTCCTCGCCGCTTGGGTCTTCCTATACCTCTTCCGACCGTCGGATCAGCCTGTTGTGATCTTGGGCCGTACGTTATCTGATCGGGAGACGCTTGGCGCTTTGGTGGTGTTGACCGTCTTCGTTGTCTTCTTGACCAGCGTTGGATCGCTCTTGATCTCGGCGCTCTTGGTCGGTGTTGCCATCGTTTGCTTACACGGTGCTTTTAGGGTTCCAGAAGACTTGTTCTTGGACGATCAGGAACCTGCGAATTCCGGATTCCTCTCATTCCTCGGAGGCGCCGCCTCCTCTGCTGCCACTGCGGCAGCCCCTGCAGTTGCCTCGCGCGTGTGAACAACAGGTCTTTCAAGCATGACATGCTTATGATTTTTTACTTCGCTTATGGTAAATCGAATAGGATTTATTCTTTAGAATATTCAGTAGTTGCCCTATATGCCCTTTGTATGTAGATTTGAATATGAACTTGGATTAAGAGTTAGATCTTATGGTGCTTTGATTTGGATTCTGTATTAATTTCCTTCGGAATTTTGATTTGATGAGATTAGATTTTGTTTTAAGTCGCTCACTACATATAATTGTATTTGTATTCCTTTTCTATTTATTGTCGAGGCTTTATTCTGCTGCTGTTTTCAGGTCTGTGATAGGAATTTAGGAAGTTTTAGATGCTAATTGTATGTAGAAGGTTATATTTTTGTTGTTACTTGTTAGTGAGTATAGAGGTTTATGTTGCTTCGGGTCTTCATTTTTCTTGAAGTACATACGTCCTTGACTTTGTCCGATGAATCCGAGATAACCCTTCACTTATATGGAAAACTTTATAAAAAATTGAACATACCCATGTAGGATTGACATCCATGCTCAAGTGTGAGTAACATAGGTGGAGATTCCGGATTGAGAGGAGGTCTAAATCGGTGCTTTTGTTTTTGTTTCATTTGGTTGAAATGAGTTGGGGTAAGGTTACAGCTAATTAGCTGGTTTATCCTGTACTGTAAGTCTGGTTTCTGCTTAAAGATTCAATTGTGCATTGACCCTAGTTTACGAGATTGTCGGGCATTAGTAGCTTGGGTGGTCAACATCTTCAATGACCAGATGATTCTTCATGGATGGCTGCTGTAGCATACGCTACTTTGATTTAGGGAAATGTCAACCAACTTGTTCTAGTAATTAAATTTCTGTGGAATCAAAGTTAAAACTATTCCGTCTTTGTTTGAAAATGGTGTTTAAGTATCTGTTATCATGTAGTACAGCTAGTTCTGATTCAAAATTTCTGTTTATCAAATAGGATTAATAGTAACCGTCTGCTTACTGATGAGCTTAATGATTTTAATAAAACAACATCCACTTGTCATCTGATATGTTATACGGTCTTCTATACCTGTAAATGCATGGAGCCTCATAGCTACTCAGAAAAGTGCAATTGCTATTCTTGGCTGTGCTAAAATAATGAGAGACCTTCAAAATGTATTCGAAGGAGATGTTTTTATTTGTTTTATGTTCCAAGTCATTACATACATAATAGCATCCATCTTTCTTGAGAATGATTTATGTACATATAATCAGTTCTGGGTGGTGGTTGTAGGGTCACACAATTAGACTCTTGTCATTGTTTTGCATGAGGAAGTGTAGAAGGCAGACTAGAAAAAGATGGACTAATGCTTGTTTTATTGGAACATTGATGCTTTGGGGGAGATTAAATGCCAGCTCTGCTAACATTAAATCATTTATTGCCCGACTGTCGATAATATATTCACCATCAACAGTCCTAAGTTGTTTTTCTTTGTCTTCCATGTGCAAAGTGCCTCTATTGTTTGTGCTTAACCTCAATACTGTGGCGTTTAAACATGGTTCTGCTGGCTATTGTCATTGCATCGGATAAATATGGCTTGTGGTACCGCGAAGCAAGAGTGATTCTTTAAACATGAAACATCCCAGTTGGCTATGTTGCTCCCACTGTTCATGTTTGCTTATATTATCCATGTAACACCAGTGTCCGACACATATTCAGACAAAGACATTGAACTCGGAAAAAGTTTATCATGCTTATGTTAGACACAAACTCGTATCCAACTGTTTATATCCAGGTGAGGTTTTCCTGCTTTGGGTATTTGCCTGATCACATTAGCTTCCATTGAGGTTCGAATGTCCGGTTTTATTCAAATTAAGGTTGGACACAAGAAACTGTTAGAATGTCTTTTGGATGCTAGTCATTGTGTTCTTCTGAATGTAAGAATTAGCTATAAACATTGTAATGCCTACAGGATATGGATGTACGGATTGCAAAGAATCTTGTCCTGCCGTCAACCACATTCCCTGACAGGATGGTTGGGATTGACAGGTTTGTGTTTGGAAGATGCCATGCATTGGTAGTAAATGTTGAGATTCGAATTTCGCATCTTTTATTAATTGCTTGACCGAATCAGGTTGAACTCTCAGTTCGAATCGAACCAAACCGAAAAACACGGTTCTTGATGAACTGATTGAGACTGGTTGCCACGAATAAACCATAAATGTCTCACATGAAACCCATGATGTCTGGAAAATATAACACCATCTCTAAATTTATACCATTCAAGTCCAGACCTGTCTCAATTGGGCTTTTATTGTGTTCTTTACTCTTATATGATGAAGAGCCCTGGGATTTCTCCCTACAATCGAGTCCAATTGAGCTCGACCGGATATTAATTTTTAAGTTCGAGTTTAAATAGGGGATTATGTCCCTTTTCTTGATCGCACAAGCTTCGGATTTAAATCTCAAATAAACAAACATCTTCCAACGGAATTTACATTAAATACGGATCATCTCAAATAAATCATAAAATCATTAATTTATCAAAATTTTAATATTGATTTTACACACGTTGACATAAATGGCATTTTAATATTTGATCTTATTTTTTTAATATTCTGATGTGATTATAAGATAATATCTGTTTATTAAATTTCAACCTTTGATTGAGTATATATATTGTGTAAATAAATTATTCAAATTATTTTATTTTTCACTTAAACTACTTGAACTGTTCAGTATAGTTGAATTTTATTCTTATTAAACCAAATTAAGTTTTGTAAAAGCTTATATGTTATATTAGTACTTAAAGTATATTAACTTTTTTGTTTTGGTATTTAATGTATTTTTTGGTCAAAATAAGTACCTAAAATATATTTTTTTGGTTAAACTGCGTACCTAAAGTATAATTTTTGGTTAAAATAGGTACATAAAGTATTCTTTCGTCAAAGTAAATATCTAAAGTATATTTTTCGGTCAAAATGGGAATTTAAACTATTTTTAGGTCAAAAAAAATACTTAAAGTATATATTTTTTGTATATAGGTTCTTAAAAATTATCATATGACATTAATTAAAAGGATTGTTATTCTATGCACTGGCGGCGAAAACTTTTTGTTTTCACAAGTGCTTCAATTATAGGGTTTTAGTTTAGGGTTTAGAGTTTAAGGGTTTAGAATTTAGAGTTTAGAGTTAGGCTTTTAGGTTTTAGGGTAATATGGGTAAGAATTTAGGTTTTAACCTATAAACTTAAATTTTAACTCTAAACCCTAAATTCTATCAACAATCTTAAATTCAAAATTACTACACTTAAACCCCTAAACTTTATACCCTAAACGGAGTCTTTAACCCCTAAAATTAAGGCGCTTGTGTAAAAAAGTTTCTACAAACGCTTGTATATAGAATAATTACCCTAATTAAAAAAAATATATTAAGTGCCTATTTTAACGAAAAAATACTTTAAGTACTTATTTTGATCAAAAAGTATACTTTAGGTACCTAATTTAATCAAAAAGTATACTAAGTACTTATTTCGACAAAAAAATACTTTAGGTACCAAAATGAAAAAGTTAGTATACTTTAGGTACTAATATAATATATAAGCCTTTTGTAAATTATAAATTCATATTTTTTAAATATTTTTAAAAAATATGATTCAGGAAAATATATTTAATACATGCTGAGCCACGATACTATTTTAATCATCTGCAGGCGTCTCTTGGGTAGGGACTCATTTCAAAAAAGATAGCCGTAATTTTTTTTAAAAATTTAAATTTTAAATTAAATCATTTAAGCAAGGTAATCAAATATTAAATTTATGATTTATATATCAATTAGTGCAATACGTTGTGTTAGACTGTTGTCATTAGTAATTTTAGATTTTTTCAATTTATTTAATTTTTTTCAAGTTTTAAAAATTATTTTTTTAAGTAGAAAATTATATAAATACTATATGATAAAATTATAGTGTATCATGTAATAATAATATCTAAACAAAAATCTGTTAATGATTAAAATTGGTCAAATCGATTATTAATTTAATTTATTGGTTCGAAAGTTTAATTGGGTGCAATTTTTTTTTAAAATTTTACTTAATTTTTTTTCTTCTAAAAAGTTCACGGACTTCTTGTATCCTTAAGCCATTATATACTGATGAGGTGTTAAATCCTTTAATAATGTTGGTTTTCAAATTGTAGTGTTTTGAATTGATATTTTTGGCCATTTGGTGTTGTGAATAGAATAAATTGAGTTAAAAAAGTCATTCTTTATTTATATATATATATATTCAATTCGGACAATGGATCAATAGTTGAATATGGATGATTATAAAAATAATATTGAGAAATGAGAAATCCCAAAGAACAAAAAACTAGCGTTAGGCTTAATAGCCTCTGCTCCCTTATTACATCTTCACCAGACATTTGTCTGCTGTTTAGTTTTTTTTCTTTTTATTTTGTCCCAATACCAAAAGATTCTTTCTTTCAGAGATCTTCCCGTGGTGTTTTCCCAGTAAAACCCCACATCTGTGTAAACTCCATTTGATGATTTTCCACTACAAAACCCCCCAAATTCATAACTTTACCCATTTCCCCTGTTTCATTCCTCCCATGCCTTCAAACTCTCACTTAAACCCCATTCTTCCTCTGTTTTTCTTAAGCTCTTTGCCACCCATTTAATGGCAAAACAGAAGCAAAAGGACAAACCAAAGGGTATTTCTCTTTTTACCCACATTTTCTTTCTTCTTCCCTGCTTCTTGTTTGCTTCTTCATCGAACCGGTTTCGAGTGATCAAGGTTGGGACGGTGTTATCGTCACAGCAGCTGATTTCCAAGCACTTCAAGCGTTTAAGCAAGAGCTGATTGATTCCAAAGGGTTCTTGAAAAGCTGGAACGATTCCGGCTACGGCGCTTGTTCCGGCGGTTGGGCTGGGATCAAGTGTGCAAAAGGTCAAGTCATTGTTATTCAACTTCCATGGAAAGGATTAGGTGGAAGAATCACCGAGAAAATCGGCCATCTTCAAGCTCTTCGTAAGCTTAGCCTCCACGATAATCTCATCGGAGGCTCGATCCCTCGAGCATTAGGCATTCTTCCTGATCTTAGAGGTGTTCAATTATTCAACAATCGGCTTTCGGGTTCGATCCTGCTACATTAGGTTCATGCCCTTTGCTTCAAACTCTTGACCTTAGTAACAATTCACTTTCCGGTGTAATCCCTGAGAGTCTTGTCTACTACTAAGCTTTATAGGCTCAACTTGAGCTTCAATTCGATTTTGGGATCGGTACCGGTTAGTATCACCCGCTCTGGTTCTCTTATTTTCCTGGACCTTCAACACAAGAACATTTCTGGTCCAATCCCAGATTCTTGGGGTCCCCAAAACTGTCCAGGCTTAGAAATTTAGATCTTCTTACAATGCAATCAATGGAAGCTTGTCTGTTAGTCTCTTCAATCTTTCCTCTCTTGTTGTTTTAAACCTTGAAAGCAATGGCCTTGAAGACCAAATCCCAGATTCCATTCACAGTTTACATAGCCTTTCAGTTCTTGTTCTGAAGAGAAACAAATTGAGTGGTCCAATTCCATCATCTGTTGGGAACATTTCTAGTTTGTCTCAACTTGATTTGTCTGAGAATAAGCTCATTGGAGAAATCCCATTTTCTCTTGCAAATCTCAAAGGTCTTGATTCTTTCAATGTTTCATATAACAACCTATCTGGTCCTGTTCCAGCTCCACTGTCCCAAAAGTTCAACTCAAGCTCTTTTGTTGGGAATATTGAGTTATGTGGGTATAGTGGATCACCTCCATGCCCTTCTCCAGCACCTTTGCAGAAAATCTACCTTCTTCTCCCTCAGAGAAACCGAGGCATAAGAATAAAAAACTGAGTACCAAAGATATAATCCTGATTGCTGCTGGTTCCCTTCTCATAGTTCTTCTTGTTCTTTGTTTGATTAGAAGAAGGGCTGCAATGAAAGAAAAAGATGGTCGAACAACAACCAGAGCTGCTTCTGCTTCGGCTGCAGCTGCAACAGGTGAGAAGGGGACTCCACCTTCGGCTGGTGAAGTCGAAGCAGGAGGAGAAACTGGTGGGAAACTAGTCCATTTTGATGGTCCCGTGGTGTTCGCTGCTGATGATCTTCTATGTGCCACTGCTGAGATTATGGGGAAAAGTACTTATGGGACTGTTTATAAGGCCACATTAGAGGATGGGAACCAGGTAGCAGTGAAGAGATTGAGAGAAAAGATTACCAAAGGCCAAAAAGAATTTGAAAGTGAGGTCAATCTGCTAGGCAGAATCCGGCACCCGAATCTTCTCGCGTTGAGGGCTTATTACTTGGGACCTAAAGGAGAAAAGCTTCTTGTTTTCTATTACATGCCTAAAGGGAGTCTTGCAACATTCCTTCATGGTAAATAAAATTCAAACTATTTTGACTAATTAAAAGCTAATTACGTGTTCTAAGTTCTAACATGGATTCTTGTGGCAGCTCGAGGGCCTGAGACCCCGATTGATTGGCCGACAAGGATGAGAATAGCAAAGGGTGTTACAAGAGGGCTGATGTACCTTCACACTCAAGAAAACATCATCCATGGGAACCTTACATCAAGCAATGTCTTACTTGATGAGGATACAAATGCTAAAATTGCAGATTTCGGACTTTCTCGTCTGATGACGGCTGCCGCAAATGCAAATGTGATTGCAACCGCGGGAGCATTAGGTTACCGAGCACCAGAGCTTTCCAAGCTTAAGAAAGCTAACACAAAAACCGATGCCTATAGCCTTGGAGTCATCATCTTAGAACTCCTAACAGGAAAATCCCCCGGAGAGGCAATGAATGGAGTGGATTTGCCACAATGGGTTGCCTCCATAGTCAAAGAAGAGTGGACAAACGAAGTGTTTGATCTCGAGTTAATGAGGGATGCATCTTCCATTGGTGATGAGTTACTTAACACTTTGAAACTGGGCTTACATTGTGTCGATCCATCGCCATCGGCAAGACCAGAAGCTCAACAGGTTCTCCAGCAGCTAGAAGAGATTAGACCAGACACACCTGTTAGTTCTGCACCTTCTGGTGAAGATGGAGCTGGAGTTCCTTCAACAAGCGAGTGACACACAAGAGTATTTTTGATTCTTTTATTCTTACAAGATATCTTTAGCTACTAATTTTAAATCTGAGTCTGTAAATATGAATATGTTTTTAAATTTGTTCCAGGATGTTTAAGGTCTTGATTTGTTATGATTTAGTTTAGTTGGTTTCCTTCCATTCCCTGGAAAGACTAGGTGGTTTGAGGTTGTCTGCAATTGATTCAGAAGAGAAAAGATTGTTTTTCAATTCAAATATTTGACCTCTTTGAAAGCAAGTTTACATGCATATACATACATACATACATACATACATACATACATACATACATACATACATACAATGTAGCAGCGGACACTATCAAAAGAATACAACTGTTGTAAGGAAACAAACAGAAGAATACAACTATTTTAAATGTTTTCTGTAATGAAAGGAATACAAGTATAGAAAGAAAACAATGAAACAGAAGATGGAAAACAAATGCAGGGAAAATAACCATGAATTTGTATGGTGCTGTTAAAATCACAAACAAATAAAATTTTGCAATTAACCCTTCTTGTTAGGGGTTATGATTTGCACTAATTATAGTGTTTTTTGGTGATTGGAATGATGAATTCTGTCTTAACATATAGGCAAATCTGGCGGCGGTGGTTGGATTGTCTGTAGTTCTCCAACTCCATTTTCAACAAGGAATGCCATTGCCAAACCCCAATTGATATGCACATCCAGGTGACAGTGCATTAGCCACACTCCTGTTTTTACCAAAACAACCGAGTTTCAATAATCAAACACCAAATGAATGATTCAATTAAGAAGAAAAAGGGATGATTTTTAATGATGTTTTTACCTGGATTATCAGCTACGAATCTAATGACTGCCCATCCATTCACTGGTACTGCAACTGTGTTCCTCATAGGTGGATCGACAAGATTGAATTTCGATGTATCGGTTTTAGGATTGAAGTTCCCGAAACCTTCTGCTATGATATAGAAATCGTATCCATGAAGATGTATTGGGTGGTTCTCTGGTGTCACAATGCTTGTGTCTTGAATCACGATTTGTACCCTTGAACCATACTTCAATTTGTACAACTTGGTTCCCGGAACAGGTTGAAAGAGCAATCGGCTCACGTTTCCGGTGTAATCGAATTTCAAAGGAGGGGTTCTGGGGAAATCTGTGGTGAAGACCCCTGGAATTCCTTGTTGGTGAGCTTGTAACAAAGAGAAGTTTCGTGGGAGCACAAACGAGACATTGTTCATGCTAGCTGTGAATCGTGTACCGTTCGGTCCTTGGCAACGCCGTTTGCGGAAATTCTTGGGCAGTTGTTGAGTCCAAGACCGACTGTGAAGAAAAGGCTTTCGTCAATATCGGTTGGGACTTCGACCTTTTCTCGACTTCTAAAGCTTTTGCTGAAGGTTGTGACAGTGTTGGTATCATTGTAGGCTGGTAAAGAAGGCATAATTGGAGTGGCTGCCTTGCATTTTTTAGTATTGCAGGAGAGCAGATTTGTATTCAAGAATGGCAGTGGTGGTAGTGTTGTCAAATGGTGCATTTTGCGCACTTTGGTAGGCTCAAGCCGCCATGTAATATCGAGATGGTGGCTGGTCACCTCGGATCAGAACATCTGTGGTTTGGCCAGGGCCTAACATGAGGACAGAAGTGGTGAAGGGTTTGGTATAGGAAGCATCAGCACCAACAACAGTGAGCTTATGGTTGGCTACTTTGAAGAAAAGCGGTTGGTTCAAGGCAGCATTGATCACCCTGAGGAGATTTGTCTCGCCGGAGTCAATGGGAACTATTGTAGTCTCTGCAAAAGAAAAAATGGAACTCGAGTTTGAATTTCAGTTATTACGGTTATGATCTTGAAATGAACACGCCTTTGGGTGCGGTTCGAAGGGGGAAGCAAATTACCTTTGGAGGAGCATTTATAGAGATCACCAGGTTGACCATTGATGGTATATGCATCAGAAACATTAGGAGCTGCCCCTGTTCTTGTTGCTTCCCTCACAACATCAACGGGGTTTACGTCCCACCATTCACCTATTCGTAATCATCAAAAGTACAAACATTTCAGTTTGATCATCACAATTACACCCACAGTATAAAAAGGAGTTGCAGATGTTAAGATGTATAATACCGAGAAGGATCGGTGTTTCGCGTTTCGGCTTAGGGAAAGGGTAGGATTCACCGTCTTTGGGACGAATGATGAGAGCCCCATAAACAGTGGCTCTAAGCCATGAACTGTGAGCATGCCACCACAATGTTCCCTCTTGTCCTTGAACTGTAAACCTGTAAGTGTAACTTCCTCCTGGCCTAATCGGACACTGAGTCACGAATTCCGGTCCATCTGCCCATCCGGTTCTCATTTGCCGAACACCATGCCTATATATCAAAGCGGCTATAGTAAATTCAAATGTTTAAATGACCATATGGTAAAGTGCATGCATGAATGCTAAATTATAGAATCACCAGTGGATGGTGACATTATATCTGGCTTTGTTGACAACAAGAACTTCGAGGCTGTCGCCATTCTTGATCTCCAAGGTAGGTCCAGGAAACATGCCATTAACAGTGATACTGTTGTGAGTCTTGCACAGCCTCTTCACTTTAGTTGCTTCAATCTGTTTCATTCAAATCACCAACATCAACTCTTTGACTTAAATCTAATCAAAACAAAACATGAAAAAAAGGATCAAAGAAAGGAAAAGAAGTCATACGACAAATTTATGTTGACGAACTTCGGCATTCGCAGACAACGCAGAACAAGTAACAATGAAAATGCCAAGGCAAATGAAGGGAAATGTCTTGAAAATCTCCATTTAATCAAAGCTCAGATAGCTACAAGCTTTGGCTTTGGTGATTTGAGTAGTGATATGAGATATAGAGAAAAGGGTTTATATAGGAAAGAGATTTAGTTGTTTAGAGGTTGGCAGATTAGGTCTTTGATTGGGACAAAATGGTGAGATTTGCAGCCAAAAACTTGGTTCAAACCTGCAAGTAGTTGCTGCACCCTCTAGCCCATTAAAAGTGATTAATTTCTTCAATGCTTGCTTCACAAGTTTATTTTTACTAGGTCAACAATTTGTCCTATTATTCCTGTAATTTTTTCTAAAAAATAGTTAGTTAAATAGTTATTTTATTCTTTTAAAGTTCATCATATCCTAAAATAACAGATTTTAAATTAAAATTATAAACGAGAAAAAAGTTTCTAAAAAAAGAAATTCACTTTAATATTAAAAGATTATATGGATTTGTTTAAATAACTTTTGATTGCTTAAGTTTAACCTTATACCACAATATTTTTAAGAGACAAATTTAAATTTTTACAAAAAATAAAAATGAAATCAAAATAAAATTTGGCATCTTTCTTATCCTCATAAATCTTTGATTTTACCTCAATTCTATATTTTCGTTAATTAAAATGAACTTAAAAATTTAGATTACAAATTCTAACTGTTAAAAATAAAATTCATATCTTTAAATTAAACTTTGTTGGACCCTAAGATTGTTTGTTTTAGTAAATTTAAATACTAATTATTAACTCATTTTAAATAAATTTATTTATTAAAGTTCAAAATATCAAACTCAGCCCCATTTTTATACCTGAAGGAAGATTTTTTGAAATTCAAACCCATTACGCCAAATGTTTTCTGAAAATATCAAAGTCTTCCCCATTTCCATTTAAAAGAAAGAAATCAATTAGTTTAGGTGAAAAGTCCAATTTTATTAGGTGGTAAAGAGAGATCGATTGAGTCTAACCACAGATTTCTTAACGACATGTCTGGTGGAGACTTCGACCGGTCATTTGGAATTTTATGGTGTATGGGATTAATTAGTTAGACTGTCATAATTGTTAAGAGAAGAACTATATATGTAACCAATGTTTTTATATGCATGCTATCTTGTTTGTTGAACTACAAAACGTCCATATATCTCTCACGTTTTCATTTGGAATAGTCATTATTATTGACAATATTTAGATGTACATTTATATTTTTCGATGATCCGAATTTAAACAACAATGTTGATGGTGGATGAGATAGAAATGTAAATATTTGGTGTCATTTTGAATTTTTTTTTAATAAAATCGTGAGAATGTTTTCTTAAACCACTAATTAAGGTAAGAAAGACATTTCTCATCTCACTTAAACCTCGTGTTTTTTTTATTTGTGAATTTTTAATTGTTTATTTAAAAATGTTTGGTGGTGAATAAAAGTTAGTTTCATAATTTTATTTACCTATTTAGTTGTTAACCACTAAACAAAAACATTGTTATTAAAAAGACAAGAGAATTAATGAAAACACATTGAACACGTATTTTACGTGGAAATTTAATTTTAAAAAAAATTTTAAATTTAGGGTTAGACTTTTAGTTTATGATTTAAAATTTAAGGGTTTTATTTTAGAAATAAATATCAAATAAAATTTAGGTTTAGATTTTAAAAACTAAATTATAGTAATTAAATTTTTTTATGATTTAAATATGCAAATTATTTGAGATGAAAATAAAAATTTTGATGGTTTTCATGTTTTAGGTAACCAAAATATATATTTTGCCCCCAAAGTCGTAATGAAAACGACATCGTATAGAGTTTTGTCTGAGAATACAATTGGTTAGTTATCCATTTTACACCTGCCAATAAGAAAACTGTAACCACTAAATAAAAAAGTCAAATAAGACCAAATTTATATTTAAATTTAATTCTAGTTGAAAAAATTTGGTATAAAATTTGTTTTTTGGTTTTATGTTTTAAATTAATGAAAATAAATAGTTTCCCTGTGGTTTTGGAATTTTTTTTGCATAGAGTTTGTCAAATTGACCCTTGAAATATATTTATTTCTTTAATTTTGCACCCTTTTTATTTTTTCATCCAATTTTAGCCCTTAAAAGTATTATTTTTTCTAAATTTCGGACCAATAAAAGCATTTGAATTTAGATTTGTTATTCACTTTGTGAATATGGAATGAACTCAAATACCATTTTGATGACTAATTCATCACAAATCACAATGACTCTTTCTTGAAGTTCAAATTTTCTGTAAATATTTTGTATCAATTTAAAAATTTTGATAAACTAACTTAAAATGGTCCCCACTATTTAAATTCGTATTTTTTTTTGCATAATTTTATTTGTTGGATATGTGGATTTTCTGTATCTAAATTCATAAAAAGTAACAAATTAACTAATATAAAATTTTTTCATAAAAATTTAGATTTTGCCTAAACATGTTGGTGGCAGATAATTAATCTGGCATAGCTTTCAAAATCTATTTTATTTTATTTTGAAAATAATTCTAAAAAATTTAATTAAACCAAGCATATTCCATTTTAAAATTATAATTTAATTTATTTTTTTTTTATTTCTCCTCTCTTTTAATTTTTATTCAAACATACCTTACTGTTATATCATGGATTATGAAAAAGGTTTTGATGCATTTTGACAAAGTACTCCGTTTTCTGGAATTATCCCCATTTTTTTTACAAAATAAATGTAATTTAGAGAAATATCTTCCCCTTTGGGTGTAATTTAACCTAAAAGTAAAAAAATATATACTTATTTTGATTTTTTATTTATTTTGGATCTTATTCTTGGGACTTAAAATTTGCATGGGAAGATTATAATTTTGAGGAACTAAATTACTTTGTTTGGTAAAAGGCAATTGTTACCAGGTTCAAATTGAAAAACATTAAAACCTTGGAGAAATTAAAAACTTTTGGAAAATTGATAATTAAAAATTATATGGTTATTTTTTTTTTGAAGGGTCAAATTAAAAAATTTCATTTCAAAATACAAATTATATTGTTTAGTGAATTTAAGTTTAATATTCATTCACAAATTGGTTGGATAATAAAGCCTGATTCAAAATTTAAAACTTTGTTAGTTGTGGGACAAATTTGTAACTTTTAATAATCGTAAATATAAAAAGAATTAAAATTAGTTAAAGACCATTTATATAGTTTACCCTAAATTAAAAATTGTATAAAAAACATAAACGCTATAATTAAAAAAATTTTATACACCTTGTCAAAAATAATTTGAGATTTAAGATTTTATTAAACAACTATTTGGTTTTTAAAATTTTCTTTTTCTTTTTAAATTACAACTACCTATAGCTACCACTGAAAATGAATAGCTAAGAAAGCATGTGGTGAAAAACAAATTGAAAAAGAAGAAAACTTTGACAAGGAAGCTTCAATTCTTCTATCATTTTTTTAAATTTTAATTTTAATTTTTAATTTGGTTACTTATAACGACCTTCTTATTGTACTTTTAATTTCTTCTCTAAGATTATTAAGTCTGCAACAAACTTCACCAACTCTGTTAATTGTTCCTCCAATCTTGTTCACCTATCTCAATCCTTTTTTTTTTTACCTCCTTCTCTCCAAATATCTCGTATCGATATTTAATCAATTCGATTGGTCGGTTCGATTTAATTTTTTAATCACTAGTTTTGTTAAACTTAGAGATGAATGCTTGTACTAAAAGAGACTAACCGTTGTCACTGCAACTTGTTTTTGGCTTTTGATTTTGTTAGTCAAGTTTCTGCCACTGAACAAATTAACAAAGCTTAGTCCTTTGAGATAAAATCATCTTTTTTTCGTATTTTTACAGACATTTTCTACTTTTCTTTTCCATATCCAATAGAATTAAACTTAAATATAATGTTACCTGATTTCTTCTGGTTATTTTCAAAAACATTGCAGTATGCATATAAAGCATTTGTTACATTTTTTTTGACAGTGACTGTTTCCTAGATTGGTAGGTTGTTATGAATAACTAACCAATGATGTCAACCTCAGGCAATTTCAGACAAAACTTGCTATGATGTTATTTTAACGGGATAAATATGTTACATCTTAAAAAACAGATATAGAGAATAATTAAATTATTTGTGAAAATTCAATTTCAACTTGAGTAATATTATTTGTTTTGATTCGAAAATCTTACGAATTTATCTTTTTAAAAGATGTTCCATAATTTTGACTTGTATAATCATCATATTAAACAAATGGAATAATCAACATTGTGGAAAGAACATAGATTCGGTTTTAATACTCAAAAAAAACATAAATAAGAAAGTTAGATTCTTCAAACACGAAAAATGTTACGCATATTCGTGTCGAATGGTACTTAAACTTGTCTTTTAGATATGAATAATACAATTTGTTATGACAACGTGATGTATAACAAAACAAGTATGGTATCATGCAAATAAAACATTTGGTTACATAGATCTTCACTTTTACTGTTTTATGACAATTTAACTAATTCCAACATATGACTGGTTTAAGTCTCCTCCACCAGACATGTCGTTAAGAAATCTGTTGTCAGACAATCAAATTCTCTTTATTTTAGTAATAATTTTGATCACCTAATAAAAGTGCAGTTTTTTTAATTAATTTTTCAATCCACCCGATATACATTTAACCTAAACTAATTGATTGTGTCAACAATCTTCTCTTTACATTGTTATGGGGCTGACTTTGAATAGAATAGGCCAGTGGGTGCAACAACTACTTGCAGGTTTGAACTAAGCTTTTGCCTGGTTAAAATATTACCATTTTTGCTCATTCAAAACCTAATGTGTCAACCTCTGAACTACTACATTTCTTATAAATACCCTTTTCTCTATCTCTCATATCACTGCCAAAGGCAAAGCTTTTAGCTAAATGGAGATTTTCAACAACTTTTCCTTCATTCTCCTTGCTGTTTTCCTTGTCTTCTCTTCCGCATTGTCTGCAGATGCTGAAGTTCAGCGACACAAATTTGTTGTATGTCTTGTTTTACTTTCTTTGATCTATTTGTTGTTTGTTTTCTTTAGATTTAGATCAAACAGTTGATGTTGGTCGTTTTGAATGAAACAGATTGAAGCAACGAAAGTGAAGAGGCTGTGCAAGACTCATAACACCATCACTGTCAATGGCATGTTTCCTGGACCTACCTTGGAGATCAAGAATGGCGACACCCTTGAAGTTCTTGTTGTCAACAAAGCCAGATATAATGTCACCATCCACTGGTAATTGCTACATGCATGCATGCATGACATCAGCTTTCTAGTTTTTAGGTTTTTTTTATGACATATGGTCATTTCCACATTTGAGTTACCATAGCCACTTTGATATATAGGCATGGTGTTCGGCAAATGAGAACCGGATGGGCAGATGGACCAGAATTCGTGACTCAGTGTCCGATTAGACCCGAGGAAGCTACACTTACAGGTTTACAGTTCAAGGCCAAGAGGGAACACTGTGGTGGCATGCTCACAGTTCATGGCTTAGAGCCACTGTTTATGGAGCTCTCATCATCCGCCCCAGAGACGGCGAATCCTACCCTTTCCCTAAGCCAAAACGCGAAACCCCGATCCTTCTCGGTAAACACATCTTAGCAAATGCAACTACTTTTAAATTATGAGTACAATTATGATGATCAAATGGAAATGTTTTGTTAATGATCTGATTATGAATAGGTGAATGGTGGGATGCAAACCCCATTGATGTAGTGAGGGAAGCAACAAGAACAGGGGCAGCTCCTAATATCTCTGATGCCTACACCATCAATGGACAACCTGGGGATCTCTACAAATGCTCCTCCAAAGGTAATTATCGTCCCTTCAGCAACCGGTGCGCTGTTTATTTCGAGATCATAACCCTAATAGCTGAAATTCAAACTTGAGTTCCTTATTTTGTTTTTTTTTTGTTTTCTTTGCAGAGACTACAATTGTTTCCATTGGCTCTGGCGAGACGAATCTCCTCAGAGTGATCAATGCCGCCTTGAACCAACCGCTTTTCTTCAAAGTAGCCAACCATAAGCTCACTGTTGTTGGTGCTGATGCTTCCTATACCAAACCCTTCACCACTTCTGTCCTCATGTTAGGCCCGGGCCAAACCACTGATGTTCTGATCCGAGGTGATCAGTCACCTTCCCGGTATTACATGGCAGCTCGAGCCTACCAAAGTGCTCAAAATGCACCATTCGACAACACAACCACCACCGCCATTCTCGAATACAAATCTGCTTCCTGTGCAGCCAAAAAGTGCAATGCAGCCACTCCAGTTATGCCTTCTTTACCAGCCTACAATGATACCAACACTGTTACAGCCTTCAGCCAGAGCTTTAGAAGTCGACAGAAGGTCGAAGTCCCAACCGATATTGACGAAAACCTTTTCTTCACAGTCGGTCTTGGACTCAACAACTGCCCACCGAATTTCCGCAAACGTCGTTGCCAAGGACCAAACGGTACACGTTTCACAGCTAGCATGAACAATGTCTCATTCGTGCTCCCACGGAACTTCTCTTTGTTACAAGCTCACCAACAGGGAATTCCAGGGGTGTTCACCACAGATTTCCCTGGAACCCCTCCATTGAAATTTGATTACACCGGAAACGTGAGCCGATCGCTCTTTCAGCCTGTTCCGGGAACCAAGTTGTACAAATTGAAGTATGGTTCAAGGGTACAAATCGTGCTTCAAGACACAAGCATTGTGACACCAGAGAACCACCCGATCCATCTTCATGGATACGATTTCTATATCATAGCAGAAGGTTTCGGGAACTTCAATCCTAAAACAGATACATCGAAATTCAATCTTGTGGATCCACCTTTGAGGAACACAGTGGGAGTGCCAGTGAATGGATGGGCAGTCATTAGATTCGTAGCCGATAATCCTGGTAAGAACATCATTAAAAATCAGTTCCTTTTTCTAGTTAATGAAATATTCATTTCATGTTTGATAATTACAACTTACAAGTGTTTTGGTAAAAACAGGAGTGTGGCTAATGCACTGTCACCTGGATGTTCATATCAATTGGGG
Source organism: Hibiscus mutabilis (assembly GCA_019671005.1). Lineage (NCBI taxonomy): Eukaryota > Viridiplantae > Streptophyta > Magnoliopsida > Malvales > Malvaceae > Hibiscus > Hibiscus mutabilis. The sequence continues at coordinate 56,991,331 of CM033725.1, forward strand.
TTTGGCAATGGCTTTCCTTGTTGAAAATGGAGTTGGAGAATTACAGACAATCCAACCACCGCCACCAGATTTGCCTATATGTTAGACAATGCATCATCTTCTTCACCAAAAAACACTATAATTACTGAAAATCATAACCCAGCAAGAAGGGTTAATTGCAAATTTTTCATTATTTTTTTCATTATTTTGTGATTGCGATAATAGCATAAAATTTCTTGGTTGATTTCCCCTGGCATTTGGGAAACTAGTTTCATCATCTGTTCCATTGCTTTCTTTCGATAGTTGTATTCTTTTCATTACAGAAAATATTATAGATAATTCTGAAGCTTTTATTTCTTTGAATTCTGCCTTGTTTCTTTCTTTCTGATATTGTTGTTACAACTTAAATTACTTGAACTCAGATATGGTGTTCGGACATGTCTAGATATCAAACTCATCGATTTCCATGAACTTAAAACTCGATAATGGATAGACGAGAGACACTCGTAGTTCACATATAAAGAGAGATGAATGCTTGTATTAAAAGAGACTAACCGTTGTCACTTAAACTTGTGGTTGGCTTTTGTTAAACAATTTATAATGTGTATAAAGCTTATTTGTTGTTAAACTATTTTGACAGAGACAGTTTCCTACATTGACAGCAGGTGCTTATGAATAACTAACCGATGTTAATCCCAGCTAATTTCAGACAAAACTCTCTATGATGTTGTTTTTATTACAACTTTGGGAAAAATATTTCGTTTGGTCACCTAAATTAATGGTTTTAATATTACCAACTAAATAGGGGAAGAAAATAGGAAACTTGATTTTATTTGCTAGCAATGTTCCTTATTTTGCAACAGTCCCAATTTCTTTAAAAAAATCGTCATGCATTCAATGCACAGAGCCCCAGATTCTCAGACATTTGATTATTTTTTTAATTTTTTATAGAACTCTTAGGTAACTGTCTTTGTCTATCTTTTCATTTTTCACCTTTTTTTCTTTTTAATTTTAGTGTTTATAGATTCACTCCTTTCTCTTCGTTTAATGGTTTAAATAATATCTGGAATTTGAATTTGTTCAACACCCAGATTCAGTTTTCAGGTAAATTTACCTAAAGGCTCTCTTTTTAAAACAAAATTTAAATTCATCATTTTTCAGCTATTTAACCCATTTTCTTTAGTGTTTTGTTAATTAATAAAAAACTTTTTTAATAATGAAAAGAAAAATGGAAAACCTTTTGGTAAATTGTAATCCAGTTTTTATGGTAAATCTGATGTTTCTTTTTGCAGTTTTGTTCAAAACTTTTTTCAGTAGTCTGTGAAAATTAAGATTTTATTCTTTATTGGGAAAACTTTATGATTGATTCTCAATGCTTTTTTCACAGGTAGAGAGAATATTTACGGTCTTCTTGTTACTAACAGTATTTGAAAAAAATCAAAGGCAATCTCTCTAACCTTGAAAAAATGTTTGTTTTTTTATAATTACTTATTCTGTCAATGTTTTTGAAAAAGAATGACCTTCAAAATGGCTGATTTTAATATCGTTGAGATTCATTTAGTTTAACAATTTGCAGTTCTCGGTGTATTTCTTTTGACTGTTTTTTTGAATCAAACTACTTTGCAGATTTCTGTTATATTGTCATATATTTGATGTATTTTTCTAACATTCCACAATGAATGAAAATTAAAATCTGTTGAGTTAGCATTCCATGTTGAAAATATCAAATTGTAACTATTTTAAATCAGTTATGAATTTGATGTGATTTTTATACCAGATCTTTTAACTGTGTTTAATACAGAGTAAAATATATGATTGATCCTTTGTTTTTCAAAAGTAGTCTATTTACGTCTACTGTTCCTGTTTATCATTTTCATATTTTACCCTATTTTGTTGGATTACAGAATCTATTTGTTTACTTTTAAAGTTGGTTTTTGTATTTGACCTAGAATTGAAAATTTTTTAAATCACTTGAAAGATTTTTGAGTTTGTTCTGTTGATATTCTCATGGCAAGATCATGCAGAACTCACTTTGTGAAAAAGTTAATTACGGATTCATGACTATTAATCATCTTATAGATGATCAATATTTCGTTTCTCTGTTCGAATTGGAATCAGACAGATTGTGTAGTTTTCGAGTAGTTTATCATGTATCTTGGATATATATTTGTGACATTTTGCTTGTAATGAAGGGGAAAACCGTTAACTTAGTTTACCGCTTGAAAGATCGAATAAGGTTTTAAATCAGTTATGGACTTGATGTGATCTGGATCTTTTACACTATGTCTATATACAGAATGCCTTGTATCTAACTTTGTAAAGAGTCTTTAAACGGAGTCGTTTAGTCGAATTCATTAAAAACAGATAATCCGCCCCGATAGTTGGCAGGTTGTTTAAGTAAATAATTATTTTCAAATGGTTGAATTTTTTATTTTTGTTTAGAAGATTTATTCATCTTCATCTTTTCTCTAACATGTTACATGATAGTACTGTTATTTCTCTCTGCTTTTTTTTTTTTTTTTGTATTACCCTGTTGAATTTCTTGTGTGTCAGCTTTTGAGGTCTTCGTCCATGACTCAAGGCAAGCTGTGGAACTCATAAGAGTTAAGAACGGATCCATGACTTTGCATCTTATAGATGATCAATACTTGATCGAGAAGAAACCGTTTGCTGATTTGCGTGTTAAGTCTCGGAAGGCAACTTTGCCCGATTGCACTTGCTTTTTGAGGCCTGGTATTGATATATGTGTCCTTTCCCGCCCTGAGCAGACAGAGAGTCTAGATGACGAGACTCCGGAGCCTGTAAGTTATACTATGATTCAATGCTTTACTCAGCTTTTTTAAATGTAGATTCCGATTTTGATCTAATTATTCTGTTTCTGTTTAGGTGTGGGTTGATGCTAAAATAAGTTCCATCGAGAGAAAGCCTCATGATTCTGAGTGCTCGTGTGAGTTTTATGTAAACTTTTATGTTAACCGCACTCCCCTTGGTTCTGAGAAAGGAGGAACTGTCAGCACAGAAACTGAAGCAGTAGGACTCGATAAAATTCGTATCCTCCAAAAGCTTGAAAAGAATGCATGTGATGATCAGCACTATAGATGGAACTCATCGAGGACTGCTCGACACTGAAACGAACTAAGATATTTTTGGGGAAATTCTCATCTGACCTGTCTTGGCTGCTTGTTACATCTGTTTTGAAGCAGATTGCATTCGATGTCAGGTCCGTGCAGAACAAGATTGTCTATCAAATTCTGGGAGAAGATGATGAGAGTCCCTCGAAATATAATAAATATCTCCAGGCTGTAAATATCAGATTAGAGGATGGTATTTCAGTTTCCAGTGTGGTCCAATTTGACCCCCTTGAAAATAATGAATTCGATGCAGCTTTTCGTGCCGATGAGAGCAAACAATGGCCGGTTTATGATGCTATGAACTTGCGACGCACTAAACGCAGGTTTGTACAACCCGAGCGTTTCGTTGGTTGTGATGGTCCTCCGGGGACAAAGACTACCTTTTATCTAACAGCTGCACATAGAATAAGCAACCGGAGAGAAGAGGAAGAAAAAACCAGAACCAGAAGGTGGATATGGATTTGCCATCATCACGCTTGTTATGCATGAATGCGGAAAAGGGAGGCCTTGAGATTCAGAAGAACTTTTTTGGGAATCAGACAGAGACTGAAGAGAGGAAGAAAAACGAGAAGAGGATATGGATTTGATGTATGCGAGTCCTTCAAAAATAAGAATATGCCAAAGGAGGTAAAGTCAGATGTGACTACTTCTAAGAAATCGTCTGGGAGAAGTCTGAGGAGATCATCGTCCGAATAATCGGAGGAAACATCAAAATGATCTTGCTATTGTTCCTGTTTCTTCCAAAACCGATGCTCCAGCCTCTGGAAACTTTCATTTCCTGAGAAGTCCAACAAATTTATCGGAAGAGATTGAAGAACTCTCATTGTATTATTATAACATGAAACACTACCGTGCGAACAAGCAGAAGAAAAATTCTGCTTTAGACCATGCAGATTGTGGAAATGTGTGGAAGGGAAGACATCAACCAACGAAAGCACAGAATAAAAGTTATCGGTCTGCTCAAACACCAATGGAAGATTCTGATGAACCGAAATACAAAAGACAACTCTAAGTGCTGGTGCATACAATAAACTTATAAACTCATATATGAAGAATATCGATTCCACATCCATAAAAGATGAGTCGCACATTATTGACCGGTGGAATCAGTTCAAGGAAGCAACATCTGCAGAAATGAATAAGAAAACAGAACCAGAACAACCACAGGTGGAGGAGGAGGAAGAAATTTCGGAAACTGAAATGTTGTGGAGAGAAATGGAACTATGTATGGCATCAACTTACTTTGATGATGATGAGGTAGAGTTTTTTTTTTTAATTTCTTATGGATTAAATTCTTGCTTTGTATTATAATCTGTTGGTGCATTTATGCCTCTTTATATCAAAATGGGAAAATTCGTGCCCCGGTTAAGTTTTCATTTCTCAGTGGTTAATTCATTTGAATGATTCTCAGGCTAGAGTATCTGCCGAGACTCTTCGGAAAGCTAGTGAAAATTGTCAACATGAATTCAAATCGGATGATGAAGTTGGGGTTCTATGTCGTATCTGTGGCTTTGATAACACTGAAGTAAAGCATGTTTCTGCACCAATCGTAAGTTCAAAACTCAAGACTGCAAGCTCTTCCAGTTTCTGTTTTTTTTCTTATATAAATCTTATTTGTCCCCTATATTGCCAATGACATCATATCACATTTTATTGTCACATTGTGTGTGTGTTTTCTCATAATTGTCATATATGTGGTTGTTCCGGTATCGGCGTTGACCGCATGGATGCTTTGCCGATATTTGGATGTACCAATCTCATTGGCATCTTTATAAGCCTGCTTGAAAACTGTTATTTTCGGTTTATCAGGCTCTGGCGGTATATTAATTTGTATTGCTACACTAGATGTGTGATTAAATGTTCTTCATTTTTCTAGCTGGATCGTAAAAGCTGGATCGCACCAGATGGTAAAACGTGCTACGAAGGTGAGCCAGAGCATAAAGCAGACGAAGAAGAGGGCTTGAATCTCTTCTGTAATTACCGTTCTATAGAAACGCCATTATCGGATGGAAGGGATAATGTATGGGTGCTAATCCCTGAACTTAGAAAGAAGTTACACTTCCACCAGAAAAGGGCCTTTGAATTCCTATGGCTAAATATCGCGGGTTCTTTGATACCGCAACTTATGGAATCATCATAAAAAAAAACAGGTGGTTGTGTAGTTTCTCATACACCGGGATCTGGTAAGACTTTTCTCATTATCGCATTCCTTTCTAGCTACCTGAAACTATTCCCGGGAAAGAGGCCTTTGGTACTTGCTCCGAAGACAACTCTATATACTTGGTACAAGGAATTCATCAAGTGGGAAATCCCTGTACCGGTTCATTTAATTCATGGCCGTAGAAGTTATAGAGTCTTCAAGAACAACTCGATGAAGTTTCATGGATTACCGAGACCTAGTCAAGATGTTATGCATGTTTTGGATTGTCTAGAAAAATTACAGAAGTGGCATGCTCAACCAAGTGTACTTGTCATGGGCTACTCTTCGTTCTTGACGTTAATGCAAGAAGATGCAAAGTTCGAGCACAGAAAGTTTATGGCTAAGGTGCTGCGTGAAAGCCCGGGGCTCCTGGTATTGGATGAGGGGCACAACCAGAGAAGTACTAAATCAAGATTGAGAAAGGCTTTGATGAAAGTTGAGACAGATCTGAGGATATTGCTTTCAGGTACATTATTTCAGAACAACTTCTGTGAATATTTTAACACCCTGTGCCTCGCAAGACCAAAATTCGTGCATGAAGTCTTGAGGCGATTAGACCCGAAATACAAGAAAAAGAAGCGGTTCGACAAAGCTCGCAATTTGTTAGAAAACCGAGCAAGAAAATTCTTCCTAGACAAAATTGCCAGGAAGATTGATGCTGGCATAGGAGATGAGAGGCTGCAAGGTCTTAACATGTTGAGGAACATCACAAACGGATTCATTGACGTGTACGAAGGTGGGAATTTTGACTGCCTCCCTGGTCTACAAATTTACACTCTAATGATGAACTCAACAGACATACAACATGAGATTTTGGTAAAACTTCACAAAATAATGTCTACGTATACTGGCTACCCATTGGAATTGGAACTTCTGAAAACTCTTGCTTCGATACATCCTAGTTTGGTCCGGACTTCAAACTGCAGTGCTAAATTTTTCAGTGCAGAAGAGTTGCTGCAGCTCGAGACAATGAAGTTCGATTTTAGAAAAGGTTCCAAGGTGATGTTTGTTTTGAACCTTGTTTACCGAATCATCAAGAAAGAAAAGGTTCTCATCTTCTGCCACAATATTGCCCCCATTAATTTGCTTGCGGAAATGTTTGAGAGAATCTTCCAATGGCGCAAGGGCAGAGAAATATTGATCCTTACAGGGGACTTGGAGCTATTCGAGAGAGGAAGAGTGATGGACCAGTTCTAGGAACCAGGTGGCGCTTCAAGGGTACTAATCGCTTCAATTACCGCATGTGCTGAAGGCATTAGCTTGACAGCCGCCTCACGTGTGATTTTATTGGATTCGGAATGGAACCCTTCAAAGACAAAGCAGGCTATTGCACGAGCTTTTCCACCCGGTCAGCAAAAGGTTGTTTATGTGTATCAGCTGTTGGCAACAAGCACACTCGAAGAGGACAAGTACCGTCGGACCACATGGAAAGAATGGGTATCAAGCATGATTTTTAGTGAAGCATTCGTGGAAGATCCGTCTCAGTGGCAAGCAGAAAAGATCGAAGACGACGTATTGAGGGAGATAGTGGCAGAGGACAAAGTTAAGTCATTTCATATGATAATGAAAAACGAAAAGGCTTCTACAGGTTGATGACCAGAGACTAGCTTCCCACCACAGTAATAACTGTAAGAAACTGTCATTTCAATTACAGATTTATTTCTCCTTACTGTCATTAGGATCACAAAACCTCTTCTGCAGCTTAATAACTTCTTTATTTCGTGTTTTCGTATTCGTGGATAGGAAGTCTAAGGAGGAGGAACTCGAACCTCGATCGAGCCTCGATTCTTGAAGGAGAGAGCAACAAGTATGTTCCCTCTTCAGCTTGCTTCTATCATGTTTTCCGCAATGTTCCATTGTCATTGTGCTTTCTACAGGTAACAGCTTTTAACTTGTAAAATGGCATGATCTGCCTGCTTTCACATAATTCCCTTTTTTCTGTCAAAGATATTTATGTTACTTCCTTATTCATGTCCTATTCATGAGTACGGTATGGGATATGATCCTCCAAATACATGAAAAAAACTCGAATAAAATTTATTTTATTTAAAAATTATATATGATGCTTACAAGTTTATCAAGCCATCATCGTTCTGCAAGTAGTACTGGGATGAGTGATCTTTCGAGTCAAACTCTTATACTCATTAGAATGAGTACAACTTGGTGTTTCAATTTGTTAAATTATCACTCAATTTTGCTATAACTTAAAGACTTTTTAACTACAAATGCCACTATAATAAGGGATATATATATATATATATATATATATATATTACTTAATCAAATAGAAAGAGATATAGAATTGTTAAATGTGAAAAACAATGGGTGGGGATGGAGGTTTGGACATTGCAACCCTTCTCCCATAAATTAACTACCAAAACCATGACCTCAACAATAAAAAAATTCAGGTTTTAATTCTGTGGGTACAATTAATAATTCTGATTTAAAATTTCAGGTTTATTTAACAAGAAACTGGATTTCAATAGGAAAATCAACTACCAAAATTTTCCTTTGATTATTGCCTTTATCATCAGTAGATTCAGTGAATTAGACGCTTAAATAATGATGTAGAAAAGATTACTATCAAAATTAATTTTATGGATTGTTCTATTAATAATTTTAAAAAATATTGACACATTGTCACAAAAAAATTACCTATAAAACCGTTGATTTTTTTGATAGACATAATGATTTTTACATAAAATGTTAAATTATCAAAAAAAAAATAAAAATCGTATAATAAGATAAATGAAAAATGTACCACCAAATAAAAGAAATCATAAAATCGGTCAAAAAAAAATCAAGTTTTAATTCAATCGATTAATGTGTACGTGTGATACTTTAGTAGATATGGGTTTTGAATCTCAGTTTGGGGCTTGAAACTAGGAACGTTACAAGCCTTTTTCCCTAAATTAATTAGGACAAAGCATTTAGTGGGTTCAGTTTTTATATACCAATAATTGATTAAATTGTTAAAATTAAATTGATAAACTGAACCTACTAAATTATAAATTTTAAACCCTATAAATTAAACTCGTAAACTTTAAATTAAAATTTAAACACTTAAATTATAAAAAAATTATAATTTAATCAACATGTGCATAAACAGATATTACATTGTAATCACATTTAGAGTATTTAGAAAAATTTAATCAACATGTGTATCAATTTTTTTTCAAAAAGAAGAAAACTCATAAAATAATAACAATTCTATGAGTATATGTCCATTGTCAAATGATTAAAAATATGTATGAACATATACTACTTTGCACAGACTATTTGAAAAAATTCAATCAACATATGAATCAATTTTTTTCTTCAAAAATAAAACTCATAAAATAATAACAATTCTATGGATTAAACTGTTAGGCAAAATTTGTTTCCTTCTAGAGGATTCCCTAATGACAATTTGACAACCTTAAAAAACATTCCAACTTGAAAATTAAAAGAAAAAATACTTACCTTTCTTTGTCTAATTTTCCTCCTCACTTGACCCTACCACATTCATTTCCTTGACTAGGTATTTTCTTGGCATATCCAACTTTATTTATATTTCCCCAATGAATCAACTTGGCTACTAGTATTTAATTGTTGCATTATCTAATAAACAATTTATTAAGTCTACAAATAGTAATTTTTTCACTATTTTATCCCATTATTTTCCTTATTGTATTAGGTTTAGGTATATGTTCTTTTATTACTTTTTCTCTCTTTTGGGATATTCTCTTTTCAAAAATCCTTTAAAGATCTTCATTTATGATGCAGACAATGGTATAAGTTTCAAACTTTAGTAGAACCCATCAAATGGGAATTTTATTTACATAAAAAATGATATTTTGTTGTTGTTTTTAAGTATACATTGAAAATGTCATTTTTGACATAAATCAAAGGTTTAAAAAAATTAATAGAATGCCAATTTAATTAAACTCTCATTTTTGCAAATAAACATTTTTATATATAAAAAAGGTTTCTTTAGTCTTGGCTGACATGGTATTTGTGGAGGCTTGTAACGAGGGACGGGGTTACGGAGTTATGAATAGACAATGGGATGAGTAAAGTTGTTTAACTTCAAAATTCATAGGGACTTGATAAGTGTTTAATCTAAAATTTGAGAAGGACGAGGTTTAATTTGACAGATATTCAAATTAATAAGGACTAAAAATATCATTAAATAAAAATATTTAGGGGCTCAGGCCCCTCCCATTCCCCTAGTAGCCCTGTCCATGCTTGTAATATTATTGAGCATAAAAATGATTTTTCCCTTATAATTGAAGCAAAAAGTGGTTAAATATAGGATTAAACATTTCAAACTAGTTGGCTCAACTTGGTGGAAAATTGAAGAAAAAAGGACAAAGAAAAAGATGAACCGAAGGGAATCATGTCAAAAGTTGCAGGAGAGTAATTTAAAAGGGTAGATATTTATTCGAGTCAAGTCGGGTCGTAGTTTAATTTGTTTATCAATATTCATATTCTGATCAAAGAAAGAAACTTTTTAGAAACCCAACACTTAAACATGGTTTGATTAGTAGTATGAGATTCAATTCAATTAGTTCATACAATCATTTTTAAGTGACGAAATTTAATATTTTTAATTTTTAATTTCGAATCATAAGTATAATTCTCTAGAAAAAAGTTCATATAAGACTCATTTGAATTAAAAAGTATTAAAGTTTTTTTAATTGAAAAAGTATTAAAGTTAAAGGTGGATAATTAAATAGAACCAACTTGTTATGTGAAGTTGATCAATCGTTTTCATGTTCATGCATTAATACTTTTGCTAACAAGTGTACTCTTTAAAAATGTTTTATATTTATTTTAAGATCATATTTTTTAAGATTTGTTAAATTATTATTTATAATAAATTTTTTATATTAAATATGCAGTAATTCCTAAATATTTGGATTAATTTCCATGAATTTAGAAAATATATCTGCTAATATGATAATCTTACAACTAAAACATAAATTAATGCTTAGATTGACATTTTTTAAAAAATGTAACCAGTTTTGTAATTGGTCTGCTTTAATTTTTGTTTCCTGCACAAGTGGATTTAAATGTTTTTTTTCCTTCCGGTTTTTAGAGTTTCATCTTGACTAATTCAGACCAACCCGCATAGCATGCCTGACTTTGGTGGGTGGGTCTACTAGCTAAAATTTTCTACATACACAACATCTCAAACTCGAGACATGTTTAAGCGGAGTCAAACTACTTACCACTTAGACCAAACTCGTTGATTTAGATTTAAATGCTTTTGATAATTGCTTATTGTATTAATTTCAGTAGAGAAATCAATAAAAACCCATCCTTTTTATTCAATAATTTTAATTATATTTTATTACAGCAACTAGATTTATTATATTTTTAAAAAATAATCATTTAATTATAAAAAAGAAAATAAATTAGTAAGGAAAATACAATAATATTCCCAAAGTTATTTGAATAGTAGAGTGTTCTCATAAACCTCATCTTCAAGTAGGATTATAATATATATTATAACATATATTATTCCTTATTATAAAATGAATTTTGAGATTTAGAGGATGCTAGGATTAGATTTGACAATTTGCATATTAGTTGTGTAATTATGTATGTTATAAATTTGTAATCATGTTTAAAATATTATATTTATATAAAGTTTGATTTATAAAGATATATATATATATATATATATACATTATTTGTTTAAAGTGTCCATAGAAATAAGTCGATCGACTAATTTTAGGTTTTATGTTAATCATAAAAAAGATAAATGTTGATCACAACTTTTAAAACTGTTCTATTTTAGAGACATTATTGGAGTTGTAGTTAATTAACAAAATAAAATTCGATGAGAAGTGAAGTGAAGAAGCATGTTGCTTAATTACCATGAAGAATTCTCAATCTTCTGATAAAAAAGAGAGGTCGAAACACTTAATTTTTTTTAATAGTAGGTAATTAAAAGGTAGTATATGTTCATAGTTCATACGTATTCTTAACTCACTGACAATGCAAAATATTTTGCAGACAAAATAATTTAAATTTGAATCTTCTAAGATGAACATTATCGTCTTTTTCACTGGGACCACTGAATTCAAAACACTCAAATTTATTTAACATCATAATGGATTTGAAAACCAAATCCAAACTTTAATATCTTAAATTATGTCACAAGTATAAATAAAAAATAAAATAGTTATTCTTCTTAATTCTAATTATAAAGTATATCATTGAGTTTAATCACAAGTATACTTAGTTAATAAAACTACACTAAAACCAAATATAAAATATTTTTATCTTTTGTTATTTTAAAACTAGAAAATAAAATTACTTTAAAAATAATTATTTGATATACCAATGGTGAAATTTTTATTATTTTAGTTTTACCTAAATTTAAAAATTTGTATTCGAAACACAGTCGTCTAGATATGTTTAGATAAAATTTGAATCTTAATATTCATAAAAGATTTTTTTTTAAAAAAAAAAAGATTGCCTCATAAAATAGGGGGAATTGGAGATGATTAAAGTTAAAGATGAGTAGAACTGGTGGAGTGGTCCCAGTGGTAAAAGATAATGTATTTCATTCAGGTGATCCGAGTTTGAGCACCATGTGTGCACGATATGTGTGCGTTATTAAAAGGCTAAAAAAATAAAACAGATATTACCTTGTAATCATACCAGCATATAAAAAAAAGTTAAAGATGAGTAATAAAATAGAACCAACTTGATATGCGAAATTATTGAACCCATATAATGCTTATGCATTAATATTTATGCTAACCAAGTACTCTTAAGAAATGTTTTTAAGATTAGTTAAATTACAATTTATAATACAAATTTTATATTAAATATGAAGTAATTCCTTAAATTGATAAATTTCTATTAGGAGCGTGAATAGGGTGGAGAATATTCGAAAATCGTGGAGATCCGAACCGACATGGATGAGAAATAACCAAAATTTTCACCTACGGAGACGGGGATGGGGAATAGTCGAAATCTTCACCCACGGAGACAAGGACGAGAAAAATTTTATCACCGAAACTCAAATGGGGATGGAGACAGGGGTTGTTGTATCTAAACCGTGTGGATAACCGAACCGTAACCGTATAAATAACCGTGGGGATCCTCAAAAAATATTCGCAAGAGGATCCCGATATTTTACAAGATTGTTAAAAAATATATACTTATTTATCTATATAGTTCTAATATATATCTTAATAAAAAAATTCTAACTATATTATTATCACTTCAGCTTTCTCTCAAATCTAGTCACACTCAAGTTTCTCAACATGTTTCTATCTTAGTTTTTAGATATAAGCTAAAACCCTCATCTAAATCTTCCCCAGCATATCACCCTTTCAATCTTCATCATCTCGTAACCATTTCCAATCGGAGTATCTAAACTTTTATATTTTGAACTGAATAAGCTATTTATTTTGGTTAGTAAAATAATAATTTTATTTAATATTATTGGAGATGAGATTATCCGAAAATCATAGAAATTCGCACGCGGAGAATATGAGGACGAACCGTAAGTATTGGGGACAAAGTAAGGAATGCAAAACCGTCCCGTCCCATCCGGTTCTCATCCTTGATATCTATGCATTTATAAAAAATATATACTATTATAATAATCTTGAAAAATATGTAAATTAATGCTTCAGTTGATTTTTTTTGAAGAATATGTACCAAATGTAGTATTCCAAATAATAATAAATGATTAATCAAAAATAAGAACCAAGTGTCTAAAAATAGTAATTAGTTTTATAAAATATAAAATATTAATAAACCAAATCCATTTTGTTAAAAATACTGTATCTTAAAAGCACTTGTTATTTTTATTAAAATCCCAATTTAATTTGGATGAAAGAATACATTAACCGGTCCCATAAAAAATAGAACGTTGTTATTTTTAAAAAATCTAAATTTAAACAATTTTATTTATATAATATATGTTTTTTTCTCAAACTTTAAAAATAAAAAAAAATATATGCAATCGTGTAATCACACTGAAATAATAAACAAAATTGTGACGAATCGAGTGAAGCCGAACTGGCCAAGGGAATTGAAATTTGAAATTACAATTTTTTAGGGAAAAATCAACCTTGTTGGCTAACTTAAGATGGTGTGGACATTGTTGGAATTGATATTTTAATGTTTGTTTTCTACCACAAGTGGACTTGATACTTATCATAATAGCTTAGTGTATTAATTTCAACAAAGAAATTAACATTTATTTATTTATTAAAAAAATTATGAGCAAGGAAACCCAATAGTACACCTAAAGTTATTTGCATAGTAAAGGTATTCATGGGCATAGATATTAAAATTTTATTATTTGTCACATTTATTATAGGAGTGAATGAAAATATTTCATAATGTATTTAATAAATTTTTTAATAAATTATCACGGGTGAAAGGGCAAAGGATTTGTAATAAATTCAAGAGTCAATTGCATCGCACATCCCTAAATTATGACTCTTATTCTAAATTGTCTGTAAACTTTGAAACATTCTAATTTCATTATCAAACTTTTGATAATTTAATGTGGCATGAACGATAATTTGAGGATAAAATTAGAAACTTTAAAAGTTTAGGGGTCAATTTGAATTGAGGATTAGTTTGGGGATGAAACTAAAACATTCAAAAGTTTGAGGACCAATTTAAAATGAGAGTCATAGTATGAGGATGAAATAGAAATATTTAAAAGTTTAAAAAATTCGGTGACATGTAATGCAATAAATTTATTCCCACGTGTGTGTTCAATCCCTAAATAGTATTTATTTTAGTTTTATTTAAAAATTATGTAAAAAATTAAAAATAAAATATCTTTATAATAATATTAATTTTTTTAAATAATTTTGGCCCGCTTCCTTCACATCTACCACATGCCCCATAATAATATTAATTTTTATAATTTGGTCACACCACTAACTATTTGAACTGAAATAAAATAGAATTCAAGTCATCTAAAATCTATTTACATAAAATAAAAATATTTATTAAATAATAGACAAATAAAAGTCGAAGAAAACTAGTACATATAAATGCAGAGTCTCCATCCAAGAGTCAATATTGAAGGATTAATTAATGAAAGAAAATCGACTTTCAGAGCAATTTAAATGGTTCGATATATATGCACGGTGCACGTCGGTTGAAGCATATTGCTTAATTGTTGCTATGAGCACATTTGAAAACCAAATTTAAATTATTATTCTTCTAACATTTTAGAGATTATAAATTCGAATGTATTTAAACATACAATTAAAAGTTTTAAAAAAATAATAGATGGTTTAAAAATTGTATAAAAAAAATTAAATCTAAACTTTAATATATCTTTCATTGTGTCATCTTTTAAATTTAAACTATTCACTTCAAAAAAATTTTATTAAATAACTATAAATTAAGTAACTTCTTGTCAATAAAATAGTTATTTAACTTTTTATTTTTTATTTTTTGAAAAAATTATTAAGTTATTTGAAATATTTGTTATTTTTTAAAATTTATTTGGCACCCATACGTGATTCGAGAAATAACAACTTGATTTCAAGCTATAATTTGACACTTAAACTTTCTGTACATTAAAGTATTTGAATTTAATTTTAAGGCTCGATTTGATATCGAAAGTTTATTTTAGGCCAATTATGTACATGAACCGTTGAAAATGACTTGTTGGTTAAAATTAATACTCAACTTCACTTTTTGATCTAAATTAGTATTTGTCGTAAATAACTTATTTGAACCGATTTAAATTGTGAAGCTAAATTTAAATATCAATTTGAACCTACAAATCAATAAAGAAAAATATTAAATATCAAATTCCATCTCGAAGCCAAATTCATGTACCAAACAATAATAATAATAACAAGAAGTAATTAGCACACAAAAAAGAAAAACACTTTAAAAAGTTAATATCAACCTTCAACAATCAACAATGAGAACAACCCAAAATTTTAGTTAATTAAAAAAAGTTATTTAAAAAAAATTAATTAAAAAAAAGAAAGTAATTAAGAAAAGGGGCAAAAAGGTGTGGAATCTTATAGTTTGAATAAAAAAATTTGAAAAATCTACCTAAACAAAGCCCAAAGAAACTTCAACTTGTCCATCCACTTGCAGTGTCCGGCGTAAGCCTGTTTGGCTATTAAGAAAATACCCACCTTCTCTCTCTCTCCCCAAGAAAATCCTCAAAACCCTCCCTTTTTCATCTTATTGTATATATTCAAAACATGTTCTTCATTCCATTCCCACATTTTTCACCCTCAGATTAGTTAACCCAATCATAGAAATGCCTTCCTCTCTGCAGCTCCACCGCACCACCGCCACCTGCCACCACCAGATACAACCTCAACCTGGCACCCTCACAAGCTTTTTCCCTCTCCCCACCGGTGTTTCCGTCCCCGACATGGTCTCGGCTTACCATATTCACAACTTGGGTCCTAACCAGTGTTGCTCCGCCGTGGTTCAGTCCATAAACGCCCCCGTGGAAACCGTCTGGTCGGTTGTCCGCCGTTTCGATAACCCTCAGGCTTACAAACACTTCCTCAAGAGCTGTCACGTCATCGTCGGCGACGGCAACGTTGGCAGCCTCCGTGAAGTCCACGTGATATCGGGTCTCCCCGCCGCCTTCAGCACCGAGAGACTCGAGATCCTCGACGACGAACGTCACGTGCTTAGCTTCAGCGTCGTCGGCGGTGTTCATAGGTTGAACAATTACAGGTCTGTCACCACCCTTCACGCTTCCAACAAAGGTAACGGGACAGTTGTTGTCGAATCATTCGTCGTTGACATACCGCCTGGTAATACTAGAGAAGATACATGCAGTTTCGTTGATACTATTGTACGTTGCAACCTTCAATCTTTGGCTCAAATGGCTGAAAATATGGCATCAAAAAAGTCACCCTCATCCCTTTAATTGTTTTGTTTTCAAATTAATTCTCTCAATTCTTTTTTTTCCTCGATACCAAATCGACCGGTTAATGGCAACAACTGAAATATCTGTTAACAAAATTTTTGTATCGAGAAGTTGAAGGTACCATACTAGTATTTGTTTTTAGTTTTTTTTTCTTCACCGTTGAAGTTTTTCTTTTGATGAACACAGTCAAATTTCATGTAATTATCAATGTATTTCTTTTTTTTTTGTTTGTTTCAATGGAGAAAAGTTATTATTGTTGTTGTTGGTTGGTGTGGTTACACTTTGGGTTCTTCATGATTTTATCTTAATTATTTGGACCGACCTGCATCGCATAACTAATTTTGATAGGTGAATTTTTTTACAGAGATTTTTTGCATACACAAAATTTCAAACTTTTGATCTACTAAAACGATACCAACCTGATTACCATTTGGACAATCGGTTGATAAAATCTTTATATGTTTCTTTTGAAATCTTTGATCCATCATGTAATATCTATTTATTTATTCAAATGTGAATCGTCTTATAATATAAATTATATATTTAGAACTTTTATGTACGCCTACGTTTTGATTGCTTCATAATGGAATTTATTGAACTACTTGATATTTGTATAAGAAAAGAAATATTTCACAATACTTTTTCATAAAAAAATTGTTGAATTGAATTAAAATAATATATTTAATTATTTTAGTTAGCTTTTAATTATATAATTTGAAATTTAATATGCTTTATTTGATTAGTTTTTTAGAGTAAAAATTAAAAAAAAAATCAAAATCTGCTTGAGAAAATGCAACTTGACTTCTTTATAAAAATCCAACTTGTTGTAGAGAACAATGCGAGTTGATGTTAATTTTCCAAATATTTTCTGGTTAGTCTTCTCTTTTTCTTAATTATTAATAATATAAAAAGTTCAATAACAAGTGTTTTAAGAAGTTCATAAAAAATAATTAATATGTTGACGAAAATTAATTCAACTAAATCATGAGATGTGGTGTGGTAATTATTCACATTCTCTTTTAACCATAGAGTCAGAAGTTCGATTTCTACTAATAAGAATGAAGTACATTTCACGGCCAACCGTTTATCTCTTCGTGAAAGTATTCGCAGCGAGAAAATTAGTCATTACTAAAAAAATTAATTCGACTATTATTGTTTTTATTAATTGTTATAGCAACTTATAGGTCCAAACTTGTACATATTAATTCAATATTTTATTCATATTTTTTAATGTATAAATGAAAAAAAAATTCTAATATATATATTTGCAAGTTGAACTGCAAGTGGGTGGGGAGAAAATTAATGTCTCGCATTGTTTAAATAACAAAAGCAAGAAAAGCCACCCATTTGTCTGTGTCTCGAAGCTGATTTGACTGCTCAAAGCATTCACCACTTGAAAAATAATTAATGTCTTCTTTTTCTTGTAATTTCATGAATTAATGTATATTTACTAAGTTTGAATGGAACACCGGAAATAAAATATTGAGCTTTAAAAATATAAAATTTATTAAATATTTAAATTAAAAAAATTAAAAAATAAATTTAACTTATCTAATATTAAAATTTATAGAAATTTAAATTATTGCATGGCCTTTTTTTTCTTTAATTTTCTCTAAAAAAATATTTTTATTTAATAACGACTTTTATTGATGTTGTTTTGTGTTCAAGGTGTCTACCTATTGAATGGACAAAAAGCTAGAGATAGTGATATTGGGTGAAGTGGGAGAAAGTCGATAGAAGATCAGATGAAGGGTTCGGCTTGCCTATCTTCTTCGGCTTAGCGGGTATCTATTGTCAAATAGTACTGTTTGATGGGACGAAATCAGGTTTAGTAATATCTATTGATGAGTCGACATGATTAGAGTTTAATTTAATCTCGTGTTAATAAAGTAAATTTAGTCATCAAATAATAAGTTCAATTAATGAGTCAGACGGACTTAATAACTGTCGCGTAAAAAATAATCACGATATATCATGAACGAAAGTACGGTGCAGAGATTAAACATACAAGAGACATAAGCGAGGGTATAACAGTTATTTTAGGAATAATGAATAATGTTTTATTTAATGATAATTGTTCATAACTATTGATAATCCAAATTGTCCGAATAATTATCCACAAATCCTAATTAAAGTGATTCATTTGTTAACTTTGAACATCCATATTGGCCACTTGCTATATAATGTTATGCGATTTTCTCATATTTGAAACAGCCTGGAATCTGGTAAGAAAATCAGTCGATGGCAGCCCCCTACACGTGCTTCTTGTCTGCAACTTGATCAAGAAAAAATAATTGAAATAAGATATATTATAAAATATAATATAAATACGATAACAAATAATAATACACAATTTTGTCAATTTTTTTATAAATATATAATACTTGAAATATAATTGTTTTTTTAATAAGAAATATAATTGTTGAATACAAATAATATATCACGTTTTTTCGTTTTGTGATCCTATCTAACTCGACCGAATTAATTATTGTTTATACTGATAAATAAATGTCTTGTTGCTATAAAGAAATATTATTAATAATACTTTGGAGAGGGCCTTTTTTTTCAGACAAGTTGTTTTATTGAGAGAACAATGCCTTGTTGCTTACTCCAATTGAGCCTTTTATATTGAATGAATCAAAATAAAGGTGGATTCGATCATAATTATTAAAATTTGTGTGTTTCTCTTTTCCCCAGCCCCTCTTGCCTGTTGTGTAATTAGCCTGGCCATTCATTTCTCGTGCTAATTCATTTAAATACTTAATATATTTTTATATTTTTTAAATTCAATAAGTTAACCCCTCCAGATATTTGATCCGGTCAATGTTGTTTGATTGTAACAGTTCTCACTTGGTTCAACTCCACAATCTTGCCCGAGCCAAAAGAAAATGGTCCGACCATCGAAAGCAAAATGAATTTCGATTTTAATAATTGTTTATATAAAAATAAAAGAAAATAATTTATAATTTATATATTTTATTCAGTAAACAAAATTAAAATAACATAATCTTATATACTATTATAGATTTATTTTTAAGCTATATAAGTTACATAAAATACCCAAATGACTATATTATATTAAAATTCTAAAATGAGCCAAGTTAGATTTGAGCATTGAAAGTTGAAACTTATTTTAAATGGGTTACTCTTTTTGTCCAAACCCATTTTTGTTTACCCCCTTAAACAAGTTTATGTCCGACGAACATAATTACATAAGAAACTAAACCCTAAAGAATAATAGCATTCAAAAGGATATAACATTGTATTAGTTTCTGTCTAAACCCCTTCAATGTTGAGCGTACTTTCGGGTTAACAAATAATTCGATTCTTAATCAAATCTAATCCATAGAATTGTCCGAACTTATTTTTGGACCTAATATTTTTGTTTGAACCCTTTTAAATTTCGGTCGAGATTACAAGCTTGGACATATAACTCGACCTTTAAACAAGTTTAAGAAACTAAAACCCAAAAGAATATAACATTGTATTAATTTCTGTCCAAACCCCTTCAAATGTTGAGCTTATTTTCGGGTTAACGAATAATCCGATCCGTAAACAAATCTAATCCATAGAATCATCTATAAACATGAAATACATTTTGTCCGAACTCATTTTTGGGCCTAACATTTTTGTTTGAACCCTTTTAAATTTCGGTCGAGACTACAAGCTTGGACATATAACTCGACCCTTAAACAAGTTTAAGAAACTAAAACCCAAAGTATAATAACATTAAAAAGAATATAACGTTGTACTAATTTCTATTCAAACCCTTTCAAATACTGAACAGACTTTCGAATTTGAACAGATAATCCGATCCTTAAACAAGCCTAATCCATAGAATCATCTATAAACATGAAAGACAATCCTTAATTAGGATAGAGTAGCTTGGTAAAAAGAAGCTCATTCCAGGTATCTTGAAGTCCAGGCAAGCACCAATGAACACAATCGGCATAGCTAACCGGGTTAGCCAGCTGCTCCGGCGTCAACGGACTCCATTGCTTCTTGTAAATCGAGGTGTGGGCGTCCTTGCGATAGCTCGATAGCTGAGTGATGTTTAGGAATGTGATCGGGTACTTCGATCGGCTGAATTCCTCGCGAATCAACTTCATAATGTCCTTGTTCTCCGATCCCCAGTAATTCGGATCTTCGATCAGAGTCGTTTCATTGTAACAGGTCCCACCAGGTTGACCTCCCCATTTCTGGCTCCTATGCATATATAAAAAATATTTTCAATATCTGATAAATTGTTTCATTCATCTGCCCTCTAAATTTTTATGGTTTAATTACTTTTAGGACCTTGTTAGTTTCAAAGTTAAACAACTTAGTCCTCGTAGTTCAATCATAGTTCCGTCCCTAGAACTTGAGACCTTAAATTTCAAGTCGAGCTCGGATTAGTTCAATCATATCCTTTTAACAAGCTCTAAATCCAATCCTAAAATTTTTGCATATCACCACGTAAAAATGACTTTAGATAGAGACATGTTTTACTAACTTGATATGCAAAGGAGACATGCTAGTGAAGAACACCCTCGTCTTGTTTCGATCCATGTTTTTCCTCACCCATTTCAACATGCTTTTCATCGCCACCCGATAAGCTTCTTCCGTCGTAAACTCTTCGATCTTCTTTCGTTCGTCGTTAAACGACCCTTTCCTGTCAATACGCATTGATTTTCTTACATAAACTAAATATTTGTTACAAAAGCTTTAACATTCGATCAACCGAAAATGAAAGGAAAAAACAGTACAAGAATTTCATCTTTTGGCCCGTCATCCACCATAGGTATGTGTTGAATACCAACACATCGACGCCTTTCCAATTCTTCCCGTGCTTATTGATCGATCCTTTCTTCACCATTCTCTCTGCTACTCGATGAACGATGGCGTTATCCGAGTTCGACTCTAGGAGGAACGGTGCCCAATTGAATTCAATTGTCGCATTGTAGTCCTGAAAAACATATCACAAATACGACAATGAGAACAAACAAACGGTCGTTAACATTAAGTCATGAGTTCGATCCTTGGACAACCTAATTACCTTGGCTCGGAAGACCGTTAATGATTGATCCATGTTAGACTCCATGGATTTAACATTAGGAGGGAGAATTCGATGGAGAAGGCAAACCATTGAGACAAACTGACCTCGATTCAACGAATCTCCTACGAACATCATCCTCTTCCCCCTCAACGACTCCAACATTAATGTCGCATTAAACCTTGTATCAAACATTGTCCACAAACATAAATTAATCAAATTATATTAGTCAATTTTTCGAAAAATAAATTCAACCTACTAATTCAGACAACTAATAATCCAACTTTTAAATAAATCTTTATTAATAGAAAACATAAGAGTAAATTTGTAGCTAACAAGACAAGATTTTCATTGTTTATACTATGGCTAAAATTTTTCAACTATTTTGACTTTAACAAGTAGCAAGTAAGAACTAAACACGAACCAGAATACTACATATTATTTTTCCATTAGGCTTAGTTGAACCAACCAACAGTTCATAACAATCACAAGGAGAGAAGAGCCCAGATCAAAGTGGGGCCCAAGTACACCAGATACGTGGACTAATTGCAACTTTATAGTTCCCACGTCCAAATATTCTATATTTTTATACTTAATTAAAACAGACCCCTTGGTTGCAACCCACTACCAAACCATGAGAGTATTATATTAGTGAAATATGATAGGTTAAAAGGAATATATATAACCAACAATAGTTGGTATATTAAGATGAGACATTAGATCCTTTAAGCAAGGTCAGAGGTTTGAGCTCAGAAGATCGCTCCTATAACATGCCTTTGCAATACTGAATTCGGATTAGTTAGTCAATAACTTCAATACCAGTGGTTAATATATATATATATATATAT
Organism: Hibiscus mutabilis; assembly: GCA_019671005.1. Taxonomy (NCBI): domain Eukaryota; kingdom Viridiplantae; phylum Streptophyta; class Magnoliopsida; order Malvales; family Malvaceae; genus Hibiscus; species Hibiscus mutabilis. Next base: position 57,013,409 of record CM033725.1, read on the forward strand.
ATATATATATATATATATATATGGAACATTATTAGATATACGTGTTCAGGGTATAACTGGGCTAGATTACAGTTTGTTCTTTGTTTTTCCCCTTACCAGACTCAATAATTTGTCATTGAATTTATTTTTATATGATAAAATAGGAAGGTAATTAAAAATTATAAAAAGAAATTATCATAATTGTTTTTAGATATATAAAAGAAAATTTTATTATTATCTTAAACCGGGTCGAGTTAAAGATTTTCACCTTAAATTTTAACCGTCCTGACTTTATTATTCAGAAAAGGCAATTCAAACCAAAATTTCTATAAAAAACTTGACCATATAGAATTAAGTTGAAACATGTAGAATTCAGATAATTATTCATTCCTATTTCTAGCATTTCTTGTGAGCTAAATTTACTTGGACAAAAAGGATATCTGGCTCTTAAATAAATAACACTCAACGGATACACGAATATATTAAAATTTAATTGAATACAAGCTCTTAATATATCAAAATTTGTTCATGAAGCATTACAAACACGATTATAATGCACAGGAGTGGAACCTCTCGAAAGACAAAAATATAAAAAAATATTTTTTTAAATTAAGACAATAATAAAATTGTATTAAAAATACATAATTTATTGTTACTCTATAAATTTAAAAAATTTTAAATGATATTCTCGATAAATAATATTGTCACTGTAAAAACCAAACATATGTATAAATTTGGTTATGTATTTGAAACGAATATATTGTTTTATTTTTTTAAATCATTACTATTCCATTTCGTTTTCATGTGGAGAAGCCTGAAGCTGTAAACAACCAAAACGCGGCAGTTGGCAAACATTTGAAGGTCCAAAAACAAAACACTACTTCCAGTTCCAGATTCCCGGCAACGGAAAACAAGACAACAACACGAATTCATTCATGTTTTGTTTTTCTTCTTCACGATATGATTATAATATAAACAGATTAGGGTTTTGGTGTTGTGGAATTACCTGGGAATATCACATCCATGGGGTTGCCATCGCCATTTCTGATACTCCCTATCCGGTCTACCATGTTCTTGGCACGTCAACTGCGGCTGAATGTACGGACACTCCGGTTCCTCATAATGAGGCCGATTTAACTCGTCCCTAACCCACCTCCCACTGAATATATCACATCCTTCTTCCGTCTTCCCTATCGCAAACGGTGGCTTCCACCTAGTTTTCGTCTCGATTTTCGGCGGAACCGAGGTACCTTTCGTGTTCGTTTTAATGTCCATGAAAACAGATCCATTATGAAATTCATGGTTGTCTCTCCCAGCAATATCGTCAACAAATGTTTTCGTTTCTTTCTCCTTCCCTATAACCATAAGCCCAAACCAAGAAAACAACATTATATAACCATTCAAATCCTAAAAATAAAACCAAATGACTGAGTTAAACAACTAAGTTACCTGTTTCAGAGGTCGATTTGGATAAAACGAGCTCGTTTCGACCGAAAATGGAAAGCAAGTCTTCACAATAGAGCATGAAAACAAAGACGATGAAGGTTAACAAGGTGTAAAAGTAAGGAGAAAGACGTGCCTTTTTCAGAACTAAAGAGGTTGATGAAGGTGGTAACGGTGGCTTCATTTTTTTTTCTTTCTGTTTTCGTTTTGATTTTTGGAATCTGAAAAAATTAAGGGTTTTTAAGGTGTTCTTGGAATGAAAGAGATCATTGAATTGAAATAATTTGCTTTGAAGAAAATATAGAAAGTATTCATGGTGGTTGAAGTTTTCGAATTTTTTAATGTTTTTATTTAATTAATTACGATAAAAAGATCCCTTTGTTACCAAATTTTTTAAAATATACTATATATATATATATGTGAGAATAAAATGGGGGAATGAATCATTAATTGCAATATAGAAGTGTACATGTATATGGAAACATTATAAGCAATTCTTTACTGTATTTATATTTAAATTACTAAATTAAAGTGTATATTTATAAAAATTAAAATTTTATTTTTTTACAATGGCAACTGAATTTTTATTAAAAAACCATGAAATATATCACAAATCAACGCATCCAGAAGGAAGAATAATAAGACTAGTCTACTAAAATTTCATACAAAAACCCAGAGGTGCAAAGAAAAAGTAAATACTTCCATAAAATTATTAGCATACCGTCAAAATCCAAAAGCATTCATGAACCTATTAGTCTCTATCCAAACGAGACGCTTTACTGTAACACCCAGAAGGGAGAATAATAGGACTAGTCTACTAAAATTTCATACAAAAACCCAAAGGTGCAAAGAAAAGTAAATACTTCCATAAAAATTATTAGCATACCGTCAAAATCTAAAAGCATTCATGAACCTATTTGTCTCTATCCAAACGAGACGCTTTACTGTAACACCCCATTTTCCGGCCTGGTCGGAGACTTGGCTGGAGTATGTTACCGGTAAATAAAACGATGATTGGTGCAACAATTTGTAATCAATGATCAATAAATTAACAATGTCATGCTTTACAAACAATACAGTAGCAATACAATAAGTTCAATAATCCGGTACGAGGCAATACATATCAATTCAGGACCAATTTTAATCTTTTATCAATATTAGGGACTAATATGTAAATTCAGTATTTTAAAGGTCCTTTAATGAAACAAATAATTCCACAATGAAACTCGACCTACATTTAGCGAGCATGCAAATTTTCATAACAATCAGATATCATTTACTCATTCAATTAGTCCAATCGACAATCAATGACCCATATGCAAAACTTCAAACTCATTTCAATGACTTTTAACTAATTTACCTGTATCGGTATCGGTACTCGCGAGGCCTCCCTGATACGCCCATGTCATGACTGTTAAAATGGTTAAGAGTCAATGAACCCGTACCAATATTGTGTTTATTCGTATAGATACGCAATGCATGATTTATGAATTATCAGATTCTAGTGACCAAAACTCGTATTGATATTGCTCCAGCCGTATCAATACGTGTTTCCCTATTTCGGTACGCCTTACAACTGTATCGATGCAATTTTTACAACAGATTACAGTATTGACTTTTTATATCGATACGCCCTTTGACGTATCGATACGCCATGTTAACCAGGGTTGACCATGCCCAAATATGCACACTCGTATCTATACGTCATCGCCCGTATCGATACGCCCTGTACTATAATGACAATTTTTTTTGGTTTTTAATCAAATTAAGCTATCAAACATTATTCAAATTTAATGAAATTTTACCAGCATGTTTACAATATGATAATCTACTTGCATGCCAAATTTCATGTCAAAATAAATCTGTTTACTAGGTTTTCACTTTCTTAAGCTAAATATGTCAATTTTGCCACTTTTAGCTAAACTTAAAGGGTCATTTAGGGCCCTTAACGCTTATACATAATCAATATTCAATACTAATGTTTCAATGTCAATATCAATAATCAATGTTCGATATCAATGATCAATGTTCTTATATCAATGTTTCGATGACAATAACAATGTCTATAATCAATGGCTATAACCACACTTATTTCGATGTTCAATGTCTATAGCAATGATACCTTATAACTCAATAGTCAATGTTACTATGGTTCAATAATTCAATGAGACCGATATCAATGACAATGCTTCTATGATCAACAATTCAGTGCAATGACTTACCGATGCTTACTAATATAATCTCTTATGAGATTCGATGCGATATCCTTTGACACAATGTTAGCTATGAAAAATCAATATCAATGGAATCAGAATAAGCACTTAGCCTATTTCCAAGAATCCGACTACACTCACCTTGATATCCAAAGCTCCTACGACTCTCGGGTGACAATCCCTTTGCTCCTAGCTTTAGATGAAGATGATGAATTTTCTTTCCCCAATACTTGAGCTAGGAAAAACAATAGAAATTGTTAGAATCAATACAACGATATCGAAATCGATATTAAAATTCGATATAGCTATCAACTATAGGATTTCCACGAATTAAGGTTCTAAAATCATGAATTTAGCCTAAAGGCTTTATAACTTCAACTTGAAATTAACTCAATGTATCTATGGATTCAATCAATTGTTTGGAAATTCATCTTACCCAATCGATAGCTATACAACGGAACCGTTGAATCGAAGAAATCTTGAGTTTTACAACCTCAATAATGGAGGTGCTTGCTTGTTCAAGTAAAAGGTTGAAGATGATAAAGGGAGGTGCTTGCTTAGGCTTACGGTGAGTTTTCGTTTCTTTCTTTTCTTATCTACTTTAGTTGTTCATAGCTAAAGCTTTCCTTCCATCGAATGAATTTTATCAGAATACTCTACATAGAATGTGATTATGTTTGAGGAGGGGCTAATCGCAAAATTAGTCCCTTAACTTCTAGTGCTTTGTACTTTTATCCTTAAACTTTTAATTTCTTCAATCTAGTCACTAAACAACTTTCCATGAATTCAATAGGGTCCTCAATCGATAAATTGACTCAATTAGAGTCCAATAACAATGTAATTGACCACATAGTCAATATCAATACAATATTTGGACCTTTACAATGCAGGGTTTCTGATCGCCAAAACCCAATTCCGACTAGACCGATTTTAGGGATGTTACATTTACGGGGTGAAAAATGAGTGGTAAGCGAACCAAATTATCAATCAGATTGCTCCACTACTCAGGTCTGATTACATCGACAAGCAACCATGAATCGAGTAGGGATTTATCTTTCTATGACCACTAACAGAATCATAATCAGAAATTAGCGTCGTGAAAATCTTTGTACGAGCATCAAATGACCACTAAGCTATGCTGAAATCATGCCAAAATGACAGATGAAACGAACTACAAAAAAATAAAGAAAAAATATGCCACTATGTCAGAGGGAACACGTGCCACAAAGGCACGAACTCTTATTAAAAATATTAAAAAAACAAGAAAATACAGAACTTGGTAGTCGACAACCCAAGGCAGAGATTCTTATTAAAAATTTATATGTTTTTGAATATGAAAAATATGATATATGTTTGAATTACTATCAACGTATTAATTCTCGAAGTATATCAAAACTGTCTTTACTCATAAGAGAACTCAAACATGAAATCTTAAAGTTTTCATAGACTTAATTATGGTGAGCAAAACTTGATTCGATTAAAAAAATTTAAAAAAATATTTCGAGTTTATTGAATTGAGTTATTCAAATTATTCGATTTTTTGAATAAACTTGAATAAGTTTTTCTATTTTTAAGTTCGAGTCGAGTTAATTTTTATACTACCGATGTTTGAAAAATAAATTGACAAATTGGTGTAAATGCCCATCGGGTCCTTAAGTTCGAAAATGAACAAACTGGTCTCTCTCAACAAAAATATAAAAAATAATCTTCAAAATTTCAAAACAAAAATCCATACATTTATAAAATAATTATATAAAGTCAATGAGAATGAAGTGCATTTCATAGCCAGCCATTTACCTCTTAGTGAGAGCACCCACGGTCAAGGGATTAGTCACTGCTATCAGTGGTAGATACATTGGCTCAAAAATATAATAATTATAAAAATATATGAAAATCATAAATTTATAAATATATTTTAGAATACCCATAAAAAATTATTAACTTTTTAAAAATATTCTCAAAGCAAATTAAGTTATATAATAATTAATTATTGAGTTAATTGAACATTAAACAAATAAATTATCAAACTTAGTTCATCATATTAAATTCTCTTTTTTTTCTTTGATATATATATATATATATGCATATATTTATATACTTCGATAATTTACGTATTTTAACTTGAAATTTAATTAAATTGTCAATAAAATTTTAATTCGACATATTTTAAAAAATAATTTAACTCAATCAAATATATTTAACTTTAAAAAAATCAAATAAAGTTTGAAGGATAAAAGATGATTAGTCAACACAACTAATTTGATTCTTTTTATTTAATTAGACTCGATCGAACATTCACCTCCTAGACTTAACCTTATCGATAAGTTAAGAACTCGTTGACATTAAAATTTATTTATTATAAATTAAGATTGTGTAAATGATTATAAATTAAATTGTTATATTCTATGATAATTTTAAGGAAATGTATACATCCTATTTATGACATCAGAATTCCAAACCCTATGTAGTTAGTTGTAGGAAATAAATCTGTCAAATGAGTTAGCCCATGCTGGACATGATTAATTAATTCGAAAATTAATTAAATAACTAACTGAAAGATAATTATATATATATATTATTGGTCTATTAGGACAAAATCGGTGTATTGTTTTATTTTTGTTAGGGAAATTAATAATTTTAATCCAAGCTGTTCCCAACGTCTTATAGTCAACAATATTCCAATTGTGACGGACTAACTAAAAGGTTTTGGTATATACTATTTTATTATTTTCTTAAATCATTAGTTTTTTTTAAAAGAAATTATATCATCGTTAGTTAGGTCGTTCTTTATTTTATTTAAAAATGTTAGAACTATAATTTAAATTCGAAAATCTAATTCCAAGAATTTGATTTTAACTGATATAATATTTGATCATAAAAAATAAAAGTCTAATGGATCGGCTAATCTTGCTTGGATTTTTTTGAATATATTGTTATAATTACAAGGAAGTATCTGTTCAATTTTTTAACCTTTTAATAACGCGCACACACCGTGCACATAATACATCATCTTTTACCACTAAGACCACTCCACGAGTTTAATCTTGTTCAGAATTTACCTATTGGCTATCATGTTTTTCAAAGGTTACCAGATATGATTTATAACTCTTTTGAATATTGATTGTAATTGTCAGAATATGACTAATAGTATTTTGTCTTAAATAATTATTTCTTTCTTTGCGAAAAAATAACTTAATTTTGTCCTTTAAAAAATAAGCTTAGATTATGAATAACTTTTTAAAGAACCTATAACTTAAATTATTAATATGTTTTAATATGTAAATTTGTAAATTGTAATTGTCACTTTGGATTGTGATAGAGTATCAAATACGATTTGGTATTTACAAATTGTTTAGATTGATCTAATTTAATTTTAAAATTAAGAAATGAACCTTAATTAGATGAACTATCGAATTGAAATAAATTGAGTAAGAAATACAAATAATTTAAATTTGAAATGGCCTAATAAAAAATCTTCATATTTTCTTTTTTTATTTATATAATTATTTTTTATTAACATACAATTTTAATAAAATATCTATTCTACCTAGACCCTCCTTACCCATAAGTTTGAGGATATTAATCGCTTAAGTATACTCGATCTCACATTCTCTTGTATATTGCATCGACATGCCAACTACTGATAAAAGTAGTAGTCGCACAATGCAACAAGAAAATTAATATTACATTTATGAGAGAAGAACAAAGAGTAAATTGATTAATTTTTAAATATGAAGGGTTAAATTTATTAAAATTTTTAAATTAGAATCAAATTGATAGAATGTATAAGTTTTAGGTACTAAATTTTTTATCATGCCAGATCACAACATCTTTCATTCATTTAAAGGTCAGTGATGTTTTAAATAATTTTTAATTAAGTGACTAAATTGTAACTTTTAGAGAAAAATGATCCGTTTATAACTAAACTAATACTTGAGTGACTTGGGATGTATTTCACCCTAAAAAATTTCGGATCTTTTCAATTTGTTCTCATAGGGATTTTTTTTATCAAGGCTCGAATATGATATGAAACCTACAAATACCATTGAAGTACTTTTTCTTTTGTCAGCAATGTTAATTTATTAGAATAATAAAGTGCTGCTTATGGTAGCATATAATGCCGCCCAAGTCTGGTACAAAGCAAATACCGGAGGATTTTAAATTTCCGTTACGATACGATTCTTATGTTATGTTACGGTCGTAATTTAATATTATGCTGGTGACAATTCACTTATAGAACATTTTTATTGACGAGGAAATGTGAGAATGATGTTAGATACAAGTGGATTGCTTGATCCAGTACATGGAGCACCTGGTGCATTATAACTGAGAACAGGCATTGTGCTCGGAAGATCTGGCAATGGTGACTCGAAATGAAGAGCTTGAATGACTTGCCCGATTGATGGTCTTTGATCATGACTCAGATGCGAACACCACAGTCCAACGATCACCAAGCATTCCATCTGTTTCGGGTCGAACCCCATTCCCATTTTCTTGTCAGCCACGTCGAGAACCTTTCCGTTTCCGTATGATTCCCACACCCATGGAACTAGTACAGCCTCAGAGTCATGAAATTTGGGTTCAATTGACCTTCTACCACAAGCAATCTCTAATGCCACCACTCCGAAGCTATAGACATCGGATTCCTTGCTAGCCTTTCCGGAAGACAAGCACTCGGGAGCGATGTATCCCACGGTGCTTGCTAGAAGAGTGGTTTTTAAGCCTTGGGAATGATCGACTAGCCTAGCTAATCCGAAGTCTCCGAGTTTAGCATTGAAGCTCGAATCCAACATGATGTTGTTGGTTTTAATATCCCTATGTAGCACACAGTAATCTCCTTCATGCAGGTATAGCAGTGCTGATGCCAAGTCCTGCACGATTTTGTATCTGGTTTCCCATGTCAATAAGCTTTTCCTTTGAAAAGATGAGTACGAGTAAGAGTTCGCCCCTGTTGTGGCACCAACCGGTTAGTTTCACCAAATTCTTATGCCTCAATCTGCTGATTATCGTCACTTCCGACGTGTACTCCCTAATTCCTTGTTTAGATGCCTTGGAGACCCTTTTGACAGCAATGTATGTATCCAAGTCCCTCAGGAATCCTCTGTAAACAGAACCAAACACTCCCACCCCCAACTTATTCTCAGTGTTGAAGTCACTTATTGCTTTAGCCAATTCATTCAACCAAAACTTCCTCGGTCCGATCACATTGCCGAACTCATCATTAAACAACATATCGAAAGCACGGCGATCATCATCAGATTCTTTTGCTCTCTTCCTTTTTTGTCTTGAAATGAAGCAAGTGATCAGTAGAGCTAGCCCCAAAGTCAATCCTACACTCAATCCTATGACTAACCCAGCCATGGATTTACTTCTTTTGGGAGTTGAATTGATCCAAATTATCCGAGTAAAAGGCGACGAAGGGACCGGACTCACCGGAGAAACAGGAGGTGTTCGAACAAGGGATTCAATCCCTTCAGTTGGACGCTTTCCAGGAACATTACCAGCAGGGTAATAGTAACAAGCAATTAAAGTTTCACTATTGTTCCTGCATCTAACTTTAGCACATCCAAGTTGAGTTGAATTAATCCAAATTATCTGAGTACAACGCCCGCATATCCGGCCTCGAGCGCAAACACCGAATTCCAAGTTGTAATACTTCTTCTGATCCACCCAAAGTCGGACAGCTTCGGTCGCCGAAAAATCATTTCTATTGCCCCAAGCAAGATTCTGTCCCGAAGGGACTACTGCAAGCTCTAGTTCAATACAATTGTTGATCTGTCCTTGCGAGTAGTTCTGTGCAAAGTCGGCCAACACATTGTTCCAGCTCATGGGGGGAACACCAACACCTTTCCGAGCAGCATTGTGCGCGTCGAGGAGCTCTTTCGCTAAATCGTGACAACTTACTCGAAACACGAGCAGGGTTAAGGCTTGAATCCAATGAGTTAGTGAGATATGAAGCATGTTCATGTCGGATTCAGTGGCGAAGATTAGTGATTAGTTAAGACAAACTCATTTGCTTAAGCTTCGTTATCAATTTGGTTTAGGAGAGGTGAAGTTGAACCCCTAAAGAAGCTGCTTGCAAACATCCAAGGACACGTGAATTGCCTACGAACGTAGTGTTTGGTTCAATGCCAATTGTCGTCCCTTACGGTTATTCGGCCGGTCTCATAATAAAGAAATTTCGAAATTATCTCCCAACTCCATTTGTTTCTCTGCGATTCTTCACTCATACTTTTTTCCCATTACAATTGAATTATATTTGATGTATTATAAATATATTTGTAGGGTTAGAATTCACCTACACAATATAAAACTTATTTAATTTTATATATTTTTTTCGAATTGTTAGTATTTAGACAACGGGTTGGGAAAGTTTATGGTAATTGGGCTATTGGGTTTTAGATTATCGGGTTAGGCTTGGGTATTGGTATGTAACGGGTAATGGGTTGTGATGTAATACATAAAAATAATATTTTCTTTCACTACATAAAAGGCTTAACTACAAAAATAAGTGCTTAAACTATTTCATTTTTGTAATAGGAGTCTAAAGTTTTTTTTTGCTGAAATAAGTGTTTAAATTATTTTTTAGCAGAAATAGGTGTCTAAATTTTTTTTTGGTTGAAATAGGTGTCAAAGTAGATGTTTCAGTTGACTTTAAAACAAGAAAAATAAAATTTTAGGCACATATTTCAACAAAAAATACTTTAGGCACTTATTACAAAAAAATAGACAGTTTAGGCACTTATTTTGTAGTAAACCTACAAAAAATTATAAATAAATGACCTTTTTCTTCTTTGGTTTATTTTAAATAAAGAGATGTTACATTCTTAAATAAATGTCGGGATTCGAATTCATACAAGATGAGATAATATGATCATCATTAGTCACTCAACCAGTTAATGAATCTCTTCTTTTGTTTATTGATAAAGTATGTTTATTACAACATGACTATCTTTTTTGAACAATTTCTACCTACGGGAGTGAGAATGAGAATTTTGAACTCACAACCTAAGAGAAGAAAAATGTGTCAACTGAAAATTTTAACCACCCGCTCTAAAGATTGTCCACTACAATAGGTCTACCTTTAATTTATAATGATTATAGTTAAAGTAATAAAATCTAATCTTAATTCATATACTATCCTTTTTTCCTTTTCTAAAGAGTAAAGACATACAATAAGTTGCATATTAAATTACCTTTAACTCTATACTAATAATTATAAAATTGCACTATTTATATTGAGAAAATTATTTAATAAGATTATACAGCTTTTTTGTTTCAAAGATTAAAAGTTTAGTTTAGAGTTAAGATTATAGTTTGTATGATTTCGAGTTTAGGTTTAAAGTTTTAGATATTACTTTTATCGAGTCAATATGTAAATTTGTGTAATTTATTATGTATATAAAAAAATTGTTCTTTATATTAATGCTCATGAATCCTGATATGTAGGGGTGTGCATAATTAACCGTAATTATTATCTGTAATTGATAATCGGCATAATCGTTACATTTTACAGGTTAATTAACTGAACCGTTAAAGTTAAACGATTTCGGTTAACCGAACTGCTATAAACGATGCTTAATGGTTACGATTATGAATTTGACAAAGGGTTAATCTATGGCAAAATTACCCAAATATTGTTGTCCAAATTTTTTTTCCAACAATATGGCACCCTAACTTTATTTCCAACGATATGGTACTTTACTGAAGCAAATCAGAAGTCGGCTAGATTACAGTCCGACTTCAAACAGTGGCCTTCATAATAATATTAAAATAATAAAGTCGGATAGATTACAATCCGGCTTCAAATAATGTTTTTTACACATGGCGTGCATGGATCAATAGAGGACGACTTCAACCTCAAAATTTTAATATTTTATGGAAAAGTAATGTTCAAAAACGGGTTGAAAGCAGCCCGACTTCTGGTTGCTACAGTAAAGTACCATATTGTTGGAAATAAAGTGAGAAGTGCCATATTGTTGGAAAAAAAAATTAGCCAACAATATTCGGGTAATTTCACTGTTAATCTATATGTTAACCGTTATTAAATTAATTATATATATATATTTTAAATAAATAAAATACCTTCAACTAAAAGTTCATCCCACACGCCTCATTTTCTAATTTCTAAACCCTATATTATAATCTAATTCATAATTATTTTTTATTTTCGAGTTGCTAGTGTTACATTATATTTCTTATATTAACTTGTTTCATGTTTTGAAATATAAGAACGAAGGATTTAACACTCAATCAACAAACAACTATGATTGATGAGTCATTTTTCATTTTAGAGAAAGTAGATGAAGGATCTTAAGTGATTTGATCATAGAGTTAACTTTTTTGGCTTGTGGTACCAACTCGTGGAAGTAGTGAACATGTGAAAAAAATTGTAATAGGTTACAAGTTAACCTATAATCTAACCGTCGGTTAATCGCTAACGATTGATCAATTCTCAACGGTTAAGTCACGTTAACTAAATTCAATAACCGCTATAACAGTTAATCGACCGTTTAGGCTAACAATACAGTTAATTGACCATGAACACCCTACTGATATGTTAGACCGTTAGTGTTTACGGTAATTCAATTAAAAATTTAAAATATTCATTAAAAATTAATACTATTAGTATTTTTATCTTTTGTATTATTTTTAAATAAAATAAATGTTTAAGGGATAATTTCATCTATATAATAATCATAAATTAACAATTATGTTCGTCCTTTTTAATTTCACCAATTTAGTCTTCATAGTATTTGAAAATCAATAAAATCGTCCCCAACCTCCTGGGAGATGGGTGAAATGTAATATGGATGGCTCTTTACGAAATAATCCGGGAGGTGCTACTTGTGGGGGTGTTTTGAGGAATCACGGCAGTGATTGGATTGTGGGATTTGCGAGGAGTGTCGACATGTGTTCGGCCATTGAAACAGAGCTCTGGGGTATTTATGAGAGTTTGCGCTTTGCATGGGAATTAGGTATCACTAAGCTCTGAATCGAATCGGATTGTGCAAATGCAATTCATGCTATAAAAGAGCAGGATTCCGCTCGGACTTGTTTGTCCATTGTTAATCACATTTGGGATTTTTTTTGAAACGGACAGTGGGAGGTTAAGCTTGTGCCGATTGTGCGAGAGGGGAATAAAGTGGCGGATGCTATGGCCAACTTTGCATGGAAGCTCCCCTTTGGTTATCATTGAGTTTGTTGAACCGCCTAGTGAAATTATTCATTTAGTTCAGTTGGCTTGAGTTGGTTGTATTGCCGTTATTTTGGCGCTATGGCTATGTAAATACAATCAAGAACACTCTTTTTCTTCCATTTAAGTTAGGGAAGTTTTTTAACAAGAATTTTATTTATATCCCCTTTTTAATAAAAAATAAGATCGTCCCCAACCGTTTACTTCACCATCTTGCATCTTCTGCTGACTGAGTGACTGTGATGCTTGCGGATCCTCTAATGAAACACTATTGCATATTCTTCTTGACTATCCCGATATCCGATTCTTCTTGACTATCCCGATATCCGAAGGTGCTGGCTGTCTTTAGGGGCGAACAAAATTCAACTCAAAAAATTAAATTTTTTGTTGACTGAGTGACTATGATGCTTGCGGATCCTCTAATGAAACACTATTGCATATTCTTCGCGACTACCCCGATATCCAAAGGTGATGGCTGTCTTTAGGGGTGAATAAAATTAGACTCGAAAAACTAAATTTTTTGAGTCGACTGAAAATTTTATAAATTCGACTCGAAAAAATTTCAAATAAAATTTGAGTTGTAATATGAAAATTCGAATAACTCAAAATTTTAATAATTAGTGGATTGATTTTTAAGTTTGAGTCGAGTCCCTCAATTTTTTCTGATATATATATATATATATATATATATATATATATATATATATAAATGAAGAAATATATACTACATATGAAAAAATATGAAGATATTTATATATATATATATTTATGTATATCTTGTATGATTAGAGAAAGTCGTTTAAATTAGAATCAAACTATACTATAACATGATAAATAATTACAATTAAATTTGTATGAGAACTCGAGAATTCGACTGGAACCGAACAAATTTCAAATAAAGTTTGAGTTGTAAAATATGACACGTCAACGCGAAATTTTTTGACTTGACTCGATCGAACTCCCACCTTTAGCTGCTACTTTCACCTTCCATTGCTGATCTGATTTCTTTACTCTCCCTCTCAGTGAATGGATTCTTCGTGGGATTTCTTCTTCGAGCTTCTGTCCTTTGACAGAGGGACCTTGGTGTCTGATGTTTTCTTCTCTTCTCTGGCAAAGCTGGCGTCGCCGAAATGTCACTATTTTCCAAGGAGAGTGCATGAATACTACCCCTTTGGCCATGCCTTGGTGAGATCTATTTTCTCTCTAGTTGCTAAGGCATGGATAGTTTATCTTCTTCTTATCCGTCGCGAAGTAAATTCGTTTGAGGGGTGTTTAATGTAAAGGCTACGGCCTCAGTCCTATTAAAAATAATATCGTTCTCATTTTCAATTTAATTAATTTAATTCTTAAATTCTGGAATTACATCAATCTTATTTTTTATTTTTTTTAAATTTGCGTTAATTTTATTTTTACATCATCAAAATTGATCCGTCATCATCTTATAAGAGAACATTAAAAAAAACGACATGTGGAGATATTAACTCGTACATCGTTAATTATTTAACGATGGACTATTGACATAAGATATTAGTGATAACAATTTAGTCAACGACAATTAAAATGTGAGATTGATGCAATTCAAAAAATTTGACGATTAAATTGGTAAAATTAAAAACGAAGGGTAACATTGTTGATTTTGAACAGCCCCAAAGGACTAAATTGATGAAATTAAAAAAACAATGTAGTGACTAATCGTTCACATTCTGTTGATAAAAATGTTAGAGTTGCTTCATGGTCAAAGGCCAGAGCAAAATCAAACCCTTGATCACTAGTTAAGGTAAAAAAAGCACCCATACCATCTCACTTAGACCCGGTGATTACTAAATTAATCTTTTCTTTTTAAAACAAGAGCTAAATTTCATTAAATATAAGAAAATGTACAACAAAGCATAAATAGAAACTTGGGACTATGTCCACCAATAACTTGTATAGAAATAAAGATAAAATATGAAAATTCTAAGGGTGTGGGTAAAAACAAAATTTTCTCTTAAACACCACCTTAAATTTTCTTAAAAATACAATAATCATCATCAAAATCTCATTGTCTCTATTCAACTAGATGCTTATGAAGTGATGTAGGAGAGGTGATGGGCATAATCAATCTTGCAGATTTACTTCGCTAATAGTTCTGGTTACGTCCGCTAACTGTCACAAAAGGAGATCTATTTATTCTAGACCATTGACCTTCTTTGATCAATGGCGTGCATTATGATGATAGCTACACGAACACAAAACTACTACGAAGGAGATAGATGAGAATCGTGTCACAACACATAAAAATCTTGCCATAAGACTGATAAAATCGTGTCATAAATGCAGACGAAACAAACACAACAAGATGTACGAAAAAGAGAAATAAAAAACGAAAATGATTCTAATTGTGAATAAAAATAAAAATAAGAAATATCATCAGCTTATTAGTGGAGATTCAAACTCATACAAAATGAGGTAATATAAACATTTCTGACCACTCCACCAATTAGTAGATCTCATATTTTTTTTAACATAATTGGTTTTCACAATTTTTTTATCAAACATGATGTGTGTTAATACATACAAAAACTGAACTTTAACTTGACCCATGAATATATCAATAGCATTGAATCAAATATTATTGTATCTGTATCGTCACTAAATCTTTATATTCGATTGATTTGATAATTCCGGTCAAACTTAAATACTTAATCCAATCAATTTCATCACAAACATAAATTAAATTGGTTCCATCGTTAACAAGCAACAACCTAAATTTATACAGTTTAAAATCGAATTGATCTGAATTTAAATTGATTCGAACAAATAATATAAAATGCTACAAACTTGTTAAGACAAGAACCAGAAATGGTTTGAACTCGTAATAGGTGCGCGTTATCGAGGAATTGTGAGAATGATGTCAGATTGAAGTACTGGGTCGCTCAATCCAATTCGTGGAGCAGTAGGTGCTTTATAACTGAGAACAGGCATTGTGCTCGGAAGATTTGGCAATGATGTCTCGAAATGAAGAGCTTGAATTACTTGCCTGATTGATGGTCTTTGCTCGTGGCTTGGATGGGCACACCACAGTCCAACAATCACCAAGTATTCTAACTGTTTAGGGTCGAACCCCGTTCCCATTTTCTTGTCAGCCACATCGAGAACCTTTTCGTTTCCATACGATTCCCACACCCATGGAACTAGTACAGCCTCAGAGTCTTGAAATTTGGGTTCAATCGACCTCCTACCACAAGCAATCTCTAATGCCACCACTCCGAAACTATAGACATCAGATTCCTTGCTAGTCTTTCCCGAAGACAAGCACTCGGGGGCGATATATCCCACGGTGCCTGCTAAAAGAGTGTTTTTTAACCCTTTGGAATGATCAACTAGCCTAGCTAATCCGAAGTCTCCGAGTTTGGCATTGAAGCTCGAATCCAACATGATGTTGTTGGTTTTAATATCCCTATGTAGCACACAGTAATCTCCTTCTTCATGTAGGTAAAGTAGTGTTGATGCCAAGTCCTGCACGATTTTGTATCTGGTTTCCCATGTCAATAAGCTTTTTCCTTTGAAAAGATTTGTGTCTAAGCTCCCATTCGGCATGAACTCGTAAACGAGTAAGAGTTCAACCCTGTCGTGGCACCAACCGGTTAGTTTCACTAGATTCTTATGCCTCAATCTGCTGATTATCTTCACCTCCGACGCGTATTCCCTAATCCCTTGCTTGGATGCCTTGGAAACCCTTTTAACAGCAATGTAAGTATCCAAGTCCCTCAGGAATCCTCTATAAACAGAACCAAACCCTCCCTCGCCTAACTTATTCTCATTGTTGAAGTTACTTGTTGCTTTAGCCAATTCATTCAATGAAAACCTCCTCGGTCCAATCCCACTGCCGAATTCATCGTTAAACAACATATCCGAAGCATGGTCATCAGCAGATTCCTTTTCTCTCTTCCTTTTTTGTCTTAAAATGAAACAAGTGATCAGTAGAGCTAGCCCAAGTGTTTGGTTCTGTTTACAGAGGATTCCTGAGGGACTTGGATACATACATAGCTGTCAAAAGGGTTTCCAAGGCATCCAAGCAAGGGATTAGGGAATATGCGTCGGAAGTGACGATAATCAGCAGATTGAGGCACATTAATTTGGTGAAACTAATCGGTTGGTGCCACGACATGGCGAACTCTTACTCGTTTACGAGTTCATGCCGAATGGGAGCTTAGACACTCATCTTTTCAAAGGAAAAAGCTTATTGACATGGGAAACCAGATACAAAATCATGCAAGACTTGGCATCAGCACTGCTATACCTGCATGAAGAAGGAGATTACTGTGTGCTACATAGGGATATTAAAACCAACAACATCATGTTGGATTCGATCTTCAATGCTAAACTCGGAGACTTCGGATTAGTTAGGCTAGTCGATCATTCCCAAGGCTTAAAAACCACTCTTCTAGCAGGCACCATGGGATACATAGCTCCCGAGTGCTTGTCTTCGGGAAAGGCTAGCAAGGAAACCGATGTCTATAGTTTTGGAGTGGTTGCATTAGAGATTGCTTGTGGTAGAAGGTCAATTGAACCCAAATTTCAAGACTCTGAGGCTGTACTATTTCCGTGGGTGTGGGAATCATATGGAAACGGAAAGGTTCTCGATATGGCCGACGAGAAAATGGGAATGGTATTCGACCCGAAACAGATGGAATGCTTGGTAATCGTTGGCCTGCGGTGTGCCCATCCAAGCCACGACCAAAGACCATCAATCAGGCAAGTCATTCAAGCTTTTCATTTCGAGGCACCATTGTCAAATCCTCCAAGCAC
Source organism: Hibiscus mutabilis (assembly GCA_019671005.1). NCBI lineage: Eukaryota > Viridiplantae > Streptophyta > Magnoliopsida > Malvales > Malvaceae > Hibiscus > Hibiscus mutabilis. The sequence goes on from CM033725.1 coordinate 57,031,031, forward strand.
AATGCCTGTTCTCAGTTATAAAGCACCTACTGCTCCAGGAATTGGAACAAGCGAGCCGGTACTTGAATCTAACATCGCTCTCACAATTCCTTGATAACGCGCATAATTTCCCCTTTCTTTGTTACGAGTTCAAATCATTTCTGGTTCTTGTCGCATCAAATTTGGATCATTTTATGTGTTCGAATCATTTTAAATTTAAATCAACTCAAATTCAAATTGTATAAGTTTAGGTCATTGATGTTTTAAGATCGAATTGAATTAAAATTTAATTATAGTTTAATTGAGCTCAAATTGGTTGATCAAGTATTTGAATTCGGTCAGAATTGATAAGTCTATTTGAATGTTAATGTTTAATGACGACACGATAAACACGATAATATTTTATCCGAAAACCCAACAAGTGGTCCCAATAAATCTGTAAAATATGTGTATATTGTCAAATGATTAAAAATATGTATGAACAGATAGTACCTTATAATTATTTTTAAAATATTTCAAAAAGTTAATATTTAATTTTATATCATTGATATATTTATGGGCCAAGTTTAAGTTCAGTTTGCATATTATTACCCACATCATGCTTGATAAATAAAAAACTTAAGACTAACAAATAATCAGTTATTGAAATGGGCCAGAGTCAAGATGAAGTTGAAAATATTACATAAAATTTGGAGAAGAACAAATTTGTGTATATATTAATTAAAGTCAAATCAAAGTCGAAAAGATAAAAAAAGATATTCTAACCTCACCTTGTTATCATCCTAAATTAAAAAAAAAAAAGTCTAGAATTTGTGTCCAAACTCTAGCTTTTAAACAAACGAGCAGAGACAAAACCAATAAGGTTCCGTTCACGAATAATTTTAAAATATATTTTAGGTAAAAAAACAATGAGAAAAGTGATTTGGAGAAAAATTAAAATTTTTAGTGTTTTTAAAATTTTGATTTGGAGACCAAATCAGATTTAAAAATTAGTTGAAAAAGCGTAAATTTTAATCATTTAACGTGACTTTTTCATTGGCGGTTCAAAAGCTGGTTTGAAACTCGTTAACGGTACCCAAGTGAATAGGAGGGATTCGTGTGCCAATTGCTTGTCTAATAACATTTTCATCCTTCTAATTTGAATACTTATTGAATTAAGTCTTATTCCTCTCAAATTTTGAATTAAATGCTCATTAAATTTTGTTAATTTTAAAGTTAAACAATTTAACCCTTTCTATTATCTAATTTGAGTAGTAAAAATAATAAAAGATAAAAAAGATAGAAATTATTACAAAATAAAAAAGAATGTAATTTGAAAATAGAAACTACATTTGTTATGAGTAAGGATGGCAAAAGAGTATAGTTTTGCGGATTTTGTATTGTATCTGTTCCAGTTAGGGTGGGGATGAGTATAAGTTTGAAGGGTAGTAAGTAGTTGTAATATAAAAAATCATACTCGTCGTGGGTAATGAGTAGGTAGGAATTTAATACTTTTACTTGCATTTGTCCGCCTCTCCCTGCATTCACCGTAAGTGATGAGTATAAAGGAGTATCTGCATCTGTCCGTTTATTTGTTATTCTTAGTTCGGAGATAATAACCTCGAGCACTCAAAACCCAAAAACGGATGAAAACAAAGTTCATTTCTTTCTTTCTCCCCCTACCATCTTGTCTTTGTCTCCCCTTAAAGTTGCAAAGCTTCGATGTTGATAGACCAAAAGTAAGACATCTTTGTCTTCACATTTCTTTCTAATGTATGGTTTTTTTTTTATTGTTGTTTTATAGCTTTTCTTCCTTTACCATGTAAATGGAGGATAGAAGCTTCATGAACACATGCATTTAGCCAAATTCAATCAACTTTACACCTACAACCCACATATAATATCAAAGAGGTTGTCATATTCAAGGTTTCATTTTTTTTTGTTTTTTTATGAAAATAATCTTTTATTAAAATCAAACTCTAAGATGCTAGATATTATTAAGGAATTAAAATTTTTATTTTTATAAGAAAATCCAAAATATCATATTTAATTTTTATCCGAATTTGTCTAAAAACAAAATTTATTTTTATCAAACAAAATATATATATATATAGTAAAAACTAATTTTCAAAATTTTAATATATATATCATTACACGTTAATTATAAGTTAAGTACATCCACAACTGCAACGAGCAATAATAAAATGAAGCAAAATTTATCATTACATTCTATAAGACAATAATTAGACATTCATGCACTCATCATGTGATATAATCCTTTCATGTCCTTCAAATAAAATAAATTATTCTAGTTAAAGTCCGAAAAAAGATAAATAAGATATCAATTTCAAATTTTATCATATTATTTGCATCTGAGCTCGATAAACAGTTTTACACATGACTTATAGATATAAATAGATAGTCTTAACCTACATAGTGATGAAATTTAAAATTTTTTAAATTTAGACCAATGAGTCTCTAAATAAATTTAACTTTTTGCATTTAATAAGAAAAAATAACAAACTTCATTACCGGTATATATAATAAGAAAAATATTTTGATACACAAGCTTATGTAAACTTTTCAATTTTAGAGTTTAGAGATTTAGGTTGTGGTTTAAGATTTAGTGATTTACATTGTAGGGTATGGAATTTAAGGTTTATGGTTAGAGTTTAGAGTTTAGAGTTTAGATTTTAGGGTGATAGGGATAGGGATTTAGGTTTTAGATTTTATAGCTTTTGAACAAGATATTTTTTTGAATAGTAGATTTTATAGCTTAAATATGAAGGGTAGTGTAATTTTTTTTTACACTACTTATATATCAAAATATAACCCATATAACAGTCCTTCATTTTACTCAGAATATTAATATAATTATTATTATTTAATCAAAGAAATGGAAAGAAAACCCTAGATTTACTTCACTTCTCACATGCTAGAGTTGACCTTATAAACTTACTCTCTTTCTATGTCTTTATTTGTTGTCTTCGCACATATTCTATACTTTGTCTCTACTATTCATTTTAATAATTAAAAAATAAAAGAAATTAGATTCCACTTTTTGCCTAGATAAACCCAGAAAAACTAATTATTTATAAAAAAAAATAGTGGTAAAAAAATTCGATGTGCTTTAAAATAAATTTTCGAGTTAAAAACAAAGGAAAAAAAGAGATTTTATTTTTAAGAAACCATGTCACCAGAGATGGTCTCTCTCTTGAGAGAATATTGATCATAATTCACACTGCTAGAGTTGATGAACTGATGATGATTGTGGAGAAGATATTGTTTATCATCGTAACGGATGCCGTCCTCCGACAATTGACCGACGGTGCCGTCACCGCGGGCAGAAGTCGTGTTCGGGGTCGGAAGCTGTTGAACCATCGGGTCTTGGACTTGTTGCTGCATCTGGATACAAAGTATCTCGGTCTGAGCCACGGCCAGCTGCATTTGGAGCTCGGAGACTTGGTTCTGCATAAACGATATCGCCCCGACACATCCGTAAACCGGATCTCTCACCCTTGCATTCGCCTCGTACACCAAACTGCTCACCGCATCCGCCCTTTGCTGCACCGGCAGCTCCTGCTCACACATACATAACTATACACATTAAGAACATAAATGTATACAACCATGTGATATATATGTATATATAGGTGATATTGGATGAACCTGAAGCATTTTGCTGACATTGCTAGCACCGAAAACCTTGTGAACGATGGCGAACTTGTGAGGATCGTCAGAAGGGAAGTAAGGGGCGAATATGCAGTCCTTGGCGCAGCGGCGACGGAGCAACTTGCAGGAAGCACAGGGTGAAGTTCCCCCCATTTTTGGGAACTGAAAGAAGGGTTTCTAAAACTGAACTTTGGGGTGATTTTGTGAAGAAAGTACAAAAGAAAAGTAATTAGGCACAAGCTTGCATTAATTTAGAGGGTTATGCTTATTTATAATAGACAAAGAACATGTGTGCCCAAGTGTTCCATTGCTCCACTATGGTAATTTTGTCTTCACTATTCAATATAATAATTGAATGTGTATACATAGTACTAGCATTTGACATGGCAACATAGTTGGTAGAGATGTCCCTAGACTATGGTTTATATTCTAAATTCATACTTAAACTTTAAAGTGTTCTAATTGGGTCCTCAAAAGTATAAATATCATATTGTAAGACCAAATCATTAGCAATAAACATGAATCAAAGCAATAGTACTGTGTGTCTATATCATGGATAGTTTGGATCTAGTGCAATGTATTTATAGCTCTCATAAATTTAAATGACACTATATGTTTTTTCAATATGCACATATGTTAAATGCAAAGTTTGAAGATTAATTTATATGCAAAGACATAGTTTGAGGATGTTTGGTGGAATTAATCATTATTTTATATAAAAAAACTTAAAGAGTTAAATGAACCACATGTACCCAAACTATAACCTTCATTATGAATTAATCCATAAACTTTTGAATATTTCGGTTTCATCCTCAAACTCTGATCTTCATTCTAGGTTGATCCTCAAACTTTTAAAAATTTCAATCTCATCCTCAAACTATCGGTATATGCTAATCACGTCCATTGTTAAAAAAACGTTCAAATCTATTAACTATAGTTTAAACACTAATGAGTATTATGCAATATATGATGTGGCATAAACGATGAATAAGGTTGTATCAATCCCCCAAAATCATTATTTATAATGAAACCAGAAGGTTATTTGTTTTTATTTTTGTTCGTAATTTGTTTATAATTCTTTTGGAATGTTAAAATATTGAGGACCAATTTAGAATTGGTCATAGTTGAGGATAAAATTGAAGCGTTCAAATTTTATGGACCAAATTAGAATTTCAAGATGAAACTGAAATGTTCAAAAATTTAGGGATTAACTTAAAATGAGGGTCATAGTTTGGGACATGTGTAATGCAATTAACTCAAAACTTAATTTAAATTTAATTTATGCAATATACTTATTTTAAGAAATGAATGCATAAATAGACAAATAAAATGAGAAAAGACTTTGGCTCAACTGTTGACTCACAATATTGCTCAACATCTTGTTGAAAACTAATGTTAGACTTGTTGAGTTCATATAGGTCCAAAATAGAACCATTGGATGAATAAAAAAACATGATTTCTAAATAAAATAAAATAAAGATGAAGTTACGAAATGTATTTCAAGGAGAGGACAACGAAAGTTTGAACAACGAGGCAAACTTAGAACGCCGAAGATAAAATATCTTAAACTCTTTTAATTTAAAATTCGATCAAATTTTAATAGAATTGTTTAAGAGTCGAATTATTGATTTAGTTCGACTTATATTAAGTAGGGCTTATATAAATAATCTTTGAGTTTGAATTAATATAATGAATTTTTTTTTTTTAAATCAGACTATAACTCGATCTAATTCTTAGATAATTTAAGAAAAATTATTCGATACATATATTTTAGGTGTTAGAAATTTAGATCAGAGATAGGGTTGAGGGCTAGAATTTAAGATTTTGGTTTTAGGGTTTTAAGTTTATAGATTTAGATTTAAGTTTATAAAAAAATAAATGTACACAGTTGTGTAATTATTTCTACACAACATGTGTATCAAAAAAAATTCTAAATCTAAAGTGATCACAACATAGTTTTGAATATTCTGGTATTGTGACATAGTTGTATATGTTCTTTACTTATTTACTCTTAACCTTTTGAAAATACATACGCACTGTATAATCTATAGTCTCAAACTCGAATCACCTAAATAGAACATCGTCGTCTTTTATCGTCAAATAAATTCAAAGTGCCAACATTTTTTATATTCCAAATTATAACTACAATTGATATAAACTCAACAAGTCTAACATTAGTATGTGATAGTTAGCCTCCTATAATATACAAATAGGGTTGCCTTCCACGTTTTTCTTCTATCTTGTCTTTGTTTTCATTCTTTTATTTCCTCCTTGTTCAAATTTTTATTAGATTTATTAGTATGTTACCATTTATTTATATTTAATCATTAATGGTGTTTAACTTTATACACTCGTACAATTGAATTCAAGGGCAGAGTCGAAAAATTTAATTTAAGTATCGGAATTTAAAATTTATATAAATAGGTGGAAACAAACAATGAGTGTTAATTTTTTAAGAAATGTCAATTTTTTCGTGTTTATTGTACCAATAATATTTTAATCGGTCTAAACTTAATCAGTCAAATGAATTATTTTTTAGTAATATATTATTATTTACTCTACTGATAATATATAAAATTATATATATATATATCCATAGATGGAATATAAATATTAATTAAATATGAATAAATCATACATGTATTGAAAGAAGTAATGCCTCAGCGTGCGTGCATGGCAACTAGAGCTAATTAGGGGGTCTAGGGCAAAATAATAACAATAATATATACATATATAGATATTAGAGGGTCGAGTTGCAGGAAAAAAATGAAATATAAAAACCCTAAAATCGCCATGGCCGACCCTTGAGAGAGGTGAGGCGAGCCTCTACGTGAATGTCTGTTACTTTGTTAGCCACACAAACATTCATGTGAACAAAAAAAACCCCAAAAAACAAGGGCTCCCCTCTCTAGATCAATGTATAAATACTATATATTATACAAGTTTATGACTCAAATCTTTAATTAGATCAACCAACAGTCAACAACAAAAAGAAGTGTGTATAATACTTTATTCACATGATTATAAAAATATTGTGATTAAGATATATATTATTGACCAACTAAATTTTCGTTAACGAGACTATTTGAGAACATAAATTTAAAATGATTTTATTTAATATATAAATTGGGTTTTTTCAATTTTTTATAACATTTATAGATTAAAAAGATAGATCAGATCGATTATATTTAACATTTGGATACTTATTTGATGTATTGACAATAATTTTTTTATAATAATTTTATCCTCAAACATTGTCTTATCAATATCTAAAGTTAAATCGATGATTGAGTCTTGATTCAATCAACATTATGTTGTTGTAACACATAAGAAAACTTCGGTTCAAATGTGTTTAAATACATAATATCTTTTGACTTATAAGTTGGGAGGGTTTTGATTAGATTAATAAAGAAATTATGCTGGATGGGTTGGATCCAAAATAATAAAAAAATATGAACAAGTGGATATTTTTTTGACATTGAGAAGATATTTAAAAAACATTTTTTTATTTTTTATTAAGAAAATTCAAAGGTCCAAAGGAGTCTTTGTCAATTGGTCATATATTTATATATTTTGAATTTGGATTAAGGTTCATACTTTTCAATAAATGATCTCTAAAGAGACCAATCTCGTGAGCTTAGTTCATAATTCAATCGTTATCAATGGATCGTCCATTTGATTTTGTTGCTAAATGCATTGATCCAATTAGGTCATTGGACTCGTGGCATATGGTTTATTTGGTCATGCTGACCAAATCATCGAGCCTGTGACATTTAAATTTATCATTATTACAAATCATTAATAAGCAATCATTACAAGGGTCATTATCATCTAAAAACAAACCACAAAATGATGATTGAAATATTATTACAGCCCATTGTTTTCTCCAATTGGGAAAAACTATGGGAGATATTGAATAGGCATATTTATAACATGTCAAATTATTGAACTTTAAAAATATATTTTATTATATATTTTTTATAAATATTAATCTTAATTTTATCTAGAAGGACGGGAAAGATGAAACTCTAAGAAAGGAAGAGGGCGTTTATAGTGGGCATATAATTCATGATCTACAAAAATATAAGGAAATAAAGAAGAACAGTTTAACCAACTGATCAAATGTGTTTGCTCATATTTTATTAAATATTTAAATTTAAAATTAGAAGATAATTATAATTTATATCTAAAGACACAAATTATTATTAGACAAAGATTGAAAGGGTGAAATCAATATCACCATTTGTTTATCTTTTGAACCAAAAGTTCACTTCACATATTCACGAAATTTTTACAAAAATATTACTCTAAATTTTTTCCCCTCAAAATATAGTTATAGCTAAAATATTTTCTCAAATATTGTAAATTCTACAGTACTAACAAAGGCCGGTTTATTTGAACCCGCCTATAAACAGTATTTTATCAAAAAAATTCTAAAGGCTTGTTTATTAAAGCAAGCCTATGAATAGTAAAAAAAATCCAAAGACAGTCACACCACTTACGTCTGAAATCGACCCGAAATACATATGAGTGCGCTGCTTTGTTGTTGCGTCTGAGACCAACTACATCAAATGTCTGATTGGATCGGTCGAAGCTGTGAACCTTCATCGACATTGTATTTGTCCTATTATCTTGCATTTCCGTCACAAGCTGGGGAGCCCAACGTTGCCCCCTATTTATTAAGCCCTCAATTTCCTTCTATTTTTTACTATTCATAGGCTTATTCAATACCTTTAGAATTTTTTTGGTAAAATAATGTTCATAGGTGGGTTCTAATGAACCAGTCTTTGTTGGTACGGTAAAATTTGTAATATTTTAAGAAATATTTTGACCATAGCCATATTTTGAGAAAAAAATCTTAGAGCAGTGTCTTTGCAAAAACTCCTATATTCACATTTAGTCTGCTGATTTGACAAGTAGAACTACCTAGGGCACACTAGTCGAATCGAACTAAGAAGTTTGATTTCGACTTTAAAATTTGAAGTTTGAAATTTAATTCAAACTCAATTAAGTTTCATTTTTGAAAATTTAGCTTAATTCAAGATAAATATCGAATTGTTTTAACTTCTATAAAAAAATTTACCTAATAAAAAAATACTCAAGTTCGACAATGACCTAACCTAAAATATAGATGATTATTTTAAACATAATGTTGTAAGTTAATATAAAAAATATATAATTGATATTTAAATTCTTTAAGAGTAATTTTTATAGACAATTTTGTCTATTTGAACCCTAAACGAACTAAATCCTAAAACTTAAAACACTTCATTCTAAACCATAGAACTTAAAACTAGAAATAAAAAAAAATAACTCTAAAAGTACTTTTCAAATACAAAAATAAAAAAAATAACAGTAAAAATTAAACTTTTAACTTTAATGTTTGGTCGGAAAATATTTTTCAAACGTATTTTTTTTAAAAAAAATTGCATGTTTAGTATTATTTAGGATTCCAAATGTATTTTCGACTTCAAAATACTTTTAAAAAACAATACTAAATATCATCGTCATCGTGGTCGGGTGGTTTTTTTTATATAAATAAATGAAAAATATAAAGTTTTCAGAAGGTGTAAATGAAATGAATCACTAGGTTCTACAAAACTCTCATATCAATGAACAGAACAGAAAGAACATTAAGAAACTAATATTAGGCACTTTTTTCTGATAAAAAACAAATCTGATGATCAGATGGAAACTTTTAATAAATTATTAATAATGAAGATGGTCGAACACAGCCTCCCACAAGGAAATTAATGAGTCACTGACATGGAATTTTTAGGGTTTATTTATTTATTTTGAAACCTAATTCGAGAGAGTCTAATATTGAAATTTGTAGCTTTGTAAGAACCCTAAGTCTTATCAGTATTCTAAAATTTTCGTCACTCTTACATTAAATGACCCATCACATGTTTCCGGTCTTCTTTTCATGTCTTCAAGAATAAAATAAAATAAAACACAGCAAGTATTTGTGTGAAAAAATAGATGATGTTCATCTTAAAATATAAAAATTTAAATTATTTTGTCTATAAAATATATATACATTGTCAAAAGTTTAAGAATATTTATAAACAAATACTACCTTCAAACTATTAAAAAATGAATTAAATTAAATTTTGTTTAATAGTAGTGGTGGAATTTCACACTTTGTTTTGGGATAAATTATATATTTTTTAAAAGATTTATATATATATATATATAGATGTACGAAAAAAATTTGATACACAGGCCGTGTAAATTTTAGTTTACACGTGCCTTTTAGTTTTAGGGGTTAGAATTTTAGTTTAGGGTTTAAGGTTTAGGGTTTAGGTTGTAGGGGTTAGGGTTTTAGTTTAGGGTTTAGAATTTAGGGTATATGGTTTAAGGTTTAGGGTTTAGTTTTTTAGAGTTAGGAATTTAGGATTTGGGTTTTTATAGTATAAATACATAGGCTTGTATAAAATTAATTTTACACAGCTTGTATATCAAAGTTTTACCCATATATATATTATAACACAAATTTTAACAGTGAATTTTGTCATGATATTTTTTAGTAAATAATATTTATTAATAAGAATATTTTAGTATTCTAAAAACTTGCAAACGGTCTGATGACCATTTTAAAATTTTCAAAAAGTCAAATGATAATTTTTAAAAAAATTGAGGGGAATAGGTTTTGGAGAAAAATATCTAATATATCCTATAGTGTTTAGGTTTTTTGAAACGGACCAAAATCCTCTGCCCTTTATCCTTTTCAGTGTCCATTTCTATATTTCAACACTAAAAATTTAAATTTTAAGTTATAACCTTAAATTTTAAATCTTAAATCATACACCCTAAAAATACATCATATCCACTAAACTCTAACCTTAAACCTTAACCCTAATTCCTAAACCTACATTTTATAATGTGAAACATAAATAAGGATATCGAAAGGACAGATGATTTCTATTCTTTTAAAACTCATAACGAAATCGAACCGAATTTTAACAATTTAATTTTTTAGCATTTATATGTTATTTTCTCCGATTTATATATAATGTTTATTTTTATATTAAAAACTAATTGTAAATTCAATAAAAATAAAAATTCAGATATGTATTAAATAATTACTTTTTTATTTTCTGAACCGAAAACCTAATAAAACCAAATATATTTAAATGGTAACCAAATTTTACTTTTTACGGGTTCGGATTCATTTTCCCCGATTTCTTTATCCAATTTTTCTACTCTGCAAAATGATATTTCTTTATTCAAAAACCTAAAGCTACGGTGAAGTGAGACGAAGAAAAAGAAGCCTTCGTTGTTGTTTGGATAGTGGGAAAATAATTTATTTAGGGAAGCGAAAAGAAACAGACATCTTCAACATCTAAGATGGACTACCAATGCATGTGTGAATTAAATGAGCTTCGTAAACAATGAATTTGGTTCGTTTTCCAGAATCATATTTTCTTTTCTGCCATGATTCGGTCGTAATCGGGAATCTCACTGTTTGGGATGGTGTTTTGTGCAATGTTCATCTCTACCCATCCCATAAGAGTGAGCCTTCGATCGAATAAAATTTGAATCAGTTGAGTTAATAAATTATATTTTATGATTTAAATTTTATTCGAAATTTATTCTAATTAAGTTAAGTTTATAGGATTTAAATTGAGTTGTTCGAGTTTATGTTCAAATTTAATTGTAAACATTTATAATGTTATACTACTAATTGATTCTGATTTAAATGGTTGTCTATAACCATATACAACATATATACATATATCTTCATAATTTTTTCATATGCAATATACATATATCAGATAAAGTTGAGAAACTCGACTTAAATTTAAAATCAATCTATTATTTACTATATATATATATGAGCCGAGTCAAAAAAATTTAGTCAAAATTTGCTCATCCTAATCCCACCCATTTCACAATTCCCTTGTCATTCTTATTTTGAAGTACATGTAATCTTTATATATTTGAAATTAATCATTTTATTTTTACTAAAAATACATTAAAATATAAAAGAAAATAAGAACTTGATATAAAAATAAAAAAAATTATTACCGACGATGGCGACTAACACTAAAACTGACGCTACCGTCGATGAAACAAGAACTAAAAAAAGTTAGGTTAGAATTAGGACAACGACGCTTACTGCTTAAATTTTCTTATTTTAGAAATTTATTAAATTTTTCATAACGTTATAATTCAAATCATTAATCTTACTTAAACATTCATGGAAAAAGTAATACAAATATATATATTTTCGGATTTATCTTATAGGATTTATGTACTTAATAAAGCCTAGTTTAATCCGACATTTGGGCCTCTCAAAACTTCAATATCTATCCAATGGGCCAAATGAATCATTCTTCTAAAGGAACAAATCTAATAAACCCACATTTTCACTCAACATGGGTTTTATTTTAAGATAAATTGTTCAATAAATAAATGAGATATATAGTATTTTATTAAGTAAAAAATTTGATATACAATTTTATATAAACTTTAGTTTACACAAGTTTGTTATATTTAATGTTTAAGTGTTTAAAAGTTGGGTAAAACTTTGATACATAGGTTACGTAAAATTAATTTTACACAAGCCTGAGTTTTTACCTTATAAAACACAAATTCTAAATTCCTAACCCTAATACCCTAAACCCTAAATTCTAAATACTAACCTTAAATTCTAAACCCTACAACTTAAACCCTTAAATTTTTAACCCTTAACTAAACCCCTAACCCCTAAATTTGAAAAGCACGTGTAAACGTTTGTTTACACGGACTGCGTATCAATTCTCTTAAAAGTTTAGGTCTATAGAATTTTGTAACAACCGAAATTTCGAAATCCGCAAGTCAATTTACACAAATTGAATGCCTTGCTTGTTGGGCCAAAGCCCTGGCCCATAAAGTGCTCGATAGAGCCTTAATGGGCTTCTTACTTGTCTTGTTGGGCTTAGTAGGGGCAATAAAATGATTGGAGGAGACTAAAGAGCTGGAGGAGATTAGGTTGTATTTAACCCACCATTCAAATGAAGGTTGGTTTCATTAAAAACCAAAACTTAAGGTTATAGATTAAATCATTGTCCTTTGAAATAAAATTTTCGAAATTGTTATAGAGAGCATTATAATCAGCGCCCAAAGATCTACATAACAAGGTAATAATCATTATTGTTGAAGGAAGATCAAGATTTTTAATTTTTGAGGTTCGAAAGTTAATAGTTAATGACTTGATTGAAACTAAAATAGTTATTTAATAATATAATTGACAAAAATTTTAGTTTAATAATTAAAATAGAATCAAAATAATACAGCAGTGACGTTGAAGTTAGTTAGTTACCAGAAAGTAAAAGCAAGGTATCTCAAACTGCCACGTGGCGCCTGAAAGCTTTTACAGGAAAAGCAAAAGTTTCCCACGTGTCAAGTGTAAAATTCTCGGTGAATAGACACGGAAAAGAAACCAGCCGCTGCGCCAGTTTAAATAGCGTTCTTAATCAGCACCGTCGAAAATATGGTCAACTAGTTTTAAATCCCTTGTAGATCAACGTGTAGAAACAACGCATACAACTTCATTACAATATACGTATAACATGTAATTATTAAGTGGCGGTTCAAATCAAACTCAAATCCAAAAGCTTTGCCTTTCGGTTCAGTTTAAATTCCTCTATTTTTCTCCAGTTAATTCTTCAAACAAAGGTCGCTGAAGAAATTAGCTATGCCGATTCTTCTGTTGCTGTTTCTAACGTTATTTTCAAATTCAAAAGCTGACGGAGATTTCGATGTTCGTCGACACCTCTCTACTGTAACTAGGTCTCGCACTTTTCCACTATCTCGTTGAATCGTAATTTCTTGATCTTTATTATTGTTATTTTGATTATTTCTTCTGTTTTTGTTTAATTTTTGGGGAGCAGATATGGTGCCGTGAAAGACATTGTTGACGATTCGTTTATACCGGCTCATATCCCTGATGGATGTACTCCTATCCACCTAAATCTCGTGGTAATTTTGTTTTTCTGTTCTCTTGATATTTGATTTTTTAATTCTTCGTCATAGCTAGAAATGCTGCTGCTATAGAGTTCGTATGAAGTGGATGTAGATTTGGTATTTGGATTTTATTGTTAGATAAAGTTTCTCAAGATTTCATTGAACCAATTGCGATGTTTGATTTTTGATGCCTCCGAAAGTTTGTATAAGTGTTGTGGAATGATTCCGATTGTTAGCTTTATTGGCTATATTTAAGCTTTGCTGATGTTATATTGTGCAAACTGTAAAACATCGTAGCAACTGTTTGAGGTTGCTTGTTATTCATTGGACTGCCTTTTGTGACTCACTGTTTGCTTGGATTTCTAGCATGGTTATTTGTTACTTGTTGAATGCTCAAACTCTCCTATCTTAGGATTAAGAGCAGAAGGAAACTTAATCTAAGTTTAAATTTTTTAGGCAAGGCATGGAACGCGTTCGCCTACTAAGAAGCGGATGAGAGAGTTGGAAATTTTGGCTTCTCATATAAAGGAACTTATAAAAGATGCCAAAGAGAGGGATTTGTCCTTACAAAAAGTCCCTGCTTGGTTTCATAAATGGGAGTCTCCTTGGAAAGGAAAACTGAAAGGTGGAGAGTTGGATATCAAAGGAGAAGGGGAAATGTATCAGCTTGGAATCAGTGTTAGGGAAAGATTTCCTGATTTATTTAACGAGGAATACCACCCTGATGTGTATCCCATAAAGACTACTCAAGTGAGTTCTATGTTTGAAATTTTATGTACCATTATATGAATATTTTTTAAGATTTTTTTTCAACTTGATTCCAAGTATTTTTTTTCTTGTATTTGGAATTTCTGGTGTAACATATGGATGCTAATCCTATATGAATATTATTTATTTATTTAGAATTTCCTTCTTAATTTGTGGGAAAGGTTCCCCGGGCTTCTGCGAGTGCTGTTGCATTTGGCATGGGGCTATTCAGTGGCAAAGGAAGTCTAGGTCCAGGTCGTCATCGAGCTTTTGCTGTTACAAGTGAAAGTCGAGCAAGTGACACAATCCTGAGGTTTTTTGATTGTTGTCAAACCTACAAGGTATTGACAATGTCTCACCCTTGTTATTTAAGCACCAAGACAATCACAGTTTATACATTTATGTGTTCCTATTTTTTTTTCATATTGCTATAATGCAAGAAAATTATCTGAGATTTTAAGTTGGTTAAACATTCATTTTGTTGTATTCCTAATCGTTTTGTATTAAATCAACACCTTTATCTTTTAGACTTATCTAACCATTAACTTTTGAATAATGATTCATTTTTTCTGTAATTTGATTGGTTTCCCTTATTATTTGCTTATTTAAACTGAATATACGAGTGCAGAATGTTAGGAAAAATCAAGAGCCTGCTTTTGATAAGCTGAAAGAACCTATCCTTACTGAGATTACCTCTTCATTATCTAAGCGGTATGAGTTCAATTTTACAAGACAGGATACATCCTCTCTCTGGTTTCTATGTAAACAGGTGCTCATCTTCTTTTCATGTAAATTTGTAGTTCATGCCCTGTTAGAAATCAGGAATCTCTAATATTTGATCAATTCAATTTTTTGTTGTATTTTTTTGGTCTTTGATTTTCAACGTGGTAGGAAGCATCCTTGTTGGATATGACTGATCAAGCTTGCAGTCTTTTCAGTCCCGCTGAGGTATTTCCATGCTTCATTACACTTTTTGAAGAAAAACAGCTTTGTTGGAGTAGGATCTGTTCATTTAAAAGATTGGGGATAGTTTGTTTGCATACCTCATCACTTTTCATATTGAAAATACCCTTAATATGTAGGGCTGTTACCTTTTCTCCAGAATATAGGCATTTTGTCAAATTTAATGATGCCGCTATTGTTTGCTATAAGCATAGACCATTCCAGAAGTAATCAATATAAGTTTGCAGCCTAAACTTGTATACAGTTTATCTTTTGCATTAATCTAATGGGTAATTATACCATCCACTGACGGTGAAAACATTTTGTTATCACAAGCGCCCTAATTTGAGGGGTTAAAGATTTAGTTTAGGGTTTATAATTTAGGGGTTTTGGTTTATGTGCTTAGAATTTAGGGATTGTGGTTTGAATTTAGAGTTTAGGGTTAGAATTTAGGGGTTATAGATAAAAACCTAAATCCCTACCATATTACCCTAAAACGTAAACCCTAACCTCTAAACCATAAACCCTAACACTAAACCCTAAATTCTAACCACAAACTCTAAATTCTAAACCCCTAAATTATAAACCCTAAACTAGGTCTCTAACCCCTGAAATTAGGGCGCTTGTGGAAACAAAATGTTTCTACTGCCAGTGCATCATATATTTTCCCTAATCTAATATATATCCATTTCTGATCTCTACATCTATGAATACATAAGAGATAATGCCTTCATTAAGATAAACATCATGTTTGTTTAGATTACTGTCTTTGTTAAGTAAATATTCAGGAAAACTGAAACAAGATCTGTAGTTTGATGGAAGCCTATCATTTATTCTTCTATTTGACATGCTAATTCAGCAGTACATTTAGTTAATCTTGTTATCTCCCATGCTTTATGGGTTTTTTACCTTCAAAAGCTGTCTAAATGTTTAGGTTGCTTTGCTGGAGTGGATGGATGATTTACAAATGTTCATAGTAAAGGGTTATGGTAAATCTTTAAACTATAGAATGGGAGTACCCTTGCTTAAAGATGTCGTGCAATCCATGGACGAAGCTATCAAGGCTAGAGAAGGTAATATTTGTATTAATTTTTGGTTGTACAGTCTTTATATGTCGAGAAGTAAGCAATGTATGGAGATGAATATTCTTGAACCTAAAGTAGATAAGACATATTTTCTTGTGATTATTCCTTACTAATATACAAGACAAAAGGTTGCTTGATAATAGCTTGTTTCAATTTTGACCTCTAATGTTTTCCTCGTGTAGGTAACCAAGTACCTGGCAGTTATGAGAAGGCAAGACTTCGATTTGCACATGCAGAAACCGTGGTTCCTTTTTCATGCTTGCTTGGGCTTTTCCTTGAAGGATCTGGTCAGTGTTCTCAGCCTTGTGCTGTTGCATCCTAGATATGCTTCTTAAAAAGCGAGATTATGTGCATTTAAAAGGTTTTTACTATATTCTGATTTTTCAACATTATGCCTTTGAATAATGCAGATTTTGAACGAATACAGAAGGAGGAGCCTTTGGATTTCCCTCTCAAGCCTCCCCAGAGAAGGAAGTGGAGAGGCAGCACCGTGGCACCTTTTGCTGGGAACAATATGCTGGTCTTATATAGCTGTCTGGCTAATTCTTCAAGCAAATACTTTGTGCATGTTCTACACAACGAGCATCCCATCCCGATGCCTGTAAGTAATTTTTAACTTTGAAGTTTCTTCTCTGTCGTTCAGTAGAATGGCTATACCAGCAAAAGGGGATGTCATTTCCGTCCTTTTCTAGTTCGGGCAACGTGAAATTTTAGTGTTATACTAGCAAATGTAGTGAATCATTCTACTTGTAGCTTTTACCTTCAGCATGAACTTTCTTTTATTTGTTCTCACGTAAATATCTTTCTGATATCTATTTGATGCCGATTTTTCTTTTCTCATGAATAGGGGTGTGGCGGTACCGACTTCTGTCCATTTCAAGTTTTCAAGGTACCATAACCATACATCCTTCTTCCACAATTATAAACAAAATTACTTTCTCCTAACCAATGCGACTTTCACTTCCAGGATAAAATTGTCCAACCCCATTTGAAGCACAATTACGATACCCTTTGTAATGCCAATCTCGAGCAATCGAAGCCTAAGCCTGAAACCATTAAGTTACCGCGACTGTTCCATTGGCTCTTTGGGTGGGGAAACGATGATACACCATCCCACGGACCTGAATTGTAACCTGGTTTTCAAGAAACAAAAACTCAAGGTATGATCATTACCCTTTTCCTTGTTGCCACTCCTTTTGTTCATGCGATGTTCAAAACCACGGTGAGCACTACATTCGACTCATTATGAATAGGATAGTGTGTGTATATATACACTTTGGGGACTATCATGTGGGAATCTACTGATTGGAAAGAAAAAAAAAATAGATTTTGGGTTTGAAGTAGATTTGGGCATGTAAGGATGTGTTCTCAATAGATCTTTGATTTTGAGGATATAATTATTTACTTATTTTTTTATCGAGATATTTTTGTTCGTTGAAGTAGACATTGACACGTTGCATGATAAGTTTATTACGAGGAAAGGAATGCACTGACAAAACAATTTGATGTTGTCTAGATTCTTTTTCCTTTTTGACAAAACTTGAATTGTGTAAATCTAACAAACAATTATAAAATCCAGATTTATTAACTCAAATGTAATTAAATGTAAATTTTTTAATTAATATTCTTCATAATACTGTGTAAATATTAAATATATTTTAATATTTTTCAGTAGTACACTTTTTAAAAGTTACTGGATTGAATCGAAGGTTTTTTTCTAACGCGGTTGGATCCGATCAAGCCGCTCATGTACAGAGCGACTGTCTCACACTTCGTTGACTCACAGAGCTATGAATTTTAAACATGGATAGTGATGATTTTGTAAAAATAATAGCTTAAGAGCTAAAATAGAAAAATTAAAAAACATTAATGACCAATGGTGTTGTTTGCCCAAACATTAGATCCGTAATTTATGATCTATTTTATATTCATTTCACTGATAACAACATTTCTTTTATAAGTAATGAACTTCAACTTCCTGAGCTAATTTTACTCTCTTTCACTCTCCCCTCGTCTCTGCTGTTTCCCTCCGATCCAAGCAGAGAACAATAAAAATGGCGATTTCCGTTCAAAACATCTTCAAAGAACGATTTCCTTTCCTTCTCGCTCTTTCCTTTCTCCTCATTTCCTTCACGGTCCTCCTGTTATCCAACCCTTCCTCTTTCTCTTCCCCTTTCACTTCCCTCTTCTTCTCCACCGACTTCATGTCGCCATTTCTCAACCTCATCTTCCTCCTCCGCCACCGCGATCTCCGAACGACGTCGCCTCCGTCTCCCCGCAGACGAACGGTGCCGTGGTTTCCTTGCCGGAACCGGCGTCGAAAACGACTGCCGCGGCAGCTTGTGACGTGGACTTGAATGCGAGTTTGGATATGAAATGGGAGAACTGTAAATTAGGTGAGTTGGCGGTGGATTATATACCGTGTTTGGATAATTGGCAAGCGATAAAGGAATTGCAATCGAGGAGGCGGATGGAGCATAGGGAGAGGCATTGTCCGGATCCGAGTCCGACATGTTTGGTGCCTTTGCCGATTGGTTATAAGGTTCCGGTTCATTGACCTAAAAGCAGGGACATGGTGAGCTTCAGCTTTTTTATTTTTGGTAAGATATTTGTTTTTCTTTTTTTTTTATTCGTGTTCTTATTTAGATTGTAGTTCTGTAATTTTAGCGCGAAAGTGATTTATAGAACTGAAAATTTTATGATAAAATTCTTAACATTTAGTGAACTTTTATCTGGAAAATATTCGTATAGTTTGTCGTGATGATGATTTTGAACATTTTGTTTCTTTAATCTTAAGCATGCCGAATTGCTACTATTACTAGGGGTGAGCCTGGATCGAGTTTGAGTTAAAAAATTCGAGTTAACGAGTAGTTTGAAAGAAGCTTATCATGTCTAAACATTTCTAATGCTGTTTTACTTGCTGAATATGTGAGTTATATAACATATTCATGTGCGTTTGTAGATTTGGTATAGCAATGTTCCTCATCCAAAGCTTGTGGAATACAAGAAGGAACAGAACTGGGTGCGTAAATCTGGTGATCATTTTGTTTTCCCTGGCGGTGGTACTCAATTTAAGAATGGTGTTCATAGCTATATTGATTTCATACACAAGGTATGTACTGGATTTTTCCAGTCCTTTTACAAGTTAACACTTGATTGCTGATTTATTGTCTGCCCTTGGTTGAAGAGTAGACCCCGAAAACTTTCTTTTTTCATTTTCTTTTGAGCCTTCCTTTTTTTTTCCAGACTTTACGAGCTATTAAATGGGGGAAGAACATTAGGGTTATTTTAGATGTTGGGTGTGGTGTTGCTAGCTTTGGTGGTTATTTGCTGTATAAAGATGTAATTACCATGTCATTTGCCCCGAAGGATGAACATGAAGCTCAGATGCAGTTTGCCCTAGAGAGGGGAATTCCTGCTATACTTTCTGTCATCGGTACACAAAAGCTGACATTTCCGGACAATGCATATGATCTGATACATTGTGCACGATGCAGAGTTCACTGGGATGGGGATGGTATGGTATCTTTTATTAATTCCTATCAGCATATGTTTGACTGTGTTGTTATAGTTATTTGCCTTGTTCCAGCTTTCCCTTTTTTCACATATCATGAAATTATTGAGACTTTTTCTGCTTTGGAATGCAAAATGCAGGCAGGAAACCATTATTGGAGCTGAACAGGGTTCTCAGGCCAGGAGGATATTTTGTATGGTCTGCTACACCAGTTTATCGAGATGATGAGAGAGATCGTAAAATTTGGAACTGTGAGAATACCACCCTCTGTTATTATTCACGGGGAGATACAAAATTGTTTTCCCTTTAAGATTTTCCTTGTTCGTCTTTTAATTAGAACCTAAATGTGCTAAGCCGTCCAATCTTCTGTATATATTTCAGCCATGGTGGCTTTGACAACAGCCATATGCTGGAAGGTTGTGGCTAAAACTGTTGATTCAACTGGAGTTGGGGTCGTAATATAGCAAAAGCCTTCCTCATATTCTTGTTACGAGCCGCGCAAAGAAAAACTCCCACCCTTGTGTGAACAGAAAACCAAGCAGAATGTCTCGTGGTAATGTTTTGGGAGTATTATCCAATGTGCACGGATTTACTATTTTACTTTCCATTTCTTATGTCCAGACTGAAGCAATTTAAACTGTAGAGTTCTGTCTTAAAGTAATGTTCGCCTAGGTGGTGTTAGCTTTGTTTCCATTGAAATTGATTCTAATGATGTCTATTGACCGTGACAGGTATGAACCTCTCAGTAATTGTATTTCGCATCTTCCAGTCGACAACAGGGGTAATTTGCTCAGATGGTCTACACCATGGCCTCAGAGGCTTAGCGGTAAGCCTCCAAGCCTTCCATCTGAACCAGATGCTGAAGATATATTCAATGAGGACATCAAACATTGGGCAGCACTTGTATCGGATGTCTATCTTGGTGGGCTGGCTATAAACTTGGCACAGATAAGAAATGTGATGGATATGAATGCCGGTTATGGAGGGTAAGAAATATAACAATATTTTAGTTCTTTTTTATGTAAAAAAAAAAAAACATTGAACTGATGTTTAATCTTGTGTTTCGTTCTTGCACTTGAGCTTTATTGTATGTCTGCTACTTTTTAGTTTTCTACATGGTTTTCTTGTTTACTTTTAATCTAAAATGTATTAATCTTGAAACTTAAATTATGATGATAAACTCATTTTTGATTCTGTAATCAAGAAGTAAGCCTCTAAAAGAATATGATTGTTCTAAAAGGAGACCAAATAATACTTTTGGAATGGTTCAAATCCTCGTGGTAGGAGTCGCGGAGTCGGTGTATTTCCACTGCCATGTGATGTATCAAGTTAAATTTACTCATTGTAAGAGTTCTCACACTCATATTGAAATTCTTGTTTGCAGATTTGCTGCGGTGCTTATCAAACAACCTCTCTGGGTGATGAATGTTGTACCAATTCATGCACAAGATACCTTGTCCATTATTTTCGAAAAGGGGTTGATCGGAGTCTATCATGACTGGTGTGAGTCTTTCAATACTTACCCTCGAACATATGATCTACTGCATTCCAGCTTTCTCTTCAAAAACTTAAAAGATAGGTACGACTTAAACGCAGCCGATCTAAATATTTTTATGCTTTATTTCTGATTTATACTCGAACTGGCACTTACCTAATAGATGATGACTAAAGGCAATCTCTACATTTTACATATAATTTCGAAGCTATTCAATTTATGGTTGAATGGTTGTTGGACATTTTGTCTCTCCCAGATGTAACATCGTTGATGTAGCTGTGGAAATTGATCGTATACTAAGACCCGGCGGATATCTTTTGGTCCAAGACACCATGGAAACGATTAAGAAGCTCAATCCGATACTCCGTTCGCTTCACTGGTCAACAACTCTTTATCAAGGCCAATTTCTTGTTGGCGAGAAGGGTTTTTGGCGTCCGAGTGAATGATGACCGTATCAAGGTTCTTCCACTCTCTCGATTAAGATTGGACTTTAACCATTGATTATCTAGCTTGTGCATTGAAATTCAAGTTGCAACATTCAAATTTACCCTAAATTCAATCCTATAGAAAAAGGATGAGTTTTGTAGCATTAATCAATTCAAATATCTGAGCTTGCTTGGCCATCCTTAAACAACAGGCCCAGCAGAGGTTTTGGACAACAACGTTACACCGATGCGAAGCTAGTGCTTTATTCAACACGGGTATGTTCAATTTCTTTAAAATTTTTATATATTCGGAGGACTGTATACCAGTATTTATGTCCAAATATGTATCGGATATAGATTTTTCCCTTAAAAAATGAGAAGTTAAAATGAAGTAGATGAATAGGTTGTTGAACATGAACATCATATGGTTATGTGTTCTTCATGTTCAATCTTTGAGATTATTGTTTTAGTATCTGTTACCATTTGTAGAAACTAGACAAAATGTACTATTTACGACTTCTTTAAGTATCGATATTCTGCAACGAAAGTATAGAAATTTGACAGTTTTGCCTACTCGAATCGCTTCCAAACATTTTCGAAACATATCCTAGTCGTGTACAATCAATTTGAACACATCGTGTGCTAAAAATATGTCTCGAAAACTTATTCGAAACATCAAATTTGCCATTAGAATGAGATTTAGCATGTTAAATATTTTCAATACACTAAGTTAACACAAATATGCATTTCAATTCACGAATGCTTTTATTCATCAAAGCTTGCCTGAACACGTTCTTACCAATTCTAACATATTTCTTATTCACATTTCAACATGTAAGCATGATTTGCATACCAAATGCATGGTCATAGTGAAATTTAGCATACAAATTGCATACCCCAACAGCATCATCTCAAACATCTATATGCTGCCTCAGCCCTCAACTAGGTATAACATTCTCCAAAGGCATGGAACGGAAAACAGACGAGTAAAACTCGATTTAACTCAAACAAATTAAACTTTTGATACTCAATTTGATTTGAATAATTTTATAAACTCGACTCGAAAATATTCCAAGTAATTGCAAAATGAGACTCGAATAGCTCAAACTTTATAATAATTAGTAGATTGATTTTTAATCGAAAATATTTAAAGTAATTGCAAAATGAGTCTCGAATAACTCAAACTTTATAATAATTAGTAGATTGATTTTTAAGTTTGAGTGAAGTTTCTCGACTCTGCTTGAAATTTGTATGTCGCTTACAAAAAATATAAAAAATAATAAATGTATACTCTATATAGTTAGAGAAAGCCGTTTAAATTAAAACTAATTGGTATTGTGACATTATAAATTTCTCAACTTGACTTAAATTTTATATATACGACTCGAGAAAATTTTAAATAAAATTAAATTATAAAATAAGACTATTCAACTTGATTAGTTTAAATTTTTATTTGGTTCTAATTAATATTCGTCCCTGACAAACATGATTATAGATTTGCACACATTCACCTCACTAGATTCATCATGAATTTTGAACAAAAAGTTAGATTCATCATGAACATGTAACAGATTAAGATTTCAAAACTTGTCATTTACAGCCAGACTCCTATCGTTATGTACATGTACATGCCACTAAGTTTATAGGGTAAATTACAATGAAGGTCGCTTAATTATGAGTAAAATTACATTTGAATCACTAAATTATTAAAAATTACTTTTGGGTCACTCAGTTATTAAATATTATATTTTGGTCACTCATTTATAAAGTTACGTTTCGAATTTAATAATGTTGAATACAAATAATAGCACAAGCATGATGCATATCCATGTAAGGCACATATTATAGGTATCAAGATTCTTATAATCATGCTAGAATCACACATATGTAGCCCGTATGAGCATCTTTAGATAAATTTTTATCATTTATCTTTATTTTATTTATTAATTTTGTCATTTAGCCATTAAAACACTGTTTATCGACCTTCGTAAACAGGATGGATATTAGGTTAGACACACGAGTGAATAATACAATGACGAAACACGAAAATTGTATAAAACCTAAGTGCAAAGTATTCATATAATAGTAAAGAGCGACTAAAATGAATTAATATAACGTAAAACACGAAATTGACAGTATAACACAAAAAACTATATGACATGCATAACTAAAAAGTTTTCACTAATTTTCGAGAGTGGATTTATTAATTTAATCTTAAAAGTATTTATATGCACGTAAAGTTTTCACTTTGTTTAATTTCATATTTTTTTATTAATTTGATTTGTTAAAGTATTATTTTAGTTTATTTAAAGTTATTGATTGTCAAAATTTAAATTCATTAGTTAATGAGAGATTATCAAAAGTAAAATGATAATGTTAATCAAAATTTAAATTCAATTTTCGGGTTTAAGGTTCAGAGTATTAGTTCAGGGTTTAATGGGTAGGGTGTAGAATTTAAGGTTTATAGTTAGAATTTAGAGTTTAGGGTATATGGTTTAAGGTTTATGTTTTAGGGTACCAGGGTTTGAGATTTAAGTTTTAAATTTTATAGAATAGATGTATAATTTTTTTACGCAACTTATTTATTAAAATATAACCTTAACATTATTATATTTATAAAGGTTGCGGTGAGGAGTGTAACACCCTGACTTTTGTTTAACAAATGAAAATAAAATGAAAATGAAATAAAGAAAGAAAGAAAAAAAAAGGGAAAAGAATGAAGGGAGTGTAACACCATGGCTAGTGACCCAGCCAACTGAGCTAATTAGCTCTTAATATTTAAGTATCCCCAAATTTTATTTGAATCGTACCAGTCCTCTTATTAAGGATAGTTAATAACCCAATCTACCTTTTCACCTACCAAAAATTAATGCATTAGATCCAATATACCATTCTTTTTCTCTCCCCAAACGCCCTTACCGGCTCCTTATCGCCACCGTTCAATCTCCCCCACCGCCGCCACTGACGTGTGCGTCGTTCAGCCCCAAACCCGTTGCCGCCAACCACTCGCTTTAGTTCGCCGTCGTTCGTCGTTGGTTTTGGGTCGAAAGATCGTCGAAACCCTTGATATATCGTTCAATTTTTGGCGTTTTCTATCACCGTTCGCCGTCCTCTCGTCGCGTCGTCGCCACCATCGAGCTCCTTGTACCGGCGCGATCAAAACACAGTAGACCGATTGTTCATCTGACTCTGGCAAGGGCTTCGTAGGCGCTACGCGGCTTTCTGGCCATTTTTTAACTTCTAGGGTAATTTTCGGCCACATTTCCGGCTTTCTTCTATATATAATAGGTTCCATGTAATTCTGGATCTAATGATTTCTCGTTTTCGGTAGAAACGACCTAAAAGGGCATCTCCAGTGACTTTCCTGGCAACCGCTGGTGATCGTTCGACGGTTCGATATTAGGGTAAGTGAACCGGTCCAACCCGGTTAAACCGGTCTGGCCCGAACCGGTCTGGACCAATGAACTAAGTTAACTCACCGAGTCAACTCAATGAATCAACTCGTCTGAGTCAACTCAGTTGACCAGCTGACTGATGATGTCAGCAGTCAATACTGACGTCAGCGTTGATCGTGGACTGTTGACCAAAAAGTCAACTTTTCTAAAAACCCCTATTTTATGTTTTTCGACGTCCCGAGTTTGTTTTCGAAGTCTGTTTCGCGAAATTCTAATCTGAAAGTCTCCAAATTTGACCTTAAACCTGAACATGCCTATTTAATAAGTTGTTATTTTATAATGGTTATTTTAATTAAAGGACTGATGTGAATATTATCTGTTTAAAGGTACTCAAAACTCCCCAACTGTTCGTCTGCTCAACCCAGCTCCTCCCGATCTGCTCATCCACGCGCGCCCGTAGTTACTAGTACGACCTTGTAAACTTTATGATCAATTTAAATTAGAGTTTATTTCTCGTAGTAACCTTAATCTATTATATTATAGGACCTAGCAACGTGGCAGAGCATTGTGAGGCAGGTGCCCATTAGACCTCTCTGACCAGCTCTTGAGGTGTGTTCCGTGTGTGTTACATTACTGTTTATATGAAATTGGAATGACTTATCTAGATACATTATAGAATATTCTCTGAATTGAAAAGCATGATTACCTTATGTTGGGAAAGCATGACTATTTTCTGTTTGTAAGCATGACTACATAATATGTTTGAAAGTATGCCTCATGTCTGATCTGAATTTGAGACTTATGATTTTTGTATAATGGAAATAATTGCATGACTGCTATCCAAACTCTGATGATGATACATAAAGAACTGAACTGTATTACTTGGGGTATACTCTTGGGATATGATTTGAAGTGTCTACAGGAACAGCCCTGATCCAGCTGGTAAATCCTTTGGTTAAGCTCCCACGCCCTATGGCCTGGGGTAAGACTTTCTGGGTAGGCTTCTACGCCATGGGCCTAGGATAAGTCCTTCAGTATACAGTTCATGGGGAATTACATTTTGGTGTTCGGTTGGAGGGTAGTTAGGCAATAATGGAACCTTGGTTGCGCATATAATATGATCTGAAATGGTTTATATATATATATGCGTGTATGTTCTTTTGCACTTCTTGGAACACACTGAGCTCCCTAGCTCACCCCCCGAAACTTTCCCCTTTCAGATACTTTTGGATAGGCTGCCATTGGACTTGGCACTTGGAGGATCAACATATTCGTACTCGTCTTTTATTGTAATGTTTCTATCTGTCATACTGTCTTTATTTGAGTGACATGAGCCTATATTTTGATATCAGAATACTTTACTAATTTGCCGGATATGGCCTTATTTTGTAACTAAAGTTTCGATATGGTTTAGGTTAATTGTCTGATATTTTTCTCTATGGTACATAAGTATTATTTGTTATGAGATTTTAACTTGGTAATATTTTAATGGAAGTTGGGTGACGTGTTGTTACCTTCATGGGATTTAGGTGTAACGCATAGACATGTATTGGGGGTTACATTTAATTGGTATTAGAGTTTTTGGTTTTATAAACCTCGGACTGTGAATGGGTCTTAAATATTATATTTTTTAGAAAAAAATCTTGAAAATGTCATGTCACCAAGTTTTATATGTTTAATTGTGTCCGATACTTCAGTGCCAGTTCTGACCTTAGGTTTTACCTTTTGTAGAGCTGAGACGATCTGATGAGCACTAGACGAGGTCGTCGACCCGGCCGTGGACAAGGTCGATATGCTAGATTCTCTGATTCAATAGATGATGTTACTAGTGATCCTCCGGCCCCAGTAGTTCCCCCTGCCTCTATATATCCTCCCGCTCCTAGAGGTTTCACAGCTCCGATAGACCCATCGTTTGCCTCTGATATAGATATGACAACTCCGGTCATAGGAGCACCTTCACCCCGTGCCGAGCCATCAACGATGGTATCAGATGAGGCCCTCACCATACAGTTCTTACAGTTGATTCATGGTACGGTTAGAGCCTCTGGGGTTGTACCTGATTACCAATAGGGCTAAGACATTCAATGGTCCTACTGGTGGAGCACCGACTGAGGCAGAATAGTGGCTTTATGATCTTGAGAGACGCATGGATTCGTTGGGCCTTGAACCATCCAAGAAATATTTGAGAGCCGTCTCTTTACTTTATGGGAATGCACGCACTTAGTGGGAGTTTGTTGTGAGCATTGTTCCTACTACTTATCTGACCTGTGATTTTTTCAAGGAACACTTCAAGAGTCAATTTATCGGATAGCATTTTCTGAGACAGATGCGAGAGCAGTTCAAGACTCTAACACAGGGGGATATGACTGTATCTAAGTATGAGACGAAGTTTCTAGACTTTTTGAGGTTTGGATCTAGCTTGGTACCCACTGAAAAGAAAAAGTGTCGTAAGTTTGTACTTGGTCTCCGCCATGAGCTGTGTGTTCAAGCTATCAGTCATCTTGATAAAAACTTCGATAAGGTGGTAGAGTTGGTTAAAGATTTAGAGGAGGTTGAGTTGATGGCCACAGAGGGTGACAGAGTAGATCGAGACCGATCGATGAAGCCTTGTGGCACCGAGTCTTCAGCACATACATGTAAGAAGGCTCGTACCACTACACCTCAGATGAGTGACACCGACTTTAGGCCTTCGGCCCCTCTAGCCCCGGCAGCTAGTCGAGGTGGTTCGTCATGTTTCTCTTAGACGTCATTTTGTGAGCACTATGGTAAATGGCATCGAGAAGAGTATAGGAATATGGCTGGTACTTGTTTCCGCTGTGGATTCGGGGATCATTTCTTGAAGAGTTGCCCAGTTCTACCATCTATATTTCGGATATCCTCCCAAACTCTTACACGTTCATAGACTTCAGTTCAGACTCCGGCTAGGGGTCGTAGTTAGAGTGGACCTTATGCATCTTCTGTCAGGTTCGACACTAGAGCCCGACCATATCAGAGTGAGGGACCAATTTTATCATAGGCCAGGCAGCTGGCACTTGTATATGCTACCAGACATTGAGGTCGATGTTGGTTGGCACCAGAGATAACTTGTTATCAATGCGGGAAACCGAGACACTTCAAACGTGAATGCCCAAAACTACGGGAAAATCAATCGGTAGTTGTTTCTCAAAAAAATAAAGGAAATCGAGGTTGGAATTATCATCAAGGTGCATCAGAAGTTGCATCCAACCTGAAAGGAAAAGCTCCTGCTCGTGTATATAATATCAAGACCACCGAGAGTAAAGATGATCCCGATGTGATATCAGGTATGCTTGAACTCTTTGATAGACCTATTTTTGCACTAATTGATCCTGGTTCCACTCATTCATATATTAGTTCTAGAATCATACTAGAAAGAAACATTACAGTAGAACTAATTTTGAGTGAGGTGGTAGCAACCAATCCGTTAGGCCAGAGTGCTAAGGTCAAAAGAATTTGATGTTAGTGTCCTATTAGAATTCAGAATTTGACGTTAGCTGACCTTATGGAATTACTGTTTTGTGAATTCGAAATAATATTGGAGATGGATTGGTTATTCTTATATGATGTTGTGGTAGAGTGCCGATTAAAAAGATTAACTTTAAAGGCACCAGATGGATTACGAATATTATTCGTGGGTAAGAAGCCGAATCATCGTAGTGATGTTATTTCGACTGTTGTTGCGAATGAGATGTTGATGGATGGCTGTGAAACCTATTCAACTCTTGAAAGTGATACTTTGAAGCGGAAGGTGAAAATAGAAGATATACCTACGGTGCAAGAATTCCCAGATGTATTCTAGAAGAATTACCAGGATTACCTCTAGATAAAGAGGTAGGATTTGGAATTGATGTATTACCTGGTACAATACCCATATCGATGGCGTTGTATCGTATGGCACCTGCTGAACTCCAGGAGCTCAAGTCACAGCTGGAAGAATTACAGGATCGAGGTTTTATACGGCCAAGTATATCCCTATGGGGAGCACCTGTATTATTTGTAAAGAAGAAAGATGGATCGATAAGATTGTGTATTGATTATCGTCAACTTAATAAAGTGACGATAAAGAATAAATATCCATTGCCAAGGATTGATGATCTTTTTGATCAATTAAAGGGGGCAGCAGTGTTTTCTAAGATTGATCTTCGATCGGGCTATCATCAATTGAGGATTAAAGAGCGGGATATTCCAAAGACAACTTTCAAGACTCGATATGGACATTACGAGTTTGTGGTAATACCGTTTGGATTAACTAATGCCCCAACATCATTTATGGATTTGATGAACTGAATCTTTTAGCCATACCTGGACCAGTTTGTAGTGGTATTCTTAGATGATATCCTAGTCTATTCTAAAACCAAGAAGGATTACGATGTCCATCTCAGAATAGTTCTTCAAATCTTGAGGGAAAAGAAGTTATATGCTAAACTATCTAAATGTGAGTTTTGACTTTCTGAAGTGACATTTCTTGGACATATAGTGTCGGCTGAAGGAATTCATGTTGATCCTCAGAAAATTCAAGCTATCATGGAGTGGAAATCTCCTAAAAATGTTGCAGAGGTTAGAAGTTTTCTCGGATTGGAAGGATATTACCGCCGGTTCATGAAAGATTTCTTGATGATTGCTGCACCTATTACCAAACTGCTCAGGAAGAATGTATCTTTTATGTGGACTAAAGAATGTCAAGAAAGTTTTGAAAGATTGAAGAAAATCTTGACAAAAGCTCCGGTGTTAGTTCAACCTGAATCGGGTAAGAATTTTGTGGTGTATAGTGATGCATCACATAATGGTTTAGGTTGTGTACTTATGCAAGACGGGAAAGTGGTGGCTTATGCTTCTAGGCAGCTTAAAACTCATGAGAGGAATTATCATTCTCATGATCTAGAGTTAGCTGTGGTTGTTTTTGCTCTAAAAATTTGGCGCCGCTATTTATATAGTGAAAAATGTTATATATACATAGACTATAAAAGCCTAAAATATATTTTAACACAGAACGAGCTGAATTTAAGACAAAGGCGATGGATCGAGCTAATTAAGGATTATGATGCAATTATTGGTTATCACCCGGGAAAGGCTAATGTAGTAGCAGACGCACTTAGCCGAAAGATGTTCTCAGCTCTACGGATGTCAAATGCTCAATTATCAATATTGGATGATGGTGCTTTACTTGCTGAGCTGAACATCAGGTCTACCTTGATAGACAAAATAAAAGAATCACAAGAAAAAGATGAAAATTGTTTGGAGAAAAAGAATGAAACTGAAATGGGAGAATCTTCAGACTTCGAAGTGAAGTCCAATGGATGTTTATTTTATAAAGGATGTGCTTATATTCCTGAAGATGAGGAATTGAAAAAGGAAATCCTTACAGAAGCACATTGTAGTCCTTTAATGATGCACCAGGGAGGAAATAAAATGTATCAGGATTTGAATAGTCATTTTTTGTGGCCGGGAATGAAAAGAGATATAACGGAATTCGTATCCAAATGCTTAACTTGTCAGCAAGTTAAAACAAAATATCAAGTTCCATTAGGGTTACTTCAACCAATTGTTATTCCAGAATGGAAATGGGAAAAGTGACTATGGATTTTGTAACCGGATGCCGCCGAACAGAAAATACTAAATCTGGGTGATTATGGATCGATTAACCAAATCATCACATTTCCTACCAGTCAGAACAAATTTCTCTTTAAGTAAATATGCAGAGTTGTATATTCGGGAGATTGTTAGATTACACGAAGTTCTTATTTCTATTGTATCTGACAGAGATCCAAGGTTTACTTCTAGATTCTAGAAAGCATTACAAGAAGCATTGGGTACTCGACTGCATTTTAGTACTGTCTTTCATCCGCAAACTGGTGGACAATCAGATAGGACAATCCAAATTTTGGAGGATATGCTTAGGGCTTGTGTTATCGAGTTTGCAGGCTCATGGGAAAATATCTACCATTGGCTGAATTTGCGTACAACAACAGTTATCAGTCTAGTATTAAAATGGTACCCTATGAAGCTTTATATGGAAGAAAATACCGGACACCATTAAATTGGTTTGAGTTGGAAGATCGCAAGATTGTTGGCCTTGATTTGATTCAAGAAGTAGAAGAAAAAGTGAAGATAATTCGAGATAATCTAAGAGCAGCTTTCGATAGACAAAAAGCTTATTCAGATTCAAAAAGAAAAGAAGTTGAATACCAAGTGGGAGACAAAGTATTCTTGAAAGTTTCACCATGGAAGAAAATAATGAGATTTGGAAGAAAATGGAAGCTTAGTCCCAGATTTATTGGTCCGTATGAAATCTTGAAAAGAGTTGGACTAGTGGCTTATCAATTGGCTTTACCACCAGAAATGAGCAAGAATCATGATGTTTTTCATGTATCGATACTCCGCAAATATAGGTCGGATCCTTCACATGTCATTTCACCTACTGAAGATGAGATGCAACATGATTTGACATTTGAAGAAGAACCAGTAAAGATTTTAGCTCATGGGGCAAAGAAATTGAGAAACAAATCGATTCCATTGGTGAAAATGCTCTTGAAGAATCACAAAGTGGAAGAAGCCACTTGGGAAACTGAGGAGCGAATAAAAGAACAGTACCAGCATTGTTTAATCCAAGTACGTTCTAAAAATTCGAGGATGAATTTTTTAGGGGGAGAGAATTGTAATATCCCATTATTGGATTAGTTATCAAAACGTAAAGAATCAAAAGTTGGTGGTTCTAGTTCAGCGACTAAAATAAAAAATTTCAAAGTTTGGTGACTAAAGTGAAAAGTTGAGAAAAGTTCAAGGACCAACATGGTAATTTTCCCAATAAATATTTTTATGTCATAATTAAATATATCACTTAAGGGTGTAGATCGAATATAAAAACCATGATTTGATCCGATATTTCTATTATTGGGAATTTACAGTTAAAGTTAAAATGGAAATCGGGTAACCGAATGAGCTCCGAATCTTATGAAATTTTGAAGGGAGTCTTAGAAAGACTCGAGGAATATGACATTGAAATTTTGAATCTTTTCGAAACGATTTAGATTTGATTCTATCTAGTATTTTGTATAGGTGATGGAATGGCATTTTGGTAGATATCTAGATTCATTAATGGTAATTTGGTCATTTCACCTATACTTTTAAGGTATAATTGATTATGGAAGAAGATAAATTATAGGTGTTGGAGGGTAATTGGTTATAATCCAAGGGTAAAGTAGTCATTTGACTATTTTAAAGATATTTTTTTATTTAAGGATTTATAACCATTTGTCATCAAAATAAAAGAAATAAAAAAGTTGAAATATTTGGTTCATCTCTCCAAGCTTGTCGTGAACTCCATAGCTAGGTAAGAAGAAATTTTGATTCAATTTTTTTGGCTTGATTTAGTTGGTTTTTGGATTGAGACATGAAATAAGAAATTGATCTTCCTTGAATTCTCTTTCTTTTGATATAAGTTTTACTTAGTTTCCATGTCTCTAAGTTGAGGTTTGAGATTAGGGTGGATGAAGGACATGTTTGTTTTTCATGTTTTAAGGTTCAAGCATGTAAGAAATGATGTTGTAATATTGTTATCATGCTTGAAATTATGAAAAACCAATGAAGAAAGCAAGAGGGGCTATTCGGCAATTAGAGGAAAATTAAGGGAAATTTTGTGAAAATTATTTTGATATTGGAAATGAGTAGAATGATGTTTTCTAAGTTAAATCATGTCATTAGAATGAAGAAAACATCATGTTGGGACCAATTTGTAAATTTTACAAATTTGGTGAAATAGGTGAGAAATTGTGAATTGTTCAAAAGTTGTAGCTATGTGGTTTGCTATTGCTCAAGGATCATTTTGACATTACAATTTTTAGATTTGGAGTTCAAATGTGAAAGTTCCTAAATTTTAGATTATAAACCCTAAGAGAGAGAATTTAGGGTTTGAGATGGAATTATTAATTTAGTGATTTCAATGTGCAATTCAAGACTAGAATCAAGTGTTGGAAGCATTGTTATTGTAAAATAGCCTTTAATTGCAAAACTTGAATTTTCCAACTTGGGTTGTACATGTGTTAGTAAGGCTTAAACATGTACTAAAGATTGCATGTGTTATGTATTTAATGTACATACAGATAACAAGCAATTACGAGATCAACCGGGTGAAGAAAGAAGATCGAAAGTGTAAACCGAACTTAGTGAGTCTAGTAAAATTATATTTTTGTAAAGTGTCAAGGTGAGTACAATTGCATACATATCATGGTATTATTTATGTTATTGATTATTTGATTATTACATTGGTGAGGATAGGTTATTTCGGGTATGAACTGCCCCATATTGATATAAAATGTTACATGTTGCCATTGATAATACATGTGATGATATTAAGCCCAATGTATGATATATAGATTTAAAAGTATAGTTGGATATCCATAGTCATAAACAGCTGTCTAAATATTTTAAGCACTTCGGGTGCTAAACACTACAGTGTATAAATTTCAATGAGAAAGCACTTCGGGTGCTAAACACTTCAGTGTAATATCATAAATTCTCATTGAGGGAGCACTTTGGGTGCTAAGCACTACGGTGCAAATAATACACATACTCAATAAAGGTTGGGTATAGGGATGACTAGTGTACATAAAATTCTCTTAAATCGATACTTGGGCTAAATGAATTGAAAACAAGATGAAAAGTTTGAAAGCTCGATGATAAATATGGCAATGGTATTGGTAAGAATTAAAGTTATTACCATGTAATATGTTGTTATTAAACATATCATGTCATATATGCTAGCAAGCATAAAATGAAAGTGATTATATGCATTGTTATTTTATTATATTAATATCCATGTTAAGTCGTATTTGAATTAAATGTTGTTGCCTCACTAAGAATATGCTTAGCGTATGATGAATTTCATGCGTAGGTTTTAAAAGAGCTGCAAAGGAATAGTAGCCGAGCATCACTTGCTTATTTTGGGAGGTATATCTTCATACTCATAGTAATGTATTGACATTCATCCTTCCTTTTGGAAATGTACTAGATGGTATGTATAATTAGTGGGGTTTGTAATAACTTATTACCAAATGTGGTTGGTTAATAGTTGTTATAATGTGGATAATGAACCTAGTGAGTTTTATTATGTCTATAAATGATAATGGACTAAGTTTTAGTGAATATGTGTTTTAAGATGGAAAGATTAAAAATTTGTCCGGAAAAATGTATGTAAAAGCAGTGTATTTGAAAAATCAGCATAAATTCCACAACTGGAATTAAACAGTGAATCTTATACGTATGAACTAGAAATTTTGTCTAGTTTCTTACAAAATTAACGGTGACTAATTTCGAGTTATATGTAAAAAGTTATGAATTTTTATTCGATGGAAGGTCAGAAAACAGGGCAACAGAATTTCAGTATTTTGGGGCTGTGGCGTGAATTCAAAGATTTATTTGAATTTTTATGTAATGAGTTTAGGTTAATAATTTATATGGTTAGAACGCTTAATGAATCTAATTTAATTAGAAAATTTCAGAATGAACTTTTGATGTCTATAATTTTTTTTATAAATTTTTAAGTAAAGTAGTGCAGGCTGCTTGTTTTCTTAAAAAAAAGAAATAATATGGTTTAAAATTGGTTAATAACATCACTGACTCGTATTTGGTGATAAATATGGGAAAGGAATGTTACATACAATGTGATAAAAGCAAAGAAAAGGGTAAATGCATAAAAATGATTCACTAATGGATACAAACGAGTGGACCATTTTGGGTAAAGAAATGGGTTAATCCTAAGTGTCCCGTCATATTAAAGCATCAAGTTCAAAACATGTATTATCGATATGCATTTACTCACAAATTCTAGAACATCGATATTAGTCCGGCACATTTCATCAAACAAATAAGCGAAAATGGAAAAATACTTGTTTAAGCTCAAATCTCACAAGAAAGTATATTATGCATCAAGTCAAGAAATATGTGAGATTACAAACTCATAAGGTAATCAATGAAATAAGGCAAAAGTCAAAATTGGCAATCAAATATCTCAAATATCAACAAAGGCGACTCAAAACAAAACATATAAATAAGCAAGAGAAAAAGTGATACTTCCCGTGTCTAATGATGGTCGTGAGCTTTGGGTCTGGAACAAGGGCATCGCGCGGTTGTCGCCGGTAACCACGGCGGTACTGGCGTCGTGCGGACCATGGCTCTGCGGCAGTTGCCTGAAAAACGAGGGTGTTGGTCTTGATTAAACTCGGGTGCGAGTCTGAAGGTGAAGAGAGGAGATCGATGCTCGGTTACGGCGGAGAACGATAGGTTTATGGTGACCGAGGGGGTGGCACATGTGTGCGATGGTGGTATTGGTAGGGAGGTGCGATGGGTGGCTGTCGCGGCTACGTGCTTGTGGGAAAGTTTGGTGAAATATTAAGGGAGGAAGCTATGGAGTGTGGTCGATCGTGCGGAGATGTTGGGATTTTGGGGTTGCAGAAGGAATGAACAAAGGGCTAGGGTAAGAATAATAATAATAAAAATAAAGTAAAACTTAATTATTAATGCAAAAAAGTCCTAAATGCCCCCTTAAATTCTCTCTTCATTTTTTCATTGATTTTCATAGCCCACTGCTCATGTCAGACGAGCTTGCAAACCTGCGCATTCATTATTTTTGAATAAAAAATAGATAAAAATACAAAGAAATAAAATGAAAAATAAAATAATAAAAATGAAAATAAAAAATGAGTTGCCTCCCATTTAGCGTTTTATTTTACGTCGTTAGCTCGACGACCTAATTCAGACTATAGGTTCTGCGAGAAATACTTATTTCACTTTTTGTGCTTTGTCCAACTGATAACTTCTTTAAGAGAAAGTCTACGATCATAGAGTTCTTTTATTTTTTTTCTTGGAGGTTCAAGTATTCACGTAAACTTTTTCTCGAATTTCTTCCAGTTTGAAAGCTTGTTCAAAATAATAACCAGAAAGATACATCTTTCGCCCAAAAATGTATACTTCAAATGTTCCGACATCGGTTTCAACTCAATATCTAATGCCTGCAAAATATAGGGTAATATTTTAATTTTCGAAGGAGTTAGGTTCAAGTCAAAATAAATAGAATAAATATTTTCCAACTCCCTAATTTCTTCGTCGTATTTCTCCAATTCCCTGCACAAATCATCGGATAAATTAGTTTCAACAAACTCATCTACTAAAGACTCATAAACGTCAATGAAACTAATATTTGCAACATTATTTGGATACTTCATCACCTTGTAAAACATCAAATTTAACAACCTCACCGTCAAATTCCATGGTAAGAATACCACTTCTAACGTCAATTTTAGTATGTGTCGTGCTTAGGAAGGGTGACCAAGAAAGATTTCGGAGGAAGAATTGGTTCGGTCATTTTTCATGTCGATGACATAGAAATTTACTGAAAAAATTAAATCATTTGCCTTAACCAGTACGTTCTCAAAGAGTCTTTCGGGATAAATGACGGATCTATCGGCGAGTTGGATTGTCACTCTTGCGTCCTTCAAAGGTTCTGCACTAAGTGAATTGTAAACGGAAAGCAACATAACATTTATGGAAGCACCAAGATCACATATAGCACGTTATACTCCTACCTTACCAATTTTACAAGGGATAGCAACACATACCATAATCCTTGTATTTAGGTGGAAGCTTACGTTGAAAAACGACTAAAATGTTTTCTCCCAAGTTTACCTTCTCATTACTGGTAAGCTTTCCTTTGTTTGTGCAAATGTCTTTCAAGAATCTGGCATATCGTAAAACCTTTTTAATCACATCAAGAAGAGGTATGTTTATCTTAACTTTACGAAACACATCAAGAATTTCTTTCTCCTCGGCTTCTTTGTCACGTTTAATTAATTTCAATGGAAAATGAGGTGGAATGGCATATGGTGAGTGGGAGGGTCTGTTTGAGCTTTCGATTCTTTTTTCTTTTCCTTAGACTCTACGCTATTTTTTTCTGGGATCTTGGTTTCAACTACAGTACGGCTTTGAAGGGTGATGGCACTGACATTTTGTCGCAGATTTTGTTTGACTGTATCACCTTTTGGAAGCTGCTGCTGACTGGACTGCCAGATTCTGCCACGTCAGATATCGTCATGCCTCAAGTCATGCCCATATGTCCACCCTTGATTCCAGAAAATAAAAAAATTGCAGAACATGCTATTTTAATGTTGTTTTCTGAAAATTGAAGTTCTACCCCAAAACAAATAAAAACAACCTAAATCATCAATATCAAATAATCAACAAAGAGTAATTAATGATAAAATAATAACAAAATAAAATACTCATTACAAATTCATATAACTATTTAAATTAAAAAGTCAAATCTAAGTACTAATTGAATGAAATAATTAAATATTAAATTAAACTTAAAAAAGCAGGTACCAAAATGTATATTTATCTTGCTTGTATTTATAAATGGAGGAGATAATTTCATGAAATGCTAAATCAGTCAATATCAAAATTATTAGTGATAAAGAAGTAAATAAGAAAAAGTAAAGGGCCATCTTAGCAAAATCAAAATATTCCCGAATAAACCTTTAACATCAAAAACCCCTGGCACCGCCGCTCGCCTCCTCACTTCACTGTCTTCGCTTTGCAAAGTTGAACGTTCCCATTGTTTTCCGTTCACAAATGTCAAACCCCGATTCGGTGCCCGACTTGACTCCACCTAATTCGAAACCCGGCCCGGAACACCAAAAGCCC
This sequence comes from Hibiscus mutabilis, assembly GCA_019671005.1. Lineage (NCBI taxonomy): Eukaryota > Viridiplantae > Streptophyta > Magnoliopsida > Malvales > Malvaceae > Hibiscus > Hibiscus mutabilis. Next base: position 57,068,926 of record CM033725.1, read on the forward strand.
TTCAACACCAACGAAATCGACGAGGAAGAAGATGGCGGCGGAGACGAAAACGACGTCGAAGACGATGAAGAGGACGAGGAAGAAGACGACGGCGTATTCGGAGGACCGAACCGGCGTAAACCTCAATCACGAGAGGCTAGGTTCCGTTCGGAGAAACTCAAAATGGACTCGCTGCTGCAGCGAATGAAAACCGGTCCGGTTTCGGTCCGCATCCACGACGTGATCATCAAAGGGAACACAAAAACCAAGGACCATATAATTGAAGCCGAGACGGAGGTGTTGAACAGCGTCGGCTCGATGCAGGAGCTGTTAAAAGCGTCGCAGATTGTGAATTTGCGGCTCCAAGCGCTTGAAATTTTTGATTCCGTGAAAATCACGCTCGATTCCGGCCCGCCCGAACTGCCTGGAACTGCTAATGTGATTATCGAGGTTGTTGAGACTGCCAGCCCGCTTTCGGGACAGATTGGAGCTTATACGAAAGCGGAGGTGAATTTCTTTTTCGATATGATTTTTTTGAATATTTTCTCCTCTAATTTGCTTGTTTTGATTTATATATGTTTGGCTGCTGAGAAATTGGGGGGAAATTAATTGCAATGCGGTTCTTCTATAGACATGGGTTAAATGGAGTATATGAATAGTTGGAATGGAATTTGGGTTTGAGTTTAATATGCTGAAATGAAAATGTGGTAAATTCTGGTTACTGAATTATTATAATGTGCTAATTAGCTATGTTACTTGGACTCTTACACGAATGTCCGATGTGGGTATGTTCAATTTTTCTGAAGTTATTTCTGTTGGATATAAGAATTGTCTAATACGGGTCGTAGCCCATATTCATCTCCAGATAGTACTTGAAGAAAATGAAGAGTCGGAGCAACATTGTTGATTAGATTTCCTGGAGAGGAACACTTTCGTTTAAGCTGACCTAGTATATGGATTAACACCAATGCAAATGAATGAGAATATCGTGAATTAGAGGATTTACATGGCTGCATTATTGATCTTTATTGAAGGTTTAGACGGATGAAAGAGTAGAAAAGATGCCCATTGAATAAGGTTGCATATATGTGCCGTCAAATAAGTTTTTTCCAATTTGATAATGAAGATGCATTTTGTTACATTTGTATGATATATATACCATGCATGATTAGTTATGCATTTAGTCTACATGTGACCAACCAAATGTGATATTGCAAATAAACTATAGACAATCATGGTCATAATATTTATACTAGCTTTGATATGGAAAGTTTTGTTCCTTTTGCCTTTTGGTTGCTTGTTTTCCGTGAATTTATAAGTATGCAACCTTGAATTTGAGCTTTTAAATTTGTAAAATGCTGTTGTAGGCTAGATCTTCCACAGTGGAAGGATCTCTCAAGTACAAAAATTTGTTTGGTTATGGGGATCTTTGGGATGGTTCATTGGCATATGGCTACGACCACTCAGCTGAATTAAGTGCTGGTGTGTATTTGCCAAGATTTAAAGGACTGGTTACTCCTGTCACAGCACGAGCATACTTACTATCCCAAGATTGGCTAAAGTTTTCTTCGTACAAAGAGCGATCAATGGGACTTTCTCTTGGATTATTTTCAAGTCAGCATCATGATGTGGCATATAATCTTGCATGGCGTACCTTAACTGATCCATCACAAATGTCATCGAGGTCCGTAAGGAGGCAGCTTGGCCATAATTTACTTTCTTCTTTGAAGTATACCTTCAAATTTGACAGGAGAAATTCGTCAATGCGGCCAACTCAGGGTTATGCTTTTGTTTCTAGTACTCAACTCGGTGGGCTTGTACCTGATAGTCGGAGCTTACGATTTCTTCGACAGGTATGAATTATGCATACTTGTTTACCCCACAAGCATTTTTTTGTCTTGTCTCACGATCGTGCATTTGTACGTGTTTGTCAGAATTGCTTTTTGTCATTCTTTTCCATTGATGTTCTGTGACAGGAATTTGATCTTCGTTATGCTGTTCCTCTCGGATTTTATCATGCTGCTCTTAATTTTGGGGTTTCTGGTGGTGTTGTCTTTCCATGGGGGAATGGGTTCTCAAGTAAACCGTTATCTCTGCCAGAAAGATTCTTCTTAGGTGGCAACATATCTCCAGTTTGTGCTTTAGGAGGGCCAACAGCATTATGGGGATTTAAGACAAGGGGATTGGGTCCTACAGAGCCAAAAAGACAAGTTAACGATGAAAATGCCAATCCTTCTGGCGTGGACTTTCTTGGAGGAGACCTTGCTGTCACTGCTTTGGCAGACCTTTCTTTTGATCTCCCATTTAGGTGGTTTAGAGAAAAAGGAATCCATGCTCATGTGTTTGCATGTGCTGGTAATGTCTCCAAGTTAACAGAGTACGAGTACCACAATTTCTCTGTTCAGAAGTTTTTAGAGTCTCTCCGAAGTTCAATAGGAGTTGGACTTGTTGTCCCTACGAGTTTATTCCGAATGGAGGTTTGTGATCTCTCTCTCTCTCTCTTGCCTTCAATCAGAGCAATTTATAGTTCCTTAGATGTTGGTGTTCTGTTTTATATGTTTCTACTGAATAATATATTATCAACTATTTTGGATGGATAAGCTGGGGTGGGGAATTTGAACTTAGGATAGTAGTACCTCCTTTCGGAGGTTAGTCGTGTGAGAAAGGGGCCATGATGGCCGGAGATGCAATGAATAATGGTGGTTTGTGTGTGATCGGTGGTTAGGGATTTGTTGTTTGAAGAAGATGAACATGATATTTTCCAGAGAGAACAATGTGTTTCTCTGTATTTTCGTATTATTCTTAATTATCAAATGTATACAAAGTAAGCCTTTAAATAGGCTGATATAGAGTTTTAATATAACTAAAACTATACTTTTATCTTTAATTTAAATAATACTTATTCCTAAATTAAATAAGACTTTTAGTAAACCTAAACTACTCATTAGGAATAAACTCTAATTACGCATTAAATAAAAACTCTTAACACTCCTCGTCAACTTACACTTCCCCTCAAGCTCTAACACTTCTCGGATAACTTACAAGTCAAATAAAAGTGTTGTAGAATATTTGACTGATCACATAGGTCCGGTTTGCCTTTCATCTCAACCGATGATATTCTTGTGGAAGAAATGTACACAGAAGTAGTCGAGATAGGTTGTTGAGGTCTGTTTTTGAACTTCCAGCATATAGATACAGAAAGGGTTGCCCAGTGAGTTGATAGCTATATATTCCATTTTTTCTCTGATTTTGTTGTTGACTGTTTTGTTTGTGTTGAGTTTCTTGATAAGAAAGATATGGTATAATTGGTCGATTTTATGTTATTTGTTCAAGTTCCGCATAGCACCGATGACTGTTAACTTTTTGCACTGTGCTTTCCATTATGTTTGTTTCATGTTATAACTAACACAAAATTTCCTCCTTTCTGGTCCAGCTTAACTACTGCTATATACTGAAGAAGTTCGATCATGATCGGGCAAAAACCGGTGTCTGGCTTACTTTTTCTGCTGCATCATAGAATTCTCAGACTTCATGATCACGTCCTGCTTGAATGAAAACCGGTGTTTAGCTTACTTCCTCTTGCACAAGACAGAGTTTCGGACTTTATATTGGTGACCAGCGGAATTTCAGAATCGATTCGATTTTGAAATGCGATTTTCTTAGTTGTTTAGTTGCTTTTCACCTGGAAAAACAGGTCAACATTCATCACAAATTGTATTTCATATTGCAGTTGCAACAATCTTGGCGGAAGCAACTTTGAAAGCCACATCTTTTTGTAACCCTGCATATACATTAGGTGCCATGGGTTGGTCTCAAAACATGAATCATCATTTGCTTATTTTCGATCGATATTCATCGCAATTGTTCTCGATAATATGTATTATACCCTCGGGCTCAACACAATTTTATCGAAAACATTTTGACGAGCGTAACTATTTTTTTGAAAATATTAGAACAAAGGGTCCTTTGAATCGAGTTTAATTTTTCTTGAAAATACACATTTGGATTTGAATATCTATAGGATAATTTAATTAATTAATTAATTATCTGACAAAAGCTTGATTTTGGGCTTGAAAGGCCCAATATTAGCTTAACCCAATAAAGTCCCAAAGTTCCGCTGCCTTTAGGCATTTTAGGGTTTTAAGCTTCTCTCTATATATAATCTCAAAGCCGGGGCTTTCAGTTCCCCACTCTCGTCGCTGCCTTTGAAGAAGAACGCAGAAGCAGTGGTTTTGATCTGCAGAAAAAGATCGATTCCGTAGCCTTTTCACCATGAGAGCTAAGGTGAAAACCTAACCACCCGAAGCATGATTTTCGATTTTGAAAATTTTCGATTGTTTTTTTGTTGAAATGATTTTTTTTTGCATTTGTTTTTGTAATTTTCAGTGGAAGAAGAAGCGTATGAGGAGGTTGAAGAGGAAGAGAAGAAAGATGAGGCAGAGATCTAAGTAATCTAATTCCTTAAGAAGCCAGTAATTTCGATCTTCTGTTCTTTAGATTTTGCGTTTGTTTGATGCATACTTACTTTTAAAAGGATTTGCTACCGTTTGGATCTTATTGAAACATGTTATTGAGATTTTGATTAAAATCTTATTGTTTTGGATGTCGGTTTTTCACATTTTTGTTTTGCATAAAGTTGCAATTACTTTGTTAATACGTAATTTTGGAAGATTATGGGTATAGATTGAATTTAGAGAAGCATATAGCTAGTGAATAGGCTAATCCGATAGCTTATTTCTACCCTTTTTGCCATGATTATGCAAGTTCTTATCGGCTGTGAAAAATCCGTAATCTAGATTACGGGTACATTTGCCGTATTGTAATGCTCGAATATAGTTGTCGGATACATGCATTTTTCCGGTATTGCTAATGCTCAAGTATAGTTATACTTGTCATATACGTGTATGTTTGGCTATTGCTATGCTATGCTCTGGTATAGTTCAAAATTGTGATACCCGCCATTGTTATGTCTGCAATAACATTAGTTACTTTGAAATTGAAGTTGCGGAGGAAGAAAATTAGTTATTTATAACTTAAATTTTATTTGTAATTTTTTCAAGTCTAGTTGTTTGAGTTTTGTTTAAATTTTGGTGGTTTCAATTTAAACAAATATAGTTATGTATATGTATATATTTTTGTTAGAGCCTCAAAAATTGAGATGAATATTCGAGACGTACCATACATGTAAATATTATATGTTGATTGTGGGTTTATATTTAACTAAACTCTAAACTATATTTAGAATATTTTGTAGTGAATATATTGATTAAAACAAACTTTATACATTAGACCTGCCTGTTTTGACTGTGAGGGATTTGGGATTGGGAATGCGGTTGGGACAAGGTAACGCTGTGGAGGTTGATGAAGAGGAGTGTCGTTTAGCTATAACGGGATCATGAATCGCTCAGATCTTACGATGGGAACGACGACTATAACAATTATGATAGTGGTTTAAAGTAGGGGAAAAAGCTTCAATACACAGACCGTGTAAATTTTAGTTTAAATGGTCTTTTTAATTTTAGAGTTTACATGGCTTTTTTAATTTTAGGGGTTATAATTGTAGTTTAAGGTTTAAATGTGAAGGGTTTAGGGTTTAGAATTTAAGGGTAAAATAAATTTTACACAGATTGTGTATTAAAGTTTTACCTTTAAAGTAATTGATGCAGTTTATTTGTATTTGTCATTCGTGTCTTGCGGATGCCTTTGGCAAAGCGAGGAGTAGATCGCTTGTCATGGTTCGAGGTGATTGAATAAATTTGGTGTGCAGTCGTGAATAGCTGCTGATATCTTGATCGTGTGGTTGTGTAACTCATGGCTATTTGCTGCTGCTGCTGCTGCGATCTGTGAGCTGATGTTTTCTTTTTTGATGAGCAACAATGGGTTAACAGGTGATTGGTCAAGGAAAGGTGCGATGCTTGTTGCGAGTGGCTCGAGAGTTTGGCGTCTTGCCTTAGGTTGCTGTTGCATGCAGTAATTTTGTAGTATGACCTTTTTTACGTTAATAAAGTCGTACTTTGTCGGGAAAAAATACATGATTCTCTCACAAAATTGTTAGGTTTCAAAACATCACTAGGTTCTTTTAACAGTAAAGAATAGTTTATTTTAGTAACAAATAATTTTATTTAACATGTTTTTCGCGTATCGTAAATAAAAATAACAAAATAGTGGATAAAATTCAAATTAGGTACTAATTTGGAATGATAAAATTCTTTAAGTATTAACTTAAGAGAAGGTGTATAATTTTTGAAAGTAAAAATTATTAAGTAACATGAAAGAAGGTATTTAGTTCAAATACCAAAAGCCATTTAAAGAGACTTCATGAAATTGAACTGGTTAGTTACGTTTGAGCCCATTGAAATAAAAATATCATTTGCATGGCTAAATTTTTTGAAATTAAATCAATATTAGAAAGATCGTATAAAAAAGATAAAATTTTAATACACAGATCGAGTAAAATTAACTTTATACAAGTATGTATATTTATATTGTAAAACTAAACTTTAAACTATATATTTTAAATTCTAAACTCTACAACCTAAACTTTAAACTAAAACTTTAACTCCTAAAACTATAAGACGTGTGCAAGTTAAAATTTATACGACACGTGTATCGAAGTTTTTTTTCTACAAGCACCCTAATTTTAGGGGTTAGAGAGTTAGTTTAAGGTTTAGGGATTTAGGTTTAGGGGTTTAAAATTTAGGGACTGTAGTTTGAACCTAGGGTTTAGAGGTTAGAATTTAGGTTTTAAGGTAATATAGTAGGGATTTAAGTTTTTACCTATAACCCATAAATTTTAACCCTAAACTCTAAATTCAAATCACAATCCCTAAATTTTAAGCACATAAACCTAAACACCTAAACTATGAACCCTAAATTAAACCTCTAACTCCTAAAATTAAACGCTTGTGGAAAAATAATGTTTTCACCACCAATGTATGGTATAATTACTCTTAAAAAAATGAAAACATAAAATTGAAGTCGTTACTAGGGCTTGAGCCTATCAAATTAAGAGCACTTTTCGGCTTTTTTATGAGATACAAAATTAAGAGAATTGACATTGTTCGGTGTGTGTAGTATTCGGTTTGTATTTTTCACTCAAGTGAAATAACTGGTTTATTTACTTATTGTTTAATTTAATTAATTTGTTACTATCCAATACATTTTTTGGATACTTACCTTTTATATTAACAACGTTTGTTTTCAATTTCTTGAAATTAATAGGATTTAAAAGACTTTCACACACATCTTCAATTTTGCTTATTAATATGCAATTCTATATATATATATATATATATATATATATATATATATATATATATCAAACTATTTTTCATTTTGAATAAAAAATATTAAGAATGATTATTAGTATCTAAACATAAAAGGATTCAAACATTGATAATTCGTTAAATTTAAACCAAAATCAAAATTTATGTACTATATTACTAACATCAGATTGATTGCTTTTGGGAATGGACAAGAATCAAATCAGGGGGGAAAATACATGTTCCAACATGTAGAAATCTGCTCCATTCTACCCGGCCAACAAATTCTACCAATAAAAAAGTAGCCCAAAAAAACATATATAAATCATAAACAATTTTTTTGTTTCAAATTAGAAAAAAATAATGAAGCGAAAGAAGAAACAATGAAAGTGTGAAGTGTTTTCATATATACTGCTGGGTTGGGCCGGGCCAATTCCAAGGACATCATACGAAAATTAATACAAATTACAAATATGCATTATATGATAAAGTTCCTCGGCTTACCTTTCTTGCCAGCAGCCAAAAAATGATTCTTTCTACAAAAAAATATATATTACAAATTAACAAATAACACAGCCAAAATATAATGAAATTGGCCTAATTGGAACTATGGAATCAAATGCTATTCTGGAATTCAACTCGGCTAAAAACTTTTTCAATCAAACAAACCTGTTGGGAGTTAATAACTGCTGCCCATAGGTGGCATGCCGTAAGGTGGCATTGGAGGCATTCCCATTCCTCCCACGGCTGGTGGCGGAGGTGCAAATCCACCACCCATCGTTGGTCCTCCCATACCCGGCATTGGCGGTGCAGGCAATGCAAGAGGTAGCAACTGAGCATACATGTTCTGCAACATAAGGTATTTATTTCCATCAGCCATAAGAACTTCGATCCCGTTGAAAATCTAGCTACTCCCACCATTTTCGAGAAAAAGGAGTTGGAGTTTCGGCTTTTTAGGTCATCATTACCTGTTGTGCAATGACTTCTTTCTCTTCTTGCTCTTTAGCCTTCACTTCTTTCTGAGCTTCAATCTTGTCCTTGATAAGATCATCAACTTTGCCAGTATATTCACGGATAAACTGTAAAATCAAAGACAATTACAAAAGGTTCAAACATAATAATCTCGATTTAAGAACTATATTGAAACAAAAAAAAAAAATCATGGTAAAATGAGAGGTTGCACTAAGGTCAACCATCGAAGCCTTTCAGCTAATAAAACCCCAACTAAATGATGAAATTGAAAGCAGTGGAGCACAGAAATCACCTGCAGCAGATATGGAAATGCGAAGTCGATCATATTGTTAATCCAGGCCAGCTCAAGAGCAACATCTGGTCGAACTAAGTCATAACAGACAAAGAGGCACGACGTGAAGCATTCCTTCTTGCCCTGTACATCACCGAAATTAAGTCCGATTCACAACAACAACCAACATTACAGTGATAATACCAGACGGAAAACCATCATAGTGCAAAACAAGTGTTATGTACTTATGTTAGCAACTGCTTGTACTTAGAGTCTATGTTACTCAGACTCAATGTGAGTGTGGGATACAAATATATACATTTATGTTTCTCTAAAATTTTCCATGTATTTGAAAATTGCCTAAAGGGAAATATCCCCATAACAATGTTCAAAAATACGTTTGACTCGGATACTGTAAGAAATATGAAGTGTAGAAAAACATAGCTTTGGTTTGCACCCTAAAGGAAAAAGTGGAAGAAAGCAAATTAACATGATTGGAGTAGTAGTTGGCCAATAAGGTATACCGCTTTATACCTCTGAGGTCCAAACAGATAACAACAATATCGCTATAAACCATCTATCAATCGGAAAATACTTTTTTCAATATTTACAAACAAGCTGAGTACCTGTTCAACGAAGTAAACAAGCAACTCCTCAGCAAGTTCACGTTCACCGGACTGTGAAGCTGTTTCCATTGCATCTCTGTAATGTTTGTCCTTCTTTGACAAGGCAATGGACTGCTTCCATCTCCCTGCCTTTTTGTAAATATATGCAGCAACACGCCTCATTTCAAGCAGCTCATGTTTCTCAATCTACACAAGCAATTTGGAAATAATATCAGAAACAAACCTAACAGTGAATCAATATATAAGAAAAACAGTATTTCACCTTTTGTGCAAGTCCGATCTGATCAAAATTATCATGCAAATCAATAGATTCTCTCAATCTATCATAATCTTCTTCCTCTACATAAATCTCATTCAATGCCTCGTTTACTGCGGACACATTGTTGCTCTGAACAGCAACCATGTAAGGCTTCACAAGCCGCAGATGACCAGCCTGAAATTCCAGAAGAAAATAATTGTGAACCCAAAATGTATTAATGTAATAATAGAGCAAGTCCATTTATTTCAATATTAGATTTTCTGCCAGAATGGAACCTTTCTCATAATGTCAACAACACGAGAGTGATCCACACGAAGCGCAAGCACATTCAGCATATCATTGATGAGATCAGGATGTTCTTGCAAGTAAAAATGGACAGCCTTATAATATAGCTCGACACTAGCAACTTTGACAATAATATCTTTGAACTGCATATGATCCCATGCATCAGGAGAGTGGTTCATCACAGTAGTTGCAGCATTATCGAACTCGTCATATTGGATATACAAATAGGTAAGTTCCTTCCAGTGTTGCTGCTCATCACAAGCCCTTATCAGTTTGGGAATATTGAGACGCGTAGAGAACAACTTAATGTGCTCCATAAGTTTCTCCGGGCGATATCTGGCATACAGGACTCCCAACTCAGTAAAGATACCCATGTGTGCACATTCCAATCCTAAACCACTCTCCATGAGAGAGATTAACTCATTGAAGCATCCTCTATTCTGATAGTATTCACTGACTTCTTCCAGGTCATCCACCTAAAATCAGCAAACATAATGGTCAAAATCATTGTGGACAATGGTATCCGACAGACAAACATAAGGAGAAGAAAAGAGGAACTGAATGCGCAATGAATTTATTGCTCCGGAGAATTGTAAGTCAACTTCAAAGTAAACTCACCTGTACAATAACATTAAGACCACATATCTGTGCCAATCGGAATTCCTCAGCATCAACACAAGCAAAGCAAACTTCCTTCCATGTCTTTGCACTGTTAGCTTTTCGTGCTGCATCAACAGCACCCTGGAATTGTTTAAGTCTCACAAGTGTAACAGCCAACTTGGCCCAGTTAGATATAAATGCAAATATGATTTTTGCAGCCTCATATAGTTCTTCATCGAACAACCGGTCACCAACATTTTGAAGATTAGCCACATTTGGCATGAGAATGAATTCTTCAATTTCACCCAGTCTATCAATCTTTGCATATGCATATATGAGTTCACTGTCCACCTTGGGCTCCTTGACCTTCTCTCTGACCATCAGAAGGTACCTCACCAGATCATGGTAGACATCAGCATCCTCAGATGCTCGGATAACTTCAAGGAAGTGAGTAGCATCACCTGCACGAATAAATGACTCAATGGCATCGCTCACAAGCCCTTCCCTCAGTTGTGCCTTCGCCACCTGACTCCAAACAGCATCTTCTTCAACTCGGAAGGCAAATTCCACTGCTCGATCAATGCTTCTAATGTTATCTAATAAAACGTTGACAGCCTGAACATTTAAGTTGAACTTTTTGAAAATTGCAAAAGCTTCTTCATACAGTTGAGCTTCCACAGCCACTTCTCCAACTGCAGGTCCATCAAAATTATCTAGCCTATTGATATAATCCATAACTCTCGATGGATCTGCCTTGATTGCTGTCAAAATAAGTAGATTTTGCAGATTGAAGTTCCCACTGAATGCAGAGTTTTGCAGCACGATCTTCTCGAGAAGCTCAATCAGTTCATGGGGCAAGTCAGCAGTCATAAAGGCTTTAACAGCTGCAGAGACTTGTTCTGGACTTTTGCTTTCTGGCAAAGCAGTCGACACAACCTGATCAATTAGATGTCTTCTATATTCATTATCAGGATTTAGAACCTTGTCCCAAAGATCAGCATCCATCCTCTCAACAACATACCTGTGATCAATGGATAATGACCAATAAGCCACTTAAAAACAAAGACCTGATATATTATCATACGTAACTAAAGGATTGCATACCTGGCCTGCAATTTGAACAATGAGTTCTTATTTGTGACATTGATAAGTTCATCATCGCATTGTCCTCTTCTGTAGGCCACAACTGCCAAGGTGGGATCACGTTTCTCACAGTACTTACCAACGACCCGGGAATCATAGTAAGGGTTAGTTGTGAGGAAGTGCTCTGGATTGTTATTGCTTTCAATGATGATTTTACCCAGAGCATTGTGGACATGCACATCTTGGCTGCCCTCACTCACAAGATGCTCCAAGAATTGTGTAAGCAAACGAAGTCGATTTCTGGAAACCGAATACCAAAAAATGAGAATCTTATAATAATATAAAGATGGAAAAAAGGACACAAGATCCGCTAAAAAATCACCTCTTCTCGCATTCCTCCACAAGGGGCTCAACTGGTAGCAAAGAACGGACAGAGAGAATGAGACCTTTAATAAAATCTTCAGGGCATTCATCATCTAGCAACTGCCCCACTACCAAAGGAGCATTCCCAGGGTTCACCTATCAGAAAACAAGATCACAATTACTCTAGTTAAAATTAAATTCATGCAGGCTGCAGCATGCCAGTAAATGTATCTAGTGGAGAATATCACATACCTTCTGAACATAACCTTCAATGTAACGGAGCATGTTATTTGTGTAGAGGTAGTGAGTGAGATCAGGGACAAACCCAGATCGATCACAAACATTAATCAGGGGTCTAGCATCAGGAAGCTTGGCTTCCATCAGGAAGTTCTTTGCCTTTTCAGCATCATAAAAGTTCGATTCCCTGGTTACCCGCTCAACCTCCTTTATTTGTCCAGTTTTAGCAGCAGCCTCAATATACTTAAAGTGTATATCAGGGTCCTCGCTGTCCCATAAGCGAAGTAACCAACATAGTTAGAAATAGCCTATCCTATGCCCAATGAAACAAAGGAAATTTCTTGTTTGTGCTTACCTTGAGCTTAAATAAGATCCCAGGAAAAAGTACAGTCCTTCGTATGACTTAAATTGCTCAAAAAGTTTTATGCAAGCCTCAACACCCAACTGCTCACAGTACTCCTTGGCAACCTGAAAAGCCATCTAGCTTAGCCTTCGGCCCTTGGTGATTTACTAAACATTATTAGAGTGCCATTATAGAACACTCTTTACCTGAACGATTATTTGAAGGTTGCCTCTTAGATTAACCTGCAGAAGGTCCTTCATGCACTCCAAAGCCCATTCTCGTGAAAGAGTGCCGAAAAATTCAACAAGAGCCTGAAAATAAAAATATTGAAAAAATATCAGGATATAGTAGTCTCTAATTTCACCAGGAAATAAAGATAGTGGACAACATGTACCTGCGGCTCAATAGCATGTGTATTCACGATGACACGCTTAATATCTGGCAACTCAGTATAATGCTGCAGAAAAGGATTAATTCAATCAATGAGATATTTAGAGTATAAAACCACAAAAAATGCGACTAGTACAAATCTTAATAAGATAATTACCTGCAGAGCTCGCACATAGAGACCAGCTTTCTCACAAAGTTGTGCAATTCGAGGGCGATCATAGTGACTGAACATTCCATTTGCTAAAATGGCATCAGCAACATTAGGAAACGTTACTAGATTGATTTCCAAAACCTGCACAGAAAAGAATGATATTTAACTACATATATTATTCTTTTTTAATGGGAAAAATACAGAGATTAGCTGAAACCAGCATATCAAAGAAATAACCTTTGTTTGTAGAAAAGCATGCTCTGGCAGATTTGGCTTCAAAACATCTAAAAGAAAAGCAGTAGCCTCCCGTATCAAGTTCCTCTGAGAAAAAGAAGAAACCCAAACAAAACAATATCATGTGTTCTGTATAGAGACGTAAGGTTTCACAACCAAATCGATAAACACCAGACCTGAAGAAAAAGGTCAGTAATAGTGTTGTAATCAACTGGGCAATCTCCCTCCATTTGAGACATCATCAATGCAAAATTAACAGCTCCCTGCAAGTAAAACAAGTGATAACCATTTGTCCAAGAAAACTACGCAGATGAAATCCCATAAAAAAGTTCATAATAATAGCTATTGTTTGGCAAACAATAAAAAAGGAATTTAGTGGAGAGATTTAATACAACTGACCATATTTATCAATTATTCATATGACCCACCTCAAACACTAAGAACTACAGAAAAGAGGAACAAACCTGTGGATCCGTACGAAGAATTGTTTGCAGAAGGAACAAATAGTCAGGAGAATATCCAACCTAAGGAAACGATTTAGTCATGAGTATTTGATGCAAGCATTCATAGGAATGTAAAAACACATGGGAGAAATGTTCCCATCTTGGTATGCTGTAAAAAAGATCACACATCAATCACACCAGAAAATGCCAACAAAAAGGAAAATGTGGCAATCACCTGCTTTGAGTAGATCAAGATTTTGTCAAACTCCCTCCGTTCTGCAAAAGCGGCAACAACTTTAGGAGTTGCCCTAGCTTTAATATATATTTTCAGTGCAAGATCATTATCCACAGTCTACAACAAAAGCAACAACTTTAGGTGTTGCCCTAACTTTAGACACAATTGAATAAGATACAAATACTATTCTATCCTGGTGAGCACAAATCAAACCTTCACAAGGTCTCCAAGTTCCTCACTACATTCCAATTTATCTTCAGCCAGCCAATTCTCTAGAAGATTCTTCTTGTTTTGGTTTACCACCAGTCGAGATAATTCCAATGACTCAAATGCATTAAGCTTCCCTTTTGTTAAAAGTGTACCAAAGTACTGCAACAGTGGTGGAGTCTGTCCAGCTTGCACAGGTACACTCTGCAGCATTCAGATAAATATTTGTCTGCCTCAGATAAAATCAACAAAAACATAAATACCAGAACCCACATAATAAAAAAAAGGAAAAGCAAATGTGACCTGAAACTTGGCAACTGTATCAGGTGTGCGAAGGATCCCCTGTGGAGATTCGGCCGCAAGCTCAGCAGCTTCTTTATACTTTGTCTGAGCAAACAACTCTTGAAAACGTTGGACAACCTGAGATATCCAAAACCACAGAATCAAGACCCTATTGTATACTGAAAGAACAAAGTTATGAAAACAAGGATCTAAATAAAATAACAGAAAAAATTGAATAACTTAGACTAGGTATTATTGTTAACAACATGCAGCAAAATATATGTCAAAAACAAAAACTAATCATGCAGTTCAAATGCAACAAAAAAAAACCCAATAATTGGCACTAAAATAAATCAATAAACAACAGGACAAAATATCTCCAATCTCAGCATTGTAGAAAGACTGAAGAAATCCCGTCCATGAAGAAACTAAACACAAAAAGTATAGCTCTTAGTTTATATATCAGGCTCTTGCTCCAAAATTGACATCCCATGCAAAGATCCACAAACCATAGACCAAGCTATACACAAATAAATCCACTTACCAGATTCTCTGCACCGGGAAGGTTTCCTCTTTTAGCCAGATTGACAGCAAGTTCCAAATTGTTCAACTGAAACAGAAAACAACCAGGAAAAGTTGTAAGCCTGCAGGTCTCACCATAGTGATACCAGCAAAAACAGAAAAGGCACAAAAACATACTTGGCCGCTAACAAATGGCACTATTGTTGCTTCATTTACAGTAGCCAGCAACACCTGACCTCGCCGGTTGATAGCATAAAACCCTCCTGCCGCAGAAGCTTCAGAGGTTAAAAAGATTGGGTCTGGGCTGATTCTATTTCTGTATACAGCAGTTGCCGTCTCTAGATCATAAACAAACAGCAGCCCAAGCTTGGTGATAACATAGATCAAACTATATTTATGTGATATCTGCCAATTAAAAGAAACTTGTCTTAGTGTAGACACAAAAACAAATTTTCGAAAGATTTCCCAACTATGTTACCTGGACTCAGGACACAGTGTAGGACACATCAGGTCTCAAAACTACTGACACGGAACAGTCCAAAATTTGAGCACAGGTACTTTGAACACCTCTTTTAACAATATAAATTTTCAAAATAAAATAATAAAAAATATATTAATCTATTTTTTGGATTGAATTAATACATTAAATTAAAAATATTTTGAGCCTTTAAATTTGAACACAGGTACTTTATATACTTTTTTATTTTATTCATTTTACAGATTTTACTTTACTTTTTATTTTCATAACTATTTTCTCTCCCTTGGTTTTTGAGATTTTGATCTAATCTATTTTTTCTCTTTCATCATCTTTCTTCATCCTGTGTCCACAGGTTTTTGCTGGGCCTGATCCGTATCCGTGTCAAAATCAGAGCCGGATCATGTAGACATGGTTACAGCACCCCAAAGTGCCAATTCCGGGTAACATAGGTTACCAAGAAAGTGTTCAAAATCAAGGAAACTATGCTACCTGCATCGCGACTGGAAAATCATCTTGAAAATCTGGTGGGAAGAATAGATCTGCCTGCTTCTTTGAAAATGATGGCCTACCTGCCATATTAGATGTTCTGTTAAAATATTTGGATTCGAATAGACTGAGGGACAAAACACAATCTTGGATTACCGAACTAAACCCCCACAGATTTATAAAGTAGCGTCCAAACCAACTGGTCTAGCAAAAGCTAAAAGTACTTTCTGATTGTACTCTTGATTATTCAACTACTTGAAGCCTGAAGGGGAAATGGCAAATTCTTTTATTTTTTTAAATTTTATTTTTCATTTCTGTGTTTGTGCAGAAAGACCTTCAGTATCTCTGCATACATAACAAACTAACAATGAGATAACAAAAGTATAACAGACAGCTGACCTGGCTGAGCACCAAGCTCAATTACATGCAACTTTGACACAATCTGGCCAGCATTAAAACTCTTGGTAGCAAAAGAAATAAGAATGGAAGGATTCTCGTTTCCAGGAACCTGCTCAGCACAAACATGCATATACAATAAGTAGCAAGTTAGATTCAGAGTATAATAATATCTAGGGAAGGAAGTTCAAGAAATCCCCTTGCCTTAAATTGCGCAAATGAAGCAGCATGTGCTTCAAGAGCTTGACTACGCTGCTGATCAACAGAGAAAAGTTGCATGTTCCCCTTCACCAATTGTGGCTTCTAAAAGAGACAAGACAGGGATCAAAATCAGAATTATATAGTAGTGGCAAAACAATTTTCTAAAGAGAGAATTTCATAACTAATAATGATTATGCAACGAACTATTCTGACAGTATAGAGACAAACGGGGAAAAGAAAAAGGCAAAGAAAAGTAAAAAAAAGGGTTAGAGGGATGCAAATCCTAGAGGACGCTGTAAGAGAAAATAAATCACCTATATGCTCAGAGTTCGCTTTAGTAGTTTGAATTATGTACCACACAACAACCACAAACAGCTAGATCTATCTAGGCCTAGTTAGCTTAAGGAAATGTTTAGAATATATTATTTCAAAAGTTATGTTTTTTGGCATAAAACAAATTTTACTTGCATGTTGCAATTTTCAAATTCCAAAAACTTAATACAAATGAAGCAGCAATGCCTTCTTCAAAAAGAAAAAAAAACACCAGATACCTCAGGTGCACCAGGGGCAATTCCAATCAAAACCAACCACTTCTCGGAAGGGTCGCATTTATAGTTTATTATCTGGTTGTTGACTAAATTAGCTGTTCTCTCAAACATCTTAATTGGTTCAGAATCACCTGAAAGGAATTCGATGCAATGAGACACATAATAAAAAGTATTATATAATAGATAAAAGTACATTCAAATTAGACCAACTTTTTAGAACTGAACAAAACACATCTGCATGTGGTACTAGATAAGCTAATAACTTCTTACCTTCAATTGACCAATGATACACGGAGGTCTGTGTGATGAGACCAAGCATTTTTACACTAATCCATTTCCAGAATACAACCTGGACATGAACCAAGGACATTAGCTAAGCTCATGCGATCAAGTTCACTATTACAGAAAAATATAGAATGTGGAGGCAGACAGCTAATGACGAACCATTACAAAAAAATAAAATAAAATAAAAAAAGAGAGACAATAAATGAATTTACTGGTTCAGGCATCTGATGCGATTTAATTTTTGCTTTCATCTCTATGTTAAATATCTGCAAGTGGTCTTGAGTTGTTCCCGGTAGTTGAGCTACAAAAGCAATGTCATTTCCATGAGCATAAAGCATAGAGAGATAATAAAAACTATAGAAGGCATAAAATTAGTAGTATAGATATTTAATCTACTTCTCCCCCTTAATTACTTTCATTAAAGGATTATAAGTACTTCTTGGCTTGCACTTCAACAATATTTTTCTTGTCTCACTGGATCAAGTCGAAATAAATTCCACTATAAGTGGATGATCACACTCAGCAGCACAGAGCAAATGTTCTCGGTAAACTAAACAAATTGATGTGCAAGTACACCCAAACAATATACGATAGAAAATAGAGCAGAAAGCATTGATTACTACAAATACCATTGTTCACACAAAACCATAAGCAGGGACCTAGCAGTTAATAGGTATGGCATAGCATTCATTTGTTCATTTTAGAAAGCAAAGATCAAGTAGCAAACATTAGACAAAAAAAGCTTCATTGCCATTTCAAGCAATTTTTTAGGCAACAAGGACTCGATAGACTGCAAGTTCATAACTCTAAGGAAAACAAATAAATATACAGCCCACTAATCAACACCAAAAATGCTGAATAACCAGGATCAATTAAAGACATATTTATTGTGCTCCAATATAAGTAACTATTAATCTCTGGTAGTTAAGGAAACTGACCTTTCAAAGCGAGGATTCTTGAATTGGGATTCATAAGAGCAGAGTCCGCTGTAATAGGCCTTCTCAAGGGCTGCATCGGCATGCTCATGTCGATGATCACAACACTATTCTGCGGAGCGGTTTCTCTCACACAAATATACTTATCAGATTCCATAGTTACGTTCGTGAATGTGATAAATTGAGGATTAATACCAACGCTCGGCAACTGCAAACAGACATCATTCAGATCACTAAAAATTCTAACTATTTCAAAACGTAAATACCAACTTCCAAATAGATCTAAGCAATTTTTACAGATATCAGATCTGAAAAAGTTCATGAAGTATTCGATTAAGCTTGCAAACCGATCATTAACTATAATTCAGCTGAATTTTCTATAAAAATAACCGATTGAACCGAATACGAAAAGTGAGGAAAATGAGACTGAAACGACAAGACTTACAGTTAAAACCTCCTTCATGGCGATGGGAGCGTTCGCGGCCGCCATGGTGGCTCAGATCGAAGGATGCAAGATTGACGAATCAGGAGAGGATCCAACGGCTGAGATTGGATCTTTCAATCGCGAGTCAAAACGCTGAGAAAGAGACTAGAGAATAAAAAAAACTGTTCAAAGAGATCTGAAACAGAAAAGTTAGAACATTTGAAAAGAGAAAAAGTGAAAGAACAAAGAGAAACAGAGGAGAGATCCAATCTAAGGCACTGGAGAATGAGGGAAAGACGAGTAAAAAAAATGTGCCTTAGCGTGCGCATTTGCTAGTTCTTGGATTTTAGATGTTGGATCCGGGTAATAACCCGATCCAAGTTCATTTTTAAAAAAAAAAACATTATAATTTTTCGTCCTTTTTAATTAAATTCGAACAGAATCTCTTAATTTTTAATGTAAAAATAAAATATTTAAACTCAACGAGTGGTCTTAGTAAAAAAAATATATAATATTTATCTTAAAAGACTTGTGTTCAGTTATTTTGTCTGTAAAATATATGTGTATTGTCAAAAAATTAAAAATATACATAAATAAATAATAATTTATAATCATCTTTAAACTATTTAAAAAATATGTAAACAAAGTTACGTCAACATAGAGTGATCTAAATTAAGTAAATAAATTTCCGGCAATTATAGTTTACTTTTTCAGTTTATAGTTATTTTTATTGCGACCACTTCGATAAATCATTTGTCAGATAAATATAAGGCATAATGTTAAAAAAAATTCAAAGTTTGCTTGAATAGTTATTTTGGCCATTATTATTTTTTTGGAGCGATTTAACTCTCAACGTTTTATTTGAGTCAAAATGACCCCTCTGCGAATGAATATTGTTAAAAAATTGACTTAACCGAATAATAAGTCAGCATAAAAAATTATTTTATGTTTTATATAATTTTATAAAATTATATTTTGACTGGCGTAATATTTTTCAAGTCAACACATTTATCTATATGATATTGTCATGTCAGCGTGCATTGTCATATAAGTTTGTCTTGTCATTTCAAGTTATTTACCGTAGTTGACTGACAGTTTTCATCCGCAGAGGACCACTTTAATCCAAAATAAAAGGTTGAGTGTTGAATTACTCCCAAAAATATATGAGTTAAAATAACTATTTAGTTAAACGTTTAGAACATTTTTGACTTTATGCCCAAAAATAACACTAACAAATTATATTTTATTTTTAATCGCAACTACAAATAAACTTAAATTAAAAATTAAATATGGATTCCAGCTTATTTTTCATTAGATAAATGAACTTAATCAAAAATTTCAAACAATTCAATTTCCATATCCATTAAAATTTGAATTTTAAAAATAAACTTAATTTGATTTAAACCAAAATTTTGAGTTCAAATTTCTTTCAAACTCGAATTACACCATGAGTTAGAGTATACGTAATAAAGCTTAAGCAAGAAGAGAGGAAAATCAAATTTTTTTATCTAAATAACAGAGAGAAACGAGTTTTTAAGTATGATAAATAAAAGGGTAAATTACACAAAATATCATCAAACTCTTAGGCATGTATTGATTATATTATTAAACTAAAAATCGATACTATTTTACTATTGAACTTTAGTTTAGGCTTTAATTATACTACTAGGCCGTTAAAATTCCTCCACGTCATAGCAAGCGGACCATTAAGATCCTACCACATCATCGATTTTAAGGGCCTAATTGTATAATTGAAATCTAAACTAAAGTTTAATAGTAAAATAATATCAATTATTAAAATTCAGTGGTAAAATAGTATCAATTTAATGGTATAATCGATATAAAACCTAAAGTCTAGCTATATATGATGTACCCTAGATAAAATACGAAAAAGATAAAAATATATTTATAGTAATATTATTATATTAATTAATATTTTTTAAAAATAATTTCCTTTTCAACTATGTTGGTATTTTTTGGGTGAAAAGGTATTATTTCATCCCGACACAACTATACACAAGAGAAATACTAATATGTGTCTTATTAAAAATTTCCATAAACCTAAATGGAGGAAAAGAATACGCATGTTAATATTAGAAGAGTACTCATATTACTATCAAAAGAAGTCAATGGGATAGCCCGGCATAAACATAAGAGTAAATTATATAAATCATCATTGAACTTTGATCTTTGACTTATTTTGGTCACTAAATTTTATACATTGATTTATTTTGATCACTCAATGTTATTTTATTAATTTTTTAGTCTGACTTGATATATTTTATTATTATTAAATATAAAAATTAATTTAAAATAAAAATAAAAATGAAATTATATTTTATTATTATTTAATACAAAATTAATTTAAAATCAAAAATAAAACCCCGGATTATACTCAGTCTCTAATCGGCAAACCTCAAAACTCTTTCCTTCACTGTCACCGGCCACACTTTTCACCGGTCATCATCACTGGCCACACCCCTCACCACCGTTCACTGCTCCTTGTAAAGGTCCCTTTGGCACACCTCTAGCCAGGTTGCTGCAATTTTCCATTGAAGCTTTTAGCCCCAGTTGGTTCACCGAGCTTTTTACTAACCAAAACAACCGTACCTTTATCTATTTTCTTTCATTTTTTTATCCCTATGTGTTAATTTGTTTGTTGACAAAACCTTCTTTTGTTTCTCATCTGGGACTGTTGCCACTAATATTTGTCACTGCACGCTGCTCCTTTGTAGCTGTTGTTTCTGTTGCTCAACCTACTGCTGTCGGTAGTTGTTGGCTTTTCCAACTTCCATTGTTGCTTCAATTTTCATTTGTTACCTGCTAAAGGCTATTGCTCACTTTCTATGTTCTGCCTAGGTGCTTTTAAAATTTGCTGCAAACCCCAAATCATATTTTGGTATGACTTGGGATTTCACTATCAATCTACGGCTGCTATGTAGTTGAGGATGATGACCTTTTCAAAGAGTAGTGAACAGTAGTAAGAGGTGTGACCGATAAGGGTGACTGACGAAGAGTGTGGCCAGTAGAAACGAAGGGAAAAATTTTTTAGTTTGTAAAATTAGGCATGGTTTGAGGTTCTATTTTTAAATTATTTTTGTACTAAATAATAATAAAAAATAATTTCAGTTTTATTTTAAGTTATTTTTTATATTTAATAATAATAAAATATGTCAAGTTAGACCAAAATATTAATAAAATAATATTGAGTGATCAAAACAGGTTAATGAATAAAGTTCATGAATAAATTGATCATTTTGAAAGTTTAATGACCAAAATAGGTCAAAAAACAAAGTTCGATAATATTTTTATACTTTACCCTAAACATAAACTGCAAAACTATAAAATCTGACTATGACCAAGATCCTCATGTAGTAACGGACCAATCTAAACTGGGGCCAACGCATAATAAGAAATTGCCAAACTATCAACTACTGCACACCTAGCTAACATATTCGTCAATTTATTCTTATCATGCCGAATATGTTGCACACGCACCATCCAGTCGCGATTTCAGAGCTCATCCAGATGCCAATAAAAAAAGACTCACTGAAATCATCACATAATATGTGAATTGTCTCCAAGCTATCTAATTCAAGAATAACCTGTCAAAAACTTACCTCCCAAACATATAGAAGCTCATACTAAGCAACCTAAAATTTAGCATCCAGCACCGAACAAATACTGATAAATTCTACGAAATTAAAGCACCGCTCACCGATGTTTTTACGTGTCACACCTTCACACATAGTATAACCCGTCAGTATTGACTTTGATCCATTGTTGCGGTGGGGAACTTCACTGAAAATTGGTCCTACACCCTAAATCACTTCTACGATGAAACACACGGGTCACCTCCATAACTCGAATAATACCTCAACAAGATGTTTGCTTCGCTCTACAATTGACCCGCGCCTAACAATGGGATTGTTGAAAACGTGAGCGTTACGGCCGAGCTACAAATTTCACACCATGTAACCAAACAACATGTATCAATTCTCCTTGTTGTGGCCAACGTTAGCTGAACCAAACAAGTTAGCTACTAACCACTCACGGATCTCCATGAATAGAAAGGAGTTCAATTTAGCCGGTTGCACCACCTCTGTCCAAGCTTAGAATGCCGGTGGACACCGTTGGAGCACATGATCTATATCTTCAGTAGAGGCACTACATACTAAGCAATTACGATCTGTTGTGAAACGACGACGACTCCTCTTTATGTTAGTCATTAATTTATTGCAACACACAAGCCAAAAAAATACTTTCGCGACAAACTATGAAATTTGTAAATAATGGAGCAAATAGGGTCCCGGGGCTATTAGTAACGCCGATTCAATTAAAGATTTTACAATGAATTGAATTTTATCACACTTATGATGTGAAAAAAATATAAATATTTTGTATATACTTTGTTACCAAATTAATTTTAAAAAATATGGGTAAAGTGCATAAATGGTAACTGAATTTTGTTAAAAATTTTAAAACGGTAATTAAACTTTCAAAAGTTACCGAATAAGAATTAAACTTTATGTTTTGTTACAAAATGATCACTCGACCGTTAAAATACGTTAAGTGGATAACGTTGTAATTACAAACATTTGAATAATAACATATTTACTCTTATATATTTATAAATTCAATCAATTTAATCTTAATTTTGAATAAAAACTCATAAAATTATCATCAATATCGAATATATAAAATCTTTCATGCCCATCATGCTCAAGACAGGTATTGACCAAAAGAAACAAAGAAACAAGTACAATAACTGATGTTAGAACCGAAATCAGTCACTAACAACCTTGCCATTGTCCAAGGTATTTAGAATATACTATATGTGTATGATTATGACATATCTCACATCTTGAAAGAATTTTTAAAGCAAATTGCAGAAAGTGAATATTTGAATAGGTATATGAAATGCTAAAAGATGCTGGGGTAAAATATAAATGTTAAAAGGGAAAAGTATAACTTGATAATTATTTACATGGGTCTGTCCTTATTTAAACTTTAAATTAAATCTTTTAACCTAAAATACATGTTGATTAAATATTTTCTCAATAAACATTGTATGTGTTGTTTATAATTTTAATTCTTTATTTTTATAGTTTAACCATTAGTATCTAATTTATTGGTTGATTAAAACATATCAAGTTTTGTAGATATTCGATATGAGGACATCTTTTTCAATCTATTTTTTCATTCACAACATTAAAAATTAAATCCTTGTTCTTACTTAAAAGACTTAATATTTTATCTTGTTAGACCAATTAATATTAAACAATAAATTCGTAAAATAACGATTTAATGTTGTTGTCGATAGCTTCTAATTTCGAAATCATGGAGTAGTTCCGATGCATGGAATAACAAAACTCGTGTCATTCTATTCTCCGACGGTGACCTACGTGTACTCAAACTCGTTCCCTAAGCTCGCCAGACAAGACAACCCCACCGCGTGGATTCCCGACGGTGACCTGACAACCGTCACCGATTAAACCCAACCAATATATATTATTTGGCGTCGTAGTTCGGACTTCGGACCCACCAACCAAACCAATATACTTATAATTAGGAAAC
Source organism: Hibiscus mutabilis (assembly GCA_019671005.1). Classification (NCBI taxonomy): domain Eukaryota; kingdom Viridiplantae; phylum Streptophyta; class Magnoliopsida; order Malvales; family Malvaceae; genus Hibiscus; species Hibiscus mutabilis. Next base: position 57,093,000 of record CM033725.1, read on the forward strand.
AAGAAGAAGAAGAAGAAACCATGGCTTCCCAACAGGAAAGAGAGGAGCTCGATCGCAGGGCAAGGCAAGGAGAGACCGTTGTTCCCGGTGGAACCGGTGGCAAAAGCCTTGAAGCTCAACAACACCTTGCTGAAGGTAAAATTGATTGATTACTAATTAAAATAAATTTATACTTAAATTTGAGTTGATATTTAACATTTAGATCAACAGCTAAGTTGATGAACATATTTATGGACTTGAAAATGATATTGTAAGCAATACAAATTAAAGAAAATTTTGAACTTCAATTAACTCTTGTTCTTATCGGTGTCTTTTGATGTAATGGTGGTGGTGGCGGCGGCTAAGGGAGGAGCCGGGGAGGGCAGGCGAGGAAGGAGCAGATAGGGACGGAAGGGTACCAAGAAATGGGTCGTAAAGGTGGGTTGAGCACCGTCAATAAGTCCGGCGGAGGAGGGGATCATGATCGATGAGAACAAGTTTACTACAAGGCAGAGGGGATAAATCCAACCTTTTTTTTAGTGGAAATGCTGATTTTTAGGGCTAAGCTATATTACAAGGATGTTTATCAGTCTATTTTACTGTGTTTTTTCTTTCAAGTTGGTGGGAAACGGAGACGTTTGATAAGCGAACACTCTACTATCTGAGCTATATCCCGACCTCTCCTTCTTTATAAGAATACATTTAGAATATTTAGAATATTTAGAACAATCCTCTATTAGAGATGGTAATAGGGTAAAGAGGTTATTTTTTGTGTTTTAAGATTATTTCACTTAATATGTCTTATTAATAAAATTAACAATTTTTACAAAATGAAATTTTTTAGTTTTCCAACAAAATAAAATTTAATTTTTTAAAGATTAAATTATCGTTTTAATTATTTTATATTACATCTCTCACAATTTTTTTTAAAACACGAAAATAGTTTTTTTTTTGAAAGAAGAGAAGTTATATGCTATCGCTTGCTTTTACGTTTCTAATTTTGATCCGATGATTTATAAAAGATTAGATGAGATTTGAATATTTGCAAGTTCAAAGGTCGATATGATTTTTGAATATAAAGTTGAACATGAGATTTATGATATGAAATGATTAAATCAATTTTTTAAGTTTGTTTTGATCCATCTTTAACCTAAGGATTGAAGAATATATGTTTAAGAAGGAAGCACCGAGTAAATGATATCTTTTTCTTATGCCACCATCTGCTCTTGTTGTTCTATGTACATTTGCTCCGCCCATGCCGCTGCAGTTGTGATGCGGTTCCGGCTGGCATCATGTCTGGTGGATATCTCTCATCCATCAACTGGTTTTCAGTCCCGAGTAACATCATTTTCAAATCAAAATCTCGAGCACTAGAAGCAGTCTTCGAGCGGCTACCAGGCAGCCTCAACGCAGGGGTTGAGGCTAATTTTGTTTTCCATGCTTCGGAGACGAAGAGGCCACTACAGGAGACATGGGTAGTGTTAAAACAGTAGGTGTAATCACTGATTTTTATCAGATTTTATTATTATTATTATTATTATTATTATTATTATTAAAATTTAAAAAATAGATCAACAAATAAATAGGCCCATTTGAATTAAAATCAGCTTGAGTCTAATTACAAGCCAAAAATAATAACAATATTATATAGGCCCGTTTAGCCCATTTGAAAAAAAAACCTAACGTAACCTTCTTTTTTGTCTTTTGTGCGGTCTAATTTCGATCGTCGGATCAGATCTGATTTAACGGGTCAGATCAAGCTCAAGTAACCATCTAGCTTCTCCACGCGCGCATAAGGTGCACGCCTGATGCTCCAATTTTTTTACGCGTCCATGCGCTCGATGTCTCATCTCTTCCGTCTACATGGTGCGACCATCGAAGATTACGCTGCAATCGTATGACCGATGTTCTCTCTCAACTACCGTACAAAGAAAAATATTAAAAAATAAGAAAAACATCAGATCAAGCATCATCAACAGTCTATTCTATTAATGTTGATTATGACTGTATTAAAAAAAATTAGATAAAAAATAATGTAATCAAACCAATGTACTTAGATTTTAAAATCAATACAAGCAGGAAAAAAACTTCAGAGGTAAAAAAGAATTTTTATCTTATTTTCAGTTTGAATCAAATAAGAAAAAAAAATTGAGACTATTTTTTTGGTCTTCGGATGGCCGTCACTGGCCAAAAATTTATTTTCGATGACAGATGATACTCGTCGGACTAATGATATGAAGTTCACATATTCTTGTTTACTTAAACGGTTTTGAAATGAAAAGATAGTTTTTATCTTTGTTTTTACATATCTAAGATGAGTAAGGCTTTATTTCAAGAAACCAGTTTCGTTTTCGATTCTGGAATGAAGAGATAGAGTTTTTAGGGTTTTTTTTTTAAAATCGTCGATGCCCATGCGGCGGCTAACAACATTTAAAGGTGGCAGCGAAGTCGCTAAATTCTGAGAAGAGAGGTAGAATTTTATGAACTCTTTTAGAGGATTCTTTTCCTTTTTTGTATAACCCGGTTAAAAATGAAATGATAAAAAAAATTATTTTATATACTTGGCCCCCTTATAAACATGGGTTTATTTCGTTATAAGTCTCTCCTACATAAATTAATAGCAGCGTGCAGACCTCTGCCTTTGGTAATTGCTCCGGTACCCTTCAGCATGGGAAAATTATTTCCGCGGTCCTCCTAAATTTTTAAAAGATTTTAATTTAGTCTTTTGTTTTGAATTCGGTCCGAAGACCAGTGGGTTAATTGCCCATTCAATCCCCGTCCTTTGTTTATTTCATTCAATTTGATGCTTAATTATGTTCTGTTTTTTTTTATTTATTTATGTGTTTTGTTACTTTATTGTTTTTGCTTAATATTTGTTTATCCTTGTTTTCGATCTTGCCTTTGGATAATATGTAAGCATCTCGTATATATATGTTTTCTTATATTCATCGTATTACAGTTAATTTTATATGGGTAATATGTTTTATATATATATATATATATTTGTTTATATTCGTATGTATATAATATGCATATACATATATTTCCAGTATATGTCACATTGTATATATGTATGTTTTTTATAATTTGTAATGTTTGCTATTTGATTTCGTACCTTGATTCTCGTATGTAGCATTGTTATTAGAATTTAGTATATATGTTTATTTGAGCTAATGTTTGTGTATTTATTTTGACGGTATCTTATATTTATTTGTTCATGCATAGTTAAAATTGTCATATTTATTTCCTTGCATTAGTTTAGTTTAGTTTTCGAGGCCTCGATATCTTAGTGGGAGTGTCGTCCCGAGTCTTTGGGCGTCATCTCCTTTGGTTATCGCGGATTGCAAGTTAGGTTGTTCGAATCACATGCTCATGCATTCATGAATTTTTAGAGATTAAATATTAGATTAAACCGAATTTCATTTTTTTCTTAATAAATACGATATGAACCCTTATGTACTAATTTTAGGGCGTGGTGGGGGTGCGAAACTTTTTCGACTTGTAACCGACTCCCGAATTCATTTTTAATCTCTGATTTATTTTTTGATGTTCGATTTACCTTATCCAAGTGACCGGTGATAACTCCAAATTTTATTTTAAAAATACAAGCTCTTTTCAAAATTTTCCCTTCAATCAAATTTTATTAAAAGTGAGATACTTTGATAATTTTTAGTCGCTACAGTAGGCATCCGCAAGGACGATGAACCGAATGCTAGAGGGCTCAAAGTCATCATATCTACTGCATTCACTGCAGAAGACCTCGGAGATGGCATCGCAGACCTGTAATCAGATCCGCCATTCCAAAACATGAAAAACAAACACGAGTATAAAGCCTATGCATCATCCATTTGTTCCCGGTGGAACCATGGCTTCCCAACAGGAAAGAGAGGAGCTCGATCTAGGGCAAGGGAAGGCAAGGAGAGACCCATGTTCCCGGTGGAACCGGTGGCAAAAGCCTTGAAGCTCAACAACACCTTGCTGAAGGTAAAATTGATTAATTACTAATTAAAATAAATTTATAATTAAATTTGAGTTGATATTTAACATTTAGATCAACAGCTAAGTTGATGAACATATTTATGGACTTGAAAATGATTATTGTAAGCAATACAAATTATAGAAAATTTTGAACTTCAATTAACTCTTGTTTTTATCGGTGTCTTTTGATATAATGGTGGTGGTGGCGGCGGCTAAGGGAGGAGCCGGGGAGGGCAGGTGACTGGTGAGGAAGGAGCAGATAGGGACAGAAGGGTACCAAGAAATGGGTCGTAAAGGTGAGCTGAGCACCGCAATGAGTCCGGCGGGGAACGTGCGGAGGAGGGGATCATGATCGATGAGAACAAGTTTAGGGATAAATCCAGCCTTTTTATTACAAGGATGTTTATCAGTTTTTTAGTCTATTTTAGATGTTTTTAGAAGAAAAAAGTGAAACTGTGGAGATGTGGGGTATCGGTCCCCGTACTTCTCGCATGCTAAGCGAGCGCTCTACCATCTGAGCTACATCCCCAACTTGATGCTTGTTATTTAAAAAAGTCTTTTGTTACAGATGGTAATAGAATGAAGCGAAGAAGTTATATGCTATTGCTGGCTCTTACGTACACCCAATTTCTATGATTATTCTAATTTTGATCCGATGATTTTAATAAAAGAAGATAAAGTGAATTAGAAGGGTTTGAAAATTTGCGAGTTCAAAGGTCAATATGATTTTTGGGTACAAAGGTGAACATGAGATTTATGAATATGAAATGATTAAAATCAATTTCTAAGTTTGTTTTGATCTATCTTTTACCTATGGATTCAAGAATATATGTTTAAGAAGGAAGCAAAGAGCAAAGGAAATCTTTTTATTATGCCACCATCTGCTCTTGTTGTTCTTCTATGTACATTTGCTCCACCCATTGGGCACGGTGGCATCCTTTCTCGACTTAACCGCTACTGTAATGCCGTTGTAGTTGTGATTAGGAGTGTGCATTTTCGGATACAAATATTATCTAATCCGAAATTTTCGGATATCCAAATTTTCAGATAATCAAAATAACGATCCGTATCTAATCTAAAAAAATCGGATTTCCGAATTTTCGGATAAGATTAAAGTTATTTCCCCATTTCCTTTCAGTTATAGGAAAAGTACAAAAAAAAATTAAAGTTTATACGATCGGGGCTTCAGAGTTCAATATGTATACAGTTTATAGTCTTTCTCACTATTTGAACAGAGAAGTAAAAAACATTGTTCAAGAATGTGGTGACACAATGATTGGAAATTTACATTTAAGAGGAATAACTAGTAAGTGGTGGGGAGAAGAAGAGACTTAACAATAATATTGCGTAAATACAATAGAAACACACAGTCAGAACAATACATAAATACAAGTTAATACAAGCTTACCCGATATTCAAACGGAGGTTACTGGCTCGTCATAAATCGAGAGCTAAGAGAGGAGGACCAGAGTGTGGGAGTTGTGGGAAAGGAGGGCGAGTCACCGGAGGAGTAAGGCGTGAGGCCGTGAGCACAAAGCAGCCCAACATCAGTGAAATTGTGACGCGTGAGGACGTAAGGGCGTGAGCACTTGCTGGATCGATGGAGGTTGCCGGAGTGGGGCGCGAGAGAGAGGAGAATCAGTGGCGTTCAACGGAGGAATGAGGCTTGTAGCGTGAGTTGAGCAGGTCACATACAAGTACCTCTAGAATTGCAATGTAAACGTAAGTAAGCAGGTCACATGCAAGCACCTTTAGAATTGTCGTTTAATGTGAATACAACTAAGCATGTCAATTGCAATGTGATGTAAGCAAGCATGACATATGCAAGAACCTTCTCAATAGTCACACCTCCAAGCTTGTGTGACCATAAACATGTTACATGGTAGAGGCGGCTCTTCTTTGGGGGTTGAAACAAGACCAAATAAATCAAATTTTGTCATGAACAAATTGCCTCAGCCAAATTGCCTTGAAAAAGTTGCTGGAACTTTAGCCGTGCACATGGCCGAGCCCTTGGCTAGGCTCGTATCATGTTGAAGCCGTAGGCACCGGTAAGGACAATGAACCGAACGCTAGAGGACTCGAAGTCGTCATGCCTACTGCATTCACCGCAGAAGACCTCGGAGATGGCATCGCCGGACCAGTGGAAGCATACACGGGGAAGAATAATTCTTCGGATTTGTGAGCAAAGAAGAAGACTTTACGTGCCCAACCAGTCTCATCTTTGCAAACCCGAGTTCAGTACTGTGCAGGATGAAGCCGGGATTCGAACACATCACTAGTACATTCACCATTATCACCCTTAGGACATACCCCTTGAATTCAGAGCAGGCCCACAGCTAGAAGGATAGTAATTATATTTCAATACAATTACGTTCTTTTAACTGTTCAATTTTAAATACAGATTATTTACTTGAAAAGTGCATCATTGTATTTTATTCTATATAAATATTATATTAAAAATTTTAATCTAATTTCCCGTAGCATAGTTAAGCTATATTCTATTTCATATAAAATGACAGATTAAGATACCATTCATAATCTTCTAGAACAACATAAAATAAAATAAAAACAGTTGAAAAGGATTGAGATCACTAACAAATCATAAATAAAACAGAAAAAAGACAATAAAACGTCAAAAAAAAATACAAACTTTAATCAGAAATTTATAAATACAGTGCAAATTAACGGGAACATGAAGAGAAAACCTACTCGATCGGGTATCGGTATCAGATCCGCCATTCCGAAACATGAAAACCTAACACGATTATAAAGCCTATGCATCATCCATTTGTATGCATCTATGCATCATCCATTTGTATGCATCTACATGTTATTAACGCACCTAAAGAACTGAAGTGATCGACTTGCAATCCAAGGATAGCCTCGTAACAACAGAATTACACATTCGTTTGCCATAGCTGCTTTACAACAACATCGGTGCTAAACCGATCAGGGTTAACCCCTCCATTGTCGGCTATTGCCTTGCCTTCTTTTGACAAGAAGGACAGTTGTAAAACTTGATCGATTCCGCCTTCGCCGGTGTTATCTTCACACATTTTCCATGGTACCACCATTCACAGTTGTCGCAACCGATCCAAAACTCATCGGAATTGTAACCTCCTCCACAGCTCCCACAAAAGGTATCGCCCTGCTCTTCTTCATCCTCCTCGTAAATATTATCAGCTAACTTAGGATTGCTTCTTGGCTGTCCATCAATTGACCTCTGTAAGGCGAAAGGCAAATGATAAAAAACAAAATCCAAGCAAGCGAAAAGACCAAAGATGATACAGATCAAATTTAATAGGTCAAATTGCTTTCATCGTTCACCTTAGTGCTGTTCCGGGATTTGCTTCCACTTTCTACCGTGGGTTTGTCTTTCACAGGCTTCCTTCCAGTTACCACTTCGAAGACGGTGGGAAGATCGTTCATCATGCTAAATAAGCGCTTCCTGTGAAGTACAAAATGGTCAAGACTCGTGTGACGCGTATCTGGACATAAATACGGGATATGGCCTCAAAGGACCCTCCAAATACATGAAGTGATGGAGAAACTTATAAATAATTGAACACATTCGTGTCAAACACATACTTATATCCAACATTCATACCTAAGTCTGAGTAACATAACGTAGTCAAGCATTCCAACATCAACATCAGTATATTGACAGTTTACAAAATTTCAGACTCAGACTCTCCTCTCTTATATTTCCCTCTTTTTCGTTTTATGTCAAGCCATAGACATTCATATATCAATATGAATAAGAAATATAACTATTTAGGGCAGAGACGGAGGCATAAAGACAATATCGATGCACAATGATGAAATATCGATGCACAATGATGAAATCTACAATAAAAGCAGAGAAAAGACCGATGTCAGAATAGTGTACCTCTCGTTACGATTAAGTCGAGCTCCAAAGTAGAAAGCCACAGAGAGCAACCAACAATCACTATGCACAGCAACCAGCGAAAGCCAGTCTTTACGGTTCATCCCATCCCTTGCAAAATTAATGCCCAAGGCTGGCTCAGGGAGCTCAGGTGGAACTTCCTCTGCCGGTAAAGCTACCTCCCATGCCTCATTCGGGTGTCCATAAAGACACAAGTTCTCCTTATCTGAGCAACAACAAATTAAAATACTAAAACAAGGTTCTGAAAGCTGCACCCAAAAACGCAAATTCTAGAGCCTACAGAAAGCAAAATTTGGACTTAAAGCTTAATTTAAGTCTAAAAGGAAACGGATAAATTCTGAACTTTCCTCAGTACCCAAACGAAAATTCTAGCAATTTCAAAGACAAAGAAAACTTCAGTGAAAAAGTTCAAAAGAAGCACTTGTGAGAACCTAGAGAAAGCAGAACTTGAACTTGATGATCAATTTCGTATCTAAAAGAAAATGCAGGGAAAATATATTTGTGAACGGATAAATTCCTATCTTTCTCAGTACCCAAACATAAATTCAAGCAATTTAAAATAGAAAAAGAAAACAAATTCGCATCCAAATCGAATAGCAGACATAAAAATGAAAATCCAAAGGTATACATATAATGTTCGAATGGAATTTCCTCTGATTTCGGTTAACTTCCAATACTAAAAGGCAACTTATTTGCTTAAGAAGAGAGTCGAGATAAAGATTGAAAATCTAACGACCTACGGAAAAAAAAAAAAACTTGACACAATTAAGGGAAATTCAGCTTCAAAATTCAAGCGTAGTCAAATCCAATCACGTAAAGACTACTCAGCTAAACCCAAAAAATAAATGCTTCACAAGCAACAAAAAATCTCCATCTCAAATCTCTAGTGAACTTTCTCGACAACCAAACATAAATAGAAAAATCTGGCAAAAAGTAAAAACACCCAAAACTGACCTGGGTCGCATTTCGAGTAGAAATCATCTACATCTGAACCACGCCTCATGGAAAGATGAACAAATTAATAAAACCAGAGAAGAAAATTAATAAAAATAATAATAAATTCAATGAACGAAAATCTAGGGTTTACAAAAAAGAGAAAATTTACCGTAAGTGAGAGCACGAACAATAGCAGAGCGTCGAGCGTTATAGTCTTTGAAGATCTCTTCAACAGTGCGAGGAGAGGAAGCCATTTCCCCCCGAAATTACTATGAATAAATGTATTTTTTTTTTCGATTCTGTTCGTGCAAAAAAAATATATCTGAAGATTGGTTTTTAGCATATTTTCATGGAGCTATAAATAAGGCCTTGTTTGGTCTTGGCCCAAACAAAAACTATAAGGTTAAACCAAGATAATAGGGCCTTGATTGGTCATCTTGGTTATTAAAACAAACGGATGGTAAACATTTTTTTTTTAAATTAAAATTAGAGGTTTGAAGTATTTTTAGCGGTTTAATAAACAAATCTGTTAATTTAGATGTTTGATAAATAGATTTGTAACAGTAGATTAAGGTGAAACCTCTTATTTTGAGTTAGAAGGTTGAATAAAAAATTTGTAAAGACTATTTTTTTATAATTATAAAAAAGTTTTCTAAATAACATAAATTTGATTAATTAATAAAATTAAAAAAAATAATTTTAGAAATAATTAATTAATATATAAATTAATAAATACATATAAATTTAATAATTAATAAAATTATATTCAAAATATAATTTTATATATCAGAAATTAATATATGCATCAAAATTTAATAATTATTAAAATTATATTAAAAAAAATAATTTCACAAATTAAAAATTAATATTTAGATCATCATATATGCTCAGTAATGATATTAAAAAATTTAATTTTCATAATATAATTAATATTAATATATACAAAATGTTAATAACTAATAAATTATCCAAACAAATATCAAATATAATTGTGTCTTTTATATGTCATTTTGCTTGTTCAAATAGTTAAACAACTATCAGCTATCAGCTAATTTTACCAAATATTTTTATACAATTAGCTAATGTAATCTGCTAGCCAAATCAGCTAATGCAATCAACTATCTGCTATCAGCTAATGTAACCAGCTATCCACTATCAACTATTCGCTATCAACTATCCACTAATTGTCAAACAAAGCGTAAGTGTTCATGCATTGGTTTAGGTTTTAAATAAGGATGACAATAAATGATGATAAATTTACTTTATTTAGACTCGAGTGAAAGTATCAGATAAAAGTAGATCGGTCCAAAAATTAAATTTTTGCTTGATTTTGAAAAGATAATATATTTTAAGTTCGAGTTTAAATTTAATTTGATTCGACTTGATCCAACAACCTATTTAATTATTCATTCTTTATTCGTCTCAAAAGCTCTGGTCCTTTTCCTCTTCAAAAATCTAACAACTCTCATTTTCTTTATTTTTGAGATGGGTAGTCGTCTTTTAGCCAACGACTGTTAACTTCTTATTATTCTTCATCTCTTTTATCCTCTTTTAATAAAAAATGCAAAATTAGCAGAAAACATTAAAATCATGATTATTGCCTTCAATTGCATAGTTTAGAAGTTAACAAGGACTAAATAGCTCCTTTTTTTGAGAGGATTAAATTTGCCTATTTCGAAATTAAGAGGGACCTAAGAGGTATTTTTACCTTGAATAATCTATATGAGAAATTAAAAGATGACGGTTCCAAACACAGCCTATTTCTCTCTCTTCTTAAAACACATTTAATACTAAAAACTTCCGTTTCAATGCTCTCTCTTAAAACTTTGATTTTTCTTTTCTTCCCATTTTCTCTCGCCAAATGAAGCTGACGGACGGAAACGCCATTTCTTCCGCCGTCAAACTCCACTTCTTTAAATGACGAAACTGATATTCCCTCTCGTTTTCACCGTCAGTTTCCTTGCCTTTATCTCATTCCCGCCGTTAACTCATGCCTTGGGCTCCGGCTTGACGCTCGCCGTCGCCTACGGAACCTCCACCGTATGCGCCATCGTAGCCGCCGAGCCGACTCAACGCATTATCTGCTACTGCGCCGGCGACACCAACACCACCTCAGTCGCCGCCGTCAAAATCCCTCCTAACGTTTCCTACTCCACCGTCGCCGGTGGTCGAACCAACGTTTGCGCCCTCCGTTCCGGCGGTAACAGCCTCCTCTGCTGGGAAACGAACACCCCAAATTACCCCGTTAAACGCCTCTACATTAACAACACCATTTTCCTACAATCCCTCTCCATCGGCGACGAAAGGATTTGCTCAACCACAACGAACGCTTTGCAACCCGTCGCCTGTTGGAGACCCGATGGAAGCAACGGCGGAGAGTTACCAGATCGTATTTACACAATGGGTAAAATCACTTCCGGGTCTGGGTTCACTTGTGGGATTGTACTGAGTGAACACAACCGAGTTACTTGTTGGGGAAGCAACACAGTATCGAAAGACATCGAAAGGCAATTCGGGAACATGTCAATGGCCAATATCGAAGCTGGGATTTCCCATGTTTGTGGAGTGAACTCAGTTGGTGAGTTAGTTTGTAAAGGAGACAACTCAACGGGTCAACTCAATGTTCCATTAAACAAAGGTTTAAGCTTTGCTTCAGGGTTAGCTCTTGGTTATGGGTTTAGCTGTGGGATTCGAAGATCGAATGGGACCGTTATTTGTTGGGGTTCCATGAATGAGTCCGCTGTCGAAGAAATCGAGTTCGAATCCATAATTGCAGGCTTGAATTTTACTTGTGGATTAACAACTGTGAATTTATCTATTGTTTGTTGGGGTCCAGGATGGCCTAGGAGAATTGGGTTCGATTCGAATTCTTCTTTAGAGCTACCTTTAATGGCGGATATTTTACCAGGGCCTTGTGTTCAATCTTCATGCACTGAGTGTGGTTTATATCCTCAGTCAAATAGGCTTTGTTTTGGTTCTGGTAACATCTGTAAACCCTGTTTTAACTTCACCGTGCCGTCACCAGTGGCCCCACCGCCACCGCCGGAGGTTTTGAGGCGATCGTCGCCGTCTAGAGAGTTGAGAAGAGGGTTATTGGCTTTTGCCATAGTTGGATTAGTTGGAGCTTTTATGGGGATTTGCAGTGTTATTTATTGTTTATGGACTGGTGTTTGTTTTGGGAAGATGAAAGTGCATAATTCGGTTCAGCCAACGATCACTCGAGTGGGTTCCAATGGCGGTCCTGGATCAAACAACGGTCCTCCTTTGAGGTCGTTGACGATCAGAGGGCAGGGTTCGAGAGCCATGATGCGTCAACGAAGTGGAACTTCGTCGAAACATGCTGATAAAGCAGAGGAATTCAGCTTGGCCGAGCTTGCTGCTGCGACCAATGGTTTCTCGTTGGAAAACAAGATTGGTGCAGGGAGCTTCGGGGTTGTTTACAAGGGGAAATTATCGGACGGTCGTGAAGTGGCAATCAAACGAGGCGAAACCGGTTCGAAAACGAAGAAATACCAAGAGAAAGAAACTGCATTTGAATCCGAATTGGCATTCTTATCCAGGCTTCATCACAAGCATTTGGTTATACTCGTTGGATACTGCGAAGAAATGGATGAAAGGCTTTTAGTTTATGAATACATGAAGAATGGTGCACTATATGATCATTTACACGAGAACAACAACGTTGAGAAATCAAGTAGTTTACTAAATTCCTGGAAAATGCGGATCAGAATCGCGTTGGATGCGGCTCGAGGGATCGAATATCTTCACAACTATGCAGTTCCACCTATCATTCATAGGGATATTAAGTCTTCCAACATATTGCTTGATTTGAATTGGACAGCAAGGGTTTCAGATTTCGGATTTTCAATGTTGGGGCCGGAATCCACCCGAGACTACAGGCCAATGAAAGCAGCAGGAACAGTTGGTTACATCGATCCCGAATACTACGGGTTGAATGTATTAACAACAAAGAGCGATGTATATGGGCTCGGAGTTGTAATGCTTGAGCTTTTAACAGGGAAAAGGGCGATATTCAAGGACGGTGACGAAAACGGAGGGACCCCAGCGAGCCTGGTCGACTTTGCGGTGCCTGCAATTATGTGCAGTGAAGTGGTTAAGGTGTTGGACCCGAGGGTCGGACCGCCCGAGCTTAATGAAGCCGAAGCAGTGGAGCTTATGGCTTATACTGCAATGCATTGTGTGAATTTGGAAGGCAAAGATAGGCCTACCATTGGTGACATTGTTTCAAACTTGGAGAGAGCTTTGAATGCTTGTGATGGCAGCATCTCTAGTGGCGCTTACTAGATCGTCCCGGAGTAATATCTTCGCGGTGCTTCCGACTTGTCGGTTTTCTCGAATAACCCGAGTTCAACACTCGGGTTGGACACATTTTTTTTCTAATCATAGGTATAGAGACTCGGTCCTCTGCAAGTGCAAACACTCGTGTTAGTCCATATCCGACACTCGAACCGAGTCCGAGTACATCTTGCAACTGTGGCAGGCTTCAGAGTAGGGCCATGGAAGCATCTCAAGAAGTGTTTTCTCCAGAGTAATTTTCGTTTCATCTTCTGATTGATTTTTGTTTACATTTTTATATATTAATCATTTTAGGTGTTTTTGAGTCCTAGCTTAGGAATTTGTGAACATTGACAACAAGAACAAATGATTACATGATTCGTTGCCCTTGGCCTTTACCATATAGTATTTTATTTTTGGGTAAAGTACATTAGGGATCCCTAAACTATGATAAAATGATCGTTTTAGTCACTAAACTTTTAAAAATTATATAATGATCATTAAATGTATCAAACTTTATTACTACTATAACATTGCAGTTATTTTATAACAGTTTAATAAATTTAATAATTATTTTATAACTTTTAAAGGATAAGTGGTCAAAACCATCATTTTATCATAGTTTAGGGGGACCTCTAGTGTAGTTTACCCGAAGTTTTTTAGCATTACTTTTATTGTCCATTATTTCTGGAAAAGGGTTGAGAAAGTTGACCGCTTGGGCTCGTTTCACACCAAGAAGCAAAAAGAGACCAAACTGACAAAGCCAACGAAGATGTGGACATGAAGTTAAACGTAGCATTTTGTCATTTGTTTTCGGAATCTTTGAAAAGGTCAAATTCCAAAACTTTTCGATTTTTGAAACACGATACGATTATACGGTATAAGTTCGGATATACGGTATAAGTTTGGATAGTAAAAAAATGTGCCTACGACAAGCTTTGATCTGATCCGACAAGGTCCGGATTATTCATGAAATTCAGGTTTTGGGTCGGATTCGGATATATGAAAAGCCCGCCCTGCATCGAGATAATTATGATAAGGATTTTTATCCCATGCTAAGGACGAAGTTAGGATTTAGAGTTTTTGGCAAATTTAAAAATAAATTATTTTTTAAAAAATCATATAGGGAGATATTGGTGGAAAAATAATTCGTGGGTGGGAGTAATTGCCTCTCCCCATCCAACGTAGCTCCGCTCTTGCCACAGACACTTTAATTTTAAGGTTTAAGATTTCAGTTTGGAGTTTAGAGTTTAAGGGTTTTAGTGTAGGGGTTTAAAATTTATGGTTTATGGTTAGAATTAAGGTTTAGGGTTTATGTTTGAGGGTAATATGGTTAGGGATTCACGTTTTAACCAATAAATTCTAAATTGACTAGAAATTCTATCAATGGCCCCTAAATTCAAAACTACTACACTTAAACTCTAAAACTAAGGCGCTTACGTAGATAAAGTTTCTATATGCGCTTATGCATGGAATAATTACCCTTATGAAAAAACCATTTTATGTATTTATATATAAGCAATTATTCCATACACGAGTTGCTTGTGGAAACGAAATTTTCATAAATATCTTAGTTTTAGGGTTTAGTGATTTTGTTTAGAGTTTAATATTTTAGGATTTGAGCTTATGAGTTTTGAATTTAGGGAGTGTGGTTAGAATTTAAGTTTTAAGGTTAAAATTTAGAGTTTATAGGTTAAAAACTAAATTCCTAACTATATTACCTTAACCCTAAATCATAACCTCTAAACCCTAAATTCTAACAATAAACCTTAAAATTAAGGCGTTTGTAGAAACTTTTCGTTTTCACCGCTAGTTGATATTTTCATTTTATATATTTAGTTAGGTTTCGATCAAATATATGCAAACTTTGGCATAAAAGCTACAAAAAGTATGATATTAAACTAAAATTTACTTTAATTTATGTTATTAAACTAAATAAATTATTATTTTATTTGATGATTTTTATATTTACAAAAATGTGAAAAATTAAAAATTATGTTTAAATTGGATCGAGTTGAAGCCATCTTTCTAATTAAATTTTCAGTCAAAATTCAATTTTATTGTTATAGTGTCGAATCAAACTCGGGTAAACCAAAATCCATCCTACACAATACCATTCGTATTTATATGAAATATTCGTAGAAAAGGTTCAACAAACTCCGGGAAATTGATGAAAAGAATTAGGAAAAAGATGGTTTGATTGAACTGGGTTTTTGGTCAATATAATTAGGCATAGTTGCTATCTTAATCATTCCTACACGTGTACGGCCAAGATTCAGTATTTTTCTTTTTCGTGTTATTTGGTGGTATGGAATTTTCAAATGCATGTATTGGTCGTTGGGCATATTAGAGTTAGACACCGAAGAAATATTTTCAAAAGAGTATAGTAGTTGCTCACTTTATCTTTTAATTATGAGGTTAAGAATTTAATTTTTTATTATTAAAAATAGAGTATATTTTTATGGCTAATTGTTTATCTTTTAGTGTACAGTCAAAATTCAATATTTTTCTTTTTTCGTGTTATTTGGTGGTATGGAATTTTCAAATGCATGTATCGGTCGTTGGGCATATTAGAGTTAGACACCGAAGAAATATTTTCAAAGGAGTGTGGTAGTTGCTCACTTTATCTTTTAATTATGAGGTTAAGAGTTTGATTTTTATCATTAAAAATAGAATACATTTTATGGCCAACTGTTTATCTCTTAGTGAGAGCACATGCGATGAAAGATTCATTCAATTAATATTTAATACACTGCTGGTGTAAAAAAAGTTTACACAAGCATGTCTATTTTCAAGCCTAAATCTAAGACCTAAAATTATAACCCTACAACCCTAAAAAATTAACCATAGCCCCTTAACCCTAAACCTTAAATTCTAACCATAAATCCTAAATTCTAACCATAAATCCTAAATTCTAAACCCTATAACCTAAACCCCTACCCTCAAACCCTAAACTAAAACCCTAATAATCTCGCTCGTAGAAACTTTGTTTTCTACCGCTAGTATATAAAATAATAATCTTTTACAAAACGCCGAAAATTAGTTCATTTGTTAAAATATAATTCTCGTATTTTATGAAAACATAGATATCACTCCAATTGGACAACACTTTTAAACATTCATCATTAAATCGTAGGCCTATAAGTTAATTGTGCAACAATTTATAGATAAAAAAGATAATAATAAAAATATACAAATTAACAGTTTATATATAATAAATTAACGAAATCCAACAGTTCAAACTCACGTGTTTACTAATAACGTGACCAACTTATTAGTTTTCATAAAGTGCAAGACAGAATTATGAGAAATTAAAGTGAAATAGAGGGACGAAATTTGAAATTGTACCAAATAGTGTACAATAATATAAAGTTATGAGCCATTAATTTCATAGAATCAATGAACGGAACGGTGCCCCACTATTAATTAATTTGCATGCCAGAGTTAATAACCTAAGTAATTTAATGGAATTAAATGGTACGGTGAATGCCGGTGAGATAAGTTGGTGGTGGACCGGTGGTGGCCTGTTGGCCGTTGATTTTAACCACCTCTTACCATTTCGCTATATTTAGAAGCACACTTGAGTAGTTGAGTTGTTTCCATTTTCTAAGTCCAGTTCGATTTTGAGATGGAAAAAATAAATGATTTGAGTTTAAGTTTATTTCTATGATAAATATACGTTTGATTTTTATATTACTAATCTAAAAAATGAGTAATGATATTTTTTATATTTATTTTTTAAAAGGCCTTGAACTTCTAATTTTTTGATAAATTGAACCAATCAACGAAAAGGTAACAAGGTTTTTTAAGTTAATTTTATTCATTTTTATATTTTCTTATTTTCTAGATATTTTAAATAAGTGATTAAATTATTATGTTTTTTTTTCATTTTAAATACCCAAATTATTATTTTTTGTTCTTTTTAAGGTCAAACTAAAACACAAATTTTGACCAAAATGATAATAATTTGAGCACTTGAAAGAGGTAAAAAAAAGTTTATGCGCCTAAAAAAGAAAAACGAGATAGTTTAGACACTTAAAATAGACAAAAAATAGTTTAGACACTTAAAAAAACAAAATAGTTTGATCACTTATTTTAGTATTAAGCCAATATATTATATATATTTTTACATTTTTATAATATTGGAATTATTTTTTACAAAAGGATAAAACAACTGACGCCAATATTAGAAAAAAATAATTAACATTAATTCAACAAGTCTACTATTTTTTTTTATCACAAATGAGAAACTAAAAGAAAATCCGAAAAGTTCAATCACCACCATGTTTGTTATAGATGGATGTGGTGACTGGTGAGTGACCCTATTAGGAAAAATGAATGAGGGAAGACGCCCGAAAACATGGGCATCTTCTTCCGGTTCGTTGCACTACATTCATGTAATCCGAGTCTCGAGAAACCTTTGTAACTTGATATGTTGTTACCGTAACGAGAGACACAAAAGGCTGAGAGAGATCAGATTCGTGGACGTCTTCTTTTTGCTCGTTGCAGTTCGGCTTCATTCATCCAATCGGAGAGCCTCAAGAGACCTTTGTAACTGTAATACGTTACGGTGATCAGAGCCGCTATGATGATGATAAACAAAAGCACACGCTTGATGGTGGCAACAAATTTCTGTTGGAAATGATAAAGAACTTAAGTTGTCAGGCAAAGAAAAGTGATTAGGAAATGCTTATTTTAGCTTGTGAAAGAGAACATACCTGAAGTCTTGAAACTTGCTTGCCCTCTTGAACCCGATCACGCCTTTTTCTGCGCTTTGGCCCTTGCTTTTCGTTTTCCGGCTCTTTTTTCTTTCATAAATCATGCAATCGTACAAAATTATAAAAGCATACATGCAAGGAAGTTTAAAGCATGCATGACAATAAAATGAAAGATCGTCGATTAATGGGAATACATGACAGCAAAATCGAGACTCTCAAGTTTGGCCAAACAGTTTACTACGAAAATCTGTAGCATCAAGTCCTAGCATCCACTATAATATCATAACATGTAACAAGATGGTAGGCTAAATTTCTTCAGATAACAATGTCTCGGCTTGGCAATTATCTCAGCAACATCAACAAATTTTAACTCAAAGGAGGGTTACTCGATAAAAGGAATGAGAAAATGTGGGTTTCACAATCGCCTATCATGTTATAGGTGATTACAGCAACATGCTTGAATCAATATTATGCAATGCATCTTGTTTTCGAATAATCATTAACCAATATCTCGAAAGCTTCAAAGTAATCTAACATAAATAAGCACAAGCAGATGAATGATGAAACAGGAGTTGAATAATGCTAACTCAATTTAAAAGATCTTACCTTCAGAACCTTAGGTTTACGCAATTGTAGAGCTGACTCAACCTCCTGTGCTTTGCTCTTACAATCCGAATTGCAAGGCAGAAGTCCGAGTCCAAACTGATACTTTGGTATATCTTTGGGATCATGACCAATATCACGATAAGCGGCCTGAACATCTTGGCATATCCATTCCTTTTTCAATGTTTGGCATTTACAACGAACAGTAACCTGGCACATCGGAGGAGATCAAATACGAAGTTAATAATAACCTTAAATTGTGATTGTGAACTCACTCGTATAATATTGCTGAAATTGAAGGGAAATAATCTGACAAACTTTCTAAGATACAGAAAATTTCTGACTTATCAGTGATATAGTCAATTAATTGAAAAGTATTACCTTTTTGCTGCACTTATCAGGAGCCGGGCATTTATCAACATGGCATATTTCAGGACATAAATGCGTACAGTTGGGCAGCTTTCTGCAGCACATGTTTCAAAAGTTTTAGTATATGTATTAATTATAAGAGGACAACAGAAAACAATCCAAGAATTTAAAAAGAAACCCCAGCAGAGAAGAGAGAAAGAGTATATCTATAAACTACCTATGGCAAGGGCCTCCACATGAGCGAGCAGCCACTTGATCATTTTCAGATAAGTTGTTATAATAAATGCACTCAAATGCATGGACCATTGCACCACAGTGACATGATCGCTTCACGAGCACTTTGCAAGGAGGACATTCTCCGGGATGACATTGCAGGGGGCAGGGGTGTGAACATTTTGGCATTCTCTCCTGGGGAAATATTTAAGAGATAAGGCAATTGTAATCCCATATTAAATACAGTCATTTCTAACTAGATAAACTGCGGTGACTATGAGTTGCTGATAGCAGCGCCATGCTTTTAAAGTTTAAAGCACTCAAGAAACAAAGAAATCAAAACCAAGGAATCAAGGTCCAGCTTGGTATGAAGGATAGGAAGAAGTGAGAATGGAAAATTTGTTAATCTAATGGTTAAGTTACAAAGTAGGAAGTGGTAATGAATCTTAATCATTTCATTAATAATTTTTCCATTCTCACTCCTTTCCATCCTTCGTACTAAGCAAAACCTAAAAGATTAGCAGGAGTCAAATATAATAAATGAGGGAGATGAGAACAATAACAGGCTTGGCACCTTCTCGCAAGGGAGTTTACACTCTTCACAAGTTTCACTTCTTTTGGGATGTCCTGATGAAGAAGGCCGTGTCTCCAGGGGATGGCAAGTTTTCGTACAATAATGATTGCCACAAAGAAGAAGATTTCCACACAAATTATCACAAGAAAATCGTGTTATATTGGAGCAAACCATCTGTAAGAAGGAAGAAGAATGAGTTAAAAGTGAAACAAACAGCCTCGGACCAATCAAGTAGATCAATCAGAAGATACTCCTTTACAACTTAAAAAGAAGTAAAACCAACCATCCTCTCTGCTCCCATGTGTTCTCCAACACATGGTCTCCAAACAAGTTCTGGGCAAGGAGGGCAAGGGGTGCCAGGAGTGCACTCAGGCTGATGATATGATTTTTTTTTCTTGGGTTTCAACGTGAATTCTGGATTAGGAGGAGGTCTAGGCCCATGACACCTGCAATAAAAAAAGGGGAAGAAAATGACATCAGCTAAAAGAGGCATGTATAGAGAAACGTCTGAAGTCACACGGTAAATATCAAAAAATCATTTGACAAACCTTAAGTTGCACTTGTGACCACATGGATATTCTTCTTCACAAAGTTCCCGACATTGGGGACAAGGTCCATAGTGGCATCTGTGTGGCTGGTAAAAAGTGAATGAGAATAACTGGCTAGGAGAACTTGAGCAAAATAGCTATACATTGTTAACATTAAGTAAATTATAGAAAATAGCGATGCTATCACACACTATCACTTTATGAGATATATGGGAAATATAGAAACTTTTGAAAATGATAAAAAATAAATAAATTTATGGATACATTAATATGACAAAACTAGCTAATAACATAAGTTCTAAGACATAAGCAGTAGCCAAACCATGAAGGTTATCATGCATATAAATGAATGAAGAAATCATGATGATTTCTGTTAACATGTAATCCTAGCATAAGATTAGAACTCAGGCAATGTCGCATTACTGTCAAGTGTCAAGAACATCATATAACCCACTCAAGGAAATTAGTACAACATAAATAAGCTCGAGCAGGGAATATAAAAAAGGTCAAGAATCTTAATAGTACCTTACTGTTTGATGCATGCTTGCACAAAGGAGTTATCTTACATAATTTACGGCATTTAGGAGGCTTTTGATTCATCTCAGTACCACAAGGAACCTAGTAGAAAGAAACCATCACAAAATGTCCAAATGTGGCCTATATTCGCAACAGATATGCATTTAAATAACATAGAGGAGCAATTTGCAAAAATACCACAAACCCGCCCTTGACTCAACGAAGATCCTATATTGTCATTATATTTATATGAGACCTCAATACTTGAATGCAGTGATTATATCATTCGACAAATGAACATAGAAACTGTGATAGCCAGACTCTCACCTCAAAGCATGTCTCGCCACATGCACATGCAATTGTCACCATAATTGGACAGGGAGCACAAGCACCTCTACAATAATGAAAACTCATAATCAGCACACTTTTCTTCTAGAGAAGTACTCAAAGCAAACATGTAGAGCTTCTGGACTTATTTTTTCACCTATAGTTGCCAAGATGATAATAACACAATGAAGCCAACAAGAACTTCACTTCAATAAGTTCAGAGAAGGGATAAGCATTCCACTTAAACCAGCAATGAAAAAGTTTCTAGGCAATTCTCTTTGTTTAGCATTGTCCTAATCCAACAGTTTTACTGCCTAACCCACACTTGTAAAGAAAGACGAGCAATAAAACTTAATGATGCAGCATACCTATGGCAAGGGGATGGGCATTTGTGGTTCTTGCACCGCAGTCTCTTATCACAAACCTGAAGCATCCATAACTCTATTAACATTTCACAAGCAAAACATATTCAACCAAAAAAAAAAAATAAGAACAAGACAATAAATAGAGCACAGCACCTCTGAACATGGTGGACAATCTCCATCACAACAACGACGCCTACAAGCATGGCGTCCACAATCCCTCACGATCAAACACTTCTTCTCACATGAAAAATCTTGATAGCAAGGAACCTACATTAAATTCAGTTAAAAATCAAAAAAAGAAGAAGAAAAAGTAACCGAAACTCAATCAATCAAACTTATTCTACCTCTTTCTTCAATCCTCCACACCGGCACGACTTCTTAACCATAGTTCTACATGTCTCCACACAAAGTCCCTTATGACACCTCTCAGGACACCTATGGTAACCACAATTCAACAACTTATTACAAGTTGAACCGCAAACCGGAGCCACCCCATCGCAGGGCATTCCTTCATAAACTTTTTTCCCACAAGGACATGTCCTTTTCCCTTGCAGTGGGCACTCCCCACAATCTCCTCCATGACATCCTCTTTCACAAACATGTTTTCCACAGTTAAGCAACTTTTTACACTCATTTTCGCAGCGAAAATCCCTGTCACAACAATCTTTCTCTTCTTCCTTTTTACCACACTGACAACGATAGGTCTCACGAGCACGACAAGGGGGGCACGTGCCCGGATGACATATTTCGGAACAGTTATGTTTGTTACAATCTAAACGCTTATTACAATGCTTGTTACAGGAAAAGTTTTTGAAACCGCATCGGCGAAAATCCTCGAGAGAGCCGCAAAAGCAACGGATTTTAATGGATTTCGGGCAGGACGGGCAAGGACCAGGGTGACATAAAAGGAGACAAAAGTGACCGCAATTGTTAGGCAACGGACGGTTACATATTTCGCCGCAAGAGTGAGGGAGTATCCACGGGTTATCAGATGGAGGATCTCGAAGCTTACCGCAGAAGCAAAAGTAAGATTTAGGGATTTCAGATTTGGAGTATGAGGAGCGGCATTTGGGACAGTTCCAAGTGGCTTGTTTGGCGGCGGTTTCGGCGGTGATTGGGAGACGTGCAGCAGCGCGCGCAGCGGAAAGATCCGAAGCTTGGCGAGCCCATGACTGAATGCAAAGGAGGTGGAAGAGCGTGAAGCAGAGAGAAGAACAAGACCACGTCGGATCGGAGGGACGGATCCGTTCGAGGCAAATGAGGCACGATAAAGCGCCGGAGGAAGAAGAATTTAAGAATGATTGGATCTTGGACAGATCAACGGCTGTGATCGAAGATGATGACGATGAAGATGAGGAAAATTCGAGGTATGCTTTGAAAATAGAATTTGAGAGATCGGTACCGACTTGGAAGTTTTCGGAATCGGAATCGGTGTCCGAATCCGAGAAAGGCGGTTGAGAAGACGGCGGCGCTGGCGGGTGGTAGTTGGCTGTTGTGTTCATTTTTGGGGATACGAGAGATCGGATTTTGCCGGGCTTTTACAGTGATGCTTTAGGCAGCTCTCATTTTTTTAGATTTTCAGAAATATCATGCGCGAATATGATGAATGGCTCAGATTTGGAAATATTGAATATTGGATCACTAATTAATCCTATTTGTACGATTTTAACAATAAATGAAAATAGTCCTGCAAAAATATATTATTATTATTATTATATGAATTTTATAAAATTTTCTTCATGATTTTCACCAATAACAATCGTCGGGATTCTCACTGAATAAATATTTTAATATTTATTATCTTAATTATTATATTAAAATTGATATAAAGAGATCGATTTTTTTCTAAAGCTTTTTTATCTTTTACTATTTTTTATATTTTTGGCTGACTAACTGCTACGTCAATTTTAATTAGTGATAAAAATTATAATTTTTTATGAATTTTTTATTAAAAATTTATTTTTTCTTTCTTAATTTTTTATAAATTTGTCTCCTAATTAAAAGTCGCGTGTCCGTCCTTGATTTCATTGTTTATTATTGACCATTAATATTCTATTTCCCTTGAGTTCTTATACTCCATTCTTGTTTTATTTTATTTTCATCTAGTATTTATCTTTTTGTGGCACATTTTCTTCTGTCTTGTAAGACGCTTCTATGACGCATTTTTGTCTTTGTGGTAAATTTACGTTCATAAATAGTCTTCTCACAACGCTAAACTTTGATTCGCATTTTCAATAGTTTTTAATAATTTAATCACTTTTATAGTTCGTTTATCGATGTAATCAGCTTTATTTTGCGAAGCAACCTACAAAGTTGTCGGTTTCGCTCATCACTTCTATTTTGATTTTTTAAGCAAGTAGGTGAATAAAGGGGTTTGTCTAGTAGGCGTTAAATTAAAAAAATGTAAAAAAGAAATCGGTTACCCGGTTACCTTTGAAATAGGGTAAAATTTAGGGAAAACTACTCCAGTTATCACCCAACTATTGCCCGCGACCTGTTTTGACCACCCAACTAAAGAATTTAAAATTTGACCACTCAACTATTTAAATAGACTTATTTTAACTACCGGCCGTTAAAAGCTAACGGAAAAGTGGCGTGGCCGTTAAAGTAAAATTTGTATATTACATATTTGGTCCTTATTAGTTACCTATTATATCAATTTAATCCTAATTTTAATTTAAATAAATAAAATTAATCAACTAATCTAGTGATGACACGTGTCGTCACCCGATTGGATGATTTTAATCTAACTATTATTATTTTAATACTTAATATATTTATTTTCCTCCAATCAAGTGGTGACACGTGTCACCACCTGATGGAAGGAAAATTTAAGAATAAAGAAATAATACTTGACATGGGGTTTCATGAACCCACAACCTCATGGGTGAAACCCCGTGACTTTACCACTGCACCACCTCATGGGTGAAACCTTATGATTGTACCACTGCACCAATCCAGTGTTAATGAAATGAATTGCACTAGGTTTTATATATCTTATAATGCAGTAAATGCTAGGGAATAAAGAATTAAAAATGGTTGCAAATGGACTCGAACCTAAATCACTTGGGATGTGTAAAACCATACAAACCACTTAACCAATTCAAATAATTAATTTAAATATGAATATATCTTAAATATATTTAACGTATAGTTAAAGTAAGATTTAAAATGAAATTAGATATATGATTTTTATATTTTTAAACTAAATTGAATATTTTTCTTTTTCACATTTATTTTAATAATTTCATATAATATGATTAAATTAAAATTAGGGTTTAATTGATATAATAGGTAACTAAAAAGGACCAAATGTTTAATTATATAAATTTTACTTTAACAACAATGTCATTTTTCCGTTAGCTTTTAACAGTCGGTGGTTAAAATAAGTTTATTTAAATAGTTAGGTGGTCAAATTTTAAATT
Source organism: Hibiscus mutabilis (assembly GCA_019671005.1). Lineage (NCBI taxonomy): Eukaryota > Viridiplantae > Streptophyta > Magnoliopsida > Malvales > Malvaceae > Hibiscus > Hibiscus mutabilis. The sequence continues at coordinate 57,117,754 of CM033725.1, forward strand.
GTTTTAATTGGATGGTCAAAATAGGTCGCGAGCAATAGTTGAATGGTCAATGGAGTAGTTTTCCCTAAAATTTATTCTTTCCATAAGTATTAGAACCGAGTTTCTCTCGTCACCCATTCCCATCGCCTCAACAATCTCGCCCTGATATGCCCCTCTTCATTTTCGATGATGAACTATCGCTGCTCTCCGACGATGGTGGAGTTAAATCTGAGAGCTGGAGACGGCGAAGGCCAAGGCCGATGCCGGAGTTGTCGGACCTCCAGTCTCATAACGCACAGCTTCAATCATATTTGGACGGCAAACTTGCGGAGCTCGCCCAGGTTCAGGCTGAGAAGCATCAGCTCCACCTCCAAACCGTAAGAATTTTACTGCTAGTTACGAGTGTTATATTTATTGTATTAAGTTATAGATGGATTTTCCCTCCTCTTTTCTTTTCTAGAAATATATAAAATGAAGTAGATAAATTGTAATTCTTATTAGATTGGAAAAGATGGAGAGATTGAGAGGTTAACAACGGAGGTGTCGGAGTTACATAAGTCGAAGAGGCAGTCGATGGGGATGATTGAGCAGAAAGATTCGGCGATTAGTGAGAACTGAGAAGAATGCTACTATTAAGGCCTATCTCGACAAGATTGTAATTTTCTAGTTCTATTTGAAACTTTTGCATCTGAATCAATAAACTTTTGCTAGAAAACTAATGGCTGGCTTTTGTGATTTCAATAACAACATCAAAGGTTAACTTTACCGACAATGCTGCCCAAAAGGAGTCTCGATTAAGTGAAACTGAGGCTGAGTTGGTTTGAGCACAGGCTACTTGCACACGTCATTTCAAGAAAATTTTCAATTGGCTTTTCCTTTGCAAGTTTATATACATTCAAGGGTGTCTTTTTCCTTTCCATTTTTTTCGTGTTATTTGAGGGGAAAAGAAAACTAAAATTTGGATTGAACAGGAAAAGGAGCTTATTGAGAGGCACAATACGTGGCTTAACGAGGAGTTGACTGCCAAAGTTGACAACTTATTGAGATTCTTAGAACACATTCTGAACTTGAAGCTGATATGTCTGCTAAGCTTGCTGATGTAATTGTTTCTAAGAACGTCATTCACAATATGTTTTCTGCTCTTCTCTTTTTACTTAATGAATGCTCCAGTTCCCTAAATTGGCACAAGGAAAGAACTAAGAAACTAGAAACTAAGCTATTACTTGACTAGTGCATAAATGCTTTCTAGTTTAATTCTGTTTAAACTGTGACTGTGGAGCCAAGGCGCCGGTAGCTATTACTGGATTCCCATATTATTGAAAATCTGCTAATATGTAATTGGTCTAGGAGGGAAGTTGAAGTTGTTTAGGGAACATCAGCTGTTAGTAATTCATCTGGATGACTCTCGTAGAAGATGGTGCTTACTTATCCTTTCAGTTGCTTAATTTAGCTTAATCTTTGGTGAAATTCATTCGTTATTATGTAGTTTTAAGTTCTATTTTAAACATATTCAAGCAAATTAAATGAATTTATCTGGTAAAGCTTTTTTTAGGGTTTAATTTCTTTTTTTCTCTCTAGTTCTTTGATTATTGTTAAGGACATGATGATTGCTTACTTTATAAATATCATGAGAATATATCTATAATGTTCTCTTTTGTTTTGTTGGCACTAATTTGCTTATTCTAATATACAATGCTCTGTAGGCAAATAAGCTAGTTGACTTATATAAAGAAAGTTAAGAGGAATGGTCCAAGAAGGCTGAGGAGCTTGAGGGGGCTATAAAAGATTTAGAAGTAAGATTTCAATAAATTTAGTATATTGTTGTTCCATTTTAAGTTTATTGTTATCACAAAACAGATGCAACTTGGTCAAGTTCATGATGATTACAAAGATAGACTTGAGAAGGAAGTATCTGCCAAGAAACATGTTGAAAAGGTATGCTACTTTTTTGTCATATTCTGGTAATTTATATATCTGTGTGTTTAGCGACAACCATTTTTTTGACCTGTAAAAGCATCTCAAGGAACAATGATACATATTTATGGCTTTTTCCACATGAATCAATATTTAGCTATCTACTTTTTCCTTTCGGCTGAGATGTAATATTAGGTTTCTTTTGAAATCAATCTTCTCCTTTTCGGTTCTAAATACCTTTTCCTATTGACACTTATAGGAGATGACATATCTGAAAGAGGAACTTGAGAAGTGCAAAGCTGAAATTGAAGCTAGTAGGAAAGAGAACGAGTTGAATCTACTTCCACTTGGCAATTTTACAACACAAACGTATGTTAGACTAAATGGTAATTTGGTTTGAACTTCGGACGGACCATACAAACTGTTGCTGGACTTGAATTTACTGTTGCCTTTTTTCTTATATTCTTGATTCTGATTCTGATTCTGATTTCATTTGACATCTGTTGTTTACTTGGTTAAAAAGCACTCTTAAAATGCAGATGCATTAATTCATATGATGATATTAACTCGGTTAAGGATAATCATGCACTAAGTTGAGGGATTATGTAACACCCCAGACCCGTATCCGTACACGAATATGAATCGAGAATGTCACAGAAAATATACAATATACTTACCATGCTAAATTTAGGCTAACAAATTTATTTATTTATTTTAACTCATAATACTAATATTGTCAATTTAAAAGATAAGCATAAAGTATTATAATTATATAAATTGTGTTTTAATTTCGAACTATTACAAGGCAAGCCAGATTTAAAATTTTACAAAACTGACAGGTTACTTAATTACATGTCACTAAATACAACAAAATATGATGCCATAGATACAAGAAAATAACCTGTCTCAAGGTTGTAGGCCCTAATACCCGATCGATGCAAAAGCTATCCCACTAGCTATTACGGCAACCTACGCGTATCACCAAATACACGCGAGAATATACTCGGTGAGGCATAAGGTAAGTAACATGAAATAAACCATAAACAATTTATGATACTTGTAAAACCTATTAAATTTCATAATACTTTTCATAATATGCAGGAAAAAAAAATATCATATTATGTTGAAACATAATTTAATTCATCAATTAAAAATCGTATAGCCCAAGGTAATATTGAGTGACTAATATACGAGTCGTGTACTAAAAGTACTATTCTTTACGAGCGCCATAATTAAATGACGAAAACAAGCGCCACCGGAGTGACGAAACGAGCGACACATTAGAGTATCGAACAAGCGACACAATAAAGTATCGAAACGAGCGACACCCGAAGGTATCGAAAACAAGCGACATGTCGAAATCATGTGACTCTAATGGTATACCACAATACTGTCTACTTATGACCAAGGGCAAATATAAAAATATTTCCTGCAATAACATAATTGCTAGCATGACATTATAATTTAAATCATGTAACTCAATCGTAAAGGAGCAGTTCATACTCCAATACGCCCATTTCCATTTTACAATATGCTGCCATTCTTTAAAAATACGAGACAAGTATCATTTAAAATAATTTCATACTTTAAAAAAATAATTATCTTTTTAGGTCGACTTATCGCAAGTCTTCCTATCACATATTATAAAAACATGCATGCACTCACCTTTGCCTTGTATCAAAATGCCTCACTACTCGATTTCAGTCCTGTACTTTTTCTTTACCCTTTCGATTATTATGTCCCTGATTTGACTGATTATCTACAAAAATCATAACATATACCATTTCAAAGTATATGTTAGAATATTCCCAATTCACCAATAATAATGGAAATAACCAATAATTATCTAAAATCAATAAAATTGATCCGATAAAAATTTCCAAACTTTGCATTTTAGTCCCTAAAGACATTTTCAAGCTTCTAACATCAATTTCAAACTAAATCCTTGCATTTTTCATCAAATACACTCAAGGACCTAAGCTTTAAAAATTTCCAACTTGGTCACTAATATTTCCAAAAATTACAATCAAGTCCCAAAGTCACCAAAAATTTCAAATTAAGCCTCCAAACCACTTAACTTGATTTTTTCAAGCCACTACACTCCAAAAATAAACTTTATAATTTAGTCCCGAAACTTTTCAAAATTTTCAAATTGGTCCCTAATGCCAAATTAATTAGGGATTTCACTCCAAACTATTTATATCATCATTCTAAACAATTCTTTCTTCTACAACACCTTCCAATTAAATTTTTATCAAAAACCCTAAAATTTCCTCTTTAAAAATCAAGACTTTTTTTCTTTAATCTAACAACAAAAATATACTTGAATCACTTCCATTTCATCATTTCCAACCTCAAACCAAAAATTTTGCCATAGTTTCCCCATAATTCTTCATCTAACCAATCCTCCAAACTCAACAAAAACACATGGAAACTAAGCAAAAATTATATCAAGATGTAGAGAAAATCAAGGAGATTAATTTCTTATCTAATAGCAAAACCTTAAAACTAACCTTGTAAGCTCAAAAATGATGTTGAAATTTTTTTTCTCCCTTGGCTAAGGCTTTCGAAGCTTGCTGGAAGAATGAAGATAATGGTTTGATTTTTTATCATATTTATCCTTTTTATTTTTCTTTAATAATGCCATTTGGCATTATTAATTACCAAATACTTAAAAATAAATCAAACCAAGCCACATGTATTCATATTTAATTACTACCATAACAAGTGTCATATAATTAAATGAATTTTTTATTCATTTAATTAATCTTATCCATCATTTGACTAAATCAAATTTGACTATAGTTAGATTTTAACTAACTAGTTCTCTTGAAATTCAACCAACCTCAAGAAACCAACCAAAACATAATAAAATATTCAAAATGAATATTTTATAAATTTTCCAACTCCAATGGGGCCCATCTCTAAAATTTAGACTCGATTCGAAATACCGATAATTAATAAGGTATTGAATATGATCGAATCTAAACAGTCTCAGAAAATTCTCAAATTTCAGCACAAGGTTCCTTGAGTCTAACTAAGGCTCCAATTAAAATTTCATAATTTTCCGAGTTCGAATACTTACCCGAAAAATTTACCAAAACTTATACCTTTACTAGCTTTTTACACAATTCTCGTACCAAAAATCCGATTCCCATGAATTTATTCTTCTGATCTAAACTATTCATTTTTACCATAAAATTTATTATTGAGAAAATTACCATTTTGGTCCTTATAATTTTCCCAACCTTTCACTTTTGTCACCAAACTTTGAAATCTTACGTTTTAGTCACCAAACTAAAACTATCAATTTTAAGAACTTTGCAAACTAATCACCAAGCACATATAAAGCAAATATAAATCAACTAACAAGCAAACTTTGGGGTATTACAATTCTTCCCTTAAGAAAATTAGTCCTCGAATTTTTCGTGAGCGCACTGGTTTAAACAGATGTGGTACGCTTCTCCATCATTTCCTTCGTCTCCCATGTCGCTTCTTCAACTTTATGATTACGCCACAAGACTTTAACCAAAGGTATCCGCTTGTTTCTCAACTCTTTAGTACCATAAGCTAATATCCCGACCGGTTCTTCCTCGTGACGTCAGTCCGATCAGAATTCGACCTCATCGGGTGCAATCACATGGGATGGATCTGATCGGTACCTTCAAGCATGGAGACATGAAAAACATCATGGATTTTACTCATTTCCGGTGGAAGAGCCAACCGATAAGCAACAGGCCCACTTTCTTTAAAATCTTATACGGTCCAATGTATCGAGGACTTAACTTTCCTTTGCGGCCCAAATCTCATGATTTTCTTCCAAGGAGAAACCTTTAAAAACACTTTTTCTCCCACCTTAAACTGGATATCTTTTCTTTTCAAATCCGCATATGTTTTTTGTCGGTCATGCAGCCTTTTTAAGATTTTCTTGCACAATCTTTACTTTTTCCTCTCGTGTCTTGTAATGTATCAGGCTTTAAAATCTTGTAATCCTGTAACTCAACCAATTCAACGGCGATCTACACTTTCGCCGCCATACAACGCCTCAAATGGTGCCATCTCAGATACTTCCCGATAATCATTATTATAAGCAAATTCTGCCAACGGCAAGTACTTTTCCCAAGATCCTCAAATTCAATAACACAAGCTCTCGGCATATCCTCAAGGATCCAATCACCTGCTCGGGCCGACCATCACCTGAGGATGAAAGGTCAGATTGAAATGCAAACGTGTCCCCATTGCCTTCTCGTAATGCTTTCCAAAACTTGGATGTAAACTTGGGATCTCTGTCGGACACTATAGATGAGGGTACTCCATGAAGTCGAACCACCTCTTTAATATACAACTCAAAGATACCGCTTTCATCGATAATCTGTCCGAATCGTATGAAATGAGCCATCTTTGTTAATCTGTCCACAATCACCCGGATAGAATCCTTCTTACTGGGAGTCAGAGGCAGTCCTGTAATAAAATCCATCGTAATTCTTTCTCACTTCCATTCTGGAACAGAAATAGACTGCAGCTTCCCTGATGGTACTTGATGCTCTGTTTTCACCTTCTGACAGGTCAAACATTTAGCAACAAACTCTGAAATCATTCTCTTCATACCGCCACCAAGATTTACTTCTCAAATCCCGATACATCTTGTTTCCACCTGGATGTATAGTCAATGGACTATAGTGAGCTTCCATAAGCAGATCCCATTTCAACTTAGCATCTTCAGGGATATACAACCTGTCTTTATAATAAAGACATCCATCGGGTCTAATCTCATAATTCTTCACTTCACCCGATTACACTTGTTTAATCTTTTCGGTACATTCTTTATCTTGCTGCTGACTTTCTTTAATCCGGTCCAAAAATGCTGATTTTATTCTTAATTCCACCGAAAATGAACCATCAGATTGTCCTTTCAACTGAGCATTCATAGCTCGTAATGTAGCAAATATCTTCCGGCTCAAAGCATCTGCTACAACATTAGCTTTGCCGGGATGATAATCAATAACCAGATCATAGTCTTTGATTAGCTCCAACCATCTTCGTTGCCTCAAATTCAACTCTTTCTGAGTCATCAGATACTTTAAACTTTTGTGATCAGTGTAAACATGACAACGCTCACCGTATAGATAATGTCGCCAAACTTTCAAAGCTAACACTACTGCAGCAAGCTCCAAATCATGTGTCGGATAATTCTTCTCATGTGTTTTCAGCTGTCGGGAAGCATAAGCAATCACCTTTCCTTATTGCATCAGCACGCAACCCAAACCAATATAAGATGCATCGTTGTACAGAATAAATCCTTACCCGACTCAGGCTGAACTAATACTGGAGCTTCTGTTAAAACTTTCTTCAAATGATAAAAACTCTCTTGGCATTTATCATTCCAAACAAATGGAACATCTTTTCTCAACAATTTGGTAAGCGGAGCAGCTATCAAAGAAAAATCCTTGACAAACCTGCGATAGTATCCAGCCAATCCCAAGAAACTACGAACCTCAGTAATATTCTTGGGAACTTTCCATTCAAGGATGAACTGTACTTTCTTAGGATCAACTCGTATCCCCTCAACTGAAGCAATGTTTCCTAAGAAAGCCACCTCGGACAGCCAAAACTCACATTTTGAGAGCTTGGCATACAACTTCTTTTCTCTCAAAATCTGCAATACTATTCGCAGGTGCACATCATGATCTTCTTTGGTCTTCGAATACACCAAAATATCATCAATGAAGACCACTACAAACTGATCAAGGTATGGTTGAAACACTCGGTTCATCAAGCCCATAAATGCAGCTGGAGCATTAGTAAGACCGAATGGCATAACCACAAACTCATAATGACCATACCTTGTTCGAAAAGCTGTCTTCGGAACATCCTCCTCTTTGACTTTCAACTGATAATAGCCTGATCGAAGATCAATCTTGGAAAACACTGCTACTCCTTTTAGCTGATCAAACAAATATTTAATTCTCGGTAGTGGATACTTATTTTTAATAGTCACTTTGTTCAGCCGTCGATAATCAATACACAGTCGCAACGAATCATCTTTCTTTTTAACAAACAACACCGGTGTTCCCCACGGTGAAATACTAGGACGAATAAACCCTTTATCCAGTAGTTCTTGCAATTGTGACTTCAATTCTCTTAACTCTGCCGGTGCCATTCTATATGGAGCCATCGATATTGGTTCAGTCCTAGAATTACCTCAATTCCAAATCAACTTCCTTTCCGGTGCCAAACCCGCAATTCCTCCGAAACACATCCGAAAAGTCTCAGATCGCTTGTCGGAATGGCACCGAGATCATTACCATCCTTTTGATTATCCACTACATGTGCCGAAAAGCCCGCAACCCTGCTCCAACAGCTTTTTAGCTTTAAAGGCTGAAATCACATTCTCAGAAACACCGAGATCCTTCTCCCAAAACTATAATCTCGATCCATCACCGCCTCAAAATCAATCAAGGTTCTTTTAAATCTCACAAGAGCATCATGGGCATGAAGCCAATCCATACCTGCATAATCTCCAAATCATCAAAAGATAACTCCAATAAATCAGCTGAAAACTCATGTCTCTCGAACTATCGCTGAGCGGTCCTTACACACCCAGTTACCCGAGCACTTTGACCAAGTGGATTGACAAATCATCACATCACTCGAGTAGACACTACAGAATTCCTATATCCCGCACCAATTTAGCACTAACATATGAGTGTGTGGATCCAAAGGTCTATCAAAACAAAAATAGGTTCACCATAAAGTAGAAAAATACCTATGATGATGTCGATCCTCCTCCCGATCATATCGGTCATCACGAGTCCGAATATGATAGACTCGAGCGTAAGCTGTTATCTTTCCCGAACTTGTCCGAGACGAACTCGCAGATCCACGGCCCCGGCCTCCCGCATACCCACCGATCTCTCTCGCTTGGATCGACCGTCTTCACGAGCCGGACAATCTCGAACAAAGTGTCCCATCTCTCCACAATTGAAACAGACACTGTAACTTTTCGCACTCTCCACGATGATACCGATTACGTGCTTACACCGTGGAGCTCCCGATATGTTTCCGCACTTTGCCAAAGTACCCTTAGACTTTCCAGCTTGACTGGTCCGACCTCGAGATGCCGAATATCCAGATTTACCTTGCTGAAAATTACCTTTACCTCGCTTAGCTGATCGCAAAGTAAAAGATGATTCAGCTCCTCTTTTCTCGCCTGCACATCTCTTTATCGGCCTTGTCTCAAACATTCTCCATCGCTTGGCTTTATTAATAAAGATCCTGAAAATCTTGGATAGGGTTGGCCACTAACACCTCCCGATATCTCAAATCCAAACCACCAATGAAACTGTCTATACAGCTTCTCTCGGTGTAGCAACTCAAGAGCAAATCGCTCGCACGGTTGAAATCACACTCATACTCATAAATCGATCGTCCTTCTTGCTTCGGATCGATGAACTGCTGTCTCATCTCTCTAACAAAAATAGCTTTCGATATATTTCCTTCAAACTCTCAAGGAAAAACGCCAGTGATCTCCTCGCACACGACACGAGCCGTAATGGTGTTCCACCAGATCGAGCTGACCTCTCAATAGAGAAACTACACCATCAAGCTTTCCTCGATCATCGCATCCGATGCGAGCTAATATAGATTGTACATCATTAAGCCATGTATCGGCCGAGAGTGGATCACCATCTTCTTCTCGTTTAAAATTCGAAGCCTCAAGTGTCTTTAGCTCCTTTGGCACATTCACCGGGAGGTCTATTCAATATAGCATTCGAGTCCGCAAAAATGTGCCCCGATCCTGAATCGGCGTTCCCAACCGTAGACGCCGGCCGGACCTCTTCTCCGCATCGGGAGCAATCTCAGCCTTGCCGCTTCGCAACGTGTTGGGAACCCTCTCCTTCCGACATTTGTACTCATAACATTCACTAAACTCATAAGCAATTGCATCAACTAAACAGATATCATTTTCAAGTATAAACGACATCCTAGTGGCATGTACACTTTAAAACACTTTCATTACTCAAAAATAAATCCAAACCAGCTAAACCTCGTAGCTCGATACCAATAAATGTAACACCCTGCACTGTATCCGCACACGAATATGAATCGAGAATGTCACAGAAAATATACAATATACTTACCATGCTAAATTTAGGCTAACAAATTTATTTTTTTTTTTTTTAACTCATAATACTAATATTGTCAATTTAAAAGATAAGCATAAAGTATTATAATTATATAAATCGTGTTTTAATTTCGAACTATTACAAGGCAAGCCGGATTTAAAATTTTACAAAACTGACAGGTTACTTAATTACATGCCACTAAATACAACAAAATAGGATGCCATAGATACAAGAAAATAACTTGTCTGCGTTGTAGGCCCTAATACCCGATCTGATGCAAAAGCTATCCCACTAGCTATTCCGGCAACCTACGCGTATCACCGAAATACACGCTGAGAATATACTCAGTGAGGCATAAGGTAAGTAACATGAAATAAACCATAAACAATTTATGATACTTGTAAAACCTATTAAATTTCATAATACTTTTCATAATATGCAGAAAAAAACATATCATATTATGTTGAAACATAATTTAATTCATCAATTAAAAATCGTATAGCCCAAGGTAATATTGAGTGACTAATATACGAGTCGTGTACTAAAAGTACTATTCTTTTACGAGCGCCATAATTAAATGATTTAAAAACAAGCGCCACCGGAGTGATTTAAACGAGCGACACATTAGAGTATCGAACAAGCGACACAATAAAGTATCGAAACGAGCGACACCAAGGTATCGTAAAACGAAAGCGAAAACAAGCGACATGTCGAAATCATGTGACTTTAATGGTATACCACAATATTGTCTACTCATGACCAAGGGCAAATATAAAAATATTTCTGCAATAACATAATGGCTAGCATGGCATTATAATTTAAATCATGTAACTCAATCGTAAAGGAGCAGTTCATACTCCAATACGCCCATTTCCATTTTACAATATGCTGCCATTCTTTAAAAATACGAGACAAGTATCATTTAAAATAATTTCATACTTTAAAAAATAATTACCTTTTTAGGTCGACTTATCGCAAGTCTTCCTATCACATATTATAAAAACATGCATGCACTCACCTTTGCCTTGTATCAAAATGCCTCACTACTCGATTTCAATCATGTACTTTTTCTTTGCCCTTTCGATTATTATGTCCCCGATTTGACTGATTATCTACAAAAAATCATAACATATACCATTTCAAAGTATATGTTAGAATATTCCCAATTCACCAATAATAATGGAAATAACCAATAATTATCTAAAATCAATAAAATTGATCCATAAAAATTTCCAAACTTTGCATTTTAGTCCCTAAAGACATTTTCAAGCTTCTAACATCAATTTCAAACTAAATCCTTGCATTTTTCATCAAATACACTCAAGGACCTAAGCTTTAAAAATTTCCAACTTGGTCACTAATATTTCCAAAATTACAATCAAGTCCCAAAGTCACCAAAAATTTCAAATTAAGCCTCCAAACCACTTAACTTGATTTTTTCAAGCCACTACACTCCAAAAACAAACTTTATAATTTAGTCCCCAAACTTTTCAAAATTTTCAAATTGGTCCCTAATGCCAAATTAATTAGGATTTCACTCCAAACCATTTATATCATCATTCTAAACAATTCTTTCTTCTACAACACCTTCCAATTAAATTTTTATCAAAAACCCTAAAATTTCCTCTTTAAAAATCAAGACTTTTTTTTTAATTTAATCTAACAACAAAAATATACTTGAATCACTTCCATTTCATCATTTCCAACCTCAAACCAAAAATTTTGCCATAGTTTCCCCATAATTCTTCATCTAACCAATCCTCCAAACTCAACAAAAACACATGGAAACTAAGCAAAAATATATCAAGATGTAGAGAAAATCAAGGAGATTAATTTCTTATCTAATAGCAAAACCTTAAAACTAACCTTGTAAGCTCAAAATGATGTTGAAATTTTTTTTCTCCCTTGGCTAAGGCTTTCGAAGCTTGCTGGAAGAATGAAGATAATGGTTTGATTTTTTTATCATATTTATCCTTTTTATTTTTCTTTAATAATGCCATTTGGCATTATTAATTACCAAATACTTAAAAATAAATCAAACCAAGCCACATGTATTCATCTTTAATTACTACCATAACAGTGTCATATAATTAAATGAATTTTTATTCATTTAATTAATCTTATCCATCATTTGACTAAATCAAATTTGACTATAGTTAGATTTTAACTAACTAGTTCTCTTGAAATTCAACCAACCTCAAGAAACCAACCAAAACATAATAAAATATTCAAAATGAATATTTTATAAATTTTCCAACTCCAATGGGGCCCATCTCTAAAATTTAGACTCGATTCGAAATACCGATAATTAATAAGGTATTGAATATGATTGAATCTAAACAGTCTCAGAAAATTCTCAAATTTCAGCACAAGGTTCCTTGAGTCTAACTAAGGCTCCAATTAAAATTTAATAATTTTCCGAATTCGAATACTTACCCGAAAAATTTACCAAAACTTATACCTTTACTAGCTTTTTACACAATTCTCGTACCAAAAATCCGATTCCCACTGAATTTATTATTCTGATCTAAACTATTCATTTTTACCATAAAATTTATTATTGAGAAAATTACCATTTTGGTCCTTATAATTTTCCCAACCTTTCACTTTTGTCACCAAACTTTGAAATCTTACATTTTAGTCACCAAACTAAAACTATCAATTTTAAGAACTTTGCAAATTAATCACCAAGCACATATAAAGCAAATATAAATCAACTAACAAGCAAACTTTGGGGTATTACAATTCTTCCCTTAAGAAAATTAGTCCTCAAATTTTCGTGAGCGTGCACTGTTTTAAACAGATGTGTGGTACTGCTTCTCCATCATTTCCTTCGTCTCCCATGTCGCTTCTTCAACTTTATGATTACGCCACAAGACTTTAACCAAAGGTATCCGCTTGTTTCTCAACTCTTTAGTACCATAAGCTAATATCCCGACCGTTCTTCCTCGTGACGTCAGTCGATCAGAATTCGACCTCATCGGGTGCAATCACATGGGATGGATCTGATCGGTACCTTGAAGCATGGAGACATGAAAAACATCATGGATTTTACTCATTTCGGTGGAAGAGCCAACTGATAAGCAACAGGCCCACTTTCTTTAAAATCTTATACGGTCCAATGTATCGAGGACTTAACTTTCCTTTGCGTCCAAATCTCATGATTTTCTTCCAAGGAGAAACCTTTAAAAACACTTTTTCTCCCACCTTAAACTGGATATCTTTTCTTTTCAAATCCGATATGTTTTTTGTCGGTCTCAGCCTTTTTAAGATTTTCTTGCACAATCTTTACTTTTTCCTCTCAGTCTTGTAACAGATCAGGCTTTAAAATCTTGTAATCCTCAGAATCAACCAATTCAACGGCGATCTACACTTTCGCCATACAACGCCTCAAATGGTGCCATCTCAGATACTTCCCGATAATCAAGTATTATAAGCAAATTCTGCCAACGGCAAGTACTTTTCCCAAGATCCTCAAATTCAATAACACAAGCTCTCAAGATATCCTCAAGGATCCGAATCACCCGCTCGGGCCGACCATCACCGAGGATGAAAGGTCAGATGAAATGCAAACGTGTCCCCATTGCCTTCGTAATGCTTTCCAAAACTTGGATGTAAACTTGGGATCTCTGCGGACACTATAGATGAGGGTACTCCATGAAGTCGAACCACCTCTTTAATATACAACTCAAAGATACCGCCATCCGATAATCTGTCCGAATCGGTATGAAATGAGCTGTCTTTGTTAATCTGTCCACAATCACCCGGATAGAATCCTTCTTACCGAGTCGAGGCGATCTGTAATAAAATCCATCGTAATTCTTTCTCACTTCCATTCTCGAATGTAAATAGACTGCAGCTTCCCTGATGGTACTTGATGCTCTGTTTTCACCTTCTGACAGGTCAAACATTTAGCAACAAACTCTGAAATCATTCTCTTCATACCTGGCCACCAGTATCGACTTCTCAAATCCTGATACATCTTGTTTCCACTGGATGTATAGTCAATGGACTATAGTGAGCTTCCATAAGCATATCCCATTTCAACTTAGCATCTTCAGGGATATACAACTTGTCTTTATAATAAAGACATCCATCGGGTCTAATCTCATAATTCTTCACTTCACCCGATTACACTTGTTTAATCTTTTCGGTACATTCTTTATCTTGCTGCTGACTTTCTTTAATCCGGTCCAAAAATGCTGATTTTATTCTTAATTCCACGAAAATGAACCATCGATTGTCCTTTCAACTGAGCATTCATAGCTCGTAATGTAGCAAATATCTTCCTACTCAAAGCATCTGCTACAACATTAGCTTTGCCGGGATGATAATCAATAACCAGATCATAGTCTTTGATTAGCTCCAACCATCTTCGTTGCCTCAAATTCAACTCTTTCGAGTCATCGATACTTTAAACTTTTGTGATCGGTGTAAACATGACAACGCTCACCGTATAGATAATGTCGCCAAACTTTCAAAGCTAACACTACTCGCAAAGCAAGCTCCAAATCATGTGTCGGATAATTCTTCTCATGTGTTTTCAGTGTCGGGAAGCATAAGCAATCACCTTTCCTTATTGCATCAGCACGCAACCCAAACCAATATAAGATGCATCGTTGTACAGAATAAATCCTTACCCGACTCAAATAACTAATACTGAGCTTCATTAAAACTTTCTTCAAATGATAAAAACTCTCTTGGCATTTATCATTCCAAACAAATGGAACATCTTTTCTCAACAATTTGGTAAGCGGAGCAGCTATCAAAGAAAAATCCTTGACAAACCTGCGATAGTATCCAGCCAATCCCAAGAAACTACGAACCTCAGTAATATTCTTGGGAACTTTCCATTCAAGGATGAACTGTACTTTCTTAGGATCAACTCGTATCCCCTCAACTGAAGCAATGTTTCCTAAGAAAGCCACCTCGGACAGCCAAAACTCACATTTTGAGAGCTTGGCATACAACTTCTTTTCTCTCAAAATCTGCAATACTATTCGCAGGTGCACATCATGATCTTCTTTGGTCTTCGAATACACCAAAATATCATCAATGAAGACCACTACAAACTGATCAAGGTATGGTTGAAACACTCGGTTCATCAAGCCCATAAATGCAGCTGGAGCATTAGTAAGACCGAATGGCATAACCACAAACTCATAATGACCATACCTTGTTCGAAAAGTCGTCTTGGAACATCCTCCTCTTTGACTTTCAATCGATAATAGCCTGATCAAGATCAATCTTGGAAAACACTTGCTACTCCTTTTTTAGCGATCAAACAAATATTTAATTCTCGGTAGTGGATACTTATTTTTAATAGTCACTTTGTTCAGCCGTCGATAATCAATACACAGTCGCAACGAATCATCTTTCTTTTTAACAAACAACACCGGTGTTCCCCACGGTGAAATACTAGGACGAATAAACCCTTTATCCAAAGAGTTCTTGCAATTGTGACTTCAATTCTCTTAACTCTCTGCCGTGCCATTCTATATGGAG
This sequence comes from Hibiscus mutabilis, assembly GCA_019671005.1. Taxonomy (NCBI): domain Eukaryota; kingdom Viridiplantae; phylum Streptophyta; class Magnoliopsida; order Malvales; family Malvaceae; genus Hibiscus; species Hibiscus mutabilis. The sequence goes on from CM033725.1 coordinate 57,133,278, forward strand.
CCATCGATATTGGTTCAGTCCTAGAATTACCTCAATTCCAAATCAACTTCCTTTCCTAAAAGCAAACTCGCAATTCCTCCGAAACACATCCGAAAAGTCTCAGATCTTTTCGGAATGGCACTGAGATCATTACCATCCTTTTGATTATCCACTACATGTGCCGAAAAAGCCCGGCAACCTGTTCCAACAGCTTTTTAGCTTTAAAGGCTGAAATCACATTCTGTAAACACCGAGATCCTTCTCCCAAAACTATAATCTCGATCCATCACCGCCTCAAAATCAATCTGCTCTTGTTAAATCTCACAAGAGCATCATGGGCATGAAGCCAATCCATACCCAGAATAATCTCCAAATCATCAAAAGATAACTCCAATAAATCAGCTGAAAACTCATGTCTCTGAACTATCAGTGAGCAGTCCTTACACACCCTGGTTACCCGAGCACTTTGACCAAGTGGATTGACAGCTATCACATCACTCTGAGTAGACACTACAGGAATTCCTATATCCCGTACCAATTTAGCACTAACATATGAGTGTGTGGATCCAGTGTCTATCAAAACAAAAATAGGTTCACCATAAAGTAGAAAAATACCTATGATGATGTCAGTATCCTCCCGATCATATCGGTCATCACGAGTCCGAATATGATAGACTCGAGCAGAAGCTGTTATCTTTCCTGGAACTTGTCCGAGACGAACCTGCAGATCCACGGCCCCGGCCTCCCTGCATACCCACTGATCTCTCTGTTTGGATCGATCTGTCTTCACGAGCTGGACAATCTCGAACAAAGTGTCCCATCTCTCCACAGTTGAAACAGACACCTGTAACTTTTCGGCACTCTCCACGATGATACCGATTACAGTGCTTACACTGTGGAGCTCCTGATATGTTTCGCACTCTTTGCCAAGTACCCTTAGACTTTCCAAATTGACTGTCCGACCTCGAGATGCCGAATATCCAGATTTACCTTGCTGAAAATTACCTTTACCTCGCTTAGCTGATCGCAAAGTAAAAGATGATTCAGCTCCTCTTTTCTGCCCAGACATCTCTTTATCGGCCTTGTCTCAAACATTCTCCATCGCTTTGGCTTTATTAACAGCATCCTGAAAATCTTGGATAGGGTTGGCCACTAACACCTCCTGATATCTCGAATCCAAACCACCAATGAAACTGTCTATAACAGTTCTCTCAGTAGGTAGCAGCTCAGTAGCAAATCGGCTCAGACGGTTGAAATCACACTCATACTCATAAATCGATCGTCCTTCTTGCTTCAGATCGATGAACTGCTGTCTCATCTCTCTAACAAAAATAGCTCTGATATATTTCCTTCAAACTCTCAAGGAAAAAACGCCAGTGATCTCCTCGTGCACACGAGCTGTAATGGTGTTCCACCGGATCGAGTGACCCTCTCAATAGAGAAACTACACCATCAAGCTTTCCTCGATCATCGCATCCGATGCGAGCTAATATAGATTGTACATCATTAAGCCATGTATCGGCTGAGAGTGGATCACCATCTTCTTCTCGTTTAAAATTCGAAGCCTCAAGTGTCTTTAGCTCCTTTGGCACATTCAGTCGGGGAGGTCTATTCAATATAGCATTCAGAGTCTGCAAAAATGTGCCCTGATCCTGAATCGGCGTTCCCGGCTGTACCGGCTGCTGGACCTCTTCTCCGGCATCAGGAGCAATCTCAGGCCTTGCCTGCTCTGCAACGTGTTGGGAACCCTCTCCTTCCGACATTTGTACTCATAACATTCACTAAACTCATAAGCAATTGCATCAACTAAACAGATATCATTTTCAAGTATAAACGACATCCTAGTGGCATGTACACTTTAAAACACTTTCATTACTCAAAAATAAATCCAGAACCAGCTAAACCTGTAGCTCTGATACCAATAAATGTAACACCCCAGACCCGTATCCGTACACGAATATGAATCGAGAATGTCACAGAAAATATACAATATACTTACCATGCTAAATTTAGGCTAACAAATTTATTTTTATTTTTTTTCTTAACTCATAATACTAATATTGTCAATTTAAAAGATAAGCATAAAGTATTATAATTATCTAAATCGTGTTTTAATTTCGAACTATTACAAGGCAAGCCGGATTTAAAATTTTACAAAACTGACAGGTTACTTAATTACATGCCACTAAATACAACAAAATAGGATGCCATAGATACAAGAAAATAACTTGTCTGCGTTGTAGGCCCTAATACCCGATCTGATGCAAAAGCTATCCCACTAGCTATTTCGGCAACCTACGCGTATCACCGAAATACACGCTGAGAATATACTCAGTGAGGCATAACGTAAGTAACATGAAATAAACCATAAACAATTTATGATACTTGTAAAACCTATTAAATTTCATAATACTTTTCATAATATGCAGGAAAAAAAACATATCATATTATGTTGAAACATAATTTAATTCATCAATTAAAAATCGTATAGCCCAAGGTAATAATGAGTGACTAATATACGAGTCGTGTACTAAAAGTACTATTCTTTACGAGCGCCATAATTAAATGACGAAAACAAGCGCCACCGGAGTGACGAAACGAGTGACACATTAGAGTATCGAACAAGCGACACAATAAAGTATCGAAACGAGCGACACCCGAAGGTATCGAAAACAAGCGACATGTCGAAATCATGTGACTTTAATGGTATACCACAATATTGTCTACTCATGACCAAGGGCAAATATAAAAATATTTCCTGCAATAACATAATGGCTAGCATGGCATTATAATTTAAATCATGTAACTCAATCGTAAAGGAGCAGTTCATACTCCAATACGCCCATTTCCATTTTACAATATGCTGCCATTCTTTAAAAATACGAGACAAGTATCATTTAAAATAATTTCATACTTTAAAAAAAATAATTACCTTTTTAGGTCGACTTATCGCAAGTCTTCCTATCACATATTATAAAAACATGCATTCACTCACCTTTGCCTTGTATCAAAATGCCTCACTACTCGATTTCAGTCATGTACTTTTTCTTTGCCCTTTCGATTATTATGTCCCCGATTTGACTGATTATCTACAAAAATCATAACATATACCATTTCAAAGTATATGTTAGAATATTCCCAATTCACCAATAATAATGGAAATAACCAATAATTATCTAAAATCAATAAAATTGATCCGATAAAAATTTCCAAACTTTGCATTTTAGTCTCTAAGGACATTTTCAAGCTTCTAACATCAATTTCAAACTAAATCCTTGCATTTTTCATCAAATACACTCAAGGACCTAAGCTTTAAAAATTTCCAACTTGGTCACTAATATTTCCGAAAATTACAATCAAGTCCCAAAGTCACCAAAAATTTCAAATTAAGCCTCCAAACCACTTAACTTGATTTTTTCAAGCCACTACACTCCAAAAACAAACTTTATAATTTAGTCCCCAAACTTTTCAAAATTTTCAAATTGGTCCCTAATGCCAAATTAATTAGGGATTTCACTCCAAACCATTTATATCATCATTCTAAACAATTCTTTCTTCTACAACACCTTCCAATTAAATTTTTATCAAAAACCCTAAAATTTCCTCTTTAAAAATCAAGACTTTTTTTCTTTAATCTAACAACAAAAATATACTTGAATCACTTCCATTTCATCATTTCCAACCTCAAACCAAAAATTTTGCCATAGTTTCCCCATAATTCTTCATCTAACCAATCCTCCAAACTCAACAAAAACACATGGAAACTAAGCAAAAATTATATCAAGATGTAGAGAAAATCAAGGAGATTAATTTCTTATCTAATAGCAAAACCTTAAAACTAACCTTGTAAGCTCAAAAATGATGTTGAAATTTTTTTTCTCCCTTGGCTAAGGCTTTCGAAGCTTGCTGGAAGAATGAAGATAATGGTTTGATTTTTTTATCATATTTATCATTTTTATTTTTCTTTAATAATGCCATTTGGTATTATTAATTACCAAATACTTAAAAATAAATCAAACCAAGCCACATGTATTCATCTTTAATTACTACCATAACAAGTGTCATATAATTAAATGAATTTTTTATTCATTTAATTAATCTTATCCATCATTTGACTAAATCAAATTTGACTATAGTTAGATTTTAACTAACTAGTTCTCTTGAAATTCAACCAACCTCAAGAAACCAACCAAAACATAATAAAATATTCAAAATGAATATTTTATAAATTTTCCAACTCCAATGGGGCCCATCTCTAAAATTTAGACTCGATTCGAAATACCGATAATTAAAAAGGTATCGAATATGATCGAATCTAAACAGTCTCAGAAAATTCTCAAATTTCAGCACAAGGTTCCTTGAGTCTAACTAAGGCTCCAATTAAAATTTCATAATTTTCTGAGTTCGAATACTTACCCGAAAAATTTACCAAAACTTATACCTTTACTAGCTTTTTACACAATTCTCGTACCAAAAATCCGATTCCCACTGAATTTATTCTTCTTATCTAAACTATTCATTTTTACCATAAAATTTATTATTGAGAAAATTACCATTTTGGTCCTTATAATTTTCCCAACCTTTCACTTTTGTCACCAAACTTTGAAATCTTACGTTTTAGTCACCAAACTAAAACTATCAATTTTAAGAACTTTGCAAACTAATCACCAAGCACATATAAAGCAAATATAAATCAACTAACAAGCAAACTTTGGGGTATTACAGATTAAATGTTGCTTTATCCTTCTTTTTTTGTTTGAATGTGCAAATCATACAAGGAAGCAGACCTGAGAAAATTGCAGATACAAGTTTCACTGAAATTTTAACTTTATGTCAATAGAATTTCTTGGTGTTAATTCTTTATAAACAGCCCCATTATTTTTTCGGTATTCTATGTTTTCAAGATATCATATCTAAGTAATAATTATGTTAAGTAAACATGTATTTATAAATTTGATTAACGTATTTTAATTATGGGTAAACTTCATTGGAGGTCCTTTATGTTTAGGGCATATTCTATTTTGGTCATTCAATTTAAAAATTTGAGATACTGCATCAAGATGTTCTAACTCATAAAATTGAGATACTACAAAGTTAAATACCGTAAGCAGGACGGGACGAATTTGTATCGACAATAAATATAATTGTAGAAGTAGATGGCTTTAATGAAATATTACCATGGATATCGCAATTGGAGATATGTTGTAAACTTGATCGTCTTCATTCCAAATATATGGTTGGTCCTAAGTAAAACGTAGAAGGAAAAATGCGTTAACTTATAATAAATTGATAATTATCCTGTTCATGAAAGTCGATAAATGAGAATTTAAGATTCAAAAAAGATTGCATTGGATGAAGTACCGGAGTTGATAGTGTTTCCCAGTAATAAACCTTTTAACAAGTGAAAAGATGAAGAAGCTTATCATCATCAAATTTGATAATTAGTTAAATTAATAGAACTTACACCGGTGTAAATTAGCCATAATTAGTAAGTTGTAGCTTAGTAGAATTCACACCGGTGTAAGTTAGTCATAATTATTTAGTTAGTTGTAGTCAATAGTTATTTAGTTAGCTGTAGTTCAGTAGAATTTACACCAGTGTAAGTTAGTCATTGTTAGTTAGTTGTAGTTAAGAAGAATTTATACTGGTGTAAATGTGTTATATATCTGCACTTATACAATTAATGAAATATGCAAAGTTTTCCTTTTCTTTACAAAAGTATGATTTATTCTATATAATTCGATAATTATCTTGTTCATGAAAGTCGATAAATAAGAATTTAAGATTAAAAAAAGATTGGATTGGATGAAGTATCGAAGTTGATAGTGTTTCCCAGTAAGAATAAATGTAGCTCTCCTTGAAATGATAAGCTTTGATAGTGTCATTCGAATATTTTCAAAATTAATAATTATGAATATTATTTAAAAATATAGGTTTAAAATACTAATTAAATTAACAATGCCATATATATATATATATATTAAAATTAGATATTGTCATTCAAATATGTACGTACCTTTTTTATTACTTTTACTGTAACAAATTATGTATATTCTATAATAATCTATGTACCTACTCAAATTCTCATCTTTTTTGTAGTAAAATAGGTTTTCTTGTAACCCAATCTGTATGTACACAAATGTTTGCCGCAAGTTTAGCTCCTTTTGGATTGGGTGATCTCGGGCAAAGATTTATGTACGTACCTTTTTTATTATCTTTACTATTACAAATTATGTATATTCTGTAATAAATTGTGTATCTATTCAAATTCTCATCCTTTTTGTAAGCAAATAGGTTATCTTGTAGCCCAATATGTATGTACACAAATACTTACCGTAAGTTAAGCTCCTTTTGGATTGGGTGATCTCGGGCAAGGATTTATGTACATACCTTTTTTATCATCTTTACTGTTACAAATTATGTATATTCTGTAATAAATTGTGTACCTATTCAAATTCTCATCTTTTTGGTAAGAAAATAGGTTTTCTTGTAGCCCAATTTGTATGTGCACAAATGCTTATCGTAAGTTGAGCTTCTTTTGATTTTGGTGATCTCGAGTAAGGATTTCGGTACGTACCTTTTTATTACACTTTCAGTAACAATTATGTATATTATGTAATAATTTTTGTACCTACTGAATTTCTCATCATTCTAGTAAGAAAATAAGTTTTCTTATAGTCCAATCTGTATGTACACAAATGCTTACCCTAAGTTGGGCTCCTTTTGGTTTGGGTAATTTAGGGTAAGATTTTCGGTACGTACCTTTTTTCTTACCCTTTATGTAACAAACTATGTATATTCCGTAATAATTTTTGTACCTACGGAAATTCTCATCGTTCTAGTAAGAAAATAGGTTTTCTTGTAGGGCAATCGGCATGTATACAAATGCTTACCCTAAGTTGAGCTCCTTTTGGTTTTGATAATCTCGGGTAAGGATTTTGGTACGTATATTTTTTATTACTGTTTCTGTAACAAACTATGTATATTCTGTAATAATTTATGTACCTACTAAAATTCTCATCGTTCTAGTAAGAAAATAGGTTTCTTGTAGCCGAACCTGTATGTACACAAATGCTTACCATAAGTTGAGCTCCTTTTGGTTTGGGTGATCTCATGTAAGATTTTCGGTACTTGCCTTTTTTCTTACCCTTTCTGTAACAAACTATGTATATTTCGTAATAATTTATGTACCTATTGAAATTCTTATCGTTCTAGTAAGAAAATAGGTTTTCTTGTATGTCAATCTGTATGTACACAAATGCTTACCCTAAGTTGAGCTCCTTTTGATTTTGGTGATCTCGAGTAAAGATTTCGGTACGTACTTTTTTTCTTACCCTTTCTGTAACAAATTATGTATATTCCGTAATAATTTCTATACCTACTAAAATTCTCATCGTTCTAGTAAGAAAATAATTTTTCTTGTAGCCCAACCTGTATGTACACAAATGCTTACTCTAAGTTGAGCTCCTTTTAGTTTTGGTGATCTCGGTTAAGGATTTTGGTACATACATTTTTATTACCATTTCTGTAACTGTCGTGACCATTTTTAACCGGGGTGTGAAATTGGTGAGCTTCTCTTAATTATTATCATTATTATTATTTTTATTAATTTTATCATTAATGAAGTCTGACACTCTCTCTCCTTTTATAGGTAAGTGAAAATGATGTCGTATATGACGTCACAGCTATGACGTTAGCGGAGAAGAAAATCAAGATTCGTGTGAAGCATGTTTGGGTCAACCGGGAACTGCCACATGGATATTTTAGGCATGAAAATTGATTTTGGGTCAGATCTGTGTTTCTTTGATATAAAATGGGTGGGAAAAGCAGATGGATTGAGGCTTTGGGCTTTTTTGTATTTTTATTTGGGCTTTGGGTATTTTTATGTAAACTTGGATATTGAAATAAACTTTAGACTAATATCATATGTTGGATATGTTTTATTTATTTATGGCGTATATTGTATATTATTTATCTGTTACTTTTATTTGCTAAGAGAAATATGTAACTATATTATGCCCATGCCTGGGTAAAATTTGAGTATTACAGTAACAAATCATGTATAATATATAATAATTTATGTATCTATTGAAATTCTCATCGCTCTAGTAAGAAAATAGGTTTTCTTGTAGGCCAATGTGTATGTACACAAATGCTTACCCTAAGTTGAGCTCCTTTTGGTTTTGGTAATCTCGGGTAAGGATTTCGGTACGTACCTTTTTTTATTACCATTTCTGTAACAAACTATGTATATTTTGTAATAATTTCTATACATACTTAAATTCTCATCGTTCTAGTAAGAAAATAGGTTTTCTTGTAGGCCAATCTGTATGTACACAAATGCTTACCCTAAGTTGAGCTCCTTTTGATTTTGGTGATCTCAGGTAAGAATTTCGTTATATACATTTTTATTACCATTTTTGTAACAAATTATGTATATTTCGTAATAATTTCTGTACCTACTGAAATTCTCATCGTTCTAGTAAGAATGTAGGTTTTCTTGTAGGTCAATCTGTATGTACACAAATGCTTACCCTAAGTTGAGCTCCTTTTGGTTTTGGTGATTTCGGGTAAGAATTTCGGTGCGCACCTTTTTTCTTACCCTTTTTGTAACAAACTATGTATATTTCGTAACAATTTCTGTACCTACTAAAATTCTCATCGTTCTAGTAAGAAAATAGGTTTTTTGTAGCTCAATCTGTATGTACACAAATGCTTATCGTAAGTTGAGCTTCTTTTGGTTTTGGTGATCTCGAGTAAGGATTTCGGTACGTACCTTTTTTATTACCCTTTCTGTAACAAATTATGTATAATATGTAAAAAAAATTGTACCTACTGAAATTCTCATCGTTCTTGTAAGAAAATAGGCTTTCTTGTAGGCCAATTTGCATGTACACAAATGTCTACCCTAAGCTGAGCTTCTTTTGGTTTTAGTGATCTCGGGTAAGGATTTCGGTACGTACCTTTTTTATTACCCTTTTTGTAACAAATTATGTATAATATATAATAATTTCTTTACCTATTGAAATTTGTATCGTTCTTGTAAGAAAATAAGTTTTCTTGTAGGCCAATCTGTATGTACACAAATGCTTACCCTAAGTTGAGCTCCTTTTGGTTTTGGTGATTTCGAGTAAGGATTTCGGTACGTACCTTTTTTATTACAATTTCTGTAACAAATTATGTATAATATGTAATAATTGTTGTACCTAGTGAAATTCTCATCTTCCATGTAAGAAAATAGGTTTTCTTATAGGTCAATCTGTATGTACACAAATGCTTACCCGAAGTTGAGCTCCTTTTGGTTTTTTTGATCTCGGGTAAGATTTTCTGTATGTACTCTTTTCCTTACATTTTTTGTAACCAATTATGTATATTTTGTAATGATTTATTTTGCTGCTCAATTTTTCATAGTTTTATTAAGAAACTTTTTTTCCTTGTAGCATTTATGTTGGTACACGAATCTTTCTTCATTTTAGCCTTAAATTACTCGTTTTACCGAACTTCCCTTAATAGAGACAAGGAATTTTGTTTATTATTTTCTTTCTCAAGTGTTTCCTGTATATATATACACACGATTAATCAATCAATCAAGTCATTAAACTAAAAAATTAATCTATCAATTATGCTATTTGACTAAATTAATCAATCAAGCCTCCGATTTTTTCTTAAATTCTTTCTTAAATTATGCTAATTGACTAAAAAAATTCTTAAATTTTTGGGAAAAAATCAATCAAGCCTCCGATTTTTTTGCACCAAATTAAGCCATTAAACCAAAAAAATTTAATCAATTAAGCCCTTGAACTAAGAAATTGTATCAATTATGCTATTTGACCAATTATGACCATCAAATCTTGACAAAATTTTAACATATTAGTGTAGTGTGTCGTGTCATAGTGTTTCATCTTGAAATTTTAAAAAAATATTTTCTTTAAAAAATTCTTAAAAATTTTAGAAATTCTAAAAAGCTTATAAATTTATAAAAATAATTAAAAACAAATTATAAATACAATATAATAAAAATATAGTAATGTGCCAAAAATATCTAAAAAATTTATCAAGATTTAGGCTCGTTTGGGAGTGCTTAAAAAGGCACGTTTGCACCTAAAAGTAACTTTTTGGCCGAAAAATAATCCCAAACAGATAAATTTTGGCATGAAAATGACATTGGCAACGTGCTTTTGACCCCAAACGGAAAAGCTAATTTTTTCCTTTTGGTAGTAAAATCTGTTTGGAATGAAAATGTCAAATTTGACTCTTATAAAAATCAGTTAAATAATATTTTATTTTATAATATTATATTTAAAATAAATATTTTATCTTCTCAAACTCACTTTTTGATATCAATGACAGCTATTAAAATTTTTAACTTAATTTTTTTAAATCATTTTTACAACAATTTTAAAATTATTTTTCCACCGTACTTTTTAAAAAACAATATCAAACTAAGCTTTAATAGTCAAAAAATAAAATTAATCAAATGACTTAATTTATTCAATTTCTTAGTTCAGGAATTTAATTTATTGGTCAAATGAATTTTTCATAAGAATAAGGGCTCATTAAAAACCTCTCTCATATCAGAATCATACTGAGATAAAATTATGATATTACAAAGAAAAAAAGAGTGTCAGGATTGGCCAATGACTTAATTGGGTACAAAATAAGTTAAGAGGATTAATTGATTTTTTCAACAGTTTAAGAGCTTCTTATAATCTGAACGATAAAATACTCAATTAAAATTCGAACAATAAAATAAGACTTATCAACTTGATTAGGCCTATAAACGAACCTTATGAACACAAACGAGGGTATGTTCATATTCGTTTGTTTAATTTTAACCGAATGTATAAACGAACACGAGCAACTAAACTGACATAATTTTTTGTTCGTGTTCGTTTGTTAAAATAATAAACGAACATTGAGTATTGTTTAATTTTTTAAGTATGAAGTCTCGTACATTGAGTATTCTTTAATTTTTTTCTTTTTACTTCATATTCTTATTTTTAATTTTTTTAAATATAATACTTTTATCATGGAAAATAATAAATATAAATAGATATATGTTAATAAATTTAAATGAACATAAACGAATGGGTTACCGAACGTTCACGAATATATAAATGAACAGAATATTTTTTTCATGTTCATTCGTTTAATAAATAAACAACATAAACGAAGTTCCCGCCAAACAGTTCACGAAATGATCGTTGGACGTTCAATTTGATTACAGCCCTAAACTCGATTAACTTAAATTTTTTTAAACTTAACTCGATCAAATACTCAATCATATAAATGAGCACTCAAACAATCGAACGGATCAATGTTTCTTCAGGTATGATATTCAAATATTGACTATTTCATATTCAAACTACTAAAAATTACAGATTTCAGTTCATATAATTGTAAAAGTTGAATTAAATCGATCTGTTAAACACAAAAAAAAAAGTTATTGTGACGATTCAATCCCATAAGTTGAACTGAAAAAAAAAACGATCGGAACCAATAAATTCCAAGACCCGAACCATTTTAGACCCGAATACAGATTTTTTTTCCCATTTGCTAATTAAACAATAAGCTGTAAGATTCTGATACATAATTATGAATTATACATTACAAGTATGGCTAATTACACACAGCAACGGTAGAAGCAATACGAAAAAAATGAACGCATTTGTGTCGGAAACATGCTCGTATCCGACACTTATCTGAGTTTGAGTAATGTAAATATAAACTCGCAGCAAACATGTAATACATAAGGTAAACTGCACACAAGCTCACAAAATACATCAAACAAATTGAAGGTTGGTTCGGAAATATGGACCGGAACTCGCCTCGGAATGACTATGGATTGACGAATTCAAAGCGCATGAGGAGCTTCACGGAGTTGTATTTGTCACCCTTGCGGCTGTTGAGGGAAACTGCTCGGATACCACTTTTTAGCTCCGAAATTGGTAGGCATGTTTGGCCTCCAAAGTAATCCTTTTCGGACATGTCGTATTCGTGCACTTCGATAAGGAGTAGAGTCAGCTCCGGAACAGTTAAAGGGAATTCGAATTCCTCGTTCCAATAAGGCACCCAATTGTCCTCTAGCGTCTTGGTTTTCTTCATCACTGAATCCATCGGAACTCCCGCAATCCCCACCTGGACACAAATTAATTATATTTCAAGTCAAAGATCTTTATTTTTCACACGGATCGGGTTCTATCAGAGACACTGCCAGATATGTAGGTTTATCGACTTACCCTTGCATAAAAGTCCGGCGGTGAATACGCATCAAAATGAGAGTGATGAAAATCATAATACCAGCCTTCCCCCATGTAAACAGTTACCTTCAGAAAACAGATCAAGAAATCAGCACTTCGGAATAAGAAAGCCGAAGAACTCGAATCCCACGGCCATAAAAAACACTAACCTTCAAAACCTTTTTCACTGGTAACTCGACTCTCGGATCAAAGACTTCATTAGGGTTCAATAGGAAATCAGGTTTTTTCAAGTATCCGCATCCACCGTTGGCTTTGAACATTCCATGCATCAACCATAAAGATCTTCCATAACCCTATCATTACAAGCTAATAAGAAAATAAAAGAATACGAGGATTCGGTGAAGCGGACAAACAACTACTGGCTAAGGAAAGCATTCATCTCACTTCCTCTTCAAACCACTTTTACATGATGCTGAAATCTGACTGTCGAATCAAACACGAATACTATAATCAGTCTAGGATAAAGAATAGTGTTCACTTGGTTTCTCATTATCGGCATTCGGCACAACAAAATTGTATGCACATCGGAAAGAAAAACAGCCCCTCTTGTTGTGAACTTCTATGTTAGGATAGTTTTTGGATCTTCATATCTATATCCTCAAGCTCTATAAACAATTATGTCAATCCATAACCAACTAAAGAACGCATAACATATTACCATACCCGATACTTCTACCATTTCATCTGAATGTCCGATAAATATATAGTGAAACGAAAACCATATTGACAGTAGAAACAAATGAATAGAGGGGAGGGAAAGGTGTATAAACCTGCATATTAAATGCGACCATTTGAGCGCCATGCATCCATCCGATTAATGGGTTGTAATTGGAAGAGTCGACACGTGTACCCTTCGGATATACCCTTAGAATATTCCGCTGCGTAAACCTGTAGCAGTTCAAAAGTCAGGAAAGGGAAATATATAAGTATATATATATATTCAACTTTAAAATCGAAGGCAAATGTAATTGATCAAATAATCCGAATATTGTAATCACTCATTTTCGCTTGTAAATACATATTAGTATTGCATGTATATTTATTATATTATATGCATGAATGTTACTAATATATATAAGGTGTGGTGTGTGCATGTATATTATAAGCTATGTATGTATACGTATTAATAGTGTATGTGTGTCGCGTATGTATCTATAGAGTACGAACGTATTTGTTTAATGTATATAGATGTTATGTTAATTATATGTATGATTATACGTACGTATGCTAGAATGTTATATTAATTAATGTTTGTATAATATAAGTATACGTTTTCGTATGTATGTGTATTGCTATACTAATTATATTATTATTAATGGGCTGATAAAATGAAATGAAAAAAATCAAATATATTAAACCCAAATAAAAATGAAGTCCAAGTCCAATTACAAATAAATTACAAGGCCCGGTTGGCCCAAACCCAAACCTTATCTAATTACAATTATGGTGTGCAGGTAACTGTGGGCCGTTGGATCAAGATCTGATCCAACGGCCACGATACAACCAAGAAGTCAAAAATATCTGCTAGCCGCGTGTTCCACACGTAAGGACCGTTCGAATGCCACGCGCGCGTGTGGTCCACGCGCGGACGCTTTAATATCCCACGCGCGCGTAAGATCCACGCGTTCTGACTCCTCGACTGCGGAGCTCCACGTGGCAAGATCTGGGCCCGTCTCATCAAATCGAGACTTCATCCGGCCGTTCGTCCTTCAAGCCATCTCGACCGTTAGATCGGATCGATCTAACGGCCGAGAACGCTGTCCGCCGGCCGCGTAACACACCCATACCGCCACCACGCCGATATTCAACCCCGTGTTCGAACATGCCCAATACAACAAGCAACAAGTTGTCAGTTCAGATCTGAAAAAAGCAAGATGCAACTTGCACCAAAACAAAGACAAGGATATATATGAAACGGGGACTTTTGTAACAGGGAGAGTTGTAAATGAGGGGGGTAACAAAAAAAAAGTGGTAACAAAATCTTGTAATACAAAAACTGAAAGTTGTAACCATTCAAGTGAATCGAAAGAAAAGTCCAAAGGTAAATACTGCGTTTTTTTTTTTTTTGCATGCATATACAAAAGAGGTAAAACAAAAAAAAAAAAGGAGTCGTCTTATCATCGTTGTTGTTTGTGGGTTTCCCTTCCTCGATGATAAGCCTTTCGGCTTCTCCAAGCCTAATATGGTGAACTAAAGGGAGGGGAAGACCCCTGGTAGTTTTGTTTTAGGTTTAAAAGTGTTTTTTTTGTTCTTATTTCCTAGATCTAGGGCGAATAGAGGTGTATCATCTGAATCCAACCTCGGATTCGTGTCGAGGATGGAAAAGGAATTATTTTGGTGTGTTTTGGAGGCTCGCCGGCGCTGGTTAGCGGCGGCCGGCGGCGGAGAATACGGCGGCCGGCCGCCGGATTCTGGGTTTCATAAGATCAGTTGAGAGAAAATAAGAACGGGTCAAGTTATGAAAAACCGAAAAATGAAATGAAATGGTGAAAATTTGGTTTCGGTCTAAAAATAGCCTTTATATAGGTGTTATTATTTTTTGAAATGGGTAAATCACACACTTAATCCTCCCGCGTTTCCAATATTTTCGTTTTTGTCTTGCCGCATGGTATAATTACAATCCTAGTCCCCCGATATTTCAAAAATCTTGTAATCCAGTCCCTAAATTACACCGAATCAGTTTTCAAAATGGTAAAATTACGCCTTTAGCCATCCCGCGTTTTTGAACTTTTCATTCTGGGTCTGCCCTTTGGTCCAATTACAACTTTGATCCTTCTAGGTTCTGTTTACTTCGCATTTTAGTCCTGAAATTACATATTATTGTTCTTTAATTTCTGCCACTGATTTTTATTTTTTTTATTTCATTCCTGTTTCTTTGTAAATACTCATGTTCGTATTATAATCGTATATGTTGATGTATTATATTGTTTTATTTTATGTCCCTCGTATATGCCTCGTATTTTATGTTTAAATGTATATGTGTATTAAGCTTACGATAATTATATATTTTTATCCGGTTATTTGTATTAAAGCATGTTGTGTTTTATTTGACTCATAAACGGCATGTTTTTGTATTTTTGTACGTATTGTATGTTTTCTTGGCTTTTAGGTTACGTGTTAGTGTGTCTTCTTTTATGTACGATATGTTGTCCCATATATGTTGAAATATGTTTTATTACTAGCATGTATGTTTTTTTGAAATATTTGTTCGTCTACATACGTAATTATTCCTGCCTTGTTATTCTGACTTGTTAAAGTTGTTTTTATCTATTATTTAGAATAATATGTATATATGCATGTTTTAGTCTAGTATATCATTTATGTTAGATTAGTATTCTGTTATGTTAATCTTTATTACATTTAAATATTTTGCCATGTTTTATATTTTTGCCATTAAGATTGCATATGATATATAAATTGTCAATGTGGTGCCCTTTTATCCTAGTGTAAACGGGGCCAGTATCAGGCGTAGTGATAGTGGTTGGGCGTTTATTCTCGGATAACGGGGCCCTTAAAATTAATTCGCAATTATGACCAAATTTTAAAATAATCGTCACTTTAATCCGGAAAATCCAATGTTAATAAAGCGGTAATTATTAAAGTACCAATTTTGGGCGGTGTGGGGTGCTAATCATTCCCCATCCGTAACCGACTCCCGAACCCAACATTTTTTGAATCTCTGGTTTTATGGTGTCCGGCCTACCTAAGTGGCCGGTGGCGACTCCATTTTTTAAAATGCGGTTTTTTAAAAACCCCACGGAATAAATATTTTATATCCAAAAGTATCACAAACACCTTTCAAAAACACCTTCGAAAATCCACCACGCTTTTTAGCGAGAAAAAGGACATCGCTACAGATGGCGACTCCGCTGGGGATAATTTTTTGTTTTTCAAAAACAAATGAGAGTCAACTTTTAAAATAATTACCGCTTTATTAATATTAAAAATTCTGGGTTAAAGTGACTATTAAATTAACATTCGGTTATAATTGCGCGTTTATTTTAACGCATTTAAAATATGGCATATAAACCCATTTTTTTAAGTGTGGGGAAAACGCTAATGCTTTCGTGGAGATATCGTTCTCCCGTATGGGCCTAGCAAGTACCTTCGGGGCTCGAGTACCTTATGCTTTCGTAAGGATATCGTTCCTTCGTATGGGCATAAGCGAATGGGTCCCCCTGAATTGAACCCGGTTGAAAGGAGCCTATAATGGGTGATGATCGGGGGCCTTGCTACTCTTAGTAGAGGAGAACAAGGACAATTCGGGTACCTCCTAGCACCAACACTGCATGTAGAGAACATAGAAACCCACCCTGTTAGAGCCATGCGAATAACCTTAGGTGTTTTAGACGGGATAAATAGGGTTGTTTTGTGTGTTTATTCTGTTTAATTTTGTCCTTTTATTTATATATTTATCAATTTTATCTGGTACTGACTTGTTTTCTTTTCGCTTTTGTTTTTTTTTTCATACATCATTGCATTTGCATCACATAAAGGTACTGGATCAAGTGGTTTGCCTGATCAGAAAGTCTTTCACCATGGAAAAAAGGTGTCTTAGGAAAGAAGAGCTTAATTTGTCAGTCAGACATTGGTCAGAGGTCAACCAGAAAATCCATGGGGACAGTTTGCCGAACGAACGCGTAATAGCTGGATACACCTATGTGAGTCTCCAACAGAATGACTTATGGGATCTTCAAAGCATTTGGGAAAGATGGGACCGAAGACTACAATACTTGTTCTGCAATAGTTATGGTGACATCGCACAGCTGTTATATGTTCGGATTAACCAACCCCTACTCCGAGCTATAGTCTAGTTCTGGAATCCGGCTTTTTGCTGTTTCACCTTTAATGGGCAGGACATGATGCCTACGGTAGAAGAATACACTGCTTTACTTAACCAGAAAAATATTCAGGAAGATTGGATCTACGCGAAGCCTCCGAGGAATCAGAATTACACTGCGAAACTCAAAACCTTTGCGGGAATGAGTGACGATTGGGTTAATGGCCTCCTTCAAATCCGAGGAGACAATACAGTCTTTGCATGGGAAAGTATTCGGGACATCATACCGACACATCCAGACGAGGCAAAGAAAATGGACTTGTTCGCTTTAGGAATATATGGCTTGGTGATCTTTCCCAGAGTACTCGAAAACATTGACATAGCCATTATGGATTTGTTTGAGCGAGTGAAACGGAAAGCAAACCCGGTACCAGCAATCTTGGTCGAGACTTTCATTTCCTTAAATGCTAGCCGGAAACATGAAGAAGGACGTTTTCGAGGATGCGCACAGCTGTTACAAGTATGGATTCAGAGTCACATGTGGAAGACGCCAACGAGGGTCCTGCCGGGGATATCCTTCCAAGGTTTTTCGCCTTTACGAGAATACTTAGCAAAGGAATGACGAGAGGATTTGAAAACAAAAATGTGGACCAGTTTCTTCAGGAACATTCAAGATGAAGACATAGCATGGAGGGTCTCATGGCTCGGTAAAGTTAATTATTTTCTATACAGTTGTGGTGACTTTAACTGGTTGATGATGTTGGGATTGCATGGAGGGATCGCTTGTGCTCCACTTTTAGTGTCTCGACAGTTCGGATCACGACAGTTCATTCCTAATACCGCCGGATTAAGTCAAACTGAATTTCTTTTCAAAGGGGAGTTCAAAGGAAAAATTCAGACCATCATGAGGGCCTGGGATCATTGTTACTGGATCAGGGTAGAAGGAGATACCGAGCACATGACTACCCCAGATTACGATCTTTGGAGACGTTTGAGGGTTAATAATGTGATTCCCGAATCTGATCAAGGACCAGCAGTGTCACTCGAAGAGCTTACAAGGGTGGTACCGTCTGAAGCCGACATCTTAAGGAATGAACTCGAAGAAGTTAAAAGAAAAATGGACATCCAACAGACCCAACATGCGAGCGAACTCTATAAGTTAAGCTTAGAGGTTGACGAGCGGGACGGGATCATTAGGCAATTGAAGAAATTAAATACAGATTTGAGCGACAAGAACACTCTTTATCAAAAAGATGCCCTTCTATTACAAGCAAAAAAACAGAAGGCCGGCCGGAGTCAGTTCATAGCTGTGGAAAGAGAAAGAATGAACGGCATCCGTTTGGTGGAAGAAGAACAAGAAATTAACAAGAGAGCGATCGAGAAAGAGATATAAAGCTGCCGTTTGGCTATGGAGGAAGAAAAACGGTCCGCCAAGAAGGCCATTGATCAAGAGAAAGAAAGATTCAGGCAAGAAATCAGCAAGGGAAAAACAAGTTGTCCATCATGAGAGAGAAAACGTCGCCGTATGGAAAAGAAAATCCATGAGTAGTCGAAATAGACTGTTAGAGATGCAAAAACTATACGATGACACTATTCAAAGGCTGGAGCAAAGCCAAAGTCAAAATGGCGAATTAAAAGGAAAGGTGGCGGAAGTCGAACACTCACTTCGAATGTCTTTGCCCCAGAATAACTTCACCGAGCTGCAAGAAAGAGAACGTGAAGTGGGTGTGTTACAAGCACGAATTGGGTCCTCAAGCAAATCTGTTGAGGATTACAAGGAAAGAATTAATGTGTTCGAGGAGGCTGCAGCCGGAGGGGACACCTATTGGCGTAAGAGACTACGCGACGCTCGAATGGTACATGACAGAGACCAAGATTACGCAAACATAATGGTGGACATACAAATGAGTCGCCAGCATGTGAATGATTTAGCCGCCGGGTGAGACACTCCGACCTTTCATAGCCCCGGAATGGAAGAAGCTCCTAGGTTCCTCAAGCTGCTCAGGGCAATTGGAAAATTAGGAGATAGAGCTAAAGCCTACCTATAGAAATCTGTGTTGTAATTAGATCTTTTGTACTAGGGATCTTTACTTTGTAACACGAACTTTGTTGTAATCAAGACCCTTTAATTCTCGTGGAAGTAGTTCAAAAGGGTGATTACCAAATGAATCGATACCTTATCTGCATACATTCTTGCATTTGCATCATAACATTCGCATCATTATACATGCATTTATTTTTTGCAACCATATTGACAATATGAATATTGTGGCGTTGTGTGTAGTTAACCCGCAATCATTCATCACCCATACTTTACCCGGCTATAAAGAAAGCTCATGGAAGAAAGGATAATCAGTCTAGAGAGAGGGCAAAGAGAGCTCGAGACAAGGCTAGAAGAGGCCCAGAGAAACCTTAGTGATCAGATTACACAGTCACAAACATCTATAGTATCTGACATAACCGCATTGCTGGCAAAGAGTCTTGGAAAAAGAGTAGAAGGAGAAAATGT
Organism: Hibiscus mutabilis; assembly: GCA_019671005.1. Lineage (NCBI taxonomy): Eukaryota > Viridiplantae > Streptophyta > Magnoliopsida > Malvales > Malvaceae > Hibiscus > Hibiscus mutabilis. The sequence continues at coordinate 57,152,806 of CM033725.1, forward strand.
TCAAGAACCAGAAGGTACTCCGGCTCACTACAAGGTTTAACCAACTGCACCAAACCAGGCTAGGAATGTGTATATTGACCCTGCAAGAATGTCTTCTAGTTTTCAAGTAGGGCCACCTGAGACTCAACCCCTCGATACTGAAACACTCTATGAAGAAGAAGTGCCGGACCTGAACATGGTCGAAAGAATCAGGAATGAGGTAGAAAAAAAGTGGGAGGAAAGATTTCGCCTCATGGAGGAAAAATTTAAAGCGTTACAATCAAATAAAGAATCAGGAAATGACGCTAGCGACCTAAGTCTGGTGTCTGATCTTGTCCTACCGCCAAAATTTAAAACACCAGAGTTCGATAAATACGATGGAACCACATGTCCTTCTGCACACATAACAATGTACTGTAGAAAAATGGCGGCCTATCATAAGGACGAAAAGCTACTGATCCATTGTTTTCAGGATAGTCTAATTGGAGCGGCGTTACGTTGGTACACTCAGTTAAGCAAGGCAAATGTTAAGACATGGAAAGATCTATCAAAAGCATTTACTGAGCAATACAAACATGTAACAAACATGACCCCTAGCAGAATTATGTTAGAAAATATGGGGCAGAAGTCCAACGAAAGCCTGCGGCAATACGCCCAAAGATGGAGAGAAATGGCCGCCCAAATCCAGCCACCCATTCCGGAGTATGAAATCATGCCATTATTTGTCAATACTCTGAAAGGGGCACTCTTTGATCGCCTCATTAATAACACAACGCAGTGCTTTGCCGACTTAATCAGGACTGGGGAGTCCCTCGAACTGGAAATTAAGAGCGGCAGAATTGATGGTGGGGAAGGGTCTCAAAAGTATAACAAGAGAAATGAAGCAAACACCACCAGCACCTATACCGCCCCGAAGAACTTCACAGTCTCACAGCCACAAGCACCTGTGGGAAAAACACAAAACTCGAATCAAAGAGATGAGAGAGTCACCAGAAAAGAGAAAGAGAGGAGAACTTTCACTCCCCTACCTGTTTCATACTCAGAACTTTATTCCCAGTTGTATGAAGCAGACCTGGTCCGGCCATACATCGTTACTCCTGTCAATCCGCCCTTCCCGCCTTGGTATAATCCAAGCACGCATTGCGACTATCACAGCGGTACCCCTGAACATCCCACTGAGAATTGTCTTGCCTTCAAAAAACTTGTGCAGAACTTAATCGATTCCGGGATATTGAAATTTGAAGAACCGAGTGTAGCCAACAACCCGCTGCCTAATCATGAGAGCAGAGGGGTAAATGTTATCGAAGAATGTTTTACCAGGAGGATAAAGGATGATGTGTCAGAAATCAAGTCTCTTTTACGGTGGGTATTTCAACAGTTATGCATGGCTCGTGTGATCGACAAATGCATGATAACAAGGCAGAAGGAATGTGGAAAATATTGCGAATTCCACCAGACTGAAGGGCATGATATCCAAGAATGTGATGAGTTCAAGAAATTGGTGCAGAAATTGATGAATGAAAAACAAATAGAATTCTTCGAGGAGCCCATGGGGAAGAAGGGGTCGGACGTAGACATGACGGATAGCCCCAAGTCTAAATACGGGAAGGATAGACCTTTTATCATCTCTCCCAGGCCAGGGAATGCAGGTGTCTCCCAGGGAGAAACCAGCAAAATAAGTCCCAAGATCATCATTTCAGCACCATCTCCATTCCCATTCAAAGATATGCGACAAACTCCCTGGAATTATGCTGTAAATGTGACCACGCCAGAAAAACCAGAACACGATCAGGTAAAAGAGCCTACGTTGAAAGACCAACAAAGCCAGAACGATGTGAACGTTGGTGAGGCAGGCCATTTCACAAGGAGCGGCCGATGTTATTCCTCCGAGGCTTTGAAAGCGGCTGAAAAAGATAAGGGGAAGAGTACAACAGTTAGCCCTACGCAGATATTTGGAGAAGAACCTCCCCCAAAGATAAATGAGCCGGTAACTGAGGCCCAGACCAAAGAATTTCTAAAGTTCTTGAGACATAGCGAGTACAGCAGAGTAGAATAACTACGAAAGTAACCGCCAGATCACAAAGTCTTTGGAATTACTCTTGAGTTCGAGAAACATCGGAGAGCCGCTATTGAAAGTGTTGAATCAAACTTTTGTGCCCCGGACATTTCAGAACAAACTTGGACATGATAGTGGGGCATATTATCGCTTATAATCATATCACGTTCATGATGATGAAATCCCGGGAGGGAGGAATGGGGTCTACCAAAGCCCTTAACATCACTACCCACCGCAAAGGGTATGTATTACAGCGTCTTGATCGACAACGGGTCAGCATTGAATGTCTTGCCTATGGTAACCCCGCAAAACTGCCAATAGATGGTTCGCACCTAAAGCCCCCGCCACAACTCGGTAAGAGCCTTTGATGGTACGCAAAAAGGAACAATGGGGAAAATTGAGGTGCCCTATTGATCGGACCAACCAATATGTGATCGATTTTGTGGTGATTGACATAAAACCATCTTACACCGCTTGTTGGGAAGACCTTGGATCCACTCCAGAGAGTTGTCCCATCATCATTGCATCAAAAATTAAAATTTGTAGTCGAAGGCAAATTGGTCACAGAGAGAGCAGAGCGGAATTTGTTGCTTGAAGACATCGACGCGCCCCTACATTCAAAATGATGAAGATGTTGCGAGAATGCCGTTCGAGCATTGGAACTAGTAAATGCCACATTCGTTTCGAGGGAAGTCGGATTCCCTACCCCAGGTTATCTAATTGTACTAAGATGACCGTCGCAGAAAACTCGGGCCGAGGAGCCAAAATAGGAAAAGGGGTCAAAGAAATTACAAGGAAACCCGAGACCTAAGAATATGCTAACCAAGAAGGATCGTTTGGGGCTGGGTTACCAACCAAGTGTCCAACAAGAAGAAAGAGGAATATAAGAGGAAGGAGGAGCAAAGAAAAGCCAGATCTAAAGGAGAAGACATTCTGTGGAGGCCGATGTCTTTTCCTAGTTTGAAAGCCACTTTTGTCTTCGGGGTTCTACCACCAGTCAAGATATTGGAGAGGCAATGAAGAAAAATGATGAACTTAACCAGGAGGAAGTACTCAGTGAATCATTTGAAGGGATGTACATCAACATGATAGCTGAAAAGGACCGAGGCAGCAAAATGTTGACTAACATCCGCCCTTGCCGTCCCGGGGAAACACTCGATAACTGGAGCTGCATTGATCTACCTGTAGTTTTTAGGAATAGATCAGAGTAATGCTCCGAATCAACCTTTTGTTTTTGCCCATAAACAATGGGGATCTCTTGTACGGGGCACCTATGTTAACTTTTTGATTGAAATGAAAATATCCACACTTTCTTAAAAATGACCAAAGTTTCATTTATTTCATTCATGCATTCTTCATATTCATTCCCTTCATATAAAGCCGTCTCTTTCGCAATACAATTCATTCTCATTTAATGCAGGTCGCTCATGATTGACAATATGAATGATACCGGATCCAATCCTGGAGTGAATTTCGAATGCCCTGAGGTCTCAGAAGGAATTGAGGAAGGATATGATGAGATAGAAATTGAGGTCCCGGAAGAGTTAAAGAGAATGGTGGACAACGAAGAAAGGCATATCATGCCCCACCAAGAAGAAACAGAAATTGTCAACTTGGGGACTGAAGAAGAGAGAAAAGAAATAAAAGTAGGAACGACGATTTCCTCAAAAACTAAGCATGAACTGATAGCCTTACTTCAGGAATTCAAGGATGTCTTCGCCTGGACTTATCAAGATATGCCAGGATTGAATACCGACATAGTGGTGCACAAATTGCCAACAAAATCAGAATGCAAACCAGTACAGCAAAAACTTCGGAGAATGAGACCAGATATGTTGTTAAAGATCCGAGAGAAGAAGTGAAAAAACAATTTGATGCTGGATTCTTGGAGGTAGCCAAATACCCCGAATGGGTTGCAAACATTGTACCAGTACCAAAGAAAGACGGAAAGTTCGTATGTGTGTAGATTATAGGGATCTGAACCGAGCCAGCCCTAAAGACAACTTCCCTTTACCACATATTGACACGCTGGTTGACAACACCGCAGGACATTCATGGTTTTCCTTCATGGACGGCTTCTCAGGGTACAACCAGATAAAGATGGACCCTAACGACATGGAGAAGACCACATTCATAACCATATGGGGCACTTTTTGTTATCGAGTGATGCCGTTTGGGCTAAAGGACGCAGGGGCAACATACCAAAGAGCAATGGTGACTCTTTTCATGACATGATGCACAAAGAAATAGAAGTATACGTGGATGATATGATTGCCAAATCCCGAACAAAGGAAGAGCACCTACAAAACTTGAGAAAACTATTCCAAAGACTACGGAAGTACCAACTGAGGCTCAATCCTGCCAAGTGTACCTTCGCTGTTACTTCTGGAAAACTCCTAGGATTCGTGGTAAGCAGAATAGGGATTGAGATTGATCCGGATAAAGTGAAAGCCATCCAGGACCTTTCACCACCCCGCACACAGAAGGAAGTCCGTGGTTTCCTGGGGAGGCTGAATTTTATCTCTCGTTTTATTTCCCAATTAACCAACCAATGCGACCCGGTCTTCAGACTTCTTAGAAAAAATAATCCTGGCGTGTGGGATGAAGAATGTCAAAGAGCCCTAGAAAAGATCAAAAAGTACCTGACAAATGCTCCAATTTTAGTCGCACCAGTACCTGGTCGACCACTAATTCTCTACTTAACAGTCTTTGAGAATTCAATGGGATGCGTACTGGGGCAACACGATGAGTCAAGAAAAAAGGAGCAAGCCATCTATTACCTAAGCAGGAAATTCAATGATTGCGAAACGCGGTACCCGCCAGTGCAGAAGCTGTGTTGTGCTCTAGTTTGGGCTACCAAGCGGCTTAGACAGTACATGATGTACCATACTACCTGGTTGATATCCAAACTAGACCCATTGAAGTTCCTAATGGAAGCGCCAGCACTAACGGGAAGGATGGCCCGATGGCAGATGCTCTTATCCGAATTCGACATCGTATACGTTAATCAGAAAGCCGTAAAGGGGAGTGCCGTAGCAGATTTCCTAGCTAGTCGTGCTGCGGATGACTATGGGATAGGGGCAGTGCTAATTTCTCATGAGGACGTCTATTATCCTTTCACCAGCAGATTGGAATTCTTCTGCACAAACAATATAGCTGAATACGAAGCTTGCATCATGGGACTGAACTCAGCCATCGAGAGAAAGGTTAAGGAACTTCGAGTATTAGGAGATTCGTCCTTAGTCATTTACCAATTGCGCGGGGAATGGGAAACCAGGGACCCGAAGTTGGTCAAGTATTACGAATTGATCCAAGAGCTCACCAAAGAGCTCGAAAAGGTCAGCTTCAATTACCTGCCCCGAGAAGAAAATCAGATGGCAGATGCATTGGCAACCTTGGCATCCATGTTGTAATGTACAGGAAGAGATTGATGGAAACTCTTGTTGTAATGTACAGGAAGAGATTGATGGAAACTCATGGTACTATGACATCTTGCAATATGTCAAGCTTCGAAAGTATCCATAAGGGGCAAACAACAATGACAGAAAAACGCTCAGAAAAATGGCAACAAAATATGTCCTAGATGGAGAGATCCTATATAAGAGAAGTCATGATCAAACATTGCTGAGATGTGTGGATGCCCGGGAGGTGAAGGAAATCTTAGCCGAAGTACATGACGGCCTCTGTGGAACGCACGCCAACAGGCTGTCTATAGCCCGGAAAATTATGAGATATGGTTATTTCTGGCTGACCATTGAGGGAGATTGCATCGATTACGCCAGAAAATGCCACAAATGTCAAATCTACGCTGACAAGATTCACGCACCCCCATTGCCTTTACACACCATGAATTCTCCGTGGGCTTTCGCAGTAGGGGTATGGACGTCATCGGGCAGATTCATCCGAAAGTTTCCAATGTACACCGTTTCATTTTGGTCGCCATAGACTACTTCACTAAATGGGTAGAGGCAGCGTCTTACGCCAATATCACCAGGACTACAGTTTGTAAGTTCTTAAAGAAGGAAATTATTTGTCGATACGGATTGCCAGAAAGGATCATCACCGACAACGCTTCCAATCTGAATAACAAAATGATGACGGACGTGTGCACTCAATTCAAGATAACACACCATAATTCCACAGTCTATCGTCCTAAAATGAATGGAGCAGTGGAAGCAGCAAACAAGAACATAAAGAAGATCATAGCGAAGACTACGGATACCTACAGGGATTGGCATGAGAAGTTGCCTTTTGCCCTTTTTGCCTATAGGACGTCCATTCGCACCTCAACAGGGGCAACACCCTACTCCTTAGTATATGGTACCGAAGCAGTACTCCCAATTGAGGTAGAGATCCCGTCTCTCCGGGTCTTAAACGAAGTAAAATTGGAAGAAGCTGAATGGGTGCAGGCCAGACTCGACCAGCTAAATCTCATTGACGAAAAAAGACTAAAGGCCATTTGTCATGGTCAGATGTACCAAAAGCGGATGGTGCAGGCATACAACAAAAAGGTGCGCCCAAGAGAATTCAAAGAAGGGGATCTGGTACTCAAGAAAATCCTCCCTATCCAGAAAGATTCTCGAGGAAAATGGATGCCCAACTGGGAAGGACCGTACGTCGTAAAAAAGGCCTCCTCAGGAGGAGCCCTAATCCTAACAGAAATGGATGGGGACGAGCTGAAAAATCCCGTAAATTCTGATGCCGTCAAGAAGTACTATTTCTAAAAAAATGATGAAAAATAAAAAAGAGAACAAAATGGAGAGCTCAGGACGAAAACCCGAAACCGGGTGTCTTGAAGCAAAGGAAGGACCCGAGTTGAAAACCCGCAAAGGGCGGCTCGGGTAAATTGAAAAGTTGAATATCTGAAGAGAAGGGTATCCCCATGAACATCATGAAGAGGAGGCTTCAGGCAAAAAAAATTCTACACCGGTTACAGGATCATGTATCATTCATATCGAAGATAATGAGGGATCTTGTATTTTCATACTTAACTCATGTGTGTCATACCTTTCTTTTTAAGATATCCCAAGCCCTTAATCGTAATAAAACCGTGTTTTTAAACATCCATTCCTGGCCTTCTTGTCAATTTCAGTCAAATAAGTTAACATAGGCTTATAATGAAACAAGAGATTTCGAAGCATTATTGTGATTTAACCTTGAAAATGCAGGTGATCAAAGAAAACGATGTTAACTCCTTCCTCTAGTTCCCTACATAATGGCTAGGGAAGGCGGGAAGCTTCAAACAACCAGGTAGGATGACCAATGGCACACGTCCTATCTATTCAAGGAAGACATACGAGATAACAAAAGAGATCTCTTGGGTGAAAACCCAGAAGGGCACCCCTAAAAAAATCTCTCTAAAGTGAAAACCCGAAAGGGCACTTTAGAATTCCAAGTCGTAATTGGAGAAAAAGAAAGGTTGAGATGGTTGAACCTGATAGTGAAGCGGGGTATCGATGCCTGTAAGAAAGGAGAAAGCGAATATCAAGATCAAATAAGGACCAAAACAAGCCCACCAAGATATTGACACTCATGCATCATGAATAGTCAGACATCACTAGGATTAGGAGCATGTCAATTCATTTGTCATAGTATTTTGTTTTCATCTCAGACAGGTATCTGCAGATCCAAAGAGACATCGATGGCCATCGTGGTGTGAATCCCGAACGAGAAGACAATGTTTTTACATACAAAAGGCACATGTTTTCAAGCTCCAGAGAGAGGTTCTATATAGGAAGAATTCTCCGCTCCGAGGCTTCAGAAGCTGAAAGTTCTATATAGGAAGAACTGACAGCTCCAGGGTGAAGACTAGCAGTTCTATATAGGAAGGACTCCCAGTCGAAGGAATTCACCCATGACACGCAAGATTATATAGGAAATCCTGCTGTGTCGAAAGCGAAGAGTTCTATATAGGAAGGGCTCCGAGCTTCAATGTCTTAGAGTGAAAGATTCTATCCGTAACTCCAAGATTTCAAGACGCCGAAAAGTTCTATATAGGAAGGACCGACGGCTCCAAGGTGAAGACTCGCAGTTCTATATAGGAAGAACTCTCAGTCAAAGGAATTCACCTATGACACACAAGGTTATATAGGAAACCTGTTGTGTCGAAAGCGAAGAGTCTTATATAGAAAAGACTCCGAGCTTCATTGTCTTAGAGTAAAAGGTTCTATATAGGAAGAACATGTAGCTCTGAGATTTCAGACGCCAAAAGTTCTATATAGGAAGAACTGACGGCTCCAGGGTTTGAAGACTAGCAGTTCTATATAGGAGGAACTCCCAGTCGGAAGAATCCATCAGCTGCGCAAAAGGTTTTATATAGGAGAAACCAGCGTTGAAGGCAAAGAGTTCTATATAGGAAGGACTCCAAGCTTTATTGTCTCGAAGTGAAAAGTTCTATATAGGAGGGACTCATAACTCGAGGCTTCAGAGCGAAGGGTTCTATATAGGAAGAGCCTGTAGCTCCAAGATCGGAAGGTGACGAAGCTCTATATAGGAAGAACTTACGAGCCTGAAGATTCAGCCAAGAAAGAGCGGAGATGTCCAAAAGAACACGTTTTTCCAAAGCTACAAACAGGGAAGTCTGATAAAAATGAGTGCTTATGAATCTTTGCTTTGTTTCTCATTCCATGAGAACAAGCAAAGAGGGGCAACTGTAATCACTCATTTTCGCTTGTAAATACATATTAGTATTGCATGTATATTTATTTTATTATATTATATGCATGAATGTTACTAATATATATAAGGTGTGGTGTGTGCATGTATATTATAAGCTATGTATGTATACGTATTACTAGTGTATGTGTGTCGCGTATGTATCTATAGAGTACGAACGTATTTGTTTAATGTATATAGATGTTATGTTAATTATATGTATGATTATACGTACGTATGCTAGAATGTTATATTAATTAATGTTTGTATAATATAAGTATATGTTTTCGTATGTATGTGTATTGCTATACTAATTATATTATTATTAATGGGCTGATAAAATGAAATATAAAAAAATCAAATATATTAAACCCAAATAAAAATGAAGTCCAAGTCCAATTACAAACAAATTACAAGGCCCAGTTGGCCCAAACCTTATCTAATTACAATTATGGTGTGCAGGTAATTGTGGGCCGTTGGATCAAGATCTGATCCAACGGCCACGATACAACCAAGAAGTCAAAAATATCTGCTAGCCGCGTGTTCCAGACGTATGGACCGTTCGAATGCCACGCGCGGATGCTTTAATATCCCACGCGCGCGTAAGATCCACGCGTTCTGACTCCTCGACTGCGGAGCTCCACGTGGCAAGATCTGGAGCCGTCTCATCAAATCGAGGCTTCATCCAGGCCGTTCGTCCTTCAAGCCATCTCGACCGTTAGATCAGATCTGATCTAACGGCTTAGAACGCGTCTGGCCGCTGGCAGAACACCCATACCGCCACCACGCCGATATTCAACCCCCGTGTTCAGAACATGCCCAATACAACAAGCAACAAATTGTCAGTTCAGATCTGAAAAAAGCAAGATGCAACTTGCACCAAAACAAAGACAAGGATATATATGAAACGGGGACTTTTGTAACAGGGGAGAGTTGTAACAGAGGGGGTAACAAAAAAAAACAGAGTGGTAACAGAAATCTTGTAATACAAAAACTGAAAGTTGTAACCATTCAAGTGAATCGAAAGAAAAGTCCAGTGGTAAATACTCGTTTCTTTTTTTATTTTTGCATGCATATACAAAAGAGGTAAACAGAAACAAAAAAAAGGAGAATCGTCTTACCATCGTTGTTTGTGGGTTTTCCCTTCCTCAGTGATAAGCCTTTCGGCTTCTCCAAGCCTGATATGGTGAATTGAAGGGAGGGGAAGACCCCTGGTAGTTTTGTTTTAGGTTTAAAAGTGTTTTTTTTTGTTCGTATTTCCTAGATCTAGGGCGAATAGAGGTGTATCCTCTGAATCCAACCTCGGATTCGTGTCGATGATGGAAAGGGAATTATTTTGGTGTGTTTTGGAGGCTAGTCGGCGCCGGTTAGCGGCGGCCGGCGGCGGAGAATACGGCTGCCGGCCGCCGGAGTCTGGGTTTCATAAGATCAGTTGAGAGAAAATAAGAACGGGGCTGGGTTATGAAAACCAAAAAATGAAATGAAATGGTGAAAATTTGGTTTCGGTCTAAAAATAGCCTTTATATAGGTGTTATTATTTTTTGAAATGGGTAAATCACACACTTAATCCTCCCGTTTTTCCAATATTTTCGTTTTTGTCTTGCCGCATGGTATAATTACAATCCTAGTCCCCCTGATATTTCAAAATCTTGTAATCGAGTCCCTAAATTACACCGAATCAGTTTTCAAAATGGTAAAATTACGCCTTTAGCCATCCCGCATTTTTGAACTTTTCATTTTGGGTCTGCCCCTTGGTCCAATTACAACTTTGATCCTTCTAGGTTCTGTTTACTTCGCATTTTAGTCCTGAAATTACATATTATTGTTCTTTAATTTCTGCCACTGATTTTTATTTTTTTTATTTCAGTCCTGTTTCTTTGTAAATAATCGTATATGTTTATGTATTATATTGTTTTATTTTATGTCCCTCGTATATGCTTCGTATTTTATGTTTAAATGTATATGTGTATTAAGCTTACGATAATTATATATTTTTTATCCGGTTATTTGTATTAAAGCATGTTGTGTTTTATTTAACTCATAAACGGCATGTTTTTGTATTTTTGTACGTATTGTATGTTTTCTTGGCTTTTAGGTTACGTGTTAGTGTCTTCTTTTATGTACGATATGTTGTCCCATATATGTTGAAATATGTTTTATTACTAGCATGTATGTCTTTTTGAAATATTTGTTCGTCTACATACGTAATTATTCATGCCTTGTTATTCTGACTTGTTAAAGTTGTTTTTATCTATTATTTAGAATAATATGTATATATGTATGTTTTAGTCTAGTATATCATTTATGTTAGATTAGTATTCTGTTATGTCAATCTTTATTACATTTAAATATTTTTGCCATTAAGATTGCATATGATATATAAATTGTCAATGCGGTGCGCTTTTATCCGAAAGTAAAAACGGGCGATGATCGTCGTAGTAGTGATAGTTGTTGGCGTTTATTCTCGGATAACGGGGTCCTTAAAATTAATTCGCAATTATGACCAAATTTTAAAATAATCGTCACTTTAATCCGGAAAATCCAATGTTAATAAAGGGGTAATTATTAAAGTACCAATTTTGGGCGGTGTGGGGTGCTAATCCTTCCCCATCCGTAACTGACTCCCGAACCCAACATTTTTTGAATCTCGGTTTTATGGTGTCCGGCCTACCTAAGTGGCCGGTGGCGACTCCATTTTTTAAAATGCGGTTTTTTAAAAACCCCACGGAATAAATATTTTATATCCAAAAGTATCACAAACACCTTTCAAAAACACCTTCGAAAATCCACCACGCTTTTTAGCGAGAAAAAGGACATCGCTACAAATATACATATATATATATATATATATATATATATATATATATATATATATATAAAAGAACTTTGGGGCTATATAAACAACCAGATAGCATTCATGATGGTTCATAAATACTATGTCTACTTCCATACAAATATCACCAAATAAGAATGTGCAGAGAATAAAGAAAAAGAAATTCGGGGCTATATCTAATAACTAAGGATGTTCTCTCGTAAATAAAATTTGCCAAATCATTTATGAATTACCTAACAATTTCTTTTCCATGAGTAACTGCAGCTTTTCCAAGTTGTTGCTCGCTCATGCTAAGACGTCTCACTTTATTGGGGTCCACCTTCAGACACTCCTCTAATCCGCCCTTTGGCTTCCCAGCATGAATAGCGATTAAACGTTTATATTCTGGTGCTAAAGGATGCTGTGATTTATCTCCATCATCGAGATCTTCCTCATCGTCCTCATCTTCGCCGTCCTGTCATATTAAACAATTAGCGAACTATAAATTTTGCATTACAGCTAGTAAATTCATTTGAAGTAGTAAATCACACTCGAGATCACCAGAGACCTTGAAATCGACTTCGATAAGGTCTGGAACTTCTTTTCCCCAAGCTTCTTCATCGCCGACTTACCCTTACTCTCCACTCATTCCCTTTATCCTTAACTTCTTTGGCCTCAAGGTATTCCTTTGGTGGTTTTGTAGATATGATTATCCGTTTCTTCAATGATTCTGGCAATGGGAATTCTTGTAAGCATTCCGAGCCAGGAGAAAACAGGATGTCTTCAAATGTTTGAGTTACCATCTAGAAATCAGCCACATAAGTGTAAATTATGGGAACATTAGCCAATTTGAAATCCCATCATAAGCACCAAGAGACTCACCTCGGCAACTTTAGCCTGAAGATCTGGGGTAAGATGATCTTCTAGAGTTATAACAACTGGATATTCCGATGCAACAAAAGCATACTCCTTAATGGACCTCAAACACTTGATGAGTTCCACCGGAGTAGTCAGTCCTACATGAAGAAAATTATTCATTGTTCTCTCGGACCAAAATTACCTTAAAACATAAGGATGATCAGTTACTGTCGATGGAGGTCACATAGTAGTCGAATTAGCTGTATTTCAACTAGCTGACAAACATGCAAAGTAAAAGCTTTAATACGGAGTCGCATTTTTTCGTCATACAATGACATCTACATGCTTATGTCCGAGATAGCAGCTCAAGTGACGAGCAAACCGGTGTAATGAAGTTATGACATTTGGTAAAATGTTATCATCATTTAGTAAAATGGAATATCCATTTTGTGTTAATGGCTTAGAAGGGGAACGATTTGCGGATCAAGAGTACATACCTTCCATGCAGAACATCGACACTATCTTTCGAGGAATTAGGCCATATATCCAATTCTATCACTCTCACGCCTCTCTTAAGTGCATTTATGATGGGAACATCGCTGCAGTAGCTACTGAGTTGATTCCCAGTAAGATAGGAATTGTGACCGGTATGTATGAAATAATGAGATAAAGGAGCATTCATATCATGGTGAACCTGAGGACAAAGAGACAAATACAACATAAACAACAATAGCACAAAAGTGAAGAAAATTAATTTTCTTCGTCAATCAAATTACAAATTGAAAGGTGAATGGGGGTATCAGAAAAGCTCGGACTAGAATAGCATACGAGTGAAGAAAAAGGGAAACTATTCGAAGCCCGTAATGGTGTCTTTTAGCTATAAGTTAAATCGGTGAACATGCAACGAGCCATCAAAACGAAAAAAAGAAGGGCATTTCATGGTGCACCAGAAACTGAAGAAATGAAACATGACATAAACAACGAAAGCACAAAAGTGTAGAAAATCGTCTAATTTTCTTTGTCAATCAGACGGCGATCACAAAAGATCGGACAGGAAGTCCGGGACAACAGCCCTAAATTCATTCCCATCATCAGTATCAGCATTAATAGAAACTGAGTGAACAACAGAAGTGAAACCATACAACAATAAACACATACAGAATAGACAAGTTCAAAAGCCTGTAATAGCATATTTTAGCTCGAAGGTAAGCATTTTTTTGAGAAATCGGCATCATCACCGGACAATCGTCAAAGCTACGAGAGCAACAAAGCAATTCAGCCGATATACAATAATTACCGAGCGGAAAATAAGTTTCATTTAAACCCCGTACAAAGAAACCAAATTTTCTTACATAAAAGTAAAACCCAAATAGAAACAAAACACAAGCACCGTATATAAAATACTTCCATTTTCTGCCAAATTTTCCCAGCAACCAAACAAAAACATTAAGTCCCAATTACAAAACGAAAAAGGTAAAAGCCTATCCAAAATGGAAAGAACTAAAAAAGGATAAAACATACTAACAGAAGCAAGAGGAGGATTAATCCAGCTTGAAGTCAAGTATGGCTATAGAGCCTAATCTAATTAGCCAGAGCAGCTCCATTTTTATCTTGAATCAAACTCAAGCTTTTAAAGCAAAACTCAATCAAGGTCGATCCGAGCTTCGAGCCTCAAACTTCGAGTCAAACTCGAGAGTTTTTTAGCTTGAGTTCAGCTAGACTACGCCCCTACCCAAAAGTAGAAGGATAACAAGAAAAGTTCCCAATTTAAGTTCAGCTGAGTTTATTGCAGGAAAACCAAATAGGAAATAAACTCACGGATCACATACTATTTAAATAATTCCACTTTCCTCCCAAATTTTCCCAATAACCAAACAAAAACGCAAACCGTCTAATTTTAAACCAAACCATTCAACTACAATCACAATTAAACAACCAATCCAAAAGTGATATCATAAAACCTCCAAACTTCACACCCTTTCTATGAAACTTTCCCAGCAACCAAACAAAACATAAATCATCTACAAGTAAGCAACAAAAACAAAAAAGAGGGAAAACCCAAGTCATAAAGAGATGAAAAAAGAGGGTTTTATTACCCCCAAGAGAATCAAGGGGAGGATTTATATCACCAAAGAGATACTTGAAAAAAGCTTCAAGGTTTAGACCCTTTCTATGAAAATGCTTAACAGTATCAATAATCTTCTGAGCATCCTCTCTGGTCGCCTTATCTTCTTTCTGGACTTCGATTAAGAACCTTTGCAGTCCATCGACGGTCATTAATCCATTCTCCAAGTACTGTTCAAACACTTTCTTGATCTCCTCCGGTGCCTCTGAAACTGTGAGCCTAAACCTCCTCCGGAAGCAAAAGCAGACTCTGTAAGTTTGCTTGGACATTGGGTTTTCACTAGAATTCCCAGAAATCTGATTGAAAAAAAAATTCAATCTGCGAATCTGCTCTGCTCGGATTTTGGGTTTTTTAAGCTGTGTAAACATCCGAGTTTAGTTGTTACGTTATCATCTTTCATTGTTTCGTTTTGGTCAAATTATTCTACTAGTCCTTGTACTATAGATGTATTTTGTAGTTAACATCTATGTTCTAATTTATTCATTTCAAATCCTGTAATTTCCAAATTTTTGAAACTTTCATTTTCTCCGAAAAAGTAGGATAGACATGTTGCGGGACCCATAGGACAGTTGGCGTCGCCATGGATATGTTCATAAGATTTCATGATTTTGTCGCCTTTGATCATCTTCAAACCTTATCTCATTTGTATTATATCTCTCAAAATGTCCGTTGATAAGGATTTATATCTAATACACTGATGGTGAAAAATTTAATAAAAATTTAAACAGTAAAGTGAATATTATTTATTCGAAAGATCTGAGGTTAATTACAAAGTTTGTAAAGTGTATTTATTGTCAATAAGTTAAGAATAATTATAAACAGATACTATTTTGTAATTATCTTTAGACTATTTAAAAAAAATACTAAATCTAAATTCTACACCATAAACTAAATCTCTAACCCTAAAACTAAAACACTTGAAAAACTTTTAATTTCTATTGCCAATATATCAAATAATTATCCTCGATTATTATATAATTTTTATTTATATAATAACAATAGTCTAATGTCGGTTGCAATCCTTCCATTGTGTTGAAATTGAGGATATAATATTTCGTTTTAATTTAAAATAATTTGGCACTATATTTCTATAATATTATTCGTACATTTAAAATGATAATAATAGTTATAGTTAAAACAATGAGCTAATTTTTTAATTATTTTATCACATAATTTAGTTCACGTGAAAATTCAGTCATCACATTTGATCAATAGTATATATATATCGGTCGAGTAGGGACAAATGTAGGATTTTTTTATTAAGGTGTGAGTTGTTTGAGAGTTATATTAGAAATTTAAAGGTGTGAATTTATAAATTTTTAAAGAGTACAAACTTAAATAATCAATAGAAAATATAAAAGGAATATATAAATTATATGAGAATTTGAAACTTCCTAGGATGTCACTGCCCCCTCAGCACCCTTCGGTGGATGTGTAAAAAAATCTGATCCGATCGATTTGATATGTTTATTTGTTGATCTGATCCGAAATTTTGGATATTCAATTCGGTTTTTGTTTTTCGGATAACTGGGATTGGATATTTGAAAATTTCGGATTGGATACGAATAGTTCTTTCATATTCGGATCGGATACCCGATTATTCGAAATCTAAAAATTCAATTTTTTTATAGATATGAATCTTGTTATATTCGATACTTTTACTTGTTATATATGAAAATTTGAAATTTATATGGATACAAATATTGTTATACGATAATTTGTTGATTGTTATATTCGAAAATCTAAAATTTCATGATAAGATAGCCAAATTAAAAAACTTAAATCAAGTCATAAATTCGGATATTTGAATATCTCATATCAAAAAATTCAAATATCTAATTTTTTTTTGGATAAAGTACGAGTTGCTAAATTACCAATCTAAAAATTTAAGATCCGATCAAATCAAATCAGATAGAAAGAAATACACACCCATCTATCTATCCTTGAGCCAAGTGTTTAAGATTGTCTTGAAAATTTATGATTAGTTTCTGTATTTCAAAGAAGATTGTAGAAGTATACTATTTGTCCATTAAATATACTTTGTTTTGTCTTTTTTACTAATATTTTAATGGAGGATTATGCTCATGTCATTGCTGGCTGAATTATCCTTTTTGCTTTTCCAAAAGTGTAAAGACATGACTAAAAAAAAGAAAAAAACCGATACTCATGTAAATTTTAGTTTATACGTACCTTTTAGTTTTAAGAGTTAAGGTTTTAATTTAGGGTTTAGAATTCAAGATTAGTGTATAGGGTTTAGTTTTTTAGGGTTAGAGTTAGAAATTTAAGATTTGAATTTTTATAGTGTAAATACACAAGCTTGTGTAAAATTAATTTTACACAATCTGTGTATCAAAGTTTTACCCCTAAAAAAATGTAAACATACTTTATTTTAATATACTTATTATCGGAAAAATTACTTGGATATTGTGGTGGGATTTTTTTCCCCCAAAATATTGCACTGAGTAGATTAATTCCAAAAGTATTGCAATTTGAACAGTGCACCCAAAGTCGACACCAGCTGAATCCGAATTTAGAGAAAATTTCCAAAGTTGACACCAGCTGAATCCGACTTTAGAGAAAAAAATCTCAAAGTCGGAACAAGTTGAATCCGACTTTAGAGAAAAACTCTAAAGTCGGATTTAGCTAGTTCCGACTTTGAAATTTTTTCTCTAAAGTCGGATTTTAGCTGGTGCCGACTTTAGGTGTACTGTTCGAACTTCAATACTTTTAGAATTAATCTATTATGTACAATACTTTGGACAAAAAAATACCACCACAATATCCAAGTAATTTCCCTTATTATCTGGTTCTTTTTTTTAGTATATTTTCTTTTCTTGTTAACTTGACAAAGAATATTTGTTCAAAAAAACTTGTCAAAGAATATGTTGGATTTTTATGAGTTGGATTACCAGTAAGTAGTGATGGCTACAAGTCGGGTTGAGTTTTGATTAACCCACTTACTTATTTAAAATTTAAAAGTTTTTATTTAATTTATATTCGATCAGACTCAATTTTATCCTAAATTTTAAAATAAAACACAATTCAACTCAACTCAACTCAATCCAAAATTTTTCCCATTTATTCGGTAAAATATAGACATTTAGAAAGAAAGAAAAAACAGAAAGATTAGCATTATAGTGATTATTTTTAATATATAATGGAATTACGTCGTTATTCTGGATTGGGTCAAATTTTTTTTATCTTAAACTCAAATTTAACCCGACTTTATTCTTTAAAAAATTGATTGATCTAATTTAAACTTGATTTTTGAAAAATTCAATCTTATAAAATTAGGTCAGGTCAGAACTGTCAAGTTTAAGTAATCTCACCGTCCGAACAAGTATGATTGTAAAGCTTAAAAGTTAGATTTATCTTATGAATTAACTAATTTCTTAGATAAGAAAATGAAATATGTATACACATTATTAAAAGATTAAAAATTGTAAAAACAAATATTATTTTATAATAACTTTTAGATTGCTCAAAAAATAAAAAATGAAATATGGGAATTGCATTCAGTATATTGGACCAGTTCACATTTATTTCATGATTATGATGGACCGGTTCACAATTACTTTTGTTGGAAGCTAGAAAATTATTATAGGGTGTTAAATTTGAAACTTTAGGTGATTAAAGTGTAATTTTATTATTATATTAATTTATAATTTTATAATCAAGGATTAAAGTATAGTTTTATTTTTGGGGCAGATGTTATTGTCCTAAGTGTTGCCTCTATTAGTACGTTTTAAAAGTGTTCAAAGGGTCAGTTCGATTAATAGTCGAACAAAACTATCCAAACTAAATTAATTGAACTCTTAAAAACTTTAATCATTGGTCAAATTAATTTTTTTCTCAAAAATTATTAATCGAACTGGACTAAATTCAATTAATTTAGTCGGTTTTCAAATTAATAGAGAATTTTAATATTTTAGTTTTAATTTAAAATAACAATTCAAATAGTAACAAATTTTAATAATTTTTTCGTTAGATGTTTTTTATTTAGCCTTTATTTTTTGGGGTTGGCTATTGATTTTTAAATATTATGGGGTCATTGATAGAATTTGAGTTTAAAATTAAAAATATATTAGTTATATATTAAATTTTTTACTAGATAGAGGATTTTAAACTGAATAAATCAATAATTGAACTTAAAAATACCTTTAACCGTTGACCGGCTGAACATTTCGATAACCAACCAATTAACAAACTAAATTTTAATTCAATCAGATAATTTATTTAACCGAACAATAAACACCCTAATGGTAATGGAATATATTACAAATATTGTGTGGTTGAAATCCATATTTATTCTCACGAGTTAGCTTGAGTTCAGTTGGGTTATTCATATCAATACTTTAAATAATTACTCCGATAGAAAATATTAATATCGTTATAATACGTTGATTATCTTATATAGATTCAAATCTTGATATTAAATTTATATAATATATTGGTTTCTATCAAAATAGGTGATAATTAAGTAAGCTATTGAGTGGAATGTTGTTTCAATTGAGTCCTTATTTAAAAATCTATGATTAAATAAGTCTCTAAAATTTGATTCTAAAATTGTCAATTAGTTACTCAACATTTTTAATTTTAAGATTTATTTAAACATGAATTTTTTATTAAAAAAACTCAATTAAGAGTTAAGACAACATTTCTATGACACATGAACATTCTTTTATTTCTAATAATCTAATCCTCTACTCATCTGATTCAATTAATACATTGTTAATACTTTTATGTTAAATTTGAATATGTTGCATTTTAATATTTGATTTAAAAATTAAATTTAAACCGAGAACATACTTGTTTAATTTTGGAATCATTTAAATAAATTTTGAGTTCGATGTCTTATGTATGCAAAAGATTCAACCGAGAGGTTTACCTATCAAAACTGTGTACGCGACGTAAATAAGTCTGAATTAATGAGAGTAAAGCTCTGGAGAATTAAGAGGGCAAGTAAAATAAAAGATGGACTAAATTTCGAAAGTCCGCATAGTGCCAGGGGCAGAGTCAAAAATTAAACCTTTAATTCAATGCCTCATGCCCTCATCTACGATCATTTTCATCAATCAAATCCTCTGAAATAATAAGATACAACTTCAAAAGAGTGGAGTGTAAAATTCCTTATTATTGCTTCAAAAAAGAGCAAAAGGAACATGGCACATTTCATAACTTTCCTCATCTAATTACAATAAGCTTTCACATACATATATACATACATACATGTATATACATAAATACATATGCATTCATCTCATTCTGCTGCAAAGCAAAAGGTTAAGAGTAATGGATTTTGATCATGGTGGATTCATAATTCTACATTGTTTCTTCAAAATCAAAGTACATTAGAAGCCTTGCATTTCTGTATTTTACTCCCTTCTTATCATGCAGTGGGACGGACCGGATCCCGGTCTTTAGCTCCGGTATCGGCAAACACGTTTGGCCACCGAACTCGTCTTTCTTGTGCCATACTTCGATCCGGAGCACTGCCAATTCCGGAACAGTCAAGGGGAATGTGAATGTTTCATCCCATACCGGAACCCAATCATCTTCAATGACCTTTGTTTTCCTTTTAGCTTCATCTGCTGGCACTCCCGCCATGTAAATCTTCCATTTTTAATGACCAATAATCATTATTTACATACATACATACAGGGTATGAAGCTATAATGTTCGAACTCTTTATTTTTCATGAATTACTCATGTTCGACACTTGGATACAAGGATATGACCTCCAAAGTCCTCCAAATATGTAGAAAAACTTTATAAATTATATTTGTGTCGAATATTTACTCGTATCTGACACTTACATCTAAATCCAATGAACATAGTTTTTGAGTTAAAATCCTCTAAAAAAACTCCTCATACATGAAAATCTTGGGGAAAAAATTAACATATCTATATTTAACACGTATTCATATCTGACACTAGCACGTGAATCAAAATTATTATCAAACCTTTGTGTAGAAGTCTGGAGGAGAGTATGCGTCAAAATGCGTGTGGCTAAAGTCCATACGCCATCCATCCCCCATGTATACTTTCACCTGTTGAATTGCAAAATATATCTAAGAAGTAAATCATAATATCCTACTGATTCTTCATGTTATTTAAAATATTTGTATTCAATATCAATATCCAACATAAAATTTGACCGACATAAACATAAAGATATGACCTTTCAAATCCATCGTTAGAAAAATTTTAAAAAAAATGAACATATTCATATCGGACACAAACTATATCTGACACATAAGCTCTAATAAGACGAGCTGATTTTTTTTGTTCACCTTTAACATTTTTCTCACTGGGAGTGTTGTTTTAGGATCTAATAACTGATTAGATGGCCGAGTCAAATGCTCAGGTTTCATCACATAACCGCATCCTCCATTGGCTCTAAACATGCCATGCATGACCCACAGATGCTTTCCGTATCCCTGATAAAAGGACGTCCATATGAAGTTGTGAAAGTTATTAGACCCGAGTTAACTTTAACTCTTCATTTTACTCGAGAGTATTTATATTCGATATTTGTATTCGACACATTTAAATATGAATACAGGAATATGTCACCTGAAAGGCTAACCTGAATGTTAAATGCAACCATTTGAGCTCCATGCATCCATCCGATAGTTGGTTTGTAATTCGACGAGGTAACACGAGTACCCTTTGGATAGACTCGCAGGATGTTCTTCTGCGTAAACCTGAAAAAGCTATGTTACTAAAATTCGAGTATGAATATCGGATACAGATAGATATGAACGCGGATATTTCAACATAAATGCAGGAAAAGAAATGTTAGAGAATTTGATAGGTACCTTACAAGATCAAGTCCATGAGATACTGCAGCCTTTACAAGCTGCTGTTCGCTCATACTGATACGCCTGACCTCGTTGGCATCGACTTTTAATGCTTCCTTTAAGCCACCCTTTGGCATTCCTGCATGAATGGTTATTAGGCGCTTGTATTCGGATATCCCGGCTTGTACGGATTTGAATTCTTCATCTTCTTCCTCACTTTCACTCTGCAAATGTTCAGTCACTTCGAATCCGTTGCTAATAGTAATTGAAGTATTCAAATCCTAATATTAACTGGGTACATAATGTCTAAACTAAAAAAAACAGATCAAATATCAGCAAATAAATGAATTTGTAATGTCTATTGCCATCCTAAGGGAAAACTTTGAAAATTTTGAACATTCTTGTGTCACACGTATCCTTACCGAATACTCGCACTAGAATCCGAATAACAGCAATTTTCTGCTTACCCCATCTGAGTCGTTCGTATACTTCGGGGAATTCTCTTCGTCGGAGTCTTTCGACCTAGAATCTAGACATTTTTTCGGTGGTTTCGTCGAAATCATGATTCGATATTTCAATGATTCCGGCGAAGGGAACTCGGTTATGCAATCTGTCTCCGAAACGTGCAGCATACTTCCGAATGTGTGAGCGATCATCTACAATTTTTTGAAATCATCTTTGATCATTGTAGAGGGGGAAAAACTCTAAACAAATGAAAGACTAACCTCAGCAGCTTTAGCTTGCAATTCTGGTGTAAGATGGTCTTCCAATGTTATAATAACTGGATAAGGGGAACTAACAAAAGCATACTCTTTAATGGATGTCAAACATTGGATAAGTGACACTGGACTTGTCAAGGTCCTATAATTCCATACATAAAATATGCTGTTAGAGAAACTCCGGTATACGATTACGGTAAACTTATCCAAAGATCGAATTATCCGTTCAAGCTCGAAGACTTGCCGGATATTTGAGAGACTTTGGCATAAATCAAACCAGATATTAGGAATTTTAGGTAATACATGCTATCTATGCAATCATTCGATCATTCATTATTTGATATAATTCGATCACTGACCGAATTAATATCTTTAAATCAACCCTTTTTAACTAACATCAATCAGAATCAAACTAATTATTGACTGGACTAGATTACCTTCCATGAAGAACATAGATTTCATCTTTTGAGGGACTAGGCCAAAGATCAAGTTCGATGACTCGAACACCATTTTGCAAAGCCCTGATAATTGGAACCTCACTAGAATCACTGCTCAGTTGATTCCCAGTTAGATAGGAATTATGGCCAGTATATATGTAATAATGCGACAATGGAGCAGTCATATCATGGTGAACCTGGAAAATACAATAAATAATGATTCTCCAAATACATGAAAAACATTTGAATAGATGTACTGGACATATATTCGTATCTGATATTTATGTCTCAGTCCAAGTAGCATAGATCACCAAGGGAATAATAAAACAACTTAACATAAGAACATCAAAAACTTATGTTATTCTTCATTTTTCTTCAAATACACATGTTTGACACCTCGTGCGATGCGTATTCGGATTATCATATAGATACGGTTCTTCAAAGACTCTAAACATAAAATTTTAGGGAAAATGTCAAACATATACTAATATCCGATACTCATTACGTTTTACAAAGAATCATAACTTAAAAAGTTGTGTATCCTATGTGATTTACATCATGTAATAGAAGGCCCCAACTTTTTTAGCATAAAAGAGGTACATCTAAACTTTGATTTTTTTTTTCGATATCCGATAATTACATGGAGCTCTGACTATTCTAAAGTGGAGCTTAATCGCCCTCCAAAGAAAAAAAATTCTCTCTTATTTTTTTATTTATAAGATTCGAACTCGAGTTATTATTCAAGGGGTGTACTATACTACAATGATAATTGACAGCAAGGAACCACCATGAACACAATTTACATTATTCGAATTTAAACGTGATTATCAAACACGAGTATATTCAATCTTTTAAAAACTTTTGTTATATATTTTAGAGGGTCCTCGAATAATCAAATCTCTATTAACATATTCCGGTACATATCGAAAATATATGTCGAACACAAATACTTAAAATTATAATAATAAAACAAAAGAGTCAGAACACCATAAAATATATCGTCAATGAAAGAAAAAAAGATTACCTGAGTTCGAATAGGGCCGTTGAAATCATCGGAAAACAGGAAATAGAAGAAATCATCAAGGGTCAACGAGTTTCTCGAAATTTCCATTACAGGGTGCCTCCTGCACACAACCTGTTCGATGATATGCTGAGCCTCTTCAATTCTAGCGTTAACGTCGTTCTGGTGCACCACGAGGAACCGTCTGAGCTGATCAGCGTCCATAAGGGTGGAATCGTCGGTGAACAAAGAAAACGCCTTGTTAACATCCGGAGGCGGCTTGACCTCGTTGATCTTAAACTTCCGGTTGAAGAAGCTGAACATCCTGTAATTGTAGCTTCCGATGTTAGATTCCCCGCCATTATTCATCTCCTTCGGCTTTAACCTTGGCTTTTCTTTCTTCCGCAGGATTTTACTCTTCTTTTTGCCTTTGGATTCCATGGAGATGAGGGAAAGATCGAAGATTTTCCTCTTCGTTTTTTCTTTGTTGTGTTTCATTTTTTCCTGGGAAACTGCAGGTTTTCAAGGTGGAACAATGGAGCTCAACGTTCTCTCTTTGTAGTAAATGAGAAATGGGGCATCGTTTTATTATATAATACCGTCTCTGTTTGTTAGCGTGGTTTTCCTTCCATGAATTGTTTAAGGTTTAGATTTGGTAATCCCTACGCACGTGTCTTTTTTAATTTGTAGTAATAAATTTCGATACTTATTTATCTTCTGGTTTAACCATTAATATACAACTCAATGTCGGACTAATCCGTATCAAAATTTACAAAGGTCTAATATATTATATTTGTGTATCTTT
This sequence comes from Hibiscus mutabilis, assembly GCA_019671005.1. Taxonomy (NCBI): domain Eukaryota; kingdom Viridiplantae; phylum Streptophyta; class Magnoliopsida; order Malvales; family Malvaceae; genus Hibiscus; species Hibiscus mutabilis. The sequence goes on from CM033725.1 coordinate 57,177,054, forward strand.
ATTTTTTTTGATGTTATTGAATTAGTATTATATCTAAATTCGTATCAATTTTCATTGTAATATTTAAAATAAATTTTTATAATTATGATAAAATAAAGGGTTTTTTGATAAATTTTAAATTTAATTTTTATCTTATTTAGAGAGAAGAGAAGAGAGATTCTAGAGGAAAGAAAGAGAACGTTCCTAATGGATCTAAAATTTATGACCTAACGAATTATGAAAAATAAAGATAAATAACTTGATTAATCGATCAAATGTGTTTGGTAAGTAAAATAATATTTTATATAAAAGTACATTTATATGAATGGCTAACGGTGGTGGTGTGAAGAAGGATTTGTATCTTTTTTATTAAATATAGAAGTATTATTTTTTATATTGAGATTCGAACTCATATAAGATGACACAATATGAGTATCCTTAGTCATTACTCATTAGACCGATTAGTAAATCTAAAAAAAATCGTATTTAAATCTATTAATCTCACGTTCAATTTAAATCAGTTTAATTTTAAAAAAAAAATTCTAACGTGGGTCAATATTGAATTTACTAATAGTGCATAGAATTATACTCCTTTAAGCTTTAGTACATCAAATATCTATGTTATAAAAGTATTGAAAGGTAAAATATCATTATAAAAGTATTTAAATTATTTCTTAATATATCATATAAGATAAATAATGTTATATTAGCATGAAGAACATATAAACTGGCATTTGCCATTTCAAAACCATTAAAACTTAATATTTTGTAAACATTTTCTTAGAGAATAACAATTTGACTTTTCAAAAGTTAAGAATCAAATTAACTAAAAAGAATTAGTATAAATTTAATAAAAGTGTAAACATTGAAGGTTAATTTTACTTTTATGTCTTATAATAATATATATTATTGTATAAAACATGATAATTTAATAATTTTTCAATTAAATTAAGAAAAATTTACATATTTAGTACTTTAACCATGCTCACGTTGCTATTTTAATATTTTAATTATTACTTTTGATAAAATGGTACCTAATGTTAATTTAATCTTGAATTCGTACATGACAATAAGCACTCCAATACATCAACACCTTAAAATACAACCATGGTAGTTGATACCATATCAGTACATACAGCTTTGGTCCTAAACTAGTATCGAGTAGTCTAAGTTCCGTTCCGGTCAAAATTCCGGTATATTTTCATAGACATACAACTCCAACTTTTTATTGTAGGGAAGATAACTTAAGAGCATAACTAAGAAAATGAGAAAAAAAACGTAGGGTCCGTTTAATTTTAGAATTTTTTTATTTTTATTTTTAAAAATATTTTTAGTTTTAGTTTTTCAAAATTTTGAAAAACATCTTGTATTTGGTTTTTAGCTTTTTCAAATAGAAATGAAAAAAATATTAAATAATTAAAATAAAATATAGTTAAAAATAGTATTATAATAATAAATAAATAAAGTAAGAGTAAATAAATCATAATTTTAAAAAATAATATTAAACGAATTTGAACCCGGATTAAAATAAAGTTAAAATTAAAAAACTATTGTTATCATATTTTTACTTTCCTAAAACATTTTCAATAATAACAATGAAAATATATTTTTATGTTTTCAAATTTTTACTTATTTTTGTTTTCATTTTCTAATAATTATTTTATAATTTTTCAACTAAACACGTTTTCTTCATCATTTTTATAAGAAAATAAAAATAAAAACGGACTACATTATCTAAAATCAAACGGATTAGATTATTTTTGCTAATTCAAAATCAAACATTATCTTAAACATGTTTCCCCAAATATGGCAATCCCTTCCAATATACCAAGACAGTGCATCCTTTATATACCCTAAAAAGGAACTTCAACATCATCTCAAACATGACAATGAGCACTCCCCTACATCATTACCTTAAGACCGAAACCATGGTTGTCGATGCCGTACCGGTACTGACCGATTTGTGTTGTTTAAACCCTAAACTGATAAATTTAAATTCTATTTCGATCGAAACTTCGATATGTCGGAGTGTTTTACTTAACCTATTCCAATAGCCTAAGATAGTGCATTCTTTATCCAAAAAAACACACATAATCCAACACTATCTCAAACATGTTTCAAACATGATCATGAGCACTCCTATATATCATCACCTTAAATCCAAACACTATCTCAAACATGTTTCAAACATGATCATGAGCACTCCCATATATCATCACCTTAAATCCAAAAACCATGGTTATTGATACCATACCGGTACCGACCGACCCACGGTACGTACCATTAGACCCTAAACCGGTAAATTTAAGTTCTATTTCGATCAAAATTTCAGTACGTGGGTGCGTTTTGGTCAATCTCTTCCTATATCCTAAAATAGTGAATCCTTACAATATTCCCCAAAAAACACAAAATCTAACATGTTTGAAACATGACAAGTACTCCCATATACCATCAACTTAAAATACAAAACACAAGCAACAAAAAAAACATAGTGAAAATCTAATAAAAACAATAAAAAAATTCATCCCTCTCTAAAAGAATCAATCACCATTCTTGGGTTCCTCACCATTATCAGGTTGATTAAACGCAGGGGAGAAACTGGAAGAGAAATCAGAGTAAAGCGAGACAACCTTGGAGATGTTACCGTTGAGTTCTTGGATGAGTGCAACGTTTTTGACCATGTTGTCGGGGATCCTCGACTGATGGTTGTCGTTGACCTGCTGGATCAACGCACGGTTCCTGTCTAGAACCGACTGCACCTGCTTGAAATTCTCATCAAATGTTGCCCAAATCTCAGGGTTGTCGTCTCCGTTTGCTCCTTCTGAATCTTGTTTCACTTGGTGTTTCTGTTTCTTGTTGTTTGTAGGGGTATTTGCCATGGGTTTTTAATTCTTCTGAGGCTGTTCTAAAAAGAAGAACTTGTTTTTTGTGTTTTTGTTTGTAAGAAAAATGGCGTTTTCAGACCTCTTTTTTGTGGGGTTTCAGTTCAGAGAGTTGAGTCGTTGCTGAGATGAAGGGTGGGGGAGTTTTCTTAAGGGATTGGAAAAACGGTGGAGGTTGGGGAAAAAAAGCTTTATTTCACGAGCGACCAAATCGAGTGTGATTTACTTTTTACGGATAACTACAAACTTTCTTATCTTCCACGTGTGATAAATATTTTCCTATTTCATATAAATTTAAATTTGATTATAAGAATATAATATCTTTATTTAATTAAAAATAAAGTAATATTTTAATTACACCTTATGGGTCAAATTAAATATTAATAATTACTTTTTAATATGACACATCACCAACGTAGTTTTTCAAACATTATTTATAAAATAAAAATACACTAAAACATTAGTGATCATGAGTATAGTTTACTTTGAAAGATAATATAAAATATGGGTAAAACTTTGATACATAAGCCGTGTAAAATTAATTTTACACAAGCCTGCATATTTACACTATAAAAACTCAAATCATAAATTCCTAACTCTAACCCTAAAAAATTAAACCCACACTCTAAACCCTAAACCCTAAATTCTAAACATTAACCTTAAATTTTAAACCCTACAACCTAAACCCGTAAACTTTAAACCCTAAAATAAAACCCTAACACCTAAAACTAAAAGGCATGTGTAAACTAAAATTTACACGGCCTGTGTATCAAAGTTTTTTCCATAAAATATTTATTTGTTTTTATAAATCTTTTGAATTGTCTAATGTAATTAGAATATAGTATGTGTTCATTAATTCTAGTCTTTTAACGGTATATACACAAATAATTTAAACTCACATAATAATCTTATTTTTCATTGAGAATACTTAATAAATTGAACTCGCTTTTATAATTTTACTCCTAGTGATGATAGTTTGACTCTGCTTGCAATGACTAAGGTCTTATAACTTTAAATATCTAATTTGAATCCTTTTAAATATAAATTTATACATAAATGAACTTTTTAATTTAGATGTTATATTTAACAAATAAAAACAATGTATTTAAATTAAATAAGATAAATGCAACATATTTAATATATATTTATATTTTAATATAATTAATGTTGTTTGACGTTTATATACACCAGATTTGCCACTGTAAATTTCAGTAAAAATTAAGATTTGCCACGGTAAAAAGAAAATCCATCAGATTTGTTGCAGACGTAATATGGGTGTGTAAAATAAAACGTAACCATTAACATAACTATTACTAATATAATTGTTAAAATTTTATCTGTTAATTAATCTACCGTTAAAGTTTAAATAGTTTCAATTAACTAATCGTTAAAAATAATGATTAATGATTAACTGTTATGAGATTATTTAGATATAAAATAAAGTTTGTAATTAGTTTTTATTTAAATATTTTTCTAAAAATTTTAATACAATATTTATCAAAGAGATAATTTCATTATCTTCAAAAAATTGACAAAAATTTATAATAAATTAAAAGTAAACTTATAACCGAACCATTAAATAACAATTAATCATTATAACAGTTAATTATTTAAAAAATTAATAATTAATTATTTTTTTAATAATTAAATTATGATTTAATAACCATTGTATCAGTTAATCAACTATTTATATTAAATTATACAATTAACCTAAGATGAATAGGCCTAACACATAATACTATAAATTATCAACCTTAGATAAACCACGCGCCACATGTGAGAGTGGTAAGGCACATAATAAATATCTTAGGGCGTACCCGGTATCTCCAATTAAAAAAAAGGAAGAAAAAGTCCCCATTTCTGTATATCTCCCATGAAATTACTTTTAAATTTGTTAAAAAAGGTTAATTTCACCCAACATCCTCAAATATCACTTAAATTGATCCATATATTCCTAAAAAAAAATTAAGTGAATTCTTAAAATATTAGTATTACATCCAATGAAGGTTGAGTGCAATAGCAAGAAATATTGGAGAAAATTTAAGTTCAAACTTTAGAGACAATATTATTAAGAGGGAGAGTCACAAATTCCGAACATGAACCATAAAATGGACATGTACTTTACCCTTTTTAAAAAAGTAGTAAAAGACCCTCTAACAAATTCAAACTCAAAAAATTCAATTATCAAATGTCTATAATCAAATGCTTCAATAATCACATGTGATTGATCAAGTTGCTCGAATTTGAATATCATAAACCAAACATCATATTGATATGCATGTGTACAACATTGTTCATCAATTCCAGTCATACTCATAGGCAAACTAAAATGAATATAGGTTTACCTTTATGAAATGCTATCTTGAGGTTAGATATCAACTTATTCAAATGGCTTCCTCTTCATTCCAAGAACTGAAGCTCTTTGAAGCCTGGGGCCGCCCATCCGCCACTTCTTAAAGGCCGCCATCGAAGCTTGGGCTGCTTCATACACTACAAAGATTGAACATAACATAATTGCCATGTTGCTCCGATTCATTATCTTTCTCGAAATATTAGGCATTTCCCATTGGTGTCCGATATACGAGTATGGAACCTCCAAGGATTTCTCCGAATATGGAGAAAAACTTATAAAAAGTCTGAATATGTAACATTTATACACCCAAAGAACTCATAGTAGTGTAAGAAATAAGCTTTAGATAAAAGAAAACGAATTCTCACGATTTGTTTCTTCTTTTGTTAGAAGGGTCAAGAACTTGGAAGTTGTTGTGAATACTGCAGTATATGCCTTGGTTAAGATCTCCTTATATCTGATCTTGAACGCCGATAAGAGCAAGATTTCAATGGTAATATCACCAACCCTATCGCATGAAAACAGAAATTAGTGACTGAGAATTCATTTCGGGTCTATTATTTCGACTTTTGGTTTTACTTGTATCTAATAATTGTGTCCGAGCCATATCAAGACATAAATATAGAAATGTAATCCTTTAAAGACTCCTTGAATACCCATTTAAAACATTATTAGACCCTCGGTACTTAGAAGACCTAATAGCTAGACAGCCAAGGGATGGACTAAGAGTACGAGTCCTATCTTGTTCGAACTCTATTGTTTTTGAAGTACTCGTGCATTACTCATGGTCTGACACATGAATGGGGATATGACTTTAATGGATCCTCCAAATACTTAGAAAAAACTAACCATACTCGTTTCCGACACTCGCATTTAAATAACACTGCACAAATCAACCTATGAAGCCAACTAAGGCAAGTGAGCACCACTCAACTCTCCAAGAAATCACTTAGACCGACAGCAAGAAACATGTGAGACTTCAACCATTAAGTCACTCATTCTCCAAAGATCCTCCAAATTCATGATTGTGCTAGGCAGGTCCTATATGTACACTTGAATCCGAGTAACATAGATTGTAAAAGATACAAGAATTGAAAGAGAGACTCACAGTGGTGCTATCTTGCATCCACACAAGCTGCGTCAGCTTGGATTTCCAACCGTGTTCTGAACATATGAAAAGAACATCATTAATAACACTCGAAAACAACTTTGCAAGCACACAAGTCAATCATCAGCTTGGACTCTCAAATGAGTTAAATCATTATTCTTCCATTGCATATAGGCATACTTATGTGAGAATAACTAACATTTTACTGCTTCAAATTAAACCAAACACCTACAGGGTACTACCAAGCCAAGTTCAACATAACTGATTTTGGAAAAAGAACCTCCTTGATCCAAACCGAGTATGGGGATGATAAAACATTAAGACCCGGGATTAAGACATCTCCCGAAATCATCAATAATGCATATTAAACAAACATGTTTGTGAACATTAAATGAACAAACAGGAACACAAATAATTTTAAATAAACAAACACAAACATGCTTAAAAATGAAGATTATCACCTAAAAATACGGCTTCTTAGTTTCAAAACAAAGACCACTACTTAGAGAGATTCCTTTTACCTACCGATTGAGCTAAATTTACATTGATTACAGCCAAATTACGTAATATGAAAAATAAAAAATGAGAGCCGTTTAGGGGTGGAAATACCTTTGATTGAAACAGGCGGGGACGCTTATGGATATGGCTTGCCTTAAGTACAATTCTTGAGCAAGCCACAACGGCAGCTCCACTTTTGCTCCTTGTTCGACCTAAGAACCCAACATCAGAAAATTCACCCCTTTGTTCTTCCAATTTTCCGCTTTAAAAACGGGATTAAAGAGGAAAATAATGAGAACACTTACGCAGTTTGTCTCGGAACTTGGATCGATTATAACTCCATTTGCTGCCTTATCAAAAACAACTGGAACAAACTGAAATTGAAGAAAAAATATTGAAGATTTTTTGAGAGGAAATTGAGAATTCAAAGGTAAGCAAATGTTAAATCAACTTCTTCCTCTGCAAGAATATCATCGATATTGTAGTAATTTGCCATTTTCCTTTTCTTCTCTTTCAAATCTTTTTTCTGGATTTCTCGAAAGACTGGGTTAAAGAAAATTATGTGATAGTTAAGCTGATTTATGAGGTTTTGAATCTTTTTGGGATCTGAGAGGGAAAATCGAAGAGGAAAGGGAGGGAAAATTGAACATGATTTTCTTGGCAATTTTAGGCACCAAAAATCATTGCCTAATCTAGTGAAATTTTAGGCCCAATTAACCCAATGTTCAAACTTGGGCCCAACTCAATTTAATTGATATTATCTATCGTCATAATCGTATTAAAGACATCAATAATCAATTAGTTTAATAGAATACGATGTTAGATCCATTAAATAAGGTCATTTTTTTAATTTTAATGTTGTGAATAAAACAATTGAATTAAAAAAAATTACCCCATAATATATTTATATGGTACTCAAATCGAATTAGTCAATTAATAAATTGGATTAAGTGATAATATTAAAAAACCAATCACATCTAAGATATTTTAATTTAGGGAAATTTTAATAAGTTAATAATTCAAATTATATAATTTATAACATTTATGTTTATTACATTATATTCGTATTATACTGATGCTCTAAATGTGCTTAAAGTACTATATATTATACAAATTCTATTAACACATTAATAATTCATTTCTATCGAGTTTATTTATATGTTGTGTTTACGCTATTTTTTATGGTTATATAACGTGTGAAAAAATTTACATAACTATTTTTATTTAAAAAATACATTAAAATTATAAACTACTAACTTTTCTAAATTTTAAATTATAACCCCTACACTATAAAGTTAAATCCTTAAAATATAACAAATTTATATAAATTCCGTTTGTGTATCAAAGTTTTGCTCATTTTTTTATATCCAATAATCATATCGTAAACAAACAAATATATATATATATATATATATATATTATGAGACATAGTTTGCTTAATCAAATAATCATCTGATCAATTTTTTATTATTGAAATTAATCCAATGTTTTTCCAGAAAAAATAATCATGTTTTCTTATAGTTACAGTCGCCCACTTGAATGGGGGGTTTTACAACAATAAAATGTAATTGACTATGTGGTATTTTAAGAAATCCTGAACAAAAAAAATCTCATGAATTTTATTCCTTTCTTTGAAGTGATAATTAATAAATATGTGTATCGTTCCTAACTTGAACAGCCCGCACGGAGGTGGTCGAGAAACTGCTTCCGGACCTGAATCTGTGTTTAAGTCGATGCTTTCCGGACTTGTAAAAGCCACAGGGCTATTTGTAATGCTAAAAGACGGGCTTCGAAAAGGAATTCCTCGAGCCAGATATTAATCCGGCTAAATAATGATTTCATCTGCGTCATCTTTGCCTCGACAACGGCTTCGGAAGAAACTTTTCCGATGATAAAAAATGTCTCAAGAGAAGAACCTTGTAACTGTCGAGCAGCAGTGAGACAATTTAGTGAACGAACCAAAATTCAGAAGTTAGGCTAAGTGTTCAAGCAATAAGCTCCTTACTGTGAGCCGGTCTGACATGTATTCAAACATAAGTACAAAGATATAACCCGTACCCGGGACTGACAATGGATTCTGAGTAACATAGAAACAAAGAACTCAATGAAATCGAGCATAGAAAGGAATAGAATACCAGAGAGTTGTTGACGGCTCTTAAGCAATCATTTGTCTTCAACATCAATAGAATAACACGGGGCAGTCGCCTGAGAAGCTCGGATATTTGAGGGAAATATTGAGATGCATACATCTGCCAGAGAAGAAGATGGATAAAGCCAAGCAAGAAGTGAGAGCCAGTCAATTAAAAACAATCCGACATTCAAACTTATATAGCAAAACATAATCTCTAAACACAAAAACCGAGCTTCAATGGAATTAAATTCTTACTCAGGACACCGATAAATAGGGGGGATCAATTTTGGCATCTATAAAACATCAAAACTTATAATATTTATCACCTGTAGTTCGGAACTGTCGGTGTCTTTAATGACCAAATGATCCACAGCCGGGTCAACAACCCGATTCCAGGGCCTCATTGTTACAATCCCCGCAAATAGCACATACAGGTCCTCCCCAGCACCCAATTTCACACTATGTTCCTTTATTCCATTAGCATCAGAAAACACCAATGCCTGCAATACGACACAAGTCAAAGCATGAAATGACATCAAGTTGCTCTCAAGCAAAGATCAATGTTACTCCAACTCGGGTGCGAGTGCCCATACAAGCACATGTCTGAAACAGGTAGGCTCAGCTTTTTATAAGTTTTTCATGTATTTAAAGGATCTTTAGAAGATTATATATGCATACCCATGTTTGGATATGCATCAAATGCGGGCACTTCATCAAAACTAAAGAGCCGGAGTAACATAAGTAAACCATAAATGCATCGAGAAATGAATCCAAACTTTTCAGAAGAGCAGTAACGTACCCTCCAAAGCGAAGCATAGTTGAATCTGGTAGAGAAGTCGAGTTCTTTATAAAGACCATGGTCTAGTAATATCAGCTGTGGTTTTTTCTTGCCTGTGTACAAAAGGGAAAAAGATCAGGAACTCGACTGTCGTATTGGGAGAAGTAACTGAACTTCACAATCAAGCACACAAAGAGATCCAAAAAGAAGTGCATCAGACGATTTCAGATTTTTAATAACTACAATATAGAGTCCCTAGAAGGAGAAAAACAGGTAAAGCAGGATTTTTCGTCAATTTCTGATCACAAGTTCCCTGATATATTCCATCGCTCATAGTTGTATGATTGAAACTCTAAAAATGACATAGCAACTAGCAGTAAACAAATTTATACTGAAAGATGGGACAACATCGTTAGACAAATCAAGCTGGAAGAGTTAAGAAAACTGACAGAATAGTTACTTAGCTTAATAAGGGTTGTTACGGAAAGAATAGAGATTTAAAGCCAACTATTCCAAATTGCAACTAGCTAAGCACGACTCAATACATTCTCAAATTATTTCAACATAAAATAAACCCTCACCAAAAATGCTCCTTTTGCCAGAAGGTAACGGCCGAACTAATAAATTAGCAGCATGTGGATCACAATGTACAAATCCATGTTTAAACATCATCTCAGCGAATGTCTGACTAATCTGCATAGAATCATATTACATATATTTCATCAAGATTAGTTTCTTGTACCTATTTATAGCAATCATATAACTGTAATCATTATATATTAGTCTCGTTTTCAAAACACAAATGATTTTCCCAACATTGTTAATAAAAGGAAAAGCCCGGGATAGACATAATCCGCAATAAAATGTCAAAGAACTTACTAATCTTGAAACTTCACTGGGCTGCATTCCAAGTCTTCGAATGGTAATCACGTCATTAATTTGTGCACCATCCATGAATTCCATTGTTAACAGCTTTGAGGTACTTAATGACCAATGTACCTCCGGCGCATAAACATAGTCCGCAATATGAGGAGACAGCTTACGGAAATTTTCCAAACATTTCACACTGTTCTTTGCCTCTATCAAAAAGTCTAGCTCCTGATGGCAAAAGTTTAGAACCAAAATCAAATGCTATACCACCTACGATGAAAAGAAAGCTAAGCACATAGCAAAGAAATGAAAATATAAGTATCTGAGGAAGAGACAATTTTACATATTGTCTACATCCAGCTTTGGCAAGCAAGGGCGCATTCGAAGGTATAAAACCAGAAAACAAAGCACAAGAAAACCAATTGTATAATACATATAGATTTATTAAACCAGTACTTTTATAGAATTTTTAAGGACATCATGACAAAAGGAATTCCTAGAAAGTATCAAAGAGAAGGTTGTCAAAGGCTCAAAGCAACTTGCCTTGGGTAAACTTTCTCGAATTTCAGCAACCAACCATCTGCATGCAAAAGATAAGAAACTCATGAATTCTCACAGTTCACAACCACAGAAAACTCATAGGAGATACGTCAGAAAATATATGTTTGCCCCCCCCCCCCAAAAAAAAAAAATCTGCAGTCCTTTTATGATTCGTAACCCATAATCTAGAAGGTGAACAATATTAAGAAACTGTGTTTTTCCGACTCTTAATTTTTGTTGAAGTACCAATATCAGACACTCATGCCTGACACATATTCGGACATGGGTATAAATATATGATCCTCTAAGAACTCTCCAAATACATGGAAAAACATAGAAAAAATTGATTATAACCGTATTAGACACATATCTATATCCAACACACACCCAAGTCTGAAGAACATAGCTAAGAAACCGTACCTATAATCAAAAGATGGGAATAACCAATGTAGAGTGTTGACAAGAAATTCCACAGTGGCTTGATCTGCAGCTGCAGTATCCGTCAAGTGAGTGTGCTGAACCTGAATTTCAAGAAAAATGATTTGGACATGGAAAGTAAATCCTAACAAGAAACAGCCAAGTCAAATCGAAAATTTTCCCAAGGTAAAAGTAACAAAGAGTGAAACCTTCACGGCAACTTTTTGACCATCATGCGTACGAGCGGCATGAACTTGTGCGAGGGAAGCACTAGCTATCGGTTCCGGATCAAATTCATCAAAAACCTACACATGGAAAGCTAGTCTAAATGTACAAGTATAGGTTCTACAAGTCAAAAGAAACATCAATAGCACTTATTATATTGGAGAAAACAGTTATCCAGTCTTAATAATCATTGAAAAACAATTGAATTCAGCTTACTAAACATTCTTTTTTCAAAAAGATACTTACTTTATCAGGCATATGTCCGAGTTCCTTCTTGAAGACTTCACACACTTGATCATATGAAGAAACCGGACACTTATTCAACATTGACTCCCTCATTGTAATTACATACTCTTGAGGAACTAGGTACTCCTAAAGAAATAAAAGAAGAACGAAAAAATTCGAATCAAACCCACAATCGAATGAATCCAAGAAACCTATTGGCAAACTTTATTACACAAAATCAGCATAACTAAAAACATACCAATTGCCCAATATGCTGGCCAAGCTTGATATAAATTCCTCCATTTCTAAAACAAAGTTCTTGAAGCTTTCGTGCCGATCTTAAATGAACTTCATGTTTAATCTTTGCTCTCTCATTACTACCTTCTGGTAGTCCCCATAACGAGTATTGATAATCTAATAGCATAATTCAAAAGGGTCACCAAAATTGGGAAATAAGTAAATAAATAAAGTACCTAAATTCCCAATTACTTGATAAATTCCCATGGCATTATAACAAACTGATTCTTTCTCATTCGATGTCGATACTTCAAGCTCTAGCAAACTATTTTAATCAAAGGAAATTACAGTTTTGAAAGAAATAGAAGATGGTTTTTTAGAGGTACCGAAGACGATTGAGGCAGCAGTTGCGGAGTCGCGAAGAAGGCGGAGAGGGACGGTGGTGCAGAGCTTGGCAGCAGAGGCGGGGTTGTCGGAGGTGGCGACAGAAGCGGCGGCGCCTCCCGTACAGAGGGTGGCGGCGGCAACCGTTAGCTTAGCGCGCGTGCGCCAAAGGGATCGCGCTGCCATAGTTTTTTTTTTCTTTGGAATGTCGCCCGCAAGGCTAACGGGGACAAGCGAGCGAAAATAACTCGTGTTTTACAGTTTTTTTTAGAGAAAAATGTCTTTATTTATTTATTCTTATAATTTGAAATTTAGGGTTTAATTTGTTTGTGGTAATATGTCCAGTAGAAAAAGGGTCAAAAGCCCATAAATTGTATCAATCTTGTTTGTATTTAGGATAAACTACTGCGATGGTCATTTATGTTTTCGTCAAACACAATTTTGATCATTAATTTTTATATTTAACCAATAAGGTCATTTACATTTTCGATCTGTAAACTTTTGGTCATTGGGTCGTTTGTTACCGTTAAACGTTAACGGCTTGATGATCTAGCAGCGGAAAAAAATAAGGGTAAACTACTGCAATGGTCACCTACGTTTAGTCAATGTAAAAGTTTGGTCACCGATTTTAAAAATTGAACGTTTTGATCACTTATATTTTTTTATGTAAACTTTTGGTCACTCGAATGTTTGTTTATGCTACCTTGATGACGTGCACGTTAATAAAAAAGTTGTTTAATTTCACCTCTAAATTTTTAAAAGTCCACACCCGACTTATTGGCTCTTCTTCTACTCTTATCGGCTCTTGCCAACACGTTTTCTCTGATTTGCTTTACGATCTGATTACTTTAGTATTTGGGGTTGGCTGAAAAACTTTGAACCATTGTATCATCAGCATCATTTTTTTGAAGATAAGAAAAAGAGTAACTTGCACCATTATCATCAAACTTGAGTTGAGTTGAGTTGGGTACATTAAATTTTGTTAACATAATCGGATAACACAAGAGCTGGCTTACCAAACTTAAGCCATTTCGACTGTACAAATTATTCAAGCTAACGAGTTAATCACTGATTTTTCAGCTTCAAAAGTTTCACACAAAAAAAGTGCATCTAGAATGACCGCAATTCAACCGTGCAAATGATGTCGGGAAGTTGAGTGTGGGTTCGTTGAAAGCTAGGCCAGATGGACGATGATAGCTTGAAGTTGGTGGCTTGAAAGGGATTAACGTTTTTTCTTTTTAGATGAAAAAATAAACTTTTAAAAATTCATAGGTGAAATTAAAAATAAATATTTTTTATTAACGTGCATGTCATCAAGGTAACGGAAACAAACGTTCAAGTAACCAGAAGTTTACACAACGAAAACATAAGTGACCAAAATGATTAATTTTTAAAATCGGTGACCAAAAGCTTACACTGATTAAATGTAAGTGACCATTTGCAGTAGTGTACCCTTATTTTTCTGTTGTCAGATCAGTAAACCGTTAACATTTAACAGCAATAAACGTCTCAGTGACAAAAAATTTACAGATCAAAAAGGCTAGTGATCTTATCGGTCGAATTTAAAAATCAGTGACCGAAACTGTACTTAATAAAAACACAAGTGACAGTTTACCCTTGTATTTAATTTCGAAAGCTTCTCATTGAGCTTAATTTACTATATTAAATTGTGGGTGAATTACATTATTAGTCATCAAATTATTAGTGTATTTTTACAAATTAAACAATTGTTATATTTCTAACAAAATTAATATTTAGATTAAATTGTGTTACCACTGTACAATTACTCTAAAGTTATATATATACTAGAATTATTACTCGCATTTGTTGTGGTTTTAAAAAAAGTACTTAAATAATTATTTATTTTGTTTTTACAATTCAACTGTATTAATATAGGATTTATATTCAATATATTGACGGTGTGAATAAAAAGTTTTTACAAGTGCCTTAGTTTTAAGTTTAGAGATTTAATTTAGAATTTATTGTCTATGGGTCTAAAATTTAAGAGTTGTAGTTAGAATTTAAGGTTTACGGATAAAATTTTGGATTTAGAGGAATATTTAAGTTACGATGATTGTTATAAATATTTTTTAATTAAGTTTGATATGGATTTTAATTCGATTTATGAATCACCATGTGATCAATTATTGTTTAACCAAGCTCTAGTTGACACCCTTCCATGTCCCTAGGTTGTGGGTTCGTAATCTATTAGGAGCAAATTCTCTCTTCCTTAGGTAGAAAATGTTCAAAAATTTATTGTTTAACCAATGGTATCTGACTCATTGGTTAACTCATCTAAATTGAATTTTGCATAGGTTCATTTTGAGGTGATTTTTCTAACCTAATTTTCTCCATTCACAGTGTTAAAATTTAAACTTCTGACCTTACTTAAAGGACGTAGCAACCCACTCAATACTTCTTTAACATATATATTTTAACATAATTTTCTTAATAACAATTACTAATTTCATTAAAACTTTTATTTCATGTTGGATCAAATTAAAATACATTTCATCTGTATGAATCGATTTTCACATGTTATGTTTTTTTTTCAATTTTGGCACATATTTATTTATTTATTTTTCTTTGTAGTTTTTTTTTCATCTAAAAGTTGGTTGATATTCAACTTTTAGATGTTTTTAATTTGTTGTTGGTGAAAACTTTGTGTTTGTAACTTTACATTTTACACATAAATAAATCATTCAACTATTAATTCGAAAATCGATGACTTAATCAGTTCGACAAATTAATCTAATTCTTACAAAATCTAATCAAAATTATAAATCATTCTTATTTTTTTGTTAATTTATAGGAAAATACCTAAAGTTTGAATGGTCCATTCTATAAAGAAAGTAACTATATCTAGGACATGAAATATGAGAATGACATAAAGATTTTATGTTCATAAATCTGAAATTAAATTGATCTACATAGACCCTTTTTGGAAAAAATATATATTTAATTTATTGATCGTATATGCGTATCAATATATACATATAAAAACAACACAATTAAAAGGGATTTAGGGGTGTAGAGTCCATTTTTTTTAACTAAAAAAGATTTTAATTTATAATTATGGATGACTTTTTTGAAAGATGACAAAAACTTTTTTAGACGAATTTCAAGCTAAAAACTAAAAGGTTGTGTGGGTAGGCCTTGTCAAAGTTTGAAAATTTAAATTCAAAAGGATTGGCTAAAAAATTAAATTCAAAAGATTAAGTTAAAATGTTAAACGAAAACTGTTAGTTCATTAATGGTAAACGGTTTAAAATAATATTGGCAAATTTACACGATAGCGCATACTAACTGTAGCGATGCTTTTTTTTCGCTAAAAATGAGGTGTTTTTTATTTTTGTTTTTTTTTTTTGAAAATATTTTCTTCCGCGTGGGATTTTATAAAACCCGTATTTATTTAAAAATGGAGTCGCCACCGGCCACTCAAGGTGGACCGGACACCGTAAAAAACCAGAGATTTCAAAATGTCGGGTTCGGGAGTCGGTTACGGATGGAGAAGGATTAGCACCCCCACACAGCCCAAAATTGGTACTTTAATAATTACCACTTTATTAATATTAAACTTTCCGGATTAAAGTGATGATTAGATTAAAGTTCGGTTATAAATGCGAGTAGATTTTAAAGGCCCCGTTATTCGAGAGTAAACGTCCAACCACTATCACTACGCCTGATACTAGCCCCGTTTACGCTCGAATAAAAGGGCACCGCATTGACAATTATATATCCGTAATGCAAACTTAAAAAACACGACAAACATAAATAAATACGATGCGATAATCAAGATAAATACTAACATTATAACATACTAATCTAACGTAAATAAATAAATAATATTAAATGAAATGCATGAACGAAAATAACATGACATGTTACAATAATAAGATAAAATATAAATATAAACATGCAAAAGACATGCTTCCAAAACTAAACTAATTAATTCTAACATGCTTAAACACACAAGAAAAAAATACAAATGCATGATATACATATAACACTATCACGACATTAAACACAAATAAAAAACATAAACACGAAATATCACAATAACAAAGCATAAAAAACATGTGAAAAAGGAGAAAAACATACTTTAAGAAATAATTAACCACATATATACATGTAATAAAACCTAAATAAAAACCACAATGCAACATATCCAAAACATAAATACATAAATATTAATCTAACTTATTCACAAATATTAATTAACGTAATAACATAACAATATGTACAAACAACAATATATACATGAAATCTTATATATATATATATATATCTAATATAAAAAACATAGAAAATATAAAAAGTTATACGTAAAATATGGGTTGTAGAAAAAAAAATTCTATATACATAATATATAAAACATGTTTCACATACCAAAAAATATATACGTAATAAATACATATTAGAATACTATACGTATATATACATAATAATAATATAATTTTAATATATAACATATAGAAAATAGATTATTTTGCATATATAATAATATAAAAAAACTAATATAACAAGGAATCTAAAAGAACACATACTAAAATATATAACACATACGTATACAAAAATATGGCAAAATAAATAAATAAATATAAATATAGTATTATATAAACATATACTAAAAAGAAACATAGTATATACTCTCATATATTACTTAACATATATAGGTAATACACAACTTAATACACGTATATATAACGTAATGTACATAGATGCATACTAAAAACATATATACATACGTACACATACACAAATAAAAGTCATAAACAACTACACATCATGATAAAAGTAAACACACATATTCACATATGAGAAAATAAAAAAACAAATATTAAACAACCATCAAGAATTAATCTAAATATACTAACAACATATAGAAAGATATGAACATATAAAAACGTAATAACTAAAAATAAATACGAGATACTACTAAAACATCATTAGATTAAAAAATGATTACACCATAAACATATATAAAAAGGATACCAAAAATAAAATGAGGGGTGAATGCCGGCTCTTCCCCTATTTTTCTTCAATAGCCGAGAGCCCCTCTATATTTTTTTTTTTTGCCTTGCCGAGAGCTCACCTTCAATTTCCCAATTTTTTGAAATGGCCGGTTGCACCCTATTTCAATTTTGTTGTGCTTTCTTCAATCTCAATTTGTAGTGTGGGTTTTTGCTTTTAAAATGGATCATGGGAAAATGGGGAAAATAGGTGGAGTGTGGGAAAGCTAGCATGGGGTATGGCACGAGGGATGGGTGTTTAATTGGCAGGGTATGGGCGGCATGCCTTTTTTGTTATTATATATATTTTTTTAATTTGGTTTAAATAGGGTAAATGACTCGAATATAATTTTGGGGCCCGGATAAAAATGGGTATTACACTAATATAGCAATATCATATAAGCAAATGTACTGACTTGATAAAATGATACATCGGTCAAAAAATAAATTTATATAAAATAAAATTGTTTTTTCTGTTAACATATCATTTTGTCAAGTCATTTTAAGTTGTTTATCGTTAGTTGACCAATAATTTTTATTCACGAAATGGTTATTTTTACCAAAAATAAAACGTTGAGAGTTAAAATAAAAAATTTACTTCGATAAACCACGCTTGATTGCTGATAGTAGGAAATAAAAAATTTAGCATAATCAAAAATTTGCAGACGCTCAAAAGCCAAAATCGTGAGACCATGCCAATTAAATATATGGTTTTTTAATAGGAAATATATGGTTTTTAAATTAGGTAAATATTAAATATATTAATTTAGCTCATTGATATATTTCTAGAGCAAGTTTGAAAAATGCTTAATGTTAGCACCTAGCTTGGACCAAAACCCAACAAGATCATTGACAAAGTTGTGTGATTAATTATTTTTTAATGAAATTAATGTACATAATTTGTTTGTTTCGATTTCATTTGAAAGTTGCAACGTAATTTCTTACGTCACAATTCACAACCCCTTTTCTAAATATTAAAAATCTAATTGTGGGGACAATATAAGGTTTTATATATGTATATATATAATTTTTAAAAATTAAATACAAAGATGACATTTAGTTTTAATTATTTATTAAAAGGCTTAACTATAAAATAAGTGTCTAAATTATATTTTTTTTACAATAGGTGTCTAAAGTATTTTTTGACTGAAATAGATAGATAACGTTTTTTTTGTCTGAGATAGTACTTAAAGTTTAATTTTGTTATTGTATTAAGGTAACGCCATTAAATTTTTCTAACACCCAACCAAAATATGACACGTGTTTTTTTCAACGATAAAAAAGAAATATTTTTTAAAAAATTAAAACTTCTCAAAATTTTCAAAACGGCCCCAAATTCAAACACCTAAATTTTAAACTTGGCATCATTGTCGCCGTCGATAGCCTCGTCAGACCTCACCATGCCGTCGCCGAAGTCTCCCACCTATTTACCCTAACCACCCAGCATCGATAATGGCAAGAGGCGTGTCAATTAGACGTTGAACAGTTAAAGCCTTTCGCATTCGTCGTTCAATTGACGCGCATCCCGCCTATTACCGGCGGTGGGTGGTTTGGGAAAACGAGCGAGAGACTCCGGTGACGACAATAGTGAGGTTCGGTGAGGCTATCGGTAGCGATAATGATGCCAATTTTGGTTTTAGGAGTTTAGGGATTTAGAGTTGTTATGTAATTTTTAAAACTTTTTTGAGATATTTTAAATTTATTTTATTTTTAGTTTGTTTTTGAAAATAAAAATAAAAGTCTCATGTCAAATTATAATTAAGTGATAAATATTTTTTAATAGATTAATTTTGAGACGAACAAAAATAAAACGCTAAATACTTTACTTTAAGCACCTATTATAAAAAGTGACGAAATTTAAATACTTATTTTATAATTAAGCCTTATTAAAATGACATATTTGTCCGAAATATAAACAAATACAAACAATCGGACATATTCACGTTATGTGATATAGCTAAAGGTAAAAACGTAGATAACTGAACGCACCTTTTAAGCATTCTCTACTAACTCATAAATATTTTTTTGACGTTTCTAGTTTATTAAGTTGGTTAAATTATATCAAATAACAATCAATTTAAAGAATAATATGTGCTCCAATCCATATTGATTTTATTTAAAATATAATATTTGTCTAATATATTTTTCTATTTTTTTGAAAAAATTTAGACTTCATATCTCTTTTGATCTAACAATTAAATTTTAATGTAAAACGATAAATTTTACGCTAACTATAAATATATCTCTTATATTTGTTCTTATAAGTTCAGAAAATAAGTAATAAACAATAATTTGATAATTGTTGCATCAATAATAAAATTTTATGCATCGTTAGTGAATTAAAAATTAACACATTATTATAAAATTTTATAACTATACTCGATTATCTTCTGTACATTAAATATTCGTACATAAATAAAAATTATAATTCCAATTTTTTTAATTATATTTGTCCCTGTGCCTAGAGTCCTATTAGGCCTCATGATCCATGTGTTTGTCATCAAGAAAATGTGCCAAGCTTTGGTGAAATTTGACTATTAGGCGGCTTTCATGCTAAATTTGGGAGAATAATTGAAATGGAAAGTAATATTTAAAATATAGAGGATGTTAGAATATTTGGGGATATAGGTTATTTTTTATCGTGTATGGAGAATACGTTATTTTTTTTAATATTTTTTTCTACAAAGACGCCACCTCCTTTTTTTTAATATTCTTTTATAAATTTATCATGCACTTGAATACTTTAAATTAAAAAAATTATAAAAACACTCATGACGTCACTTGGAGGTGACGCCATGCACTGTAAAAAATGGCATATATCCTCAAATATCCCAACATTCCTTATATTTTAAATATTACTTTCCATTTGAATTATTTTCTCAAATTTGCCGGCTTTCATAGGCAATTCACTTGACTACTTGTCCAATAACCGTGATATCTCTATAAAGGCTTAATATCAAAATAAGTACCTAAACTATCCCGTATTTTTCTTTTAAGTGCCTAAACTATTTCTTGTCATTTTTAGGCGCCCAAACTATTTCATTTTTTCTTTTTAGGTGCATAAATTATTTTTTGCCTCTTTTAAGTGCTCAAACTATTATTTTTAGTCAAAGTAGATGCCCAAACTATCATTTTTTGGTCAAAATATGTGCTTCAGTTTGACCTTAAAAGGGGCAAAAAATGATAGTTTAGACACTTAAAAGGGAAAAACATGATAATTTAGGCACTTAAAAGAGGCAAAAAAATAATTTAAACACTTAAAAGGAAAAAAAACATAATAATTTGGGCACTTATTTTGACATTAAGCCTTATAATTAAACCAAATATGTCATACCGAATCATTTAAATAAATAAATAAGGCTGCTCGGATAGGCATTCACAAATCGGGACTTAGGTATTTCTTTTGGTCTTTGGATAGAATTGTTTAGGGTAAAGTACACAAATGATCACTAAACTTTGTTAAAAAACAAAACTAACTAAATTTTTAAATGTTATAAAATGGCAATTAAACTTTATATTTTATAACAAAATAGTAATTCGACAGTTAAAGGCCGTTAATAGGAGTTAATAAGAGTAAAGATACAATTATAAAAACTTAGATAATAACATATTTAGCCCTCTATACTTATAAATTCAATCAATTTAGTCATAATTAAAAAATCAATAAATTTAACCCCTTTCCTCCATCATCATCTTGGTCTTCTCAAACCATCCCAAATCTATAACAACTGAAAACTCCATGAATAATCATAAAGACTTCGCCCAATGCAAATGAAAAACTATTTTGACTTCATGGAAATGCAACTGGAGATCTACTGCAATCAAGGAAAATGTAAAAACACAGGAAAAATCATCTACCTTGAGCTGTTGTAGAGAGAAGTGCTTACAAAGTATATGATGAAGATACTTATATAGATAGGACCTGAAAAATGTAATAAAAAAAAAGCAAGGAAAAAAGGGTGGCTAAATAAAATACAATTTCATGTTTGAAAAAGATAAGGCTTTTTGGTCGGTTTGGGTGGGTGTGTAAGAGCAAATTTCTGCAGATGAGTGCATCAGATATCAGAGAAGCTAGCATTTTTGAATCAAATAAAATTATAGTATATAATTGGGTTCATTTTAATATGTTATTGCTAGAGCAATTCACATTGGAAAACTCGGTGTATGCAGGCAGAGGTGTTAGCAGGGGGTTAGGGCTGGTTTAAATTATAGTATATAATTGGGTTCATTTTAATATCTTTGTCAATTGTCACCACTTCCGTCACAAAGACCAAAAACCCACAGTCAAACAATTTGAAACCTTCCCCCACACTTCAATCGCCATTTCATTTCATATTTAAACCTTAAAACCTCCTCCTTTCTCTCATAATTTCAACCCTTCTTCTCCGTACATAAAATCTCTGTTTTTTTTCAGATGGGTTTTTCAAAGGAAGAGAAATCAAGAAGGATTTGGAGGGTTTTCAAGACTCTGTTTTTCCTCATAACAATGGCGATTTCGTTTCTTCTGTTCTCCGCGCCGGTTTTTCTGGTCCTTGCCGATGCAGTTTTGCCTTCTGCTCTACTTTCTGCTTCGCTTTCCCCTTCGTATTTATCGTTGAAGACATTTTGTTGGTATTTTGATGACTATGATTTCAGATCATCTCTTATAGATATTCCGATCATCTCCATCGTCAGATCAGCTATTATAATCTGTAAGTTTCATCAAAAACCTTGTCCGAATTGTTTTTTTTTTTGAGGTTGTTGGAGATTGAATTTGGTTTAGTTGAACTAATAGTCAAGTGTTTTAGGCAAAACCCAAACCAGATAGTTGTTTTTTTAGGCAAAACCAAAGTTTTTTTTCAAGTTTGATTCGTAGATTTTTAATGGTTTTTTCCCCAGGTGTTTACAGTTTATGTGATGGGCCAAAACTTTCAAGGGGACCATATCTAGGAACCACGATGATCTGTTCGATTTCGTCGTTGGTTTTTGTTTCTTTAAAAGCTTCATTTGTGTTCGGTTCGACAATTCCTAGAGAAGGGTACGTTGCAGCCATGGAAACTGCTCTTTTCATTTCTTCATGGGCACTGGCAATTGCGCACATAATCGTTGCTTATAGAACAAGTTGCAGAGAACGAAGAAAGCTCCTTATCTACAAAATTGACATTGAAGCTGTAAGTTCTCTCTATTTCCATATTAAATTTCATGTAGCACTGTAGGATGGCTCGGGTTCAAAAATCTTGTCGTCTCGTAATGAACTATAATATTCGTTTTGAATCAATCGACCGATGAATCGAATACAAATAATTATAAAAAATGTTAATTTCATAAACTGAAGCATAATTCAATAAATATTGTTTTCATTTTTTTTCACAGATTTCAGCTTGGAAGAATGGGTTTCCAAGGAACCAAAAGATTCTCCAACAAGAAAGAGTGAAGTGAATGCAATAACACTAACAATGGTACATGAAAGCCTACCCCTTTTTTGGCTCGTCACATCCCTTTTTTCAGGTGCTTATTACTTATTTGTAAGTTGGTATGGGTTTGAACTTAATTTATTTTGGGTAAGTATTTTATGCATATGGTTTAGAGACTCCGTTTAGGCTTTAGAGTTTAGGGTTTAAGTGTAATAGTTTTAAATTTAGGAGTTATTGATAAAATTTCATGTTTAGGGTTTAAGGACTTTGTTTAGGGATCAGGTTTTAGAGTTTAAGTGCAATAGTTTTGAATCCAGGGTCTATTGATAGAATTTCAAGTTTAGGATTAAAATTTAGGGTTTATAGGTTAAAACTTAAATCCCTAACTAATTTACCCTAAAACCTAAACCATAAATCTTAAATTTTAACCCTAAACCCTAAATTTTAAATCCATACACTAAATCCCTAAACTAAAATCTTAAACCCTAAAATTAAGGAACTTGTGAAAACAAAAAGTTTTCACCACTTGTGTATAAGATAATAATCCTTTATTTTATAATCATCGATCCATTTTATTTTTTTATAGAAAATATTAAAATATATTTTATATTAACAATTATATACTTAAATGTGTAGTAGTAATGACTTTTTTTCTTCTGTTGCAGGCTTAGCCTATATTAGAAGCAGATCACAGGCAGCAGATATACACATATATTGAGGAAATGTAAAACATGCCTCAATGATTTTGAGTGTACAGTTTGTATTACATATGTAAATATTTTATAAAAGAAGAAGAAAAAGGAATGTGACAAAAGACTTTCCCCTATCTAATTTCATATATCATAGTCTCTAAATATAAGATTACTGTACTGATTTATATTTAAAATTATAGAAAATATCAATCGAATTAAGATTTAATCCAAAAAATTGAAAATAAAGCGAGAAAAACTCTCTCCAAAATAATGCCAATAAACTTCTATCGTACCATATTTTTATTATTTGGACTCTTTATTTTCTTCAAATATTTATATTCGGTGCGCTTCGAATTTCGATACCGAAACATGATCATCAAAACATATAACAAAAAGCTTATAGAGTTAAGCATATTCTTGCGGGAATGTACTTGTATCCATAACCTTCAGTTCCTTCCGGTAAATAGATGATCTCAACTCCGGTGTTTCGTCATTGCATCCGATCATCCAAAATTATTGGACCACAGCCACATTTTCTTCGCAACGGCAGAGATTCAGAGTTCCGACACATACTTGTATCTGACACCATCAAATCCGGATGAATTAGACTAATTTCGACGCTGCAAATTGATCGGATATCGCTTTTGTGTCCTGGTTGTGGGGAAGAAAACTAGCTTATCTTCTTCCGCAGGTACCCAACTGTTTTAAAAA
The DNA here is from genome assembly GCA_019671005.1 of Hibiscus mutabilis. Classification (NCBI taxonomy): domain Eukaryota; kingdom Viridiplantae; phylum Streptophyta; class Magnoliopsida; order Malvales; family Malvaceae; genus Hibiscus; species Hibiscus mutabilis. Next base: position 57,201,486 of record CM033725.1, read on the forward strand.
TAAAAGGGGTTAAACTTGTGGTCGAAAACTACTCGAATTCGACTAAAAGGAAAAACTCAAACTGCCAGGCTTTCGACTTCTGAGTGCCTCAATGCTTGAGCTGAGTTGTTCGTGAGCTTAATCGAACTTTTATTGTTTGATTCAATTCAAGAATTCTCAATTCGAACTCGAATTTGAGCACAAAAATCGAGGTTGAAATCAATTATGGGCATCCAACTTTTGTTTTTACTAGGTAAGCAAGCTGGAACTTATCTTTCAACCCTCGAATTTTGACTCAAGATCAAGCTTCGTTCGACTTAACTCGATTGCACCCTTAATACCTATAAAAGAACATATTAATACCTGAATTGAGTCACAAGTTGATGTAAGAATACAGAGATTTCTACTCTAGCAAGCTCATATCCAGGGCACAATCGAGGCCCTCCTCCGAACGGTGTGTAAAAATTTCCGGAACAGCTCGTCCCCGGGATATTCTATCCGAATTCATCAACTAATAAAATCAAAAATTGTAAAATAGCAATTATAACGTCACAGTACAACTTGTTTAAATTTACCTGCCATCTCCATGGATTGAAAGTACGAGCGTCTTTAAAGTGATCATGATCAAGATGTACAGCTCGGAACGATGCGAAAACCTTCCAACCCTTCGGAATTGTGTAACCTAGTCGAATTAAGCTACTGATAAGCACACGAAAACGAACCTTAAACTTAAATTACATGATTACAATAATTCAGTCCATTTGATTCAAATAATCACCCTAAGAATGTGTTTTGACCTTTTATGTTGACATCAGCCGTTGTTCGTCTAAAAACGCCGCTGATAATGTTTGCGACTCGTAACGTCTCGTTGATAACCTGGATCATAGTGATTCAGAACCGCGGATTAAGCAAGATCAAGGGCAAAGATTCAAGTTTTAATGTCGTTTGTGGCATTGACTTACACATTGAGTGAATGGCATTGACTTGTAATCACTCCATTGAAGAGCCTCCGACTTGCTTTTCTTGGCCCTAATCCCTTCGTGCTCTTCCTGCCAAATTAGACAAGACTCGTTTTTAAACAAAATGGTCAAATGATTTAAAAAGTGATTATAAAATTCTATTAATTACTTGTTAGTCTAATAGGATGAGATGTTAGGTAAGTAAGGTCATTGATTCAAATTTTGACGTTATAAACCGAGTACACTTGGTTGAGACTGCAGGGGCAAGAGTAGAAATTTATAAAGTAAAAGACCATTATGAGACTAAAATTTTTTAGGAGACCATAATAAGATTTTAACAGGTTTGAAGGGATTATAGAATAAATTTTACCTTTCTCTAAAAGACCATTCTATTACTATTGGAAAAAAAGTTGGCAGGGGCTCACGCCTTCAAAACCCTCCCCTATGTTCCTCCTATGGTTGTGAGTCACTCCTATAATAACCGTTTGTAATATCTTATTCAGGTTGATCAATTAATATATCAAATTTTAATGGTTATAAAAATAGGGTAAACTAAATGAATAATCACTTAACTATAGGGGGTTTTAATCTCACCATTGATCTATTAATTTTGCCAATTAATTAACTATCTAAATGATATCAGTTAAGCCAATTGTTATTAAAATTTAATAGAGTAGGCGCCCTGACAATTAACAAAAATTTGTATAATTACATATTTGATCTATATTACTTACATATTCTATCAATTTAGTCATGATTTTGATTAAATTTATTAAATTAAAATTGGGAATAATTTTTTTAGAGGATAATGGGCCTCGTTAAAAAAACTCTTGTATCTTGAATTACCAGAAGTTAATTCAAAACATTTAAAGGGGAAAAAGAGTGCCCTAAATTAGGATTAAATTGATAGAATATGTAAGTAACAATGACCAAATATGTAATTATATAAATTAAATGACCTAATTGACAAAATTAATAGATTGGTGTTCAAATTAGAATCTTCTTTATTGTTAAGTGGTCATATATTTATTTACTCCATATTGTTTACCCTACAAAATATCATAAAATTCATACAAATGATAAAAATTCCTTTTGAATTTAATTTTCAATATATTTTATTAGAGCTTAAGGCGTGCAATTGGGGGAGTCATCATTATGTCCGGTTAGACAAATTCCAGTTCATGTTTTGACTTTTATTTTCTGTTTTTTACTTTTGACCTACAAATTCAAAACAAAATCTAACCTTTAAAATATATCTTTTAAAAGCTTTTAAAAAATGAACAGATTATTTAAAAAATAATTAATGCATAGCTTTTTAAAATTCGTTAAAATAAAATTACTAAAATATTTTAAGTAATAATTAAATATTTTTAACTAATATATGTAAATTATTAAACGAACCCTTATTATACACTCCAAACAAATTAAAGAGGGAACATCCATGTTTAGATATCATTCCAATTCCAACCCATGTTTAGTTATGCACTCCAAAAAGCATTGGACAATTTCATCATTATTTTATTTCTTTAGGACCCACTATGAACATTCAGTTTTCGTTTCTTGTCCCCAAAATAAAATTATGAAAAAGAGAGAAAATAATTTTTAGTCCCTACACTTTGTAACTTTGCTCAATTTATATGCATTAGTCATTGAATTTGACAACTTTTTATTTTTACTCGTTTTAATAATGTAATACTATAAGATTATGACACGTGACTTAATATCAAAGTATCACGTCATTAAAATGACCAAAAAAATCTAAATTAAATGATTAATGTATGTAAACAAGTTCATGAACAGAGACAGAGAGAAAGTTGTTTTATCCCTTAATGAGATGACATCATTTGATTCGCTAATATATTTATCACTACTAGCTTACCAAACGTAAGTTTATAAGTAAATTCAGATGATATCAACTCATTAAAAGAATCGATATATCGAATTATATTTTAAAAAATAGGAATGAAACATAATAAGTGTACCTTGAGTTGAGCCAAAGCAAGAGGGGTTTGGGTTAAGAATTTGACAGCAAGTGTCATGATAGTTGAAGTAGTCTCATAGCCAGCAACAAGCAAAGCAACCAAGAAATCAACAATTTGTTCATTTGATAATTGCTCATCCCAATCCCCTCCTAACAATGCTCCCAACATGTCATTCTTCCTTTCACCTCTTTCATACTCTTCTCTTCTTTCGCTCACAACTTTACTCAATTCATATGCCACTTTCCTTCTTGCCTAAAAAAAAACCAAATGATAGTATTTATTATAAAATTATTCGGATTTATAATCGATTCAATGACAGTTTAATCTTGAATTATTTCGAAAGTATTAGTTGTATATCTGACACTTGAATACATAAAAGGTTTTGGAGTGAAAATTATTGCTTACTTTGATTGCACGACGATAAGTAGTGGAAAACAGAGGTAACGAGATGGTGAAAAAGCCTTCAATAAGAAGAACATATTGTTTTCTTAGATTCCCACTCCATTCGCCAGGATCAAAGCTCATTAGTTGCTTCAATGCTAACTCAAAAGTTATCTATACACAAAACAATAATGGTAAATAAATAATAATCTAAACGAAATATATATATACAGGGGCGGAACTAGAAATTTATAAAGGAGACAAAAATAAAATTAAAAGAAATTAGAAATTGATAAAGGGGGCCAAAATAAAATTAAAAAATTTGAGGGGGTCATACTAAGATTTTACAAACTTTAAAGTGACTATAAAAGTAATTTTATCTTTTTAAAAAAATATATTCTATTCCTAACAAAAAAAAGTTGGCGGGGACTAAACCCCTTATGTTCTGCCCATGTATATATCTGTATAAATATAATGTCGGGTAAGTAGTAAAGAGTTCAATACTCCTTAATCATGTATAAATTTAAATTTTTATGAATATAAAAAAAAAAGAAACAACGTTGAAAGCATGTCTTCACATTTTTAACTCGATTCGGCTCTAAATATATAAAAAAATTGTAATTATTGAACACCGAAATAATACTCATAAATTAGTACTCACTAGTGTGGCATTGAAATGATTCCGAGTCACCAACACCGTTCCTAACGCGTTGGTAATCACTAACTAACTAAACTCGAACGGTTCACTGAGTCAACTCTGTCCCAACTAATATTTATATGGTATTTGATTTAATTAATTAATTTACCTTCTTGGTCTCTTCCATGAGGAAGACACGGTCGGTCCAGGAATCCAGGTTGAGCCGGATTAACCGGTCTATATCGACCAAGAGTTGATCCTTGATAATTGACGAGTTAGCGAAACTCATGGTCAAAGAATGCATTCTTTTGTGAAGGCTACCTTTCATCAGAAGCAAAGAGTGTTTCCCAAGCAAATTCGAAATCGAACCGGGGTAACTACACTCGAACAGCTTCCCTTCGTTTTGCAAGATGAACCGGTTCGTTTCCAGATCAGCTGAAAAAACGGTCGGTTCGCCGAAGACATGGGTTGTGAAGATTGAACCGAACTGTTTCACCCTCTCATCGATGAACGGTTCAGGGTTTTCGGTCTTGTAAGCGGATATGAGCTGTAGAGTCTCCCCGATGAAAGGTAAACCCAAGTTTCCCGGTGGTAGACGGAGACGCCGGAGACAATTAGCACGGTGGAGGAGGAAGGATACGACGGAAATGACGGTGGTGACGAGAAGAATGAAAAGATAGTGAACAAAGATAGCCATGAAAAATGGGGTGAAAATGAACAAAAATAAATGTTTATAAGTAGAATGAGATATGGGAAGTTTATAAGGACAGTGTGTGGTTTAGCACACGAGGGACATTTGTAAGAATATAAGGGGTGAAAATGAAAGAAATGAATGATTAGGGGTATAATTGGTAAGAAACTTGTCAGACAGGTTTAAAACTTTAAACTATTACTATTTTGGAGCAGTACACAAGCTTAGTTTACACAAGTCTTTCAATTATAGTATTTAGGATTTTAAGTCAGGGTTTAAGAGTTTAGTGTGTAGGGCGTAAAATTTAAGATTTATAGTTAGAATTTAGAGTTTAGGGTTTATAGTTTAAAGTTTAGGTTTTAGAGTGTTAGGGTTTATAATTTAAGTTTTAAGGTTACAGAAGGGTTGTATAATTTTTTTAGACAGCTTGTGTATCAAAATATAACACATCATAAAAATGTTAAATTGATCTATATATATTTGAAAAACTATTTCAAGTAAAATCGGATATACTTGTGATAGAGTTTATGATTTATGATTTCAGGGTTATAAATTTAAATTTAAATTTAAAATTTTAAAAGTAAAATCAAACATACTTATGAGATTTTTTACTGTCAATGCATAGAATAATAACCTGATATATTTGTACATATTAAAATTTTAATTCTATCTAATATTTCTATCATGTTGATTCAAAGTAATATATTTTTTTGAACATCATCTTTTTGCTTGCCCTTCCAGTTTTTAGGGCTTCATCCTGACTAACTCGGACCAACTCGCGTCGCACGTCTGGTTTTGGTGTGTGAGTCTCCCGGTATAAATTTTCCACATACACAACACCTCGAACTCGAGACCTGCTTAAGCGGAACCAAGCTGCTTACCACTTGGACCAACATCTGTTAATTTTTTAGCATCATTTTTAATTTATTATTTAACAAATGATTTTTTGCATAAAATAATAGTTAGATATTTTTAATTTACGGTAGAACTTGACATAATGATCCATGTGAATAAAACATTAATTTCACCTTTTTATAGTCTAAAATGATGCTCTAAAATATATCATTTTATTATTTTTATTAAATAGAGAGATTACATTTTCATATCGAGATCCGAACCCATACAAAATGAGGTAATACGAGCATCCTTAGTCGCTAGGTCAACTAGTAGATCTTATATATCTCATTTTCTTAACAATCTTGTCGTATCAGTTAATTAAATTGATTATCTTATAAGACTCATAAAATATTCTTTTACAGAACTCATGAAAATTTAAATTAAATAAAACAATTCAAAATTTTTGGAGTAAAATCCAACCCAACTTGATTCATAACCATTTTCTTTTAAGTATACACACACTTTCCACTCACTTTTACATTTTGCCCCCCAAACCTTTTTCCCCATGATGCATGTCTCTTGTCCCACAATGAACCTACTAAAAACTAAAGCATTCTCAGCTTCACCATGATTTATGACTTTTTAATATTATGTTTTAGAATATTAATTCAAAATTAAAAAAAAAGCTGATTTTTTCTATGTTTGTAATTTATAACCAGTTTAGTCATTTTCGTCTTAATTTTTTATTACGTTTATTTTAAATTTTAAAACTTTAATTCTTTATTAAATTAAAAACATCTAATTAATTAAATAAGTAAAAAATCAATCATTAAATATGTATTCGAAAAAACAATTATTTTATTTGTGATCAACGTGATATAAAAACAAAGGTTGATGATAGCATGTTGATCCACATGGTCCCATGAAGGGACATTATGCCCTCTACCCAATAGACGTTCACATCAAATAATTGCACTGCACACTCTCAAACTATAATCTTCATTTTAAATTAGTTTCTAAATTTTTAGACTTTTCAATTTTATTTTCAAACTATAACTTTCATTCTAAATTAGTTCTTAAACTTTTTAACGTTTTAATTTCATCTCTAAACTTTAATCTTTGTTCTAAATTGATAAACGGAAACATACCACCGTGCAAAGCATACTTTCTATGCAAGCGCAAAGGAAAACTCTTGTATTCAAAATAAATATTGAAAAGTAGCCTCTAAACAATTTTTATATTCAGTTTAGATAATGGTTGAAGGTATTTATATTCGGTCTTTTCTCTGCGTTTATGTTACCTCTTGCTTACATTTACACATTCTCCATCTTTAGATGCTTGTTGCATCAACAATCCGACAACTTGTTTCTTCTTTTTGTTTTGCAAGGACAAAGACAATGGATTCAAGACAAAATAGATGGATGTATTTTGATATTGTGTTCATTGATTTCATTAATGGCATATATCAATTGTCAAGTAAAATTCAAAGTTATCAACATTTGAAACTCCAAGTAATATTCAAAGTAAAATATAATTTAAGTTAATGACTTTTTAGGAATAAATTTAAAGAGTTATTTTTTAAAATAGTCTAAATGTGATGATTAAGTAGTATTTGTTCATAGATATTCTTAACCCTTTTACAATGCACACACGCATTGCAGACAAAACGACTGAACTTGAGTCTCTTCGGATGAACATCATCTGCTTTTTTATTGTGACCACTTGTTGGATTCGTTTAAAGAGTTATTCGAGTGTGAATTAGAGATTAAAAGGTTTTATTTCAGTATGATGTAGCAAGTGTATCAAATAATAATAATATATATTAATTATTATTCAAGTATCACTTTGGGGGCGTTTGGCATGATGGAAAGTTCTTACTTTCCAAAGAATTTAATTAGCTGGAATGTAATTACAATGTTTGGGATTTTGTTTGCTTTCATTGGAATTTAATATTCTTTTAATAATTGCAAAATGTTTTTCTTAAGCGATCTGAATTTAAACAATATAATTTGTTAATTTACGTAAATTTATTTAAATTTAGCATTAAATGATAAAAGAATAAGAATGAGGCCCACCGCACGTGCATGCATGAATCACTACAACAAAGTTCCGACATCATCGAGTGCACAAACAAGTAATAGGGATGGCAACGGGGTGGGGCGGGTTTTTTGTCGCCCCAAACCCGCCCGATATATTAATCTCAAAACCTGACTCTGTCCCGCCTCATAAATAAAATAATAATTTATCCGTCATGCTCCGATTTACAAACCCTAAACTCGACCCCGACCCGACCCAAAAATGTAAAAAAAATATATTAAATTTCGTCGACGATAAATGTTAGATTCGACCGAACGACCATTATATTTACAAAATATAAATTTCACAGACTTTAAACTATATTTAAAATAAAATAAAACCAATTAAATTACTCATATGAAGAAAAAAATACATGTTTTAAAAAATAAACTCGATCATTAACTTTTAGAATCAGATATGTTAAATTCGAACAATATCTAACAAAAATTTATGATAAACACAAACTAAAAATAGCTTGAAACTCCTAAAAGTATTTATATATAGTGGTATTTTTATAAATATAATAAAAAATAAAAAAATACCGGGGCGGGAAATTTTTATATTATACCCGAACCCGTCCCGCCCCACCTTTACTTTTTTAAATATCCGCCCGCCCCGATCCCCGAAAATCATAAAAAAAGCCCGATCGGGTCAGGGCACACCGGGTCGGGTCGGGTCGGGGACGAGTAATTTTACCATCCCTAACAAGTAATCACCATATGGATTAGCAAAAAAGAAATATGTCTTAAAATCTTGATTTATCTAGTATTTTTGCTTCTTTTTCTTTACTTAATTAACTGACATTGGAAATGATTCAGGTTGGAGTTTACGCAAAAACAATGTTTAATTTTGAAATTATAGATAGTTAAGTCATGATTAGAATATGAAATGCAAAATGTTAAATATATATGAAAAAAATAAAGGTTAATTATTATCTTAGTTTTTTTTTGTAGGAAAAGATAAATGTTATTAACCATTAACTGCATTCTTTACCACATTGGGCATAATACAATAAGAGTCGTCCACGTCAAATCAAACTTTAACTTTTGACTGAATTTTAATTCTATTTGTCTTTTCACAATGAATTAAATTTAATTATTATTTTATCATTTATGAGAATTTGTGCTTAAATATTATTGAGTTCTTGAATCTAAATTTCATTATATATAAATACAATATATTATTTTTTAATAGTTTAAAAATGATTACAAGTTAGTATTTATTTATACATATTTTTTATTTTTTGACAATGCACACATATTTTATAGATAGAATAATTGAACATGAGTCTCTTAAGATGAATATTATTAGATTTTATACTGATACCACTTGTTTAATTTATATAAAAATTATTATTTAAGATTCCATTATGATTTAAATTTCACTACATATCTTTCTATAAAAAAATCACTACATATCGAATTTAATTTAAATCTAAATATATTTCGAGTCTTATTTTAGGTTACATGTACATGATTAGTCGGTCGAATCTATTTATTTTGTTTTTTGAAATTTCAAAGTTGAACCAATCAAATGTAATGCTTTTGTTTTGATGAACCTTTTTCCAGCCAATGCTTAATCGATGAGAACGATGATGACCATGACATTATCCGATGGCCGTTTGCATTCCACGTGAGCCAGTATCATTCGACCACGTGTCCAGCACATGCTTGCTTTCCGACAACGTTTCCCGACACCAACACGTGTGGAAATCATGGTTGGTCTCTCTTTACAGCCCATCTATTTGATTGTAGAAGGATCTTTTGTATAATTATGGAAAGCTCAAAGTTTACAGTAATTTCGTGGCATGCCGCACGCCTCTCCCCAGCCAATCATAACTTGAAACCAATGGCTCACACGATCCACTATTTTTTCATTTTCGACCAATGGTTCGTTGTTTTCGGAGAATGATCGATTAGATTCGACGATTGAAAATGTGCACTCAGAACTAATGACGGTGATAAAAACGACGGCAATTTGAGGGTTTAAACTTAAAAATACTTAAAGATTCGTGGACTGTTTTATAAAAAATTAAAAATTTCTAAATATTTAAAAATATTAAAAAAATATTTTTTTTCTTAAAAAAATATGTCACGTTTCAAACATTGATTGGTTAAAAAAAATTTTAACGATGGTTAACTATCATGCACCTAAAATTGTAACGATATAAATTTTAAGCACTTAAAATTTAAAAATTGTATAATTTAGACACTTATTTTTTATTTAAGTTTTTTTTTAATTTCAAGTGAAATATTTTCCAAAATTAATTTATGAGTAAATATTTCATACACTAATCATGTGAAAAAAGAGTTTTTATAAGAACTTTAGTTTTAAGATGTAAGGATTCAATTTAAAGTATAAAATTTAAGAATTTATGTTTATAAATATAAAATGTAGGGGTCATGGCTAGAGTTTAAGAGTTGTTTACGGATATAGAATGTATGGGGTCATGGCTAAAATTTAAAGTTTATAAGTTAAAACTTAAATATCTAACAATATTATCGTAAACCCTAAATTCTAACCATAAATTTTAAACCCAAATTAAATCCCTAAGCTCTAAAACACGTGTGAAAGTCAATGTATTGAATATAAATCCTCTAAATACAAAGTTATCGATAATTTAATATGTAGTTAATGTCAAAAAATATTATTTTTATAATTACATATCTAAAGGTAACAGATTAATAAACTTCTGTAACAAAGCTAAAAATTTCAGGTTAAAAAGTTGAAAGTTAAGTTTAGAAGCGTTTCTTCTATGCTTTCCTTTTGGTGAAAGTATTTATCTAGTCCCTTACTATAAAGACGTATCAATTTAGTCATTTTACTAGCAAATGGATCGATTCAGTCATTCTATTATAAAGAATGATACAAAGTAGTCCTTTTATTATAGAGATTCGTTCAAATTAACCCCACACATAATAATAAGGAAGAGGGGAGTTGAGGAAAAGCATTTTTGCTTAAAGAGAGCAAATCAAATTCTATTTAATGACACACAATTTCAGAAAAAACAGTAACAAAGAAAGTGTATTCGAATTTCGGAATCGAAGAAACTCACATGGTTTTGATTCCAAGACCAACAGAATATCTCACATTCTCATCATTCTGGTTGATGAACTTGTAAGGACGAGATTGCGATCATAACAGCTCTCCTTCGAGGCAACCGGAAAGCTTTGGAAGACTTGGAAGGTACATTGATTGGGAACTCAATTTCTATATCATATGAACCAAATAAATTTAGCCGAGTGAATAAACCATACGCTCGGACAGCCCTACACCCACCACTCTCTGGTAGCTGCGCAATTGCGTTTCCAGGTAATTCATTTCGGTGGGGCCAAATGCTCGTTGGATCTCCTTTAAAAAAGAAAACCATTAACCAGAGTAAGACATAAAAATGCTGAAGATTGCAATAGAAGAGAATTAAAGGAAGTTTAAATTTAGCTCTGGATACAAGGGTTTGGATTCTTTCACTAGATTATGGAATTGTACTTGTAATAAACATACATCTATATGCTAAATGGCAGAGGAGTTAAGATCAACTGCATCTACTTTTAGTTAACAAATATAATGTGGAGCCATGTTCGAACTAGAATCGGAAACCATGATATAAAAATCTCTGAATCTCTTGCCAGATGCTTAACAGTCATGTTCTTTTCTCACTAAAATTTAATAATCAAGTAGAAACTGAAAATAATAAGCACCTAGCATTCACTTTACCTTGTATCTTAGTCGAGATCCCCTCAGTCCGACTAAAACATTACTCAAGTCACCATCATCTATTGTGGCAGATGCTAAGCCACTTGTTTCGGGCTCCAACTCATCATCAGAGCTCTCAGATTCAATCTCAACCATCTCTTCATCATCCATATGAACATCATTCGTGTCTTCTAGTTCGATGTCATTGTGCTGCAATTCCATGACACTTTCAGGAACACGAGATTTGGAGGACTCCACATCTTGTAAACTGGCAAAATTGGATAGGATGGCATATTTCTTTTTATCAAGCAATGGCCTCGCCGTATGAAATGAAACCCACCTGGAAATATTATATCAGCTCATAAGACTCAAATGTTACCATAAAAGTAGAAAATTTTAAAGTAACTTCCACGATTCCCCAAGCTCTTGGTTATTTGCCTTAAGAAACTTTAACACCAATGGATTATGAAGCATTCACGAGATGGCATTCAAATCTAGAAACCGAAAAATGTATGTACTGGAGCCAGAACTTACTGGTAATGAAGAGGACAAAGAAGCTCGGATGGGTAATATGCAGCTTTATATTGCATCTTGCTGCAGGAATGTATGTAATAGCCCATATAATAATACTGAAGACCAGCGCTGTAGGCTTGGTTCTCTTTTACCCAATCAATTTCTTGCAGAGCTGAATATTTACCCAAAGATAAAAATGCATAGTCGGGATCCCAGAATAAATACTTACTTGACAAGCATCCAGGAAGGATGTCTATCACTCCAACCGCAACTAGATTGCCATCAATAATGTATTGCTGATGGAAAGAACCAAAGCCACATGGAGGAACCAGGCCATCAGAAGATGGTGAAACAAATAATAAGGGAGTGTCAACAAGAAACCTCCTATATGAGCTTTCTGTGACACGATCTGGTGTATCGTTATGCACTTTCATTTGATATCGTCTATACAATGCATACTCTTCTGGATCGAAACTGGACCTTTTCAAACGGAGCTCAAGCTTCTTTTTTTGAACTTGTGGATGTTCAGAGCTCTTGTTTGCACAAGAGCTTTTACTTCCGCTCCCTAGTTCTTTATGCAGAGTTATATTTTGAACATCTGCATCTGAAGATACATTTTTTGCAGTAGAATAAAAATTAATATGCCCATTGCAAGCCCTAATGGAAAAGTCAGAAATGTTTGCAAGCTCCTTTAAAGAACATGTCAATTTCTCCGCAATAGATTTTGGGCTTAGATCATTTTCTTCCACGCTATGTGACATTCGCAATTGTTGGGTGTCCTCAGCTGATTGTGCCCGCCTCAAAGTAGCTGCTAATTGGAAGGCAATGTTACTGGAGTATAAAAGATCTTCTGATCCTTCAACTGATAACTTCCGTTTGACATTCGAAACCTTTTTGACTGCGGCCTTTGGAAATTGAATTCCGGAAGGAAGTTCCCCACTTCCAATATATGTATGCACCGCTTTGTCTATATGGTCTGATAAATTATGTACAACCTCTTCTACCTTATTTTCCTGTTTGTTGCTGCGAAAAAAGGATACATTTCCTGCCGAGCTTGAGACCTTATGATTGGACAGGCTGCCTGTATGTTTAGAAGTATTGGGATTGTCTCCAAGATCAACTGGATTTCTCACCTCAAATGTGCCATCTAGGAACCTGGGCATACACTACAGTCAGATCTCAGGATCCACATATTCCAACATAATGTGGTGGATGAAACTGAAATATTTCATATGTAAATCAATAATGAAGACTACACCTTTTGATGCAGTATCTCTCGATAATTGAAAAACTGTGACAAAGGCTAAACAAAATCCTTTGGTCGCCTATGTTACTTGGACTCGGGTGTAATTGTCAGACATAGTTATGTGTACGGTATGGGTATGTTCAATTTTTCCTCAAGATTTTTTGTTTATTTAGAGAGTCTTTGGAGGTTTATATCCTGCAGCTAGGTCCGAGTATGTGTTGGACAAAGGTACTACAGGAAAACTAAAGAGTTGCAGTAATATAGAAATGGTCGCCAAAGCTTATCAGCATGGTGATTAAATGGTTCCATTATAATAGCTTATTTAGAACAAGAAAGTATCTTCTTTTTCCGCATTCCATTATTTTTTTAAGTACTATAACACAAGATATCAAAATTAATGAAGTGGGATAAAAACAGAGATAGAAATAAGGTAGGAGTATGACTATACCTATTCATTCGTTTATAAACTCGAAGTTGATCTTTAGAAGGAACAAAATCACTGGCCTTCAAACGAATAGTATAAGATGGGCAGCATGTCCTTTCCATCTCAGGTTTGTAAAGAAAACAGCCGGATCTCCTCCAACCACGGTCAAGAAGATCTAATAAGTAGACATGTATGAATAAGCTAAGAAATCTAAAGACATCCATATAACAGAAACAAAGCATTAGAAACAAATAATTAAGATTGCTCTCAATGACCACAAATCCAACCGTGATCAAGAAGATGCAGAAACAGTTTGACATTAGGAATGAATAAATAAAATTGCTCTCAATGGTCACTACTCCATCAATTTCATTCAATTCCAACTTAACATATCCATATAGATAAGTTGCTTAGACCAATACCCAAACAATCCCTTCAAAACAAATAAAAGATTCTTCTTTTTCAGTAGCTGAAGTTTCTAACACTTAATTACACCGCTCCACTTCTTCATTTGTACTTTATGTTTTATTTTTCCGTTTAAACATAACAGAAACTGCATGGTCAATTTTTCATTTTTACAACTAAGACTACCGAAGCATAAAATTAGCTTAGGAAATTGCAAAATAGAAAAGAACAATTCTTCAATTGTCCTTCATGTTTTTCTTTTTCACTAAACATGACAGAAATTGTATGATTAATTTTTCATTTTTATAGCTAAAACTGAGACTCACTAAAGCATAAAATTAGCTTGGAAAATTCCGGGAAAAAATAAGAGAAAACCTTGATAATCATTTACAGTGATGCTATGCGCCCATAAACCTGCAAAAACAACATTAAAAAATATATCGTATTCACTTGACACAATCAAAGCTTAATCCAACATTAATTAACTATCAATATACCTAAAAACAATAAAGTCAATCAAATTGAAGAAAATTCCGGAAATTTGTTCTTTAAAGAAAAAAGGAGAAACATAAAGGCCCTCACCGTGAGAGATACTGGTTCGACCGGAGGATTTGCAATAACCGCAGGAGCTTCGACGGCGGCCGCAATCGACGACCACGCTATCCTCTCTGCTATTGCTACTGCTCGCTTCGTTTTTCATTTTCGATTCCTTTTCCGGAACAAAACAACAAATTAGACTTCGAATCATGAAAATTTTCAAAGATCTTTTTTTCCTCAACTTTTTAGGTTTAAGAGGACAAATATAATACCTGTCTTCTGCGAATCAAGCTTGGAGCTTCTCCGTTACTACGCCATTGACGGTCTATTTTTTAAATATTCATTTTTCTTTTTTAAATAATTTATAAAAAGAATAATGGCGTTTGTTTACGTAGGAAAAGGAAGCCAGAATTTTGGATTATAGCGGAAAAAATAAGCATAATTGTCTACAACTAGCTTTCTGGAGTCGTCTGAGGGTAAGTTTTCATTATTTTTTGGAGTTCGTTTAAACTATTAAGTAGATTTAAAATTTATTTGTTTGAGTCGAGTTTAAGAATAATTTTTTAATATATAGAGTGTAAAATTAATAGAAATATTATATAAGTTTATATATTTACTTTTAAAAACAAAATTTTAAATATTTAATATTACCACTATAAACTTTAAATTTCAATCCCAAATTTTAATAATTAAATATTTGATTTGGTAAAAATAATAATTTAAATATTTAATTCAAAAAATATACTTAGGCTGTTTTTGGTTGAATTTTTTCCTTAAATACTTGTTACCGTCGTAATTTTGCTGTCAAACAAGTGTCGGTGTAACACCCAACGAGCATTTGTTCGTCATTAAAAGTGGTAATTGGGCGGGGAATAACTGAAAATTGTGGGATCCGAACTAACAGGTATGTGAAATAATTGAACCATGGAGATAACTGAACCGTACCTGTATAAATCATCGTGGGGATCCCAAAAAATATCTGCAGGAATCTCCAATATTTTACAAAGTTGGATAGTCATAAGGGTAATTTACCTATTTTCAACAAAAATCTAATCTCTCATAACCTGAGTATGACCGACTGGAGTAAGTTTGAAAATTCTCCATAAATTTTAAAAAGATAATTAGAAAGTGATCTATACATCGTTGTAAACGTGATTCAGTCTAGTTTTATTTAAAATATAGAACGATTTTGATATGTATTTTAAAAAATATGAATATTTCAATGTTTAAAGATCATGAAAATTTGGCAACATATTTTTTAGAAAACAATTTTAGCAGTGACTTTGAAAAAACACCAAAAAATCTACAAGATAAATCAATAAGTGAGCCTTATATTTTTGTAACCATACAGAAGTCTAGATTCGTTTAAAACAAACGATTTTTGATTTCGATTTAAATATTATGAGTTAGTAATTTTGAGTGAGAAAAGGTCGGAAGAAAAGACTGCAGGTTGTTTCCAAAAACAACAATAGCATTGACTTCCGAAATTCGCCTTAAATCGTAAGAGTAAAATTATAAGAGATAATTTATATGGTTTGAAAGATCATCAAATCTAGTTCTTTTAAAACAAATTGAGATTTTTTTAGTATGGAGAATAACCGAAAACTGCGGGAATCCGTAAGGGATGAGTATGGGGTCGAAAAAATCCCCAAAACATTTAATAGGGATTTTCCAAAATCGTAACCGCAAGTGTTGGGACGGAGTGGGGATTGTAAAACCGTCCCGACCCGTCCATTACCACTCCTATTCGTCATATTTTTCGCCCAAACGCCTATTTGCTCACAACTAAAATTTTCAATTTATGACAACGAGCGTTCAAGCCCCCAACGACCGTTTGACCGTTTGCCCTTTCACCTAAAAACAAAGCCTGTGTTCCTAATTAAGCCTAATATTTATATACCCGTATAGTCAAAATTTCAATGCGTTGCGTAAACCCATGGGCCCTAAAACCTAAACTTCAAACCTTACACTCTAAATTTTAACCATAAACCTTAAATTCTATACCTTACACACTAAAATCATAAACCCTATACACCAAGGCTTGTATAAACTTTAAGCTTGTGTATCAAAATATTTTTCTAAAAATAAACCATATTATTTTAAAAAAGACGATCTTTAACTATAATAATTTTAAAACTTTAATGATCTAAAATACAATTAAACTATTAAATTTGAGACAATCATCCTTCTTACCCCTATATAGTTCGTCCCTTCTTCTTCTTCTTCTTGTTGTTGTTGTTATTGTTATTATTTTGAAAGTTCCAACGTTGCTTCTTCTTCATTTTTATACTTCATATTTGAATTGGTTCAAAATCAATCCTCTGCTTTCTAAAGTTCGATCATCGTTTGACTAAAATCAATAAATTAAGACACGTGGTTTAATTCTTAACCATCCGATTGACCCAGGACAAACCAGTACTGTGAATAACTAGTGAAAATGTTTTTTAGAAAATATCGAGAAAATTTAGGTTCATTGCTTTTCAGATGGCGGCCTCCCCCGTGAAAACAACGTTCAAACGAGTGCTTCGAAGCGAGTTTTGCGCTCCAAAGTTGAGTTCCTCGATCCCACATCGCTTGGAATCTGTCCCGGGCAATCGGCTTGGCCTGAACGAGACAAGATTCGTAAGCTCGCCATCTAACAAAAAATGAATAGTGTCATAATTAAGAATTTAAATAGCGCTTCACAACTATAATAGAAATTGTTATATAGCGATGACAACGACATTTAAGTTAATATTATCGAAATAAACAGTGTGAAACAAAATTATACTAATAGCAATAGACCGCGGTTGTAATTTAACGGCTAATTACGTCCATATGGACCGTTATTCTCATTATGTTTTATAATAAATAGTGCGAATATAAAAATAAAAATCACGGCATATACCTGCAATAATTATAATAGCATTTATTATGTTCACGGTTATAATAAATGCAAAACACAAAAAATTTAACCGCAATCGCAATTTAAATCTCTGATCGAAACACCACACTTGTTGATGTTCATAAAACTAGAACGAATACCAAAAATTGAAAATTCGTTGATAGTGCAAGTGAAATCAGTGTTCATCGATTAAAAATGTGATTTCTTTGTTGGTTTTCATCATCAGAGAGATCCAACAAGACATTAACATTTGTCTGCTTGTTCCGACACGTGTTTTCGAAAACACCCACGCTCATGAGAAATTATTAAATAAATTTAGCTCACCACAACATCTATAGTTTATCTAATAATATTAACTCATTTTAATATAACTTTTAAGTAATTACCAACTCTTTATTTACATATAAAAAAATGTAAAAATTTACTTTTAAAAAATGACATAAACAAATATTATTAGATGAGATTATAAATCACGTAATAGGCCAGATTTATCTAATAATTTTTCCACGCTCATGTTTTGCGGGCTAAGGCTTCCCTCGATGCTGCAATTCAACGACCAGTACATGCTATTACGGGAACCAATCGAAACCGTGTCGGTTTCAGACAAGGAAACTGGAGGAGAAGATCAACGTACCGAGATGAATGTGGAGGCAGGGTTGTGGAATTCAACGGTGGAGGAGGCTTCGAGGATCGGTGATCAAATAAGGCAACAACCGGTTTCACCGTTGCATGTGGGAATTGAACCATATAAATATGACGTTCAGTTTAGGAAAGATCTTATTTATCAAATGACGAGTCTATTACATGCGTGCGATAAATACAGTTGAACACTATTAATGTTGAATATTATTAAATTAATTAATAATAATAAAAAAATTTAAAGATTTAACATATAATTAATAATTATTTTATATATATATATTTTAAACTTTATTTTTAAATAATTAGATCAAATATCAACCCTTAAATTAAAAAACTTTAAATATTTAGAAAAAAAAATTAAAAAATAAAGATTAAAAATAGAATATATATAAAAAATAATTTAAATATAATTTTATTTTAAATAATTATTAATTATATGTTTGAGTCTTTGAGATCTTTAATCTTTATTAATCAATTTAATGATGTTAGCAGTGTTTGTCGCCCGTCATAAAATTTTGGTTCGAGGGTTTCTTTGATCTCCACTGTCTGGTTTGTTGTGTTCTGCAAACACTGTGTTGCTTACTCCGTGTGTTCAATATTTGGTTAGTAAAACAAACTTCCTATGCAGCTCTTCGGACCAAACAACTCGAGGAAGAAGATAAATAATTTGGGACTAAAATGAACAAAAAATAAAATTTAACATACTTAATGTACAATTTTTCCTTTTTATTTAAGTCAGTTTATTTGTTTGTTAATAAAATGACACGTGGATGGTTCTAATTAGCCCATGAATTGCGGAAGGGGCAAACGAGATAACAATTTTCAGTTAAGGGGCACAACGTCCAAAAAATACTTTAAGGGCTTGTTCGGAAAGTGTATAGTTTAAGGGGCAAATAGACCTTTAAGCCAAAAATTAATATTGTTAACTATTTAAAAAATGTTTTCCCTTTTACATCTCCACTTTCACACATTTAAAAAATTTCTTCTTTTTTATTTTACTTTTTAACGCCGGTGCTTTTAGCCTTCCTGTTGATTTTGTATATAAATAAATTCATCTTCGCTGATGAATGTTTTATTTTTTAGTTTATTTTTCTGTTTTTTATTTTGCTTTGACAGATTCACATCACATATGCTTTTTGACAGTTTTTTCGTCAGCTTTTATGGCAGTTTTAGTCTATTTTTGTGACATTGTTGCCTGTTTTTACAACAATTTAACGATTGTATGATGAGTATTAGTGAGCATTCTTAGCAACAAAGATCGGTGGTCTGTGATGCTTATGATTCCTTCTGCGATTTTGCCGATATGTTAAGAATTGGCAACAAAAAGATTTGCTTTCTTCATAGAGCGTTATGTTCAAAGTAGTGGGTTGCTAGACTCTTTCAGAAGATTATTGTGCAAGTTTTTTTTTGAAAAGTGATGAGATTTGTTTTTCATGTCTTTCACACATTTCAATTTTTTTTCATATTAATTTTTTTCAATATATTGTGGTGTGATTGCTTCGTACTCTTTCACTTAAAATATAGGGTAAACTACATAAATGACTACTATATTATGAGTTTAGTCGCGATTTGACCACCATATTTTTTTCAAAGCAATTAGACCACCATATTATTAAAATGGACTTAATGTGACCACCTGCTGTTAAAACCTAACGGAGGGAGTGATGTGGCAGTTAGTAAAAATTTGTATAATTACACATTTGGTCCTCGTTACTTATACGCTCTATCAATTTGGTCTTAATTTTAATTTAATAAAATAAATTTATTATTTAATTAGGTGGCGACTTGTGTCACCACCTTATTGGAGGAATTTAGTTATTTATATTTGTTGGGCTCGATAACCACAACCGAATTGCTTGCCAAGTGTAGAGAAGATTGATTTTTGGGTGTTTTTGGTGGAAGCAAAAGATAGACAAAATTGACAAAGGATTTAGAGTGGTTCGGCTTTCTAAACAAACCTACGTCCACTACCTTAGCTCATCACCAAGGATTTCACCAATTCACTAAGAATTCTTCCCCTTTTCCAGACTTAGGAGGCAACCTTTTACAACCTAGACTCAATACCAAAGTCTAGCAACCAAAGCTCACAAAACGAGCTTTGAGATCACTCTTGTACAAAGAGAAAACTTAGCAAACGAAATCCCTCTCACTAGGTATATGTTTGCACACTAAAGCCCTCACCCAAAACCTGTAATACTTGAGCATACATTCATAATGTTGTTGACAATTGAAGCATTAGTCTTCCATAGATGCTTGGAGGTTCATTTTATACTCCCAAATAAGCTTATAGTTGTTGGAGACTGGGATTGAATTGGAGTCGTTGGGGCCTTTATTTCCCACAATAATTGTAGTTCTGAAGCTGTTTGTATCGGTACGCGGGTAGCAGTATCGATATTGGTTCTTCAAGAACTAGCTGTTATGCTTTTCACAGCTGATGCGTATCGATACGCGTAAGAGTGTATCGGTATGACCTGCAATTTAAAAGACCGTTGAGAAATAGCCGTTGGGGAGTTTTGATCGTTGGGATTTTTGCCACGTAGGCGTATCGAAACGCTAGGAGGTGTATTGAAACGATTCCTCTCCGTATCGAAACATGCAAGCTCTGTATATGTACGAGTTTTGACAGTTTCAAATAGACTGCAACTGAAACCCTAAGGTGTATCGATACGGGGAATACCGTATCGGTACGGTTACTTGAAAAACTCAGGTTTGGCTACTTTAAAGACATTTAAATCATTCCAAAACTTTATAAAATCCATCAAACATATCTTCAAGTTCTTTGGACTTAAAATCATTTTTGAAATCTTTTCAATTTAGTCCAAAATAAAATTTTTAATTATTATATCAAAACAAATATTCTAACAATATTTAATTTAATAATTTTATTTTCTCCTCCAATCATCTGGTGAAAACGTGTCACCAGATTGGAAGAAAAAAAAAATAAAGGATCCTCTTACCTTTATAGCAGGATTTGAACCAAAGGTACCTTGGGTAGGGTGATGCACGTCTACCGCTAGGCTAAGTAGATCATTATGATATATGGTACAAAATTTAATATATATCTTAGTTTGTTGCTCATGCATAAAAACATATAAACTTCTGAAATAAATCTAATTTAAATTATGTTCATGAGTTTAAATTCGGTAAATAAATTTTTAATATAATTTAAAATTTTTATTATGTTCATTTCAATTATAAAGTTATATCAATTCATTTAAATTATGTTCGCGAGTTTAGATTCGTTAAATAAATTTTTAATATAATTTTAAAATAAAATTTTAATATCAATTTATTTAAATTATGTTTGTGAATTTATATTCATTAAATAAATTTTAAAATTTTTAATATAATCATAAAGTTATATCAATTCATTTAAATTATATTTGTGAGTTTAGATTCATTAAATAAAATTTTAATATAATTTTAAATTTTTATTTTTTTAATATAATAGTTAAATTAAAAATTAAAATTATTAATAATTTAATTATTAAATTTATTTCAATAGTTTATATTTTTTTATACATCTCAGAAATGTTATATTTGAGTCCCTTAATTTATATTTATTTCTTTTTTCCTGACTATGATGCAAAGATCCACTTGGCCTAGTGGTAAACATGCGTCACCCTACCTTGAGTGACTTTGGTTTGAATCTTGCCAAAGGCAAGATGTTCCTTAATTTTATTTTCTTCCTTCAATCTGGTGATAGGTGCCAACAGATGATTAGAGGAGAAAAATAAAATTATTGAATTAAATTTAAATAATTAAATTCTTTCTATTCACCGTCTAATTAAATAATTAATTTATTTTATTAAATTAAAATTAGGACAAAATTGATAGAGTATATAAGTAACGAGGACCAAATGTATAATTATACTAATTTTTACTAACTACCACGTCACTCTCTCCATTAGGTTTTGAAGGCATGTGGTCACATTGAGTCCATTTTAATAATATGATGGTCTAATTGTTTCAAAAAAAATATGATGGACAAATCACAACTAAATTCATAGTATAGTGGTCATTTATGTAATTTACCCTTAAATATAATCTACCATACTTCTCGGTAAAAATAACAATTTAAATAACGTCGACGTGGTTTTTTTTTTCTTTCATAAAAAGTAAACTTCTAACTCATTATGTTAACATTACTTTTTTTTTATTTTTCCCCAAAAATAAATTCAAGATGAAAAATATTATAAATAAAGCGGTCGTTAATAAAAAAATAATACAAATATTTTAATATCTGCAAAAATAAAGTAATTGTTAATCTAAAATAAAATAATAAAATTGTTTGCCCCACTTTCTCCTCGGGAAAGTTAAAAAAAAACTCGCTTAAAATGTGACTAAAACACTGTCAATATAAATTTTTATAAAAAATACAAGAATTTAAGTAATATTAAATAAAAATTTCGGTAGAACATAAATTTTTACAAAAATAGTAAGTATTTATGTAGGATTGAATAAGAATTTTGATAAAATAAAATAATTATATATATTCTTACCAACTAAGTAATAATTTTAGTGAATTTTATCTTAAGTGAAAATTTATGTAGGATCGCTTTATTTTAGCCGCTTCGTAAGGTGCCTTACCCTAGAACTAACCCACTTTCCTTTCACCTCACCCATCAGACCCCTTGTACTAGGGGTGAGCAAAACTCGACTCGAAAAAATTGAAATTTTCGACTCGACTGAAAAAAATTTAAATAAAGTTTAAGTTGTACAATAAAAATTCGAATAACTCAAATAACTCGAAATTTTTAGTAATTAGTGGATTGATTTTTAAGTTCGAGTCGAGTTCTTCAATTTTTCCTAGTATATATATACCGATATAAAAAAATATATGCTACATGTGAAAAATATGAAAATATATATATATATATATCTTATATAATAAGAGAGACATTTAAATTGAAATCAAATTGTACCATAATATGATAAATAATTACAATTAAATTTGTATAATAACTTGAAAACTCAACTTGAATTCGACTCAAATTTAATAAACTTGACTCGAATTATAAAAATTTAAATAAAAATTGAGTTGTAAAATATGATTCGAGTCAAAACTTTTTTGAGTCACCACTGCATTTTACTCTATTTTCATCTCTCATCTTGTTTTCATTTCTCCATTTCTTTCATAGATCCACCCCTTCTTTTTCTTCTGCTTCTATCAAAGGTACATGCTTTTTTTGTTTTCCTTTTCAAGTTTCAATTTCAACCTATTTTTGTTTTGCTTTATCTTACTCCATTTTCATCATCTTTTGGGGGTTTAAGCTTTTCTTCTCTTCCAAATTAGACCAGCTCACTGGGTTTCTTACTCCATTGTTGGTAAAGGCTTAGCTTTGTAGATTTGCATGTATATATCTATTTTTTGAATGTTTTTTCGTCAATTCAAATTATTAGAGTTTAAAGAATTGAAAGAATCAAACTAGAATTGAACTGGAGAATTGAAGAGAAAGAAGTAAAAGATCTGGTAGTTTTATTAAAGGAAAAGAATATGAAAGGTTTAGTTCATACAGAGAGGAAAAAGAAAATATATATATAAAAAGGAAGAGAGAACGGTTCTAACTAATCCCTAATATCTACATTGCTGAGCTGTCAAGAACCCTTCTTTAATCTAGACTGAGCTGGAAATACACGTGCTCTATTAGCCTCCCTCAAGGTGGAGCATACAAATTATGTATGCCCAGCTTGAATATAGACTAGAGGAATGATGAAGATGGCAAGGCTTTAGTGAAACAATCTGCAAATCTGATTACTCCTCGCTGAATCTTTTCTCGTATCAAGTGGCAGTCTATTTCAATATACTTGGTGCGTTCATGCTGAACAGGATTTTCTGCGATTTTAATGGCAGACAAGTTATCACAATATAAATTAGCAGGTGTTAATTGTATATGCAAATCAGAGAGTAAAAATCGAAGCCACTGTATTTCACAGGTCACAACAGCTAATACACGATACTCAGCCTCGCTAGAAGACCTAGAAACAGTTTGTTGTTTCTTGGATTTCCAAGAAATCAAAGCTGGTCCTAAAAAAACACAAAAACCTGTTATAGATCTCCTAGAATCAAGGCATGATGCCCAATTAGAGTCAGAAAAAGCCTATAGTTTAAGTTCATTATTGGCAGGAGAGAAAAGTCCTTGTCCTGGACTACCTTTTAAGTACCTAAGAATACGATGTGCTGTAGTAAGATGTACAGTAGTAGGGGCAGCAAGATATTGGGACAATTGTTGAACAACATAAGCTATATCTGGGCGAGTATTTGTAAGATAAAGAAGCTTTCCTATAAGTCTTCTATAACTTGTTATATCACTTAAAGGATTGCATTCTGTTTGAGTAACTTTACCAGCTTTGACAACATGGGTAGAGGCTGGTTTGGAGCCTAAAAAACCAGTCTCTTCCAGGAGTTCTAAAGTGTATTTACGCTGAAAAAGATTAATTCCTTATTTGGATCTAGCAACCTCTAGGCCAAGAAAGAACTTAAGATTACCTAAATCTTTGATCTTAAAAGTATTATTTAAGAACAACTTAATAGAGTTAATTGCCTCGATGTTTGGACTAGTAAGAACAATATCAACATACACAGCTAAAGCAATGAAATATGATTTTTCACCTTTAATGAAAAGAGAACAATCAGAACTAGCCTATTTAAAACCCTGATCAATAAGAGCAATAGTTAAACGTTCATTCCATTTTCGGCTAGCTTATTTTAAACCATAAAGGCTTTTATTTAGCTTACAAACCAAGTTAGGGTTATCATTAGAAAAACTAGGAGGCAAATCCATATAGACATCTTCTTGTAAAAAACCATGCAAAAAAACATTATTAATGTCCAATTGTTGTAAATGCCAGCCTTTAGCAGCTGCAATAGCTAAAATTGTTCTAATGGTTGTCATTTTAGCAACATGACTAAAAGTCTCTAAAAAATCAACTCCTGATTGTTGAGTATAACCCTTAGCTACAAGCCTAGCTTTATATCTTTCTAAGGACCCATCAGATTTAAGTTTTGTTTTATAAACCCATTTGCAGCCTATAATAGTTTTACCAGCAGGTAAAGGAACTAATTCCCAAGTATTATTAAGTTCTATAGCTGCAATTTCTTCTTCCATAGCTTTAATCCAACAATCATGCTTAGTAGCTTGATTATAAGTTTTAGGTTCAGATAAAACAGCAGCATTATTGATATACGAAGAAAAATATGAGAGAGTTTGTGATAAGAGACCACCTGAGCAATGGAGTGAGGTATGGTTTTAGGTTTTGGTAAAGAAACCTGAAAATCTTTAAACTTATTTGGAAGCTGTCGATTTCTAGTAGGTCTGGCAGGTTGCTGTAACACTTGAGATTGTTGCTGATCAGGTAATGAAGCAGCTGAAACATGTGTATCAGCTGGTTCTGAAGATGAGTGAATAGCAGACTGTATAGGAACAGATACCTCAAGACTGTTTGCATTAAAATCCTCAAAATTATCTGTATTAACAAAGTCCTCAAGAATAATATCATTATTGTACATAGGAAAAACAATATCAGAAGAAATAGATAACTTGGAATCTGAAAAAGGAAATGTACTTTCAGAAAAAACATCTCTTGAAAGAAAAATATTCTTAGTGCTCAAATCGTAAAGCCTATAACCTTTAACATTCTTTGGATAACCAAGAAATATACACTTAATAGCTTTAGAATGTATCTTTGTTTTAGGCTTAGGTATAACATAAGCATATGCCAAACAACCAAAAACTTTAAGATGCTGAAGATTTGGTTTAGAATTAAAAGCATTTCAAAAGGAGTTTTGTTATTTAAAACATGAGTAGGTGTTATGTTTATTAAAAAAGCTGAATGAAGCGCGCAATCAATCTAGAAAACTAATGGCAAATTAGCTTGAAACCTTAAAGATCTAGCAACATTAAGAATATGCTGATGTTTTCTTTCAACAGTACTGATTTGTTGAGGAGTATGAGTACAAGAAGTTTGATGGATAATACCTTTGGTTTGAAAAAATTCTGACATGTCAAACTCCTTTGCATTATCAGTTCGAAAACATTTTATAGATCTTGAAAATTGAGTCTCAATAAGAGCATAAAAATCAGTCAAGTTTTCTTACTTCAAACTTATGTTTCATAGGGTAAATCCACAAATATCTACTCATGTCATCCACTATTGTAAGAAAATATGAATGTCCATATAAACTTTGAAGAGGAAATGGTCCCCAAACATCTAAATGTACAAGATCAAAAACAGATTTACTAACAGTAGAACTAACAGGGAAAGGTAACCTTTTATGTTTAGCTAAATGGCAAATTTCACAATCAGGAAGAACACCTAATGGAATAGCATTACATAATTCTGAAAAAGCTTTCATTCTTCTAGAAGAAGGGTGTCCTATTCTAGTATGCGAAGTATTTAAAGAATCAGTGTGACAAACAACAGAACCAGTTACTAGGGAACATGAATGGGAATACAATTCAAGTTGATATAGTCCCTGAATTTGTTTAGCTATACCAATCGTCTTCCAATGTTGTACATCCTGTATAACACAAGAATCAGATAAGAAAATCAGAGAATATATACTGTTCTTTACTAACTGGGAAACAGAAATGAGATTGAATCCAAAATTTGGAATATGAAGGACATTATACAAAATCAGTGAAGAAGTAACTTGAACAGTACCAATATGCTTAACTATCAGAAGTAAAACAGTTAAGAATTATACCTGGATTATTAGTGGGAATGAATTTGGAATAAAGAACATTAATCTGAGAAGCTGACTGAGGTTGAACAGAACCAGAATTCTGAACAGGACTAGGGGTAGAAGCAGACCTTTCTTGTATTAAGGACATTAGATTTTCATACTGCTCTTTAGTAATAGCAAAAGATGAAGGTTCAAGATTTACTAAAGAACCAGTTTCTTCAATAGCACAAGAGCCAACATAATTGGCTTTGCTAACTTGATTGCGATTTCTATACCCAGGGGGAAACCCATGCTTTCGATAGCATTTATCAATGGAATGACCATACAATCCACAATGAGTACAACCTGGCCTATTATTAGCAAATTTTTTAGCCAAATTATCTTATTTACCAACACTATTCTTGTTTCCAGAAAAAATTCCATTGAAATTACTAGGTCTACCAACCAACAAGATATTCGAATCAAAAGGATTCATATCAGTACTCAAAGATCTCTCATGCTGAATGATAATAGCAAAGGTCTCGTTAATAGTAGGGCACGGTTTCATCATTAAGATCTGGGATTTCGGAACCGAGAAATTTTCATTTAAGCCTCTAAGAAAACGAAGAGCAAAATCTTGTTTCCTATATTTCATGGCAGAACAATCGCAAGAAATTAAAGGTCGTAAATTGCAAAGTTCATCCCAAACAACTTTCAACTGGGTATGATAAACAATTACTGAAAGAATACCTTGTTGGAGGGAATAGAATTCCTGTAAAAAATCCGAAATCCGAAGGAGATCCCCTTGATGAAATCGATCAAAAAGATCGGACCACAAGTCATATGCGTTATCAATCCACTAGACGCTTTGGGTAATTTCTGGACTCAACGCCCTCTGCAACCAAGAAAGCACCAAGTCATATGCGTTAGTGTACATGAAAAATAAGTTGACATACTTGTTTTGTACATTGAGTAGGTTTAAAGAAAATGGGACATTGTGTATCTTTTTTGCCAATTATTGCATTTAGTAGTAGCTTTTAGTTATGTTAACCTTGGGCTCGAATGTGAGTATTAGATATATGTATGTTTCCGGTATGGGTATATTTAGAGGGTCGTATATCTATAGTCAATGTCCAAATGTGTCGCATATACTTCAAAGATGATGTACTAAGGAGTACGAAAGAATTTTCAATGTTATACATTATTGATAGAATATGCATTGCTCGAGGTTTGGTGAACGCAAGTTGTTGACATGATAGATTATGTTTTGACCAACTTTATTGATTGAATTGTAATGGAGTTTCTGCTTCTAACTTGTCATATTGTTATACATCTCTAGTTGGCTAATTACTCCTCAATGGAAGGTGTTCTTTATTGCAAGCCTCATTTCGAGCAACTCTTCAAGGAGTCGGGTAACTTCAACAAGAATTTCCAGTCATGTATGTATCTTTGATCTTGCCGGATAAAGTCATTTGTCTGATTCCTTGGTAATTTCGTTATGTTGGTTTAATTTTCCATTAATCTTATTGTCAACAGCTGCAAAGTCGGCTGAGAAGTTAACTCCCGAGCTGGTAAATTTCTGATGCAAAAGCCGCATGCTTTTGGTGATCCGATTAGTGAAATTATAGGGTTTGATAAGTTATTGAATGTTCTTGCTAATTCCTAATAGCTTGTTTTGATTACAGACGAGATCACCGAGCAAAGCTGCCAGCATGTTTTCCGGGACAGTTGAAAAATGTGCCACATGTGGCAAAACCGCATATCCACTTGAGAAGGTAGAGTTTCAAGGTCCCAATAAGTTTTATTTTTGTGTGTGATAAATGTATCTTTTCTGCAATTGCAAGACTTCGATTTCTGGCCGTCTGTCCTACATTATTCAGACTCAGGTGTAAGTGCCGGATATATGATTTATACGTCCGATACTAGTATGTTCAACTTTCCCATGCATTTGGAGGGTCATACTCATTTCTTATGAACAAGAGGTATAATTAAATTCCGTATTGTCCAAGTTCCATCCGAAGTAATCGACTGCTACGATAAGATTAGTAACGTTGTCGGGGTATAAACAATTCTTTGTTTCTTTATAAATCCAACTAGCTTAGAGCTTGAATGCAATTTGATTGGTTTACAAATCCACACTTGAGCGTCGTATTAGTCGAAGTAAGGTCTTATGAAGAGGTCAAATTGTTGAGATTTTCTTAAAACTACCATCTTATACATTCCGATCTTTACTTTTGTAACATTATCTGCTTTTGACATCATTGAAATGCATGTTAATGTGCTCGAGTCCTGTACACCGAGCTAAAACGACGATTCTTGTCCCGATTTTTTGACAGGTAACCGTGGAAGGACAGTCTTACCACAAATCATGTTTCAAGTGCTCCCATGGTGGCTGCTCTTTAAGTCCATCAAATTATGCAGCACTAGAAGGCATTTTGTATTGCAAGCATCACTTTTCCCAGCTCTTCAAGGAGAAAGGAAGCTACATTCATCTTATCAAATCCTCATCGATTAAGCGCACCGCTGCATCCGTTCCCGAGGCTTGAATACCTATTCACATTCTCCTGTGCTTGCTGGTGTGTTTTCTTATCGATATCTCGGATTTATGCTCGGAGGGAACCGGGGAAAAAACAACTCCGGTTCCTCTCCGTTCACTTTCGGACATTAATCTGCATTTAAGAATGGTGTTTGTTTGATCTATGTAGCAGTGAATGTTGTAAAATAACTCTTTCATGGTTCTATAAAATTCAGATTGGCCCAGTACAAATTCTTTTATATATATATATATATATATAAATTCACTCACACAGCCATATAAGTTAAAATAACTTGACAGAATGATAAGTTAATATAAAAAAATATTTCGTATTTTATATAATGTCATAGAATTATTTTTTGACGGATGTAACATTTTTTCATGTCAATACATTTTTCTATACGATACTGTCATGTCAACGTACACTGCCATATAAGTTTGTCATGTCATTTTAAGCTATTTACCGTTAGTCGACTATTAGTTTTTATCCGTAGATGAGTCATTTTGACCCAAGATAAAATGTTGAGGGTTGAATTACTCAAAAAAAAGAATAGAGGCCATATAGGTTTGTCATGTCATTTCAAGCCATTTATCATTAGTCGACTATTAGTTTTCATCCATAAACGGGCCATTCTGACCCAAAATGAAACGTTGTAGGTTAAATTACTCAAAAAAATATAAGCCAAAGTCACTATTCATTCAAACATTTGAGGTATTTTTTTGACTTTATACCTATATATAAATACGAGTAAAAATAAATTTTTGAATGGATGAAGTACTTTTTATTTTTAGTATTTTACTCATTTGACATTTATATATATATAGTTATTTAAAGAAATAAAAGCCATGATTTTAGATAAAAATCCATTCTAATTTTAAATACATGTTTTATTAAAAATTAAAAAACAGCATTGGTTATTTATAAAAAAAAATCAAATATTTTCAAAAAAAAAATCAGATAAAGATTAGATGTAATCAGTTTGCTTTTATATCGTAATTTATTTTAATCAATATATTTTAGTCAACCCGACACTTCTCTTTAAACATATATTTTGATAAATATATATTATCAAGATTCCTTTTCATCCGCTAATAAAAAATATTAAATATTTAAATATACGCTGTTTTTTATATATATTATATTAGTGACATGTCAGAATAATACTTGATAATTATATTTATAAAATAATTAATATTATAAATTTTAACATCATATAATTATTTTTGATTTTTTTTTTCAATTTTCACTATATTTTATGTTTACATATTTAAGTTATTTTTGCATGAGATAAGTATAATTACTTAAAAATAAATGCATGTATATACTATAATGAAGTGTAACACATGTGTTTTGAAGAATTTAATAATATTATAAAAATTGAGGATAATTATAAAAGTTATATATATTTTGAATAAAAAGATATATATTTTAAATTTTAAATGGATCAGATAAACAATTAGACCTGGAATAAATATTAAAGAAAATTATAAAAGAAAGTGGTACCGACAATTTTACGTATTTCCTATTTCCTACTGTCGCAAACTCGCTGATTCGGAAACGAATCCGAGTTGCAATTCAACCCAGTCGGAAATGACGAACTCACTTCCCGACCTCCATGGCCGTCTCTCTGAGTAAGCTCCTTTTTTGCTCTCTTTTGTCATTCAATCTGAATCTTTACCATACTCTGTTCTTCAGATTAAAGAAGCAACTCCTCGACTCGGTCTTGAAAACGCCATATGCTACTCAAGAACCTCCAAGAATCTTAACGAAAACAATGCTCGAATCTCTTCTTTTAGAAGAATCGTCCGTCATTGACTTCGCCTTAGCCTGCGCATTGCTATCTTCTTCTCGCTCCTCCATTCACGAGCTTCTCATATGGATCCCGAATCACCTTTCGACCGCCGCAGAAACTGCCTTTTCCGACCTCTCGAAAGCTTACAACGACGCCGTTTGGGTTGGCGAGAAGCGAAATTTTGCGGCGGAATTGATGCCGGAAATCGTACCGGTTTTGAAGGACAGGATTAAGGAGAGCTCGATTGACAAGAGTGATGAAACTGACGAATTTTCCGCCGCGTCGGCTAGGGCTCCCGTTGGTTTAGCCATTTTGGCTGCTTGTCAATGTAGATGGCTTGTTTCTCAGGTATCCTTTATTTTCTCGGAGGTGGTATTTTTGTTCTTTTATTTTAAAAAGAAAATTAACATTTATAACCTCTTACTCTTTGTAGATTGCATATCCGGATTTGGATAAAATGGTAAACTTGATTATTCCTTGGGGATTGACTTGTCTTGATCACTGGTCGCCGGAGGTGAAAGTAAGCACTTTGTAATTTTAATATTTTGTAATTATAAATTCTTGAGATTAACAGTTATTTTCCTTTTTTTATTGTCATTGATCATGTTTAGAGGCAGGGGATGATTGGCTTTATACATGTAGCGAAAAATGTGAAAGCAGGGGCGCTTGATTCGTATGGAGCCGCGATTCTTTATGCCTGCCGCCAGAACATTGCTTCTACTGATGAGATATGGCAGTACCTTGTAGAGATGTCGGCGTTACTTGTCACTTGCATTCAAAGAGATAATCCCCGTAGTCTGTGGTATACATGTTTTCTTCTTCACTTTATCATCTTGATTGTGTTTATTAACTAAGTTTAGTGTGCTCTTATGGCACAATATAATCCCTGTAGCTCAAGATTGTGGTTATTTTGTTTGTCTCTTTGGCGTCTTCATTGTGTTTATTAACCAAAGTTTAGTATGTTCTTATGATGCAAGATAATCCATTTAGCTTGTGTTATACCTGTTTCTTTTGTCTCTTAAGCACCGTGAATGTGTTTGATAATTAAGTTTAGTACACTCCAATGATGCATAATAATCTAAAAAACTAAGGTAGAATTGTTTTCTCTCTTTAATTTATTGGTTGTGCTTGTTGACTAAGGTAGAATGTTTTTACGATGCAAGATAATCTAAAAAACTAGTATGTTCTTATGATGCAAGATAATCCCCATATCTCGTGGTATTCCTGTTTCCTTTGTCTCCTCAGCTTCTTTTATTGTGTTTGTTGAATAAGTTGAGCAAGCTCTTATCATGCTACATTTGCTGTTTACATAATTTTATAGGTAAGGGAAATTTGTGCATAATTAAGTTGTAATGCATAATTTTGGACTCAAATGTCATAGTAGGCACAATAGGGAGAAATTTTATTAAGTTTTATAGATAGACCAATTGGATAGCAAAAAGGGACTTTGGGGTCAGGCTAGAAGCTATATGCTTGCTCCTAGGCATAAAGTTCATTTGGCATAATTTCATGCTTTTCGTTTCAGATTGCTGGTTTTTATCAGTTTGGCCCTTTTTTCGATTTTCTTATTTCAAAGATGCAGGGATTTAGCATGTTGCCTTTCTTCCCTTTGTTAGAAACGTACTAACGTTAATTCAGAATCATTCTACTCATTTGATAGTTGTTTCTTGATATTAGTAGCTGGTTTTACTTCGTTCATATCTCAAATATATACTTAAACAGTTTTGTTGTGGTAGGGTGGTAGTGGACCTAGTGCTGACTAGTTCCTTATTTTTCATTTGCTTTTTATCCAGGTTTCATAAGATACTGACCGAGATGTTGAGCCATTTGGAACGACAACCAAGGAATAGAGAGCGACGTATTGCATGGCTTAAGTTTATTGAGCCAATCTTCAGTTCTATGCGCCTTTTGTTATCACCCTATTTTGGGCGTATTTTCCCACTACTCTTCCAGTGGCTGCATGTTAATGATGATGAAACAGTTGTACTGGTAAGATTATTGTATCTTCTTGCTCATCAAATTTCAGTTTAGTTCCTGGATCAAATTAATATGTAACTAACAAATGTTGGCATCTTCAGAAAGTTACGGGAACAAATTTATCCATTAAAAGTCTCATTGTTCTGCAGGTTCTCAAACGACTTCATACAATTGTCCGGTTAACATGGATACGGAAGTCATTATACTTTGATAGGTAAACTAAGTACATATACTTTGGGGTTGCATTTGATTTATAGTTAGGTGGTTTTATTGTTCAGTGGAACGGAATATTGGTTTGTTTGATCATTTTTAATGCCATT
Organism: Hibiscus mutabilis; assembly: GCA_019671005.1. Taxonomy (NCBI): domain Eukaryota; kingdom Viridiplantae; phylum Streptophyta; class Magnoliopsida; order Malvales; family Malvaceae; genus Hibiscus; species Hibiscus mutabilis. The sequence goes on from CM033725.1 coordinate 57,234,663, forward strand.
TTAAACAGTTTGTATAACTCATTGCTTAATTTAAATGATGAAAAAAATGAAATAGATTGGGTCTTAATGCTGCCTTATTTTTGGAATTTCATTCATCTGAAGGTCTTTCTGTGAATGATAAGATATCCTATAAGCTTGCTCCGATTCTTCGTGCGCAGTTGTTTCTATAAAAACCTGTTATTGTCATCTTCCTTCGACTTACAGTTCACTGTGAACTCCAGTTCGATGATTCTATAAATTAACCACTCGATCACTGTGAATTATTAAATAGACTTTACTTCCCGATTACTTTCTTCATGGTTTTCAATCTTGTCCATACCCCTTTTATTCAGATTGGTAGATGAGCTTGTTGTAGCATACAAAGAAGCAGTACCGAGAAAGGCACGTGAAGAAATCGAAAATGATATTCTTAATCTGCTGATCATGCTTCAGCAGTAAGTCACAGTTGAAAGCTTTTGAGCATTTTCTAAAAATCCTCCTTTTCTCCATGGCCCTACTCTTTTTTCTTTCTATTCTCTGAAATCGCAGATGCCTAGGTCTACAGTTTGAAACAGCCTGGAATAAGCACAAGAGCGATCTTGACGTACCCATCCTCAACCGTCGTCTGTTTGTGAGCAGAGATTACTACCTACAGAGCGACCGTCCAAAGCTTTTTCAGCCGTTGAGAATCGACGGGCCCAAAGAGGTAAGTGAACCAAAGGCAGAGGAGACAAAATCAAAGCCGGAGAAAATCAAAACTGATGATCCGAGTCCAAGTTGGAGTTGAAGCCGGAACATAGATATCAAGCCAAAAGAGGTATAGAAACTGATGAAACTAAACTTCATAGAAGAAAAGACAAGAGATTTAGGATGAAGATTTAGGATGAAGATTTTATAGAGAATGGTAGGCTTAATGATATGCCATGTTTAATGATAACATGTCATGCATGGAAACTCTGAGATGAGCAAATACCAACAATAGATTTTTTGTGAATGGAAAGGGTATACGGGAATAATGGATTATTGTCATTCTCACATTGCATGATCATCATACTTTTAAGAAATGTCATGATGCCATGCTTAGTGATAACATGTATGCATGTGACCTTTGATTCTTAACCTCCTCATATTGCATGACCATCATGGTGATCATGATCTTCATACGTGCATGATTGCATGCATATGAAGGCTTATCTAACACAGTAAACAATAGAATTGAAACTTTATGAGTTATCTTTGCCATTAATTAATCAAAATTGGAAATGTAATCAATAGATCAACAGTATAAAGACCAAATCTACAACCTTTTCTCATGAAAGAAATGGATTTTCCTCTATTTTTTTTTACTAAAATCCCAGAGCTATTGCCGATACAAGAGAAAACAATCAGTTTCCCAGGCTTCTATGGGGAAAGAATATCTATGTCGTGAGACCGCAGCATCGTATGCGCTACCATATGACTGAAATTTTGCCTTGCACTAAAGGAACCAACATACGACAATCATACATGGAAACTGAATCTCATTTGCTTCGTTTCTTGGCTTCACTGTAGAGTATAACCCCGAAAACTGTGAGTGTATAACCGAGCATTCCGGTAACAGAGACTGGATTTCTAAAAATCAAAATCGAAACCACCACAGCTACGGCTCCTTTTGCATTTCCTAGAACCTGCAAGAACAAACATCTCAGTATCCATACCATGCATCGGTCGATCATATGAAAACTTAATAAAGAAGCAATACTCGGAGGAACTACTTTGGTTGCATTAACAGCTGAAAGATGGGTGCTATTCATAAATTTCACGAACCTTCGCAATTACTTTCTTGTTTGATAAGTGTACTTGTTAATTCCATTTCAAAAATAAGTAACCCTTGTAGTAACTATGCTGGTAATAAGCAACTAAAAGATGGACCATCAAAATCACTATCTTGTTCGAAAGATCGAACAAAGTGTACTTCTGTTAATGTAATTCCATATTTTATAAAAGATTCAAAGAAACTATCCTCATTTTCAAAAGACAAGATGCAAACTAAATGTACTAAACTCATAAAAAGCGGATGCATGGCGTACCTGCAAAGTTAGGGCACTGGTGTGTTTCGTGACCAGAAAGTTGGTCAAATTCACAAAATATGCTAGTGCCGAGTTGAATAGTAGATACCAAATGATCTTGACATCATCACGGGCAAGAGCAAGGGTGATACCGACCACATTCTCCTCCATAATGAGTGTTGCCGGAAGTAGAAATACAACAGCTATCGGAGCCATGTAGAGGAGGAGGTTCATGGAATTCAGCTTCTCTCTAAAATAAAATTACAATTATTCTTCAGCGCCAGTTTCAAATCTCCGAACTAAAGAAACTATATTAAAAATTATGCCATCAACCATAGAAGCAGAAGCAAATCATAAAAGCTCCTCACCCTTCGGATGAAAGCAAAATCCCTTGTAAAACTGACTTGAGAGCTCGTGCAGCTGTAGCTGAAATGCACATGATAAACCCGAACAGATGGAAACTCGGTTCACCCTTTTGCAGTTGAACAAATAATGTAAAACAAAAATAAGAACCAGAAACTAGATTAAGAAAATGAAATAAAACAAAGTGAATAGTGCAGAACATGATTTAAGATTAAGATTATAAAAGATGAAGAGGAAAGTTGAAGGTTTTCAAATCAATAAAAGGGGCATATTCCAGCTATATTGCTCCGATTCTTCATTTTCGAAGCACCAACGTCCAACACTAGTGTCCAATGCATATCAGAACATGGTATGGGGATATAATTGTTTACGGACCCTCCAATACATGAAAACCTTTAAAAACGAACATTCACGTATCGTACATATACCCGTGTCCAACACTAAGACTACACACTTCTTAATGCTAATATCAAAACACATCTAATATATGAAATGCATGAGCAGATGAGGAAATAGTATACAAAGCACCATCAATGAACCATAAAAACAACAAGATTTTCATATCAGAGTTAAAACACTTGATCATTCATTTGAAATCAAATGAACAGAAAAGATAATCCACAAACCATGATCATTACCATTTCAAAAACATCCAAATTAAGCTAAGAAATTAGCAATTTTCACACCAAGTTACTTCAACTCGGGTGTGAGTCGGATAAAGGAATGTGTAATTCAAGAGAAAAATGAGGAGTGCAAACATTTCAACAAAATGAAGCAAAACCAAATTCCAAATTCCAATCACATCTGCAAGAACAAAAGCATACAAAGCAACATAAATTTCAACAAAATGAAGCAAAACCAATTCCAAAACTTTACACTAAAAACCCTATCAAACCAACAAAATACAGCCAACCCATTTCAAAAAGGAAAGCTAAAAGATTGAATAAACAAAAAAAAATAGAGCAAAAATGCATACCCCACTGGCAATGATAACCCCAGTAACAACAGGAACAAGAGTAAAATAAGTAAGCCAAGCTTCCCTCTTCAATATCATCAAGTAAGCGAAGACCGCCGTGAAGAACGGCGTCGTAGCACCGACAGCCTGATTGAAACTAACCGGCAAATACCTCAAAGAAATGTTCCCAAACACCACCGACACACAAAACACTAAACTCAAAGCCGAGATCTTGAAGAACTGAACCCTGGATCGAATCGTTTGCATTGGGACCATCTTCATCCATGCGATCGCTATGTAACTTAACAAAGAACAAGCTGTCATGTGACACATGGTTAAGAAGATTGGGTATTTGAAGCCGTAATTGCTTAGTAAGTACTTGTTTAACAACAATACACCTATGTTGGATGAGTACCAGGCTGATACTAGCCCGATAGTGAACAATTTCGATTGGTTTTTCATGGTGTTTTTTAGGGGGTTTGAAGCTTTGGGTATCTTAATTTGGGTGATAAAAAAACTGGGTTTTGAGTGGAAATGGAATTCGGGGGTTATAAGAAGTTGGATCTGACTGGAGTTTGGGGAATTATGGGTGTTTTTGGTGGAAAAAATGGGGTTTCTAAAGATGATTTGATGGAATTAGCTTCCATGGATCTGATTCAAGTTTCTCATTACAGTAGCAATGAATCCTAAAGAGAAGAGAAATGAAAATAATTAACTTAAAAAAATGAGAAGAAGAAGAGGAAGAAGTAGAGCTTTTATGTATGGAAATAACTATGGCTGCCTCTCTGCAAATTTCTCTCGGAAAAAGAAGAGGGACTGATTTTAAAAATAAATGAAGTAAACGCGTTTGTGTTAGTAGTATTTGTTTTTGTTTTATTTAATTAGGTTAAATTCTTTTATTAGTCCTTGTATTATGTTTAACTTGTAGATTTAGCCTATACATTTTAATTTAATTATTTTTAATAATATATTTTTAAAATTTGAAAATTCGACATTGAGCTTAAACATAGTCGTAAATTTTGTTAAGCTAAAACATTCCACTAATTCTTATATTATAGTTTAAGTTGTATATTTAAAGTTAAATTATATCATTAAATATTATCAAGGGCGGATATGAACTTAGGCCTACTTAGGACATGACCTACCCCATGCCCAAAAATAATATTATTTATTTTATATATAATATTAATATATATTGAGTTTTGGATAAGAATAAAAGAAATGACCTAATATAGAAATTTAGTATAGATTTTGTCTTAAATTTGATTAAGATATAATATTCAAGTAAAATAAAAGATAAAAATAGAAAAAAAATGGGATTGTTTGTATTTTATAAATATTATAAACCTTTTTGAATAAAAGTCAATGTTTTATTATTTATTTGGATTTTTATTAATTAATGAGATTAATTTATTTTAGCATTTTTATTTAATTTAGTTTATTTCCTTTTGGGTTCGATTGAAAAGTCAATGTTTTATATGGGAAATGTATGGTATAAGGAAAGGAAACTTTGACCAAGTTTGTGAAATTAATGAGATTAATTTATTCTAGCATTTTTAATTGTAATTTTTGTTTGGTTTCGATTGAAATAGTCAATGTTAATAGTGGGAAATTAATGGTATAAGGGGACATTGAACAAGTTTGAGTTTTTTTTAAATATGAATTTGATACTAATGTTTATGACAATATATTTCGAACATTTAATATATTTAAGTATCATATTATTATGAGTAAGCACGTATGGCTAGTTGGCCAAGTTGAGTATTTTTATTCTTTCGTATTCTCTTAGGTTATGAATTATTAACCCACTAAGAACAACTCTATTCTTTTTCTTTCTTCTAATTAAGATTAAGAACAAAATTAGAATTTGTCAAAAAAACATCATAATATTATAAATAATTATTTAATATATGTGAGTTCTCTTCTATAAATAAAATTTAATTTACAATTATTTTTTTAAACAATTTCTACTTAAGGGAGGGAAAGAATGAATTTACTCCTAATGGGTTACGAACCCACAACCTAAGAAAAATTAAAAATGTGTCGACTAAGAGCTTTAACTGCTTACTCTAAAAATCATTGATTAATTTACAGTTATAATAGACTCATTAAAAAGGATTTTGTTACATATCACAAATATTTATGACAATACTTTTATATTTTATATATTGATTGATATTTAATTTAATAATTTTAATGCCTATATATGTCTATATACACGAGTATAAATATTTTATACAAACATGTATATTTTTTAAAAATTTGAATTTAAATTTTTACTCTAAAACCATAAAACATATACTTTAACATTTAACTATAAACCTTAAATTCTAAACTCTAAAACCAACAATTTAAACCTTATATTAAATTTTTAACCCTAAAATAGAAAATTTTGAATATAAAGGCTAATAATCATATTTATCAACAAAAAAAATCATATATTAACAAACTAATTCATGGTAGTGGAGGTGTCGGCGGGTTTAATGACCAACTCGGATATTTATTAAGACTTGTCCACGTGCATGAATGTCATTTACTTAAAAGTCAAACCTTTGAGAAAAATAAAGCTATTTGCATACATGACATGAGCTGCACAACAAAGATTTATGCATTTTTATATTTTGGAAGCAATAACATGTTTATAAAATCGAACCGAAAATCAAGCCCCTCCACATTGGTTCTTACCGGCTCAATGTTATCCGATTCGTATATACGGTTCGAGCCAAGGTTGTCAATTCACGATTCAACCGGTCCGGTTTTTGTTCCATGCAATAAAGTGAAGTAATTTAAGATATAAGCTAAAAGAGCAATAACATGAAAAAAAAACTAGAGTCTCATCCACTATCATTTTGACCAAGTTTACAGAGACGGGGGAAAGACGGAATCACTTGAGTCATTGATCGAACACAGTCGGACAGTCGAGCAATTAGGGAACTGCAGGGAAAGAAGAAAAATGTGAAAATTACGCGAGGATGAACAAACAATATGATAGTATAGATCAAGGGGAATAATAATGTTCATAGATGGTTCTCTTGGTACCAGTGCAACAATAATAGGGCAAACAACAATCCGAATAACGAACTAGGATAGAACATGGAAAACATCGTAACAATGGGTAACAACCATTGCGACAGACAAGATTACTAAGACACCCAGGAAGCAAGTATGTTACTTGGATACGAGTACGTGTCTGCAATGGATATATTCAATTTTTGAAGTTTTTCCATGTACTATACCAATATCTCGATATACATTGGACACAGGTAGGTACCTAAAAACTTCAAGAGCTGCGTACGGGAACAATCTATCTTTTAAAGATTTCCATATATTTAGAGGATTCTTGATTATATCCCCATACCGTTATACAAAAATGCATTCAAAATGTATGGGAACGGATATTTCATTAAAAATGAAGAGCAGAATTATGCCATGCAGTCAATGTAGGGGTCTCACAAGGATCTTGGAGTTGAAACAAGGCAGCATATATGAATTTACAGGGTCACAAGGCTAGTAACGGAGACAAAAACTAAAATAGTTGCAAAATGCAAAAATCAACTTGTCCATCAAGAAGTTAATCTTCAAACAAAGGTTCCTCAGATATGCACGGACAAACTGGAATCAAACAGATAAGAACGGCGACTCACAAACCCACAGAACTAAGAAAGATTACAAACTGGAAGTCAACATTACCTCATATATTGCTGGGGTACATGAAGACTCGTACTCTATCTCCCTGCAAGGGAGGAAAAAGACATTTTAAGATCAAAAGTACAAAATACAGAAAGAGGACCATTAAAAACTAACAAATTTACAACATTTACCATAGATTTGGGGGGAAGATTAGACTTGAACTTTGCACGAACGACGCCACTATTACCATGAGGTCTAGCAACCTTTCCCCAAATGCAGCGATAGTGTGAGCCATTCTTCTTCACCTTAGCTTTGTAAATATATGCCATTCGCTTGCCGGCATACCAAGCTACTTCCTCCTTAGTGTTAACTCCCTCAATCTGGATCAATGAAGTGTTTGGATACTGGTTCGACTTTGACCTAACAAACACCAAATACAAATTTAAGCAACAATACAAAACAAAGAAAACAAGCTCCAAAATTCAAATTCAACTCCGTTTTCTTTGAACATTAAATCAGCTAAAATTACTCACACATGTAACTAAATATTCAAATTACTATGAACTAGTTGAGTTTCAAAATACTATATATTTTAGAAAGATGAATTTGTTGATTTCATAAATTCATTGGGAATTTCAAATTCACTACTAAATAAGCATCCAACAAATCTATGGATTTTGAGAAATAATCATGAATGCTACATTTTTATGTCTTATCACTTAATTTACATTACTTTTTAAATCCAAGCACCCAAAAAAGTACCTGAAAAAATTCTCTAATTCGCCAAAAAAAAAAGGAAACAATTCAAAATCAACAGAACAAAAAACATGATAAAGGCAATAAAAAAGGTTAAGTTCTTATTACCTCTTGTAACCCAAGATGGTTCCTCTAACATAGAGTCTGCAATTAAAAGGAAAAAATGTAAAAAAGGAAAAGATTCAGTTAAATCCGAAAACTATATTCTATATATCAAAACAGGAACTGGAAAAATAATTAGGGTTTCGAAAGAGAAAATGAAGAGATCAATTCAAAGGGTACCTGACTCGCTCTCCTTGGCGTCCTTTCACCATTTCGTCCGATTCGGAAGCTAAAGCCTATTCCTTTTGATTCCGATAATGGCGACTGCAAGTGAAAAAGGCCAAATAAACCCTAATTAGGTTAGGGTTTGGGGAATTTATATTATAGAGGGAACGTAGTTCGTAGACGGTAAATCCCAAGTATAAGCGTTTATGGTCCTAGAAAATCATGAGGTTGATTCAGCCTTTGGGCTTAATTAATATGAAAAAGCCCAAATGTAAAAAATGACAGAACAATGAAATTTTGATCCAAAAGTGAATCCGTTGAGTATAGGGTTGAGCAAAATTCATCTTGAATTGAAATTTATTTAAATAAAATTAAAATTATAAAATAATACGAATAATTTAAAATTTTTAATAATTAATAAATAACGCGAATAATCAATGAAACTGAATCATAGTACTCCAAATGCTTCATTCAAGTAATCTACAAGCTTAATCGACCTTTTTTTTATTTAACATTAAAAAAATTTCAGAACTTGAATTCAAGCTTCAATACAAATACTCGAGCTTATTTTTTTACTAGATAAACGAACTTAATCAAACAAACTTGAATAGTTCGATCTTTTTTTTCTGATTAATCATTCGAACAAAGAAACTCGATCGAGCTCGAACTCGAACCTATAACTAAAAGTGAAAAACTTTTGAGTTAGAGTTTTCAAATATCAGCAAATACACTGTATTTGGTTGAATCTCCTGCTATAAGCCTCACTGCTGCAACTGTTGCAGCAAGCGACATGAAACTGAAGAAAACAACATTGAGCTTGTGCCATGTCAGTTGTAAACTACTCAAGGAGTCCTTCTTTGCCACAAGATACATATGGTTTGCGAGGATGAATGTTAACGGAAACGTGCTTAACGCTCCAGTAAGGCTCTGGAAATCGCCAAGGAAAGGGAGAAGAGCCGCCACAAGCGAGCTGATTGTGAGGTAGCCACCCCTAGCTAAAATCCGGAATGATAAGCTTTTGAACTCGAAGACACCTCCGGAGACCCCGAACTTTGTGTCCATGTACTCGTATGCCGGACTTGCGAATATCTACGATTGTTAAGGAAGGTAAATCGAGTTAGATAAACGAACATTTGATGTCGGACTTGAAAAGCTAGAACGGGGAACAAGTATTGCTTACATGCAAGGAAATGACTGATTGTAGGAATGCTGAAATGTTAGCAGCCGCCTTCACCAAAACCGGACCGCTTACGCTACTGAGCAAATACGACGGTGCAGAAGATCCATAAGCCCAATAGCCGATAAAAGTAACGGCGAACATCGGGATGGATCCAGCGGTGAACTGAAAGTACAAAGCTTTCTGCATGTTCTCCACAGCGGGTTCCCTCAGCGTTGCCTGTTATGAAAACAATGGTTGAGAAGTATGTGTCACTCGAACAAGAATTAAATATTATAATGTCAAACACATATCCATATCCGATATGTACATCAAAATCGAATTTCGGATTGTCAAAGAGTAAGATCCAACTCTTGGACTCAAAGAAATCCGAACTTAACCATCTTTCATCTGAAGTACTCGTATCTGATACATAATTGAGTACGAATACAGGGATGTATATAATCATCCAAATCTTTAAAAATACATGAAAAAACATAGAAAGAACCAAACATACTCGTACAAGATACATAACGATATCCGATCATCATCCTTGAATTCGAATAATTTTAGGCTCACCTGTATTTCTGGAACCATTCCTGTATTGAAAGCAAACAGAAGACTTGAAGATGCCCCAATGATTGAAAATATTTTGCTAGATGTTGTCCCATGTATACTATAGTCCCTTGGTGGTAATTTGATTCCTACAAAACAACATGAGAATATCATTATTCGAATAAAAACTCGATAAAACTCAAGAAAATCTTATACGATTGCCGGATATTAATATATATTTGATACAGGCATACTACATATTTTCATGTGTTCGGATAGCCACTATAATCGAGACCGTATACACATGTTTGAACATATATATAAAAGAGTACTTCAAGCAAAACGAAGATTCAGAGCAAACCAGAGTAAAACTTACCATCGTTGGCAGCAAGCACGGAAGTCACCACGATGTATATTAAGCTGAGAATAGTGGAACATCCGAGCCATACTCTTAGCGATGACAGATTGGGCGTTGAAACGGCAAACAATATACAAACAAATCCGGCTATGCCTGTAAAGTATGGGAGCTTCATGGTATGATCTTCAGTGAATAGTACATAACAAGCCTGCATTGCATTAATATTCATTTATTTCAGAAAAAAAAATCATTAAAACATATTCGGACACTCTAATCTCACATCGGAAAAACTTTGACATTTTGAATCCAAGAAATAATCCTAGTGGAAAAGTAAATGTTATTCTCTCTACAAGGTTTGAGTTCGAACAACTTTATCTGTAAGACGTGTGTTAATTTATTAAGGGTGAAAAATAAAATGAGACTCGAATTACCTTTAAAGCAGCACCGCCCATGATAAGAAACCCAATGTTAATCATGAATAGATTAACATATTGTAATATCCATGTAATAAGATAAGCTTTTTTACCTGTTGAAAAACGGAAGCTCATCAAGCAATGAATAGAACAAATAATTACATCATTAAAAGCTTGTATATCTCGTATTTATGTCTGAATATGAGTCGAACGTGAAATATCAAACACAAATACTTAAAAAACAGATGGCTCATACCGTATATTTCTCCTGCGAGATCTCTGTATCTGATATTGCGCTTCCCTCTAAAGTCATGGAGCTTGGCAACAAGCATATTTGCATACAACGACGCGGCGGCGGCTAAAACCAATCCGACTACACCTCCGATCCAGCCGAGAGGGACCATGACGGTCCCGGAATATCCCAACACGAAGACACTGTTGACACCGGTGGTCAACACAAAACCTGCCTGGGACCAATGGTCTGGAATCTCGACAAAAGAAGACCAAATTAGCTTAAGATGAACATCATGTGACTTAAAACTAGACCCGTTAATTCGGCGAGTATAATCGATTTTCGGTAATTATATCGAGATCAGATCGATGTAAGTTTTAAAATTTTCGAATCATTTTAGAGTTTCGGTTTCACGAGTTCAACTGTTCAAGTTGTCTCTTATGATTAAATTAACTTCGGTTGAATTTATGAATATTATGTTTTAAATATTACATTCATCAAGCAATCTAACTATATTCGTTATTTAATTTTTAAGCAAAATACCAAACAATTTTTAAAATAGAATTCAATACTTAATTATAACAATTTACAACTTAAGGTACCAAAATAACAATAATAAAAGTTATATGTGCTACAGTAATAAAAGCGGATAACTTTAGACACCAAATACATATTTAACCCAAAGATATCTCATTAGCATTAATAAAACTAAAATTTACTTAAAAAATCATAACTAATACACTAAAACATAATTAAATAAAACAAATTATACTATCTTTCCCGCACACAGAAACCCAGAATTTCTAAGAAAAAAAATCAAATTTTCTCGGGAAAAAAACAGTAAAAAGAAGAGCATACCAGTGCCGATTTGATGAGCAGATTCTGGGAACTCAGCAGCTGAGGATTTGTCTTTTTCAACATCAAAACGATTATCTGCTACCATTTTTTACTTCTCTTTTGATCTTCCTTCTTTTCTTCTTGTTCTTCTTTCAATCTGTAAATGTGTGAATTTATATATGAAATCTGGGATCTGGGCCCTTTTCTTTCGATTTTCAATTCTCACATGGTTGGATTCAAAGCGAGAATTTATCACAACCAAAAAGGAAGAGCTTCGCTTTCTATTTATGGGAACTCTGATTTCTGCGTGTGTGTTTTAATTTTATAATTCAAATAATCAAATCGATACTCTTGTTTGGCGCGTGTTGGAAATGTCGAAGGAAAATGTTTCCACATGTTCTTTTTTTAACTTCCATTATCCTGAGAAAATGACAGAAAATATACTGGTAATTGTATTCTTTAGTTTATAAAAATGGATCATTTTAATTATCTATCGTTAAATTATTTTTTATAATTATTGATATTTGATCTATTAACTGATTAATTTAAATATGATATTTATTTAAATTTTGAATGAACTTTAAAATGCGATTGATGGCACGGATAAACTTAGAAGAGGATAGGAGGGGAAGTTTACCTCCTAAAATTTTGAAATTTTTATATAATTTAAAAATATAAAAATATTCTTAAACCTTAATCGACAATTTATTTATATACTATAATTTCTTTTTCACAGGAACTCCGTTCCTTACATGAAGTCATGAACTAAAATGCAATTTACAGAAATCTACCAACCATAATACACTGTCATTTTCCAACAAACCAAACACTATTTTAAGAGAATTCCCGAGAAAATTTCGACTAAATTTTCCTCTTCCATGGGGCTTAATAAGTCCATTCAAGAGGCAGATTCAAGCCTCCCACTGCTCTACCATTTCTATTATCTTGTCTCGAGTTTGCATTTCTTCTGGGAATCAAAATAACTAGAAAATCGAAACAATCAAAACTTAGGGTTTGAGGTTTAATTTTTTTATAAAAGTGAAAAGAAATCCATTACTTACCATAATTTGATGCGATGCAACTGTTTGTATGATCAAAGTTGAGATTCAAAGCTAGAACAACCTTTGCTGGTAGTAGAAACATTAGGCAGCCTATATTTCAAATCAAATGGATTGATTTAAACAACAATTGCAAGCACATTTTCAAACTCTACAGATTCTTACTCGATTTCTTGCGACGATTAGGGGGTTTGTTGTCGCATTCACGAGGAAAGAAAACGCCGGTTCCGGCCGGCTCTCTCCGATTACCGCTCGATCCATCAACGGAATGAACTTGAAATGGAGGCCTTTTACCAACAACATTGCTCTTTGATTTATCCTTCTTCATCTGCTGCTGCTGCTGTTGGTTTCTTGCCTTCATGTGCCTTCCATGATACTAACAAACCATAAGAAAATGAACCTCATAAGCCTAAATTTAAATAATATCAAAATTTAAATCGAATTGAATTTAACAAAAAGTTGAATTAACATTATGATTCATATTGATTTTAAATTTTCACTTTCCGTATACTACTCTACAAGAAAAGTAAAAAAAAAAAACTTACATACATAATCTCCTAATTATAGAGTATTTTTGGTCGAGTCTCTCCGCTATATCATCTGATTTTAAAAAATAACAAGTTACTCCAACACCATTAAAAATTTAATGACGTATAATATGACAGCTAAATAAAATGTGTATAATAATAAAATTGACCCTCAACTTTTACATTTTGTTTTAATGTGATCATAATTTTAAAATTTTAACCCTTTCCATTTAAATATATACCAATTTAATCCTTAAAAATTTCAAACTCCATCTTCTTTAAGTGGAGGGTTAATTTTTTAAAATTATAACTAAATTAAAATAAATTATAAAGGTTGAGTATCAAATTTGTTATTATATACATTTTATTAACTATCACGTTATTTACACGTCAGATTAATTTGTTATTTTTCTAAAAAAATTAGATGATAATTTTGTAACTCTAATGAAACTAAAAAATGGGTTAAAAAAAGAAACTAAAAAAATATTATATAATCGGGGATTATTTATTTATGTAGTTTATAAAAAACTTAAAATTTTTAAACACGAATTCTTCAATTAAAAACAACAGCAAACCTGGAGACTTACATGATTTGTTTGAGCAGGATTACGAGAAATACTCTGGTTTAAATGTAATCCACAGCTTGGGTTCTTCATGGAGACATGATTTTGAATCGTGGGTTGGTTTCTTCCATGTTTAAAGATGGTGTTTTCCGGTACGCCATTGCTGAGTTTCAGCTCTGCAACTCGAGAACCGCCATTGCTTGAAGATGAAAACCTTCCGAGTACACTCAGAGTCGACTCTGGTGAACTCGCCAAACCTCCATTTTTCTACCCAAAACAGAAAACCCAGATTTAAAATCGCATCAGATACAAAAATTCAGAAATTACTTTGGGTTACCTCGTTTTTGTCTAGAGAAAGATCAGGGACGGCGAGTTTCTGACTCGTTGAGTGAACAATTCGGCGAGTCAACCCAGCAAGAAACTCATCCTCCTCGTCACTGCTCTCAGTATCTGTAGACCCAACAACAGAATCAACAGGGGTGGAGCTAAGAGCAGAGAACGAGTCGTATGAGTAATCAAACTCGTAGGGGAACTCAACAGGGAAACCGTGACTCGATGTTAACGACTCTGTGATGTTTTCGCCATCGTTTTTGTTCTTAGGATTCTGGTTTTTCATTAGAATATCATCATCCATTAAAATCATCGATGGAAGCCAAAACTCAGCGTCGTCTATCTGTTCAGCCATGAGAAAAGAAAACAGAGGAAAACAGGGGAAATGGAAGGAAAGAAGGTAGTGGAAATTATAAGAGAAAATGGAGGGGAAAGAAATTTTCTTGGCAGGGAAGGAATTTAAATTTTAATATATATATATAATACTTTGATAAACAAGCTTTACAATTTTAGGCTTTAAAGACTTATATTAATGGTTAGAATTTAAAGTTTAGGTTTTAAGTTGCTAGAGTTGTAAATTTAAATATTTTATAGCTTATTTATAAATGGTTGGTTATGTAATTTTTTTTATACATAGCTTGTATATTAAAATATATCCTTATATATATATTTAAATTTGACTTCAAGTTGTAAATTAGTATTTAATCTTTTTGGTCTTAATTTTCAGGTTTAATTTGATATTTAACTTTTTTAATCTAATTAGGTAATTAAACTTGATTCATTGGTTCAAAGTAGTACTTGAACTTCATTTTTTTTGTTACTTACGGTAATTGACTTATTTAAACTAATTTGAATCATGAAGTTAAGTTCATTTACCCGTTTAAATCTTGAAGTAAAATTTAGGGTAAAATATAAAAATTATCACTAAACTTTTTTTCTTTCCTATTTTGGTCACTCAACTTTAAAATTTTTCAATTTAATAACTGAACTTTCAGATTGTTCATGTTTTGGTCACTCTGAATTATTTTATTATTATTTTGGCATGACATGGCATTTTATTATTATTTAATATAAAAATAATTTTTAATAAAAATAAAAAACAAACCTAATTATTTGCCGGCTACTGTTCATCGGTGTAGGATGCCACCGTCGACGGCCACAGACGATGGCCGTTCGATCCCAGATTTCATCGGTCACTTCGTCTCAACCCCTAAGACCGAATCTAACCTCCATTTTACCAGAAAATGCTCCGAAGTCTACAAAAAAGAGAACAAAAGTGAGTGAACCGAAACGTTTTCCCCGAGATTCGCGAGTTTGGGGATATTTTCCGATGAAACAACACCGAATTTGGACTCGGCGTGTCAAAGCGCGTCCCCTGGTGTAATTTGAGATCAAGCGACCACCAATTTCGAATGCCGACGGTGGCGACAGACGGCGGCGTTATTTTACATGTTTTTAAATTTAATAATAATAAAATATTATTTTTATTATTTATTTTAAATTTTTTATATATATAATAATATTAAAAAATGTCATCTCATACTAAAATAATAGTAAAATAATCTTGAGTGACCAAAATAGGAATAATTCGAAAGTTCAGTTATTAAATTGAAAAAATTTAAAGTTGAGTGACCAAAATAGGAGAGAGAGAAAAGTTGAATTTTTATTTTACCCTAAAATTTAAATACTTAATTTGACAAAAAAAAACTTAGAAACCAAATTGCATATTGAAACCAAGATCAAAAATCAAAATGTATATTACCATTTTTAATTATTACCAAGTCAATTTTTTTTAATAAAACGGTCCAAGAATTATGGTCATGTTTGGTAATTAGCGAATAGTTGATAGCTGATTGCATTAGTTAATTTGATCAGCGGATTGTATAAAAGTGTTTGGTAAAATTAACTGGTAGCTTATAGTTGATTGATTATTTAAACAAGTAAAATGAAATATAAGGACATGATTGTATTTGATACTTGTTTAATTAATTTGATTATGAAAAAAATTAATATGACATTACTGAGCATATTTGAAGGATCTATATATTAATTTATTATATGTATAATTATTTTTAATATAATTAATTATTAAATTTAAATACAAATATAAATGCGTGATAATAAAAGGAAAAAAATAAAAAGTATTAGTTTACAAATACCACAATGTAAACACTTGAGTGTGAAGAATTAAAATAGAAAAGGTTAAAATTTATGTTATTTTGAGATTTTTTATAATTATTAAGGGTATAATGATCTTTATGAATCTTATGTCAAAACTTCTGATTTTAAAAAGGCTAAAGGATCAAATTTTCTCTTGTAGTAATCCGAAATTAACGATGTTGCCCCTAATTTTTTTCCTGTATTTTTGCTCTCAAAGTCAGTCAATTGCAACAATGTTGTCCTTTGACCGACGTTGACTGTTAACGTGCTGACGTGGCAGTTAATGGTACAAACGGAGCAACTTTATCTTCGAAGTCAGTTATTCTTGCTCTTGGTTTATTTAGTTTTTGAAAAAATAGATAAATAATTTGATTTTTTGAGTTAAATTTTAACAAAAAAAATATATGAAAAATCGATTAACAAAGTAGTGTAAATATCTTTTGGGTCTCTAGTAATTTTTAAAATAAACAAAATGAGAACTCTAAAAAAATCAAAATATTTTTCATTTTTTTTAAAAAATCGTCAAATCATTAGAGCAGTAATAAAAATTATCAAATATCAATGATCATCAGTTTGATGTAGAAAAGTTAAAGAAAATTTGATGAAATTGTTCAATTTTTTAACTTTATAAATACTTTTAATTTTTATATTTATATTTTATTATTTTATAGTTTCGAATACATTTTAATATTTATATTAATTTTTATTTTCAATAATTTTTTAATATTTTATTTATTTTTATTAAGTTTATGAATTTTTTAAAAAATTGAAAAATATTTTAATTTTTTGTAATAGTTCTCACTTTGTTTGTTTTTAAAATTACTAGGAACCCAACAAATATTTACACCAATTTGTTAATCGATTTCCATATATTCAGTTTGTAAAAGTTTAACTCGAAAAATTAAATTATTTATCCAATTTTATTTAAAAACTAAATAAACCGATGGCAAAATTGCTGCAATTGAATGACTTCGAGGGCAAAATTGCATGAATGGCTTCACCGTTAACTATCACGTTAGCACTTTAACTGTTAACGTCGATCAAATGTAACATTGTTGCAATTGACTGACTTTGAGTGAAAAATTATGGGAAAAAAAGTAGGGGCAACATTGTTGATTTTGAATTATTACAGGGGAAAATTTGACCCTTTAGCCTTTAAAAAAACTCCGATTAGCAGCTTTTTCAAAATTAGAGGTTTTACGCTAATTTGATATTTACCAAATAATCAAATTAACAGATTTGACTGGTCAAACTTCTAATTTTAGCTCAAACCTCTCTTTACCAAATATGGCTTATATTTTCAAGTGTTTGAGGTTGTCCACCATAATAACTCTTCATAGTTTGAATTTAGATTTTTTTTGTTCGAGTGCAATATATTTTATCACAACATCCAACATTTGTTAATCATTTAAATTTAACTGTACAAGTTAAAAATGTTATTTGGCCTATTGCGTATTTGTAAATTTTAAATACCATTTAAATAAATATGTTAAATTCTTACTCATACATGTAGAATTAAAAAACTATATCGTTAATTTAGCAGATAGTTATTTATTGAGTAATTATTTCATACATTAGTAATGAAAAAAATAGTTTTTATAAGTGCTTCAATTATATGGTTTAAGGATTCTGTTTAAGATTTAAGAGTTTATGTTAGTGGTATAGATTTTATGGGACGTGTTTAGAATTTAGGGTTTATTGTTAGACTTTAGAGTTTATATGTTAAAATTTAAATCCTCAACCTTGACATCTAAACCCTAAATTTTAACCACAAATCTAAACCCTAAGATATGTATATATTCATATCATATTCTTATTATTTGTCATATAATATTATTTTTATATCATTTTCTTACGAATGATCGTATCACACCTTCTATGTTATTAAATATAATAAGTGACAAAGTTTGATATTATTTAGTGAGGAAATATTTAAAAATGTCTAATTTTAAGAGAATATAACAATTATTTTATATCAAATAACATATATTCATGTATATATACGGATCAGAAATATTTACCGTTAACAACAATGATTATTTTTTTTATCGTAAGACATGAATACTTTTTGAATAGGTAAACAATTTTTTTATAAAAGAATAGGTAAATGATTTTTTGATAAAATAGCTTGCGGACAACACTAGTGGGCGTTGGTTGGTAGACATTCTTTGGTGGCACGAGGTTTGCACGCGACTACAGTTTGTCCGACTTGGTCGCTCCCCGGGTGGAGCAAACTTAATTCAGATAGCGCTCGACATGCTCTGATGGAAGCGCATCTTTTGGGGAGTGTCTCGAGACCATACGAGTGACTGGTTTCATGATTGTTTTAAGTTTGTTGGTTGCTGCTTAATTATTAAGGCGGAATTGTGGGGTATCTACTCAGGATTATCCTTGTCCTAAGAGTTGGGGTACTGAAATGTTGAGGTTGAGTCGGATAGTTTAGAGGCTCTAAAGTTGATCCATCAGGATAGTTACCGTGATGCTCCGCTTGCTCTAGTTCGATGTATTAGATTGCTGAGGGATCAAGCGTGTATGGTGTCGTTTCGGCATGTCTCTAAAAATAGCAATAAAGTTGTTGATGCTTTGGCTAAACTGATGATTCAACGAGTTTTAGCTTGGTCTCTTATGATGTTCTCCAGTATCTATTGTTAGACTCTTGCAAAAGGATAATTTAACTTTTGTTGGTTGAGGTTTTGCTTATGCGTTGTTGTTTGCTATCATGTGCAGTTTTTTCCGTTAAATTTAAAATTTATTTTAACGAGGTACATGGTAGCAAATTTTTTCACAAAAAAAGTAAATAATTAGTCATTAAATACGCTTTATATGAATGAGCTAGGAATTGAACTTCATTTATATAATTTTTTATTATGTTTAAAGGTCTATAAAGCCCTTAAGAAAAATTTAAACTGAATTAAACTTATGTGGTTAGCTAAAAAAGAATTACATATTTTCAATAACTTATGTAGTTTTTATCCGCACAAAAAACAACAGTAACTATTAAAATACATTGAAAATATAAAAAAAAATAAAGAGAAAAAAAAGTATTACTTCATCTACAAATCGTAAATTGAAGGTAAGAAGAGCCTTTATATAGGTTAGGATGCCATGGCGATTGGCCAAACATCAAGCTACACCGGGGTGGAATTTGATGTTTATAATTCGATTAAAATTAAATTAATTGACCGAACAAAAATTTATTTCGGTTAGACAGTTAATTAGGTGCTCGATTGGTTAATGGTTAAATATTTTTTTAAAAAAGAATTTGATTATTGTTACTTTTGTTCGAAACCGGCAAATTAACTGAATTAGCTAGAAAATTTAAATATTTAATAATTTATATATTACATATATATTTTAAGTCTGTAAAATCACAAATTCTAAAACGTATAACAAAGTTCAATTAATTAAAAAACCGATCGAATTAACCGAACCTTGTTTGATTCAGTTAATAATTTTTAAACAAATTTTGATTTAGTGAGCAGTTAAAGAAAAAATGGTTTTACTTAATTTGGTCCGGTCACTGACCGAATCAACCGAATGAATACCCCTAGCTACATTACCTAATTGATTATTTTTCTTCAAACCAATACAAATTAGGAAAATTATTCAATACACATGTTGTGTAGTCTTTAGACTACATAATCCTTATTGTTTTAGGAGTTACAGATTTAATTTAGGGTTTAAAGTTTATTGATTTACTTGGTAGGGTTTAATT
The DNA here is from genome assembly GCA_019671005.1 of Hibiscus mutabilis. Lineage (NCBI taxonomy): Eukaryota > Viridiplantae > Streptophyta > Magnoliopsida > Malvales > Malvaceae > Hibiscus > Hibiscus mutabilis. Next base: position 57,254,565 of record CM033725.1, read on the forward strand.
TAGGGTTTATGATTGTAGTTTAGGGTTTAAGAGAGCCAAATATAAAATTATTGCGCCAAAGTCTTTTCTTTAAGGTTTTTTTATTAAGTAATGTTACAATAATATTTCAAAGATAAATGTCGAGGTTCAAACCCACACAAAGATGAAGCGGGTGAGAATTCATGATCACTAAGTCAATTAGTGGATCTCGAATTTAATTTAAATTTAAATAATAATATTCAAATTTAATACAACAAATAAACAATTTTAAATTTTAAATTAATTATATACACTATACACTTGTCAAGGTTTTTCGTAAATACATATTAATTAACAATTAAGAGTAAGGTACTTAATTGTTAAGAAAGTACTTAATATGATACAGATAAAAACAAAATATAACATGAAACATGAGATTTCTGTCCGTAGTATAGGTGAAATAACGATTATATCTTTTGAGGTATTTTAGTCCTTGAACTTATCCAAATAATTAATTTAGTTCATCGTTGAAAATATATTAAATTAGGCCTTAGTCTAGATAATCGCTCCAATTTAGTTTTTTGACCGACAAAAATCATTATCGACCGTTATAATGTTAATGTGGTTGTATATGATACTAACGTGACAATCTATGTGTGACGTGACAAATGACTTAGTTCATCATAGATTTTAGTTTTATTTGAATTGTTTATAATTTTATTTTTTTACTTAAATGTTAAATAAGCCTCAAACTTTTTTTTAAAAAATTATTAAGTCCTCAAACATTTAAAAAGATCAATTAAAATCCTTTGCCGTGTTATCATATGTGAATTAGAACGTCAACATTGTAGAGGTTTCCGTAAGTAAAAAGTTTAAATTGATACAATTTATGAACTCGAATTCTATTGTAGAGGTTTCCGTAAGTAAAAAGTTTAAATTGATACAATTTATGAACTCGAATTCTATTGTAGAGGTTTCCGTAAGTAAAAAGTTTAAATTGATACAATTTATGAACTCGAAGTCTAATAGAATGTGTTTTTTTACGAAGAGACTATATTAATCATTTTATACGGGTTTAAAGGCTAAAATACCCCTTAAACCAATTTTAAAGTAATTATAGAAACTAGACACGTCCAGATTTTTGTTAAATACGTAAATGCATATTAATTAACAATTAAAAATAAGGTACTTAATTTTGTCAAAAAAAGAGTAAGGTACTTAATTGTGAAAAAAGTACTTTATTTATTGCTAAGTAATTAATTAGTATTAGATACGACCAATATGATACAAATAAAATAATAATATAGCATGAAATATGATATTTTTGTCCGTATTATAGGCGAAAGAAAAGATCGACTATATCCCAAATTATTTTGAAATCAGATTAATTCTCAAAAAAATTTCCGGATTTTTTTAAATTCGATTTTAACTATAATCGAATTTCATACAAATTTTATTGAAAAAATCTCTTGTAGCTTAAATTTGAGAGGTAAACAAGGTCTAAAATATTGACTTACTTTGAGCGTTCAAAGTGACCCATAAAAGTTTTGTTTTCGGTTAATTCATATCATATCATATCATAATTTGGACCTTGAATTTGAGCATGTGACCCCAAAATGTCCTGAAATTCGAAGGCTAAAGCCCAAACATATTTTTCTGATTTTTTTGGGTAAAGTACATCAATAGTCACCAAATTTTAGTGCACTTTCATTTAAGTTATCAAACTTTTAAAATTTTTATTGGAGTCACCTAACTTTTATTTTGCTTTCATTTTGGTCCCTCTTGTTACATTCTATTAGAAAATATTGACTTAATTTTCCTTTTCTTCAAGGGTAAACTATATAAATGGTCACCGAACTTTTAAAACACTTTTATTTTGGTCACCAAAATTTTAAAACTTATATTGGAATCACCCAACACAAAAGCATATATTAAAACAACACCGAACTATACCGTTATCTTCCATTAGAAAATGTTGGCATGACCAGTTAGTTTTCCTTTTCTTCAAGGGTAAACTATATAAATGGTCACCAAACTTTTAAAACACTTTCATTTTGGTCACCAAAATTTTAAAACTTTTATTGGAGTCACCCAACACAAAAGCATATATTAAAACAACATCGAACATGATGGCGAACAAGGACAAAGGGTGTGTGGGTTTCCTCTCCTAATTTTAGGTATAATAGTATTTTGGGTCCTTATTAGTTTAAATACTAATCAAATAAGATTTTTGTCCCTCCCGATTTTTATATTTAAAGGTTTAATAGACTCTTTCCCCTTCTAATATTTGATCCTAACTCCGTTTCTAATGGCAAAGTAAATTAATGTTTGAACTTAAACATGAGGTGCATCAATTCTGCTTGCATATTTTAGGAAATTAGTGGAACAACTTTTGGATACAACTTTTAGAAGTAAACTAAAATGCTATACTCTTGGTCAATAATTAACCTCAATGCTTTTATCTGCCTTGTACTTATTAACATTGAAGTAGCTTGAAGATGAGGTCGCATACAATGTGATCAATAGATCAAAATAATGAGTTTACATTACAGACAATATTCAAGAACATAATATATAAAAAATATTTTATGTTGGTAAACGCATCAATCTACACAACTTTAAATATTGTTCATCAATAATCATAAGGTAAAATCTACTTCTTACTTTTGTTTTTTATACATTGAAAGAGTTTTTTCTTAAACCAACGAGTTTTTTTAAAGCAAAACAAAAGTTGGGTGACTTCAATGAAAGTTTTAAATTTTTTGTGACAAAAATAAAAGCGTTTTAAAAGTCCGGTGACCATTTATATAGTTTACCCTTAAAGAAAAAGAAAACTAATTGGCCACGTCAGCATTTTTTAAAGGAAGGTAACAAGAGGAACCAAAATAAAAGTGGAATAAAAGTTAGATTTACCCATTTTTTTGTTGTTTCTTTGTACCATTTTATAATTATATATTCATGTCCAACATATATTTATATTCGGTTTAAACCAACGTTTTAATATTTTACAGCCTAATTGTTTTTTTTTTCTTTGGAAATTCAAGTAGAGATTGACATGATGAAAGAGAGCTTTGCAAAACTGTTGCTTGGTGAAGATATGTCAAATCTTTGTTGCATAACTCTCTTTCCCTCCCTGAATTTTATGGATTTCAAGGTTTGGGATTTAGATTACAGTCGCGAACATGTTTTTGGTCACATTTATTTATCTCGGTGATGATCATAATGTTGTTTTGCGGTCGCTATTTAAATCTCGACCGCGGTGATGATCAGATATGTTCATAAATCTCCCAGAACTAACAATGCTTGCTTCTGGTAAGAACTAACAATGCTTGCTTCGGGTTCAAGTTTAAAACTGTAAGCTAGTCAGGATATATTAGATAGTTTAAAACTGTTATCAAATATGACATATAGTTGCAGAATGGAAGAGCTTGTCTAGGAGATTTGATTTATAGGTATATAAGGTCCGATCAATTCTTGGAGGAGTGCTTGCTCGATTTCCTCGACTCATCATCGGAATGTGTTGCTCCATGAGATTGTAAACCGTGTTGAAGCCTCAATATATGTGTGGCGTCGAAGATCTTACTCGAAACCCCTAGTCAATCCGAACCGATCTACTACAAAATCATCATGAGAAAGGGTAAACGATATGATGGTTGATGGAGATAAGAGAGAATATCTAGCAGAAAGGGCTGAAACTCTCCTTCTTTACTTGAAGCAACGCTGCAACGACTCCCGGGATTGATGCAAACTGCGCTAGATACGAGCAAAATCCAGTGCAACAAGGTTTGAACGTTGAACCCTTTGCTGAAAGCTACTTCATTCTGGTTCCGAATGTTATCCAAACATTGTTGGAAAGTCCAATTTTGAAAGCTATTTAAGAGTTCTGGAAAGCCTGGCATATTACATTGTGGCACGGATCTACGATTTGCTATCGAATCCTACTGCAGTTAGCATAAGCACACGCAAAAAGGTTTCAATCCCATATTCGATGCCCGTGTTGAGAGCTTTCACCAGCTGCAGCTCCGATCGGCCCTGCAAGGGGTGAAAGCACTCCTTTTCTCAAGGAGAGCAACAGCAGCAACAGCAACAACAACAACAAGCGTCATGAAACAGATAGAATAAACATGATCAAATTACATGGGAACAAATCATCAGCACACCAGAATGGAATGTGAATTATCGGTTCATATCGTTCGACGATGAAAAGAATAAAGAAGGATAAATAGAATAGTTGATGACACAACTTCTTTGTTGCAGTAAAATACTGATCTGTTAACTGATAACACATTCTTGTAGTTAATTTCTAAGTAGCTTTTATATCAAAAGAGCCCAAGCGAGAATTATATCAAAATAAAAAAGAAAAATTAAAATTTGGAGCATTCCCGAGAATGGAACTTAAGACCTCTCGCACCCTAGGCAAGAATCATACCACCAGACCGAATGGCTCTTTTCATTTTGCTCAGTTTAAAGTATTTTAAATCTTTTAGTTCAAGTTCTAAACGAGAACATGTCAATTGTGATAGGGTGGGGGAAATAAAAAATCAAGAGTAAATTATCGGTTGGGGTTTAAATTCAATTTTGTTGAGCTCGATTCCTATAATAATTAAATATGCTGATTTTTTATTTAATAAATTAAAAATTGTAATTAATTGGCTAGAAATCAAATTGAATTCTATTTTTAATAAGGTATTATTAGACAAATTTAATATTATTGGATATTGAATTCATTGAATGGTCTCAATGATATAAAATAATTTATTCACCCTTGATGATTTAGGTTTGAGCAATGGTGTCTTTAGAACTGGGACGAGATTAACAAAATTAGAATTCGAGTAATTTATCTGTACGACATGTGTATGTTTTCAAAAGTGAGAAACACCTTTATGAGAAACGAGCAAAGGTTTATCTTCTTGCAACAATGCCCCAATCGCACCAGCCACCAATGGTTTATTGGTTCTCTCTCGGATACAACAATTGTACCCTTCACCAAATTGGGGTTCAATGAGTTCCCAAGGCAAAACCTGTGAAAAAAAAGTTGATAAACTTCGATATTCTACTGTAATTTTTGTTTTATATTCAGGAGCGAAGCTATAATTTTTGGTTGAAAGATGGAGTAAAAAAGGTATAAATTATCGTGAAAATAATTTAATGGTAAAAGGACTAAACTGAATTGATAAGTTCTAAGTGGGGCTTAGAAAATAATTTAGCATTTTATCCAAGGGACCAAGACCTCTACCCACATATCATTGGATTTGCCCCTATGTACACATGTATGTTTATTTTTTTTCCCTAAAATTTTCATATATTTAGATGATCATATCTTTATACTCATGTCTGAATATGTGTCGGATATAGATTATCTACGAAAAATGCAGAAATATTGTAACTATTATTAATATTCATTGTTACTCATATGTATGTATGTAGATTTTTTTTCTTTGTCAAATATATATATATATATATATATATATATATTACCCTGATAAGCTGATGTATAACTTTTGTTGGATGCAATTTGACCTGAATTGATACACCTCGAGTACATTTAAGATCAAAGGTATTATAAGAACACATTACATTTAATATATTCAATTTAAATCTTAACATCGGTAATCTTTTTTATTTTAATCCCTCAAAAATTAATAATTTCATTTTGATCCCTTTAAATTCAACACTTGGCCCTTAGCTCCCATTAAAGGACCGTTATATGTGCCTTGCCATTCGTTTTTTCTGTTTTCTCTTCCTCTCTTTGGCTATGGAAAAGCAAAAACTTTCACACAAATGATGAAACAATCACAAAAAACTTGAAATTTCACTAATCACATTTTGCCTATCACTAATCAATTATTAATCCATTAATCAATCCCTTTTGTGGTTAGTCTCTTTTCTTCATTCACTCTTTATTATATGAATTTTGATCTCTATTTTTTTTACGAATTGTCGAATTAAATCGAGTTTAGAATTGTACTAATTCATTTCTCTCTTTTTATTATGAATCTGATAGATCTGAAATTCCATAAAAAAGGTGTAAATGGCATTAAATCATGAATACGATTATTTGTTCAAAATTGTATTAATCGGGGATTCGGGTGTCGGAAAATCCAACATTCTTTCGAGATTTACAAGGAATGAGTTTTGCTTGGACTCCAAGTCTACTATTGGTGTTGAATTTGCAACAAGGACTCTTCAGGTTATTTAATATACATGATTATTCTTTTTTTATCGCTTAGCATTCGTTACATCCGCAATCATAAATGTATAGATAAGTTGTTTCTTGCATTCTTTTGTTTAGGTAGAAGGGAAGACGGTTAAAGCACAGATATGGGACACGGCCGGTCAAGAGCGGTATCGAGCGATCACGAGCGCTTACTATAGAGGGGCGGTTGGGGCGCTTCTCGTTTACGACATAACCAAAAGGCAAACCTTCGACAACACCGTACGGTGGCTCAAAGAATTGCGAGAGCATGCGGGTTCGAACATCGCCGTAATCATGATGGTAGGGAACAAATCAGACCTTAGTCATCTCCGAGCGGTGTCGAAGGAAGACGCCGAAAGCTTCGCTGAAAAAGAAGGGCTATTGTTCTTGGAAACGTCGGCGCTCGGAGCTCTTAACATCGACAAAGCATTCCAGAAGATCTTAATGGATATTTACCAAATATTGGGGAGAAAAGCTTTGGCCGCGCAGGAAACTTCGGCCGCGAGCCTGCCTCGAGGAACCACCGTTAACATCACGAAGATGAACAAAAACGGAAATGAAGTTGCTTGTTGTTCTCCGTAGAATAAAGTGATCCTTTTAGGTTACATACATGGAAATACCTTGATTTGAATGTAATGGAGGATCATATACGCTGGTTGTTTACATGTTTTCTTCTTCTTCTTCTTCTTCTTCTTCTTTTTGTGCTATTTATTGTTGGGGCGCCTGAGCTTTGGTTCTACAAAGGAATTCTAGACTTGTGAACCAGATTTGTATTCCCTAACGCTTTCTGTTATTTAAGTTAATGAGAAATTTTGAATAATGAAAAGTAGGTAAGGGTGGAAATGATCAGAACGTTTGATGAACTGTTTATGAATAAATTTTTTTAATAAACAAACAAACACGAACAAAGGTATATTCAGTTCGTTTATGTTCACGAATAAATTCATTTATTAACTCGTTTACCTGGTTCTCTTTTTTTCTTTTCACATTTTAAATATTAGTATTGATATAGACTAAATTAAACACATGATGAACTTCAGAATTCCAACTGTGAAACATAAAAAGTTTAAGGCTGGTGGTGTAATTTCATCAGTTTTCTTTAGCTTGCAAATAAAAGGATAAAAGAGTATTCTCCAATACTAAACGAACCTATGGAAAAACATGTTTGCAAACACTGAATGAACATGTTTTTGAACTTTAAATGAATATGTTACGGAAGTTAAATAGATATGTTCATGAACATTAAACAAATGAATACAAACATAATATTAAAAATTTAAACGAACACGAACTGAACATGAAGATTTTTAAAAATAAACAAACGAACACGTTTGTTCAATCTCAGTGTAAGTATTTACACCGCTACGAGTAGGGATGGACATATGATTGAGTCAAGTAAATTTTTTTGAGTTAATCGAGTTGATAAATTTTATTTTATAACTCAAAATTTTATTTGAAATTTTTTCAACTAGAGTCAAATCGAGTTGAATTGTCCGAATTTTCATTCAAATTTAATTGTAAACATTTATAATATTATAATATTAAGGGTAAACTACCCCAATGACCACCGAACTAATTGAGGATACCTATTTTGACCACCGAATTATCAAAATCGTCAATCAGACCACCAAACTTATAAAATTGACCTATTTTGACCACCAACCGTTAAAAAGGTAACGGCAAGGCTGAGTTGGCTGTGAAAAACTAAAGGCGAAGCGTACATGGCTTTATTATTAATTTTTTTCCACGTCTGAATAATACATTTATTATTAATTCAAAAAACAGTAAAAATAGATAATATTGGGAACTAAAAAGCCTGTTAGTGAGAATTTTCATTTGGGGAAAATTAATCTAAGATTGTTTCATCTGATTCATTGGGGAAAATTTTCATCTGTTTCATTTGGGGAAAATCACTTTCGACTTTTCAGAGAGAAAACTAAAATCTTGAGATAGTGAGAAGAGGGATAGTGAGAAGGAAGGAAGGATGATTTGGGTTCGTTGCGAAGGAGAAAAACCTCACGCGTTATATGGTAAGTTTATCCTTTATTTTGTTCTTTTTGTTGAAAATTCCCAAAATCTTGTTTCAGATTCGATTTGGGTGTAAGGTTAGACAATGTAATTGACAATAAGATTTAGGGTTAATATAACATGTAGGTTTAATATATCAATTAGGGTTTCTGCAAATAATTTGATTCGGTTTAGTGAAAACGTATTACACTGTTAACATTTTAGAGCGATTAGGGTTTATATGAAGCCGAGTTTAGTTGAAATAAGGGTTTAGAGTTAACAGTTTATGGTTTATTTATTTTCTTTCAATGAAGATGTACCACTGAATGAATGCTACCTTGTTAATGCCATAGGGATTTTAGTTTTCTTTGAATACAGGACCACCAAATAACATTGTTAATTATTTAAAAAAATTGTTTTGTTTCAATAAAGGGTTAATTGATTGTGACAGAACTAGTGTATGTGGCTTTTATCTGTGACTTTTTTATGATTTTTTTGACTTTTTTCTCTGACTTTTTTATACATGTGGAACTTATATTATGCACGTGATATAGTTCATGCTTGATTATTATATGATATGTAGAGCTGAATTTCATGCATATGATATAGTTATTATATGATAAATGGAGTTGAATTTTATGCATGTGGTATATGTGAATTTTTTAATTTGAAAAGGATGTGGGGTCTTTATGTGAAATGGGGTATGCATGTGTTAGTAGAATAAAATGTGCTGGATGATAAAAGTAGATGGGTATAGTCTGGTTGGTACATGTGAATTCATTTTTAGTGGACCATGAGGTATATTCTGGTTGGTATATGTGATATGTTGTCTTGTAGTGTTAAGCTTAGTTGTTGGTAATAATTAGGGTTCCATTATTATATGTGATATGTTTGATTGTATTTGTTGCTTATATTTACTTTGCTTATTTCCTGACACTTTTTATTTTTTTCTTAACAGAACAAAATTCATCCAAGTTCACCCTTGTAGTTCACTATGGTGGTTACTTTCTACAGACTCAAAGTCTGTTATATATTGTCAGTGTATTGATTATTTTGATAAATGTGATGTGGATGAAATGAGCATGTTTGAGGTTGTTGCCATGATTGAAAGATTATGATTAACTTATACAATGAAGATGTACTGGCAAGTGTCTAAAAATCCATTTAAGGTTAAAACTCTAGGCAGTGATACTGATGTTCTAGAGATGCTTAGAAAATTACCTAGGGACCATTATGTTCATGTATACTTGGAGGAGTTTATACCCTATCCTAATGATGCTAGTGTTGAAACTGAACTGAATGATAATGTTGAAACTGAAATGAATGCTGAAGTTAGGGTAGAGTCTTTTGAGAAATCTAATGATGATGATAATTTTGAGGAAAACATTGGTGAACCAGAAACAAATGATAATGTTTCTGAGTCTTCTGAGATTAGGGTAGACTTTGATTCTGACTCAGAAGACATTGATTATGAAGTTTCTAAATCAACTACCTATGAGTCTGGTTTTACTGATAGTGAGAATGATCTTGAAGATGATGTTGTTTCTAAGGGTGTGGGTGATAATGTCACTAGAGAAAGGTTACATAGACCTACTGGGGAGGGCAGTGATGAAGCTAGGGTTGACAGTGACCCTGAATGTGGACATTCTGACTCATTTCATAGTTTAGATGAGTCAGATTCTGATGGTCCACATAAGAAGCCCATGTATCCCGAATTTAATACCACTGTAGACATTTCCAATCCAATTTTTAAGGTGGGATTACTTTTTGCAACAAAACAAGTATTAGGAGAGTCTATTAAGATGTACAACATCAACAATAGATATAGTGTTAAGCTTAAAAGAAATGACAATAGGAGCATTCAAGCAGTTTGTAAGGCAGGGTGTCCATGGGTTTTATGGGCTTCTCCAGTTAACTTTAATGAGCCTTATGGAACTTGGCAAATAAAGTCACTTATTGGTGAACATAGATGTCTTAAGGAGTATAAAAACCCAAACACAACTGCTAAGTTTTTGGCAAAACAGTACTTAGACAAATTCCATATTGATCTACATTACTCCTCTAAGTCCCTTAAATAAGATGTCTTTAGGGATTATAGCATCTTTGTCCATTTGAGTAAGTGTATTAGGGCAAAAAACTTGGCCCTTGAGAAGATACATGGTAATATAAGGGAAAAGTACACAAAGCTGTATGATTACCTAGGTGAGCTTAGGTCATCAAACCCTGGGACAACCACAGTCTTGCAATTGGATAAATGTAAATTCGAAAGACTGTATATTTGTATGCAAGCTATGAAGGATGGCTTCAAAGCTGGTTGTAGGCCCATTATATATTTGGATGGGTGTCACTTGAAGGGCCATTATGAGAGTCATCTTCTAGCAACTGTTGGGATGGATGCTGATGACTGTCTTTATCCTATAGCATTTGCATTTGTGGAGGCTGAGACTGAGTCATCTTGGTGCTGGTTTATGGAAATATTAAAGACTAATTTGGAGTTGAAAAATTTCTATCAGAGCACATTTATGACTGTATATTTGTATGCAAGCTATGAAGGATGGCTTCAAAGCTGGTTGTAGGCCCATTATATGTTTGGATGGGTGTCACTTGAAGGGCTATTATGGGGGTCATCTTCTAGTAGCTATTAGGATGGATGCTGATGATTGTCTTTACCCATTGCATTTGCAATTGTGGAGGCTGAGACTGAGTCATCTTGGTGCTGGTTTATGGAAATATTAAAGACTGATTTGGAGTTGAACAATTTCCATCAGTTCACATTTATGACTGATAAACAGAAGGTAAACTTAAACTTTTTTTTATAAACATTTACTGTTTTATTTAATTCATTTCCATTAATAACACAGAACATATTTTGTTGTGCAGGGATTGATGGAATCTGTGATGGAACTATTTCCCTATGCAGCGCATAGAACATGTGTGAGACATCTTTATAATAATTTCAAGTTACATGAAGAGCATAAGGGAAAAGCTTTGAAAGACCAACTTTGGAGAGCTGCTAGGGCAACATATGTGAGAGAGTTTGAAGCTGCCATGACAACTTTAGAGGTATAAATATTTAATTTTTTAAATTATTTTGCATATAATTTGTATGGATCCATAAATTATTTTTATATTAATGTGCATGGTTTATCAAGTTCTGGACATACATGGCTATCAGGGAAAGACCCTACAATGTGGACAAAGTCTCACTTTTCCTTCCAATCTAAATCAGACATCCTTCTAAACAATCATTGCGAGTGTTTTAATAAGGTTAATTCAACTATTTGTTCCCTAGATTTTTATATACTTAACTTACAATATTAACACTTATTGTTTTGTTTTGTAGATGATAGTTGAAGCTAGAGACAAAGCAATTATTACTTTGGTGGAGTCAATCAGATCCAAATTGATGTAAAGAATTGCTAAAAAGAGGGATGAAGCTGAGAAGTTAACTGACCTTTTGTGCCCTAAAATTCAGAGAAAGCTGGACACTGCATTATCACTGTCACATAGGTTTCTTTCTAATTTGTTTATGAACTGTCACATTGCTTTTGTTTCTAATTTTTTTATTCACTGTTACATTGCTTTGTTTATGAACTGACACATTGCTTTGTTTCTAATTTGTTTATGAACTGTTACATTGCTTTGTTTCTAATTTTTTTATTCGTTGTTACATTGTTGTTGGTGGTTTTTTTATGGTTTGTTTGTGATTTATTAATTCACTATCACATTAGTTTGGTTCTGAATTTTTGATTCACTGTCACATTGCTTTATTTTTGAGTTTTTATTCACTGTCATAATGTTTTCTTTGTGTTTTTTCACTGTTACATTGTTGTTGGTGATTTGTTTATGATTTATTAATTCACTGTCATTGTCACATTGTTTTGTTTGTGATTTTTTTTCACTGTCACATAGATGTTGGCCTCTGAGGGCTGGTGGAGCAATGTACCAAGTTTCATGTGGTCCTCAAGACCAGCATTCTGTTAACATGCAAACATCAACTTGCTCATGTAGAAGATGGCAACTAACAGGTTAAGTTTTAGATTTTTTACACATTGTTTCTTTAATGATCTATATATTTATACACACTAATCAACTAATTTTTTTTGCAGGAATTCCATGCATCCATGCCATTTATGTTATACTATCGCTTGAAGACAGACCTGAAAAATATGTGGATTCGTACTACTCAGTAGACACTCAAATGGCCATATATTATTATTTCATCAATCCAGTGAGGGGTGAGAACCAATGAAGTCGTCAACAAACACATTTACAAGTCTTTCCTCCTGTTTTGAGAAGGCCACCTGGAAGACCAATAAGAACCACAGAAGAATGGAGGCAGATGAAGCACCTCAAGGTGCTAAGGTGTCTAGGAAGGGAGTGAAGATGTCTTGTACAAAGTGTGGAGGGTCTGGTCATAATACAAAGACATGCAAGAGCCCTGTTCGTGTCAATACTAGACCATCTAAACGAGCATTCACTTCTGCTCCTAGAAGATCTAAACTGCCAGTAAGTTTTTTTTTTACAAGTATGTGAATTTTTCTGATTAATTTACATTTGTTTTTTAAGGTTGAGTAACACATTATTTTTTGTGTACAGGTTAGAAGAAGATCTGGAACAAATGTGCATCAGGATCCTGTTGCAACACCAAACCAACTTGGTAGGCAACATCAAAGCAACACTCCAAGGCCAAGGCAACCTCCACCACCATTCCATACTATTAGATGGATGCCCACCCCTACCACTCAGGAGAGTTCAACTACTCAATCTGGTAGGCAACATCAAGGCAACAGTCCAAGGGCAAGTCCACCCCCACCACCAGTCCATACTGTTAGATGGATGTACACCCCCACCACTTAGGAGAGTTCTGTCACTCAATCATCTCCAAGGCCATTCTAAACACTCCAAGGCTTACTATTTTAATTCTTTTGTGTAATGTATGCAATTGACCATTAGAATTTAACTTTTTGTTTTGATTATAGGTATCACATGAAAGCTTTTTGTGTAATGCATGCAATTGACCATTACGATTTAACTTTCTATGTATACATGTTTTATTATACATGTTCAAGGAATGGTCAGAACTTATATATTTTGTTTCGTCAAACAAAAACACTTATGTTTTTTATGGATCACTTATGAAATAAAGATGTTTTTATTTCTGTATATACATTCTATTTTTAATACACTCATTAGTAACAAAATATCCAACATAAACGTAGCCAGATACATAACATAAACATTTGTTCCATTACAATTGGCAACCCAAACACTTAATCCTAAACAACTAACATAAACATTCATTCATTTCATTACAATAAACACTCTATCATAGCTGAAAACAACCTTGAATCTATCCTAAATTTTAACCACAAATTAAGACATCCATTTTCCTAATCCTAAACCCAAAAGAAACACAGAACAAAGAAGCAAAACCCTAAAAAACCTCTCATTCCTTCTTTTCACGTTCCATAGCTGAAATATTCCTTAGAAGACCTATAATCACAACTTTTGATTGATTATATACTGGTGGATCGTACCAAACAAAAAAATTGCAAGTTTGGGTGCTTGTTCTATAATTTCCATAGCCCCAAAATCTTCTACCAGAATTACTAGTTTTCCATCCTATCGTTAATGAAGAACGCACTCCACAGAAGCATTCTCGATCCAAGTTCTCACCCTCCATTGCAATTACAAGCTTTAATTTTTCTTTCTTCCTTGCTTTTTTTTTCTGCAGACTTTTCTTTTGCAATGTAGCCGTTTCAAAGAAAGGTTGAAGGAGACAAGTGAATACACTTTCTAATTAGGGTTCCATTAAATAGAACAATAAGTTTACCAAAATAACATGTGCTTATGTGGCACTATGCCTCCAACTAGGCATTAAAAAAATAAAAGCCACGGCCAACTCAGCTTTGCCGTTACTTTTTTAACTGTTGGTGGTCAAAATAGGTCGATTTTATAAGTTTGGTGGTCTGATTGACGATTTCGATAGTTCGATGGTCAAAATAAGTATCCCCAATTAGTTCGGTAGTCAATAGAGTAGTTTATCCTAATATTAATTGATTCCAATCATATACTATAGGCATATATATTTCTTTATATTTTTATATATGATATATATATATAATATATGGCAGACAGTTGAAACTCGATTTAAACCCGAAAAATTGATCCACTAATTACCGAAAGTATTAACATGATGATAAATTTGGACAAAAAAAGCTCAGTACTATTGGATATACTTCATTTGCTTGCAGCGTCACCAAAATGATAATTCAATTCGTCAATCAAACTGTGAATTGCTATGTTTTGTTGGATTTTCCCGACATGTTTCAAAAACAATAATCCATTTGCTCATCAAAGTTGTGCCAATTTCGAAATTCATAAATCAAAGTGTTTACCTAAACTAGCGACACCCAGAAAACCGACAGTTCGGAAGCCATTAGCAGGCGGTTGAGGACCATGGGGGAAGTTGCCTCGATCGGTAAAAGAGAATGAATCCATGTTTTCTCTGTTACATGAACGATGTAGGAAGAACAAGGATTGCATAGGGAGATTCAGCCTCATTTCTTGATTAATCTCAAGACATCGCCTACGAGATGCAAGGAACCGGTGACAAGGACCTGATTAATCAAAAACAGGGAATAAGCATTAAAGAAAAAGTTACAAACGAACCATGACCTCAATACTTCTTCGATAAGACCCGATAAAACGAGTACAAATGGGGTATGCTTATACTTCTTCAAACATGGGTGTATATGATTCTCTGAATATATGGAAAAACTCCTAAAATATCGAGCGTGTACATCTCGGAGACACACATATCTGAAACCTACCCAAAGTCCAACATTCATCGGTTATGTACTCTTTTGACGAACTATTCGTTCCCAAGGAAATAGTCTACAACTTTTAAAATATCAAGACTAACTCACGGTAGATTTTCCATGCTTTACTCAATTTGATTAAAAAAACTAATGTTTTGGATGAACAAGAGTCGCTCAATGAATTCATGCATAGCCCTACATGTTCTAAAAGCCTACGAGGTACACTTTCAACAACTGTAAAAAGAAAAAAAGTTAATCTGTAAAGTAGTCTAAAGTACCATAGCCAGGAACTCCACCTGAAGTATTCTAACCTTTTATGTACAAAAAACAGGCAAATATTTGCAACAGTGAACTTATAATCTCAAGCATTACCTGAAGTCGAACAAATCGATCCTTCTGGGCAGTATCCCTGAGCCATTTTATAGCGGATGGTAGAGAAGAAAAGACGGAACTGTTTTTACAACGCCTAACGCTCATTCCTGTATCGTCTTTCACTTCTTCACAAACTTGATCCGTGTTACTGGCCTCCCCTCCTAGTATATGAAGAAAACAATCATCATAAACCAAACCGAACAAAAGCACCCATTATGCTCCAAGTCTCCAATTACTTTGCACATTTTGAGATGATCATAATAAAAAACAATTCACTTATATGATCAAGCAGATAATGGAACTTGAATCCAAGGGAAGTAAATCCCATTAGACATAAAAATATGGGGAAAGAAAAAAAATCTTTTTACGACGAAAAGGTTGCAGTTTTTATTAGTTTAAAATTACAAATCCAGCAGAATTCACAAACTATGAATTTTGAAAAATAAGAAGAATGTGATGCCATGTATTAGATGGATACCTTTATCACTCTGCATAAGGTTTTCCCACACTTTTTGAAGAGCAAATTGCCATGACAAATCAACTTGAGGATCAACGGTAGGTAAAGTATTGGATCCAACCTTGTGATACACTGATATGTTTGGCACAAAGAGAGCCTTCTTGAAATGGACACCTGAAATAATTATTACAAGATTGTAAAAAACATATAATATATAAATTTATTTGTCCAAGAGAGCTTCCTGCCATCCCATCGACTTAAATGTGAACTTTCTTCTTGTCAAGATGAATCTTACCTTTTATTCAATCCAAAGAAGAATATAAACTGATCTTGGTTTGAATCTTTGTTTTCTTAAAAGTATCCGTGTTTGAAATCCATGTCCAACATATATTCAGATATGGGTATGGAGATATAACCCTCCAAGTATATGGAAAAACTTTAGAAAAAAGCACTTGAAACTAATCATTCCCCTTACACACCAGTTTTTCATGAACTTCAAATGCATTTATGATGCTTTCCATCACATGGAAAAAAATTCAATCCAAAAAACACATCTAAACCTGCCTCTAACTCAAGAAATTACCATGACTGGCACATGTCCTCATCAAGCGGGATAAGCAATTGTGGATCTCGCACCGACATACAATTGAACAGCAGAATCTGCAAATAATTCTCACACCATCAGAAAGATGCAGGCCAAATCTAGTTTACAGCTTGAAGTTCAGAAAGTCATGATAAAACCAAGCACAAAAATATAAATTATATGTACATGAATGTTTATTAAAAAAATGTGAACAGTTTACAGCTCAAAGAATAATCAAAATATATGTTTACTCTAGCCTCAAGTTATGATTGAGTTTTATAAACTCAATCATCAAACTTCTGAGTTCTGAAGCTTTCTGAAAACTCAATACCCTCCTAGGTTTAGATTATCCTTAATACTATTAACCCATAAGCAAAATACAAGCCAGCACCATACTCTACATGTTTGATTGCTTCTTTTGACATGCTAAAATATAAAAGCTTGAATGGCGGATATAATGAGACCAAATATATAAGTTATGAGAATATCATCAACAACACTGATGTCCATAAAGATGAAGTACTCTCTTTAACGTATAAGTTCTAAACACTGGTGCTTTACCTGCAGTATCCTTAGATCTTTCGCCCGTTTGCTTATCATCCCTAATGCAAAGAGAAAACCACCTCGCACAAGCTTCCATGCTTTCAGGACTGTGGGCTCCATCCAAATAAAAAATCAGATCTCCTACACTTTCAATGTCAGTAAATTGATCTTGTACAATCTGAGCCCGCCCTTGCAAACTTGCTGTTGTTAGACCCTTGATAAACGGTTCAGGTAATGGACACTATTCAAAGGAAATAAACAACTTTTAAGCAAACAGACATTGGAATGCAGAGAAAGTCTCTAATAAATAGAACCCACTGTTTGATTGAAATTGCTGATAGAATGACCAGTCCTCTGAAGCCAAGCAGTACACAGTGCGACAGCAAGACCAGCATTTAAATATTGATGTTCACCTTCAAGTGCAAGCTTCAGACCATTCAGCGAACTTGCATCTATTGGATGCGCCACTTGAAGGTTTACCTGTGAAGAACATAATCATCTTCAGACCAGCATAGCTTATTTCCTTTAGAACAAGACAAAATCCAGAATTTGAATACAAGTTGAGTCCTGCATTTAAATTCATTGTAAGAGAACACAGAAATGAAAGAGTTATGGAACTTACATTCAACTTTGAACCTTTCTCTACAAGCACCTGCATTGCCTCATCAGGTTGAGGTACGGTAAAGGCCGGTATCTCATGCTGCAATAGAAAAGGAACAAACAAAATTAGGAGAAAGATTTAAGTTATGTTACAACACAGAAACAGACTCTTATCATATGCTTTAAATCGATATAATTCTAAAAGTAAAAACACCTTAAATATACCAGCCTTCTCCCCAGCAATTTCTCCCAGTGTATTTCCTGTTTATGGCCATCCAGAAAAGAAAAGAAAGAAAAAATTTTAGCATTAACTTGAATTTTTCTGAAAGCAGTAAGTTTTTTTCTAACATACATGGATACATCAAATGACAAAATTCAAAACTATTTCTCATAGCTCAGAAAGTTGGTACAGAGGGACACTAAGCAGATTTCATAGTCAAAATTGAGGAAGCAGATAGACAACAAAAAATTTGACCGTATGGAACTTAAACTACTTAGTAACGTTTAAGACCGTTACAGTATTGATTACTCTGTAAACAACAATAAAACAAGTCTTAACTATACTTTCACTTAATTCTGCATAATTTAAATTTTCTCCATTTTAAGCTTAAAACTTCAAGTGCTCCAGATAATGAAACCTCACAGGTGTAAACTGTGTAATGAAAATATAATTGTCAACATGAGGTTCAAAAAAACCATTGATATTATGAATTTACTGCATGATGTTAAAAAAAATGCAATACAAATTAAATGCATCTTTGTCTCTCAAAGATCTTATTCAGCAATTTCAAAGGGCTATTAAGGGATCTGTCATTTATATTAAGTTAGTAACTACAATACATTTTTGAGCAATTTGTTTTAGGTCATTATTTTTTAGCAATTAATTGATGTAATATATATAACACTAACCAAGAATCTCCATGTGGTCATACCCAAGGGAAGATACACCACACACAATGGGTGCCTGAACCTAAAAAATAACACATATTGACAAAATTTAGAACAAGATAAGCACTAACATTACATTTCAGAACAACGGTGACCACAAATTAAATGCTTTGCTTGGCAGACATATAGTGTATTTGAGAAATAAATTAGGAAACATACCACATTGGTTGCATCAAACCTTCCACCCAAACCAACCTCCAGAATAGCAACATCAACCTGCATGGACAATTTAAAGGCGATATTTTTTTTTTGCTTCACTAGCTGAGGATACTCATGAAATGGAAGAAGCACGTATAGAAGGATCATAACACACATCAAACCTTCTCTGCAGCAAATATCTTAAAGGCAAGCAAGGCCAGGAAGCAAAAGTATGTAGGCATTGGTATATCATCACTGGCTTTTTCCTGCAAATCAAAGAAAAAGGGCAACAGGATTAAACACAATTGTTCAAGGGAAAAGCCAAAATGAAAGAGTCAATATTGTTTGTTCAATGATAAATATGGAACTGGTTAGAGAGAAAATATATTGCAGATGATGCTGTTTCAAGTTTTCAAAGACAGACAATCTAGGCAAGTCCGTGTGTATTATTCAGGTTTGTTTGAAATACTACAGGCTTTCTTTTCCTTCCGAAATGCTACACAGCTCAAAATGAATCCATATCCACTATGCAGCATTATCACTTTAAGTCTGATGATACTTTGTTGAAGACAGATACTATGAGAAATACTTTAGCAAATTCTAATAATTATTTTATGACCATTTAATCGATACCATAGAAATTCTTTATTGTAGAGCATAGTACTTACTACTTAGAACAGAAAATAATCCACATTAAAAATAAAATATAGTATTCCACATAATTGTGGATCGACATGCTCAATTTATCAAGTGGGTTTTGTTAACCAGTACTATTCAGTGTGAAACACTACTGCAGACGTACCTTCAGCCTATCATAGCACCACCAGAAATATTCCAAGAATTTCTCCTCACATATTTCCACACTGAAGCAGCCAAGAAAGCAAGAAATTTACAAAACTGTCCATACCTAAAATTATAAATACTCATATACAGCAGTGGCTAGCCAGCATTTAGATAATGCAAGCAGAAGAAATACAGACAATAACTTAAGTTCCTACATAAAATAAACCAAATATACATACTAGCAAAATGACATACTTACCCATCTAATCTAAACCTTTCACGAACATCTATAAGGTGAGGGGACGTGAAAAGTCCGGTCTGGAACCCACAATTATGTAATATAGATTCTGCAAATGTGCATGTCGATCCCTTTTCAATTTTCCAAACAAAGAAAGAATCAGTATAACAATTCACATGCCATATACAAACAAGATAGAAGAATTATGTTTCACCAAAGCCAGCTTGACAAAAATAGTACTAATGCCCAAGCCAAAGTGGTAAGGAGATCGAAACCCCATATGCAAGTCTCAGTTTCGAGTCTAACAGAGACAATAGGTGTTGGGAGAATCTTCCCACTTCATAGGGTCAACCTAACCCGACTCCAACATAGTTGGAGCTCAATAAGCTAATCGAAAACAGCGGTGACTGCGAGGACAAATTTATAGATAAATGCAGCATACAAAGAAAAAAGAACGGGAAAAGATTCTTATTTCTTAAAGTTAAATAGCTAAAAATTGTTTTTTTTTCGATACCTTTCCTTTAGTGCCAGCAACATGGATGATTTTCAACTCTGAAATCGCGTCTTCCAATTCCAAAATCTAAAACCCAATGCACAAACAGCTTAATTCATAGCTAGAAAAATAAATAAATTTCTGGAAAAATAACTCCTACCAAAAACAGAACAAAAACAATTACTTTCAAATAATCAAAAAGCAAGTCGAAACGATCCCCTTTATTACTCTTATCAGCACGACTCCGTTTCGTTATCAACGACGACAACGCATTCAACGTCGAGTCGTATCGATCCGCCGCAGACTCCATCGACCCTCCTACAAAAATAAGACCAAAATCATTAAAAAAAATGAAAACTTTGATTAGAAAAACCATTTCTTTTTACCTTTGGCCATTGGGATTTGGATGAAAGAAAGGATTGGGAAAGTGTAAGAAGGGGCTGAGGAGTGGAGACGAAGTGATGAGATTGGGATTGGAGGGCTGAGAAATTATAAGGCAAGCAATTCATATACTCAAATAGTGACGACATTTTGATTGTGTGTGGGTTGGTTGCGGACAAAGATTGCCTACTGTCTTTTATATTTATTTTAAAAATTTTGGTAAAAATGTTGAAAAGCCCCTGATCTTTACTGCGTTTTATTAGTATCAAATCGGAAGTTGTGCATGTTTTTACACCTAAATTAAAAGGTAGAACAATTTTTTTGGCCCCTCATTTTATCAGTTTAGTTGTTTTAGATTTTAAACTTTCTTACCTCTGAATTTTTATTTTTTATTAAATTGATCCAAATATGATGTAGTAGCTATTTTGTCTCTATTAAAACATTGATATCAACTATTTTTTTATATCATCAATTATTCTAGGCTTAACTATAAAATAAGTGCTTAAATTGTGCCTATTTTTTACAATAAGTGCTTAAAGTATTTTTTAGTTAAAATAGGTACTTAAAATTTTATTTTTAGTTGAAAGAGGTGCCTAAAGTATTTTTTTGCTGAAATAGGTGTCTAAACTTTTATTTTTGGTTGAATAAGTGCCCAAGTAAGTGCCAAAATTGACTTTAAAACAAGCTAAAAATAAAAGTTTAAGCACCTATTTCAGCCAAAAAATAATTTAAACACCTATTTCAACTAAAAAATATTTTAAATACCTATTACAAAAAAAGACATAATTTGAACACTTATTTTATAGTTTAGCCATCGTTTTATCATTTCATCAAAAAAACATAAGATATTAAGAATTGTTAAGAGGAGTTCATATCTTCATTTTATTAAGAAGTATTGTTGTTTTTTAAATAAAGGACAAAATAGTTTACGTCCATATTTCAATAAGGACAAAATAATGTAGGATAAAATATTAAACCCTTTATGTAAAGTTTAAATTTTAATATTATGAATGAAACAATTAGATTGAGAAGATTACTCAAATAAACATTTACGGTACTCAATTTAAATTAATCAATTAATAGGTTAAATATTAATGGTTAAATAAAAAATAATAATTTAGAATTTATTATATTACAAATATGTAATTACTAAAGATTTTGAGATTTATATTAAAGTTTAGGGATTTAGTGTATAGGGATAAAATTTAAAATTTATGATTAAAATTTAAAATTTAATTTTTAAATCTTATAACATAAATATAAAAAGTTGTATAATTCTTTTACACAGTTTGTATATCAAAATATAATCCTTTCGGAAATTACTCTGCAATGTCCACACGCACCCTTAAATTCGTATATCTAAAAGAACAAATGCTATTATTGAATTTTAAATTTGACAGTGTATTTATTAAAATTAGAAATTTTCGACTTTAATTATTGATAATACATATTTAAAAATTGATTAAACTTACCAACTACTCAAATTAACTTCATAATTAATTACTTAATAAACTTTAAACTCAAAGCTAAATTACTTGAGATACCCAGAAACCAGGAGTAAATACATTTCAACCTCAAGAAAACATAATTCCTTTTTACATAGAACCAAAAATCCATTTCAAGTTCTAACTAATATGTTAAACCATGTAAATACATTACCAGGCACTACTTCAAATATTTCATTTTAGTCCCGGAAACACTGCAAAATACGCTTACCATTGCGAATCAACATCTCCGAACTCGCCTGCCATTGGGGTTCATCGATTCCGTTGCAGGACCTTCTGCTGCAAGATCCATCCCATATACACTGCTGGAACTCCTCTTCCGACTTGACAGCAGGCTCAAGCTCTCCTCACTGGAAGCAAAGGCCTTCAACAGCTCCGACAACAAAGACGGGCAAGATTCCTCCAAGTGCCTGAACCCTTCCGATTGCATTACCGCTGCATCAACATTGGGAATATAAATTAGTTTCCGTGTTACCATTGCTGAACAATTGCTTTCAATTGACCTTGGAACTAACGCACGCACAGGTTGTCAACAATTGATAATGCCAAGCTTAATTAAAAAACATATACTTGCAAAAGAATCAACTCCAAGAAACAAATAATTACCAAGTGGATCCAACAAAATAACATTCAGATTAACAAATTTTCGAGGATTCATTCCAATATATGAAGCATTTAACAGTTCAAACCACAGGAATATTGTGCTCTAATCCGTTTCTCAGCATTTCACATAACAGTTTTATCCAAAAATTTCGAGTACCAAACCTGCTCGAGGGTTAAGGGATTATGTACATTAACTTAAATAGCATTTGGTACTTGAAAATTGATATATAAGTATCCATCAAGAGCTAGACATGTACAAGGAAGCACAAAAAGGCTTCTGAAGCGCAAACAATACAAAAAACAAATTTACATAACCTGGAATTTGCACTAGTAGTATCTATGAACACGCACCTCCCAAGTTCGCCGGAGTTGCAGCAAATTTCAAACATATGGCCTTCAGCTGTGCACAATGGTGCTGCTCAGCAAGTGCAAGGGTTGTTGCCACCATGTCAGCATTAAGTTCTTCGCACAGCTTTGCCTCACACAACACTTTGAGTCTATCTAAATTGTACAGATCAGCAGCAGCCAAAAGATGCTGCACCACGTTGGTAGATGTACACATAGATGTTGAGTCTGTAATTTCTCGTGCATCAGGAAGCTTGTCTGTATAAATAAATAAGAGCATTGCCTGGAAGAACAGAAAAGGGTGAGGATGAATTCGCGTAAAGAAAAAGCACATCTAGATAACTAAAATCTATACTTGACAATGGTTAAAAAGCCGGCCCCAAGGTCAACCTGGTTAGATCGCGGTTACTGGTTGAAGGTTGGTGGTATTTAAAAAGAATGTAAATAAGTATTATGTATGACAAATTTCAATAAAAATATGCATTTTACTAAATGGTACAAAATCTACTATAAATTCAAGCGGTTAAATGTTTAGATCTCATCAAACAAAATATTGTTTTCATTAAAAAAAATAAAGAAGTTTCAAAGCAATTTTCACTGACTTCCTGCTTTTTTGCCAGTTCTTATCAAGTTTTAAACACTCCCAATTGGATTATATACCAGGGCCAGACTGGCCACTATTCCTGATTCAACAGTTCCAATTGACTGATCTGGTCGGTTTACTTTAACACTGATACTTGGATCTTCACATCCAGGCAAATATAAGAACTGTAATTTGTGGAATCATATTTCTAATTCAATGAATTAAGAAGAATCATATATTTCTTTCAAGGGTTTGCTTATGAAATATACTTAGTTGTAGGTTCATTCTTCAAAGTCCAAAAGAAAGTAAAAGGAAGCATCACCTTGAAGATAGAAGGCTCAAAATCTTTCACTACTACTTTATCCAAGTTAGGATTCCCAACGAGCCAAAAAAACTGTGCTTTAAAAACAGGTGAGCGTGCAGCAAGGATCAACTTATGCGCTTTAAATGTCTCGTCACCAACTTGAAAAACTATATCACAACCATTTTCAGACTCTAGCAAAACTCTAAGATTCTGACCCATGTCTGATGGTGGTAAAGGAATAGAAGACAGTTTTGGCCCCTCAAGGCGAGTTCTAACTACTCCAACAGTGCAGTTCATGATTAGACAATCATCCTTTATGTAGTCAGAACTTTCTAAAGTTGTTCTTCTAAAGAATCGCTTGTATCCCCTGAATGTGTGGAAGAAATAAGGTAAAATCATCCCTATTAAAATATAATATAAGGACTTATACATGTAGCATATTCAGTGAACAAATAAATTTAACATCTCACAGAAAGAATATTATAGTAAGACATAGAGGTACTTAGATGCTCATCAATAGAATATGCACATATTTCAACAACACAGATCAACATATAACATTTAAAGTGAAATTAAATGGAAATCACCATGTGTTTCTTCTAAAAGTGTCGGGTTTCATTTCCTCGGTTTATGTCATTGCCTCATTGGATCTTGTCCAGGTTTGCTTAAGTTATACAACAGGTTCTATGTGGTTTTTAACTACTTAATAATTTTTGGACACAGATAAATTCAGTGTAATGCTTAGATCCTCAAAATTAAATGTAAGAGAATTTGGCAAGAACATAACCTACAAATGCTTCCCAATTACCATGTCCAAAACAGCACCCATGTTTAACAGTTCATCAAACAAAAGCATAATAACAATTCCATATCCCCTATTCAATCAAAATTGCTGAATACGAATAATAATACACAAATTGCTGAACCCCATTTTCAATCAAAATTCACCAACATATAAACCATTTAATAATCATAATAAAAAAAAACAGGTGCCAAATAAAATATCAGATTCATTCTTCCAACATACAAATAAAATAACTAGGAAATAAAATTATTAACCAAAACCCTAAACTATAAAACTCAAAATTCTTACCACATGCTTCCTCTGTACTTCAACGTATAAGGCCCACTCTCCAACGCTCTATCAAAGTGACTATGAACCTTATGCTTCCCTTTCCCGCTCTGGTCAACAAGGGTGAGCTCGAAAAGCGCTCGAATATCGGTACCTTCGCTAGCCAGAGCAATGAAAACCGAAACATACAACGCACTATCCTCCGGATTTTTACCGTCGGGATAAAAGTAAATCGCCCAATCGTAACCTCCGACGGTAAAAACATCGCTGGATATACATTTCCCAGGACCCATCCCTTTGGCCAACGAATAACCCTTGATCGTGAATTGGTGTGACCCGTTCACCGTCTCGCTCACCGATTTCGATTCAGAGTCCTTGAAAACTTCCATGTTACTTTTCTTTTTTTTTTTTCATCGAGTTCCTCAAAACCCTAACCCTAGAAATTTCATTTCTTAGGTAAATTTGGAGAAATTGTGAGGGTAAAATGTGGAAGACAAGAGGTTAAGGCTAGGTGACGGTGATTGTGGTGGCGGCGGCGGCGGCGGTGAAATGACCGGAGGGGAATGTAAACGAGGTTTTCTTTTAGTTTTTTTTCTTTGTGGAGTTTCTGGGTTGGTTAACGGGATTTGTGTGACCAATATATTTTTTTTTAAAAATAGCAAATTTTTATGTAAAATAATAAATAATTAAATTTTCCTCGAAAAAATAAATAATTAAAATAATTATTTTATTTATTATTCTCATTAGCACATGCAATTGAATTAACGGATTTGAAATTATAATTTCGTTGTTTGATTTTCTCCTTATTTATAATTTTTTGTCTTTTTCTAATTGTTAATAAAAAAATTATTTTGTGTTTATTTTTTGAATAATATTTTTAAAAATTAAAAAATAAACAATAAATTTTAAATTTTATTATAACATAGACATTAAACCGTCAAATTATCATTAATAATCCAATGACATGCTGATTAGACTTGTCCATATAATTAAAAAATATATAATTGTTGTTTTTAAAAAATCATTAAACTTTATAAATGTTATATAACAATGAACTATTTAATTGTTATAAAATAAAATTTTATTATTTAATTATTTTTAATAATATTATTTAATTGTTAAAAAATAATCATTAAATTATTTAATTATTATAAAATGATAGTTAAACTATTTTATTTAAATAAAAATATAAAATACATTAACAATTGTTAGGTTTCTTTAGATGATATATGCCAAACCATTTTATTTGAATAAATATTGTAGTTTTCAATTTAAAGTCGGTATTGAAAAGAATCCGACTTAGTAGCCATTTTGTGGCAAAATTTAAAGCTTTCTAAACATTTTGACCTTTGTTATAGTATATTTTTTTGTCAATTTTTAATATATTCAAAAATCCGATTTTTAATTTACTATAATTTTTTTAATTTTTGGAGGTTAAATATTTAGTTTAAGATTTAAAATTTAAGGGTTTATATTATAGGTTTAAAATTTAAGATTATTGTTTAAAATTTAGAATTTAGGGTTTAAAATTTAATATACTTTTTTTTAAAAATTTAGATTAAATTTTAAAATAATTTAAATAAAGAAATTAAATACCAAATTTAATTTTTTTTAAATGAAAAAAAAAATAAAAATAAAAAGCCCAAAAGAACAAATCCATGGGCTCTACTAAATAAAACCCTAACTAAAAAATCCCACTATAAACATAAGAAAGCTTCACTAAGTACTAACGAAACCTAGTTGCCTCCCTCAAAAACATCCAACCAATCCCTGCATTTTTCAAAACCCGTCTTCTTCTAAAATTTTCCTTTTTTGAAGAGCAATTTTCCGAGATGCCAAACAAAGGGCTGTGATTAAAAAGAGAGAGGCTTGAGTGGGATCATAAAACGGGAAAGAAATCGAAGATGCCGCCTTCTTTCCAAGGCTTTGGTGTTTCGATTTTCTTTTCTACCCAGATCCAATCTGGGTTTTCTCCCCTACAATGACTTGAAAAATCCTAATTTACACTTGATATGAGCCCTATTTTTTCCGTTTTTTTGCTTTTTTATGGTGTATATGCATTTGTTGTATTTTTAATGGAATAAAGCAATTATTTGTAGAGCTTTGTTTCTTCAACAACAGTGCAGAAATTAAACGCTTGATTTGTTCTTTAATTTTCTTTTGGGAAATTAAAAAGAAATTAAGCAGCGGCCAGACAACCGTAGAGATGGTATCCACAGATGAAGGGCTTTTTAATCCCTTTTTGTCTACTGATTCCATTTCACATTTTTTTAATTTTCTCGTTAATAATGGAATATAAGATTGGGAACGATTTTTTGAGTTCGTTCTATAATACACTGTTAATTTTTAATAATTTTGAAATAAATAGTAAAATTATGTGGAACTCAAAATATAATTGACTTATTTCAAAATAAATTTAGAATTGTGGTTGGATATTTTTTCATCTTTTTCTTAAGTAAAAACTTGAGGCGTTAGCTTAAAATTTTTAAAAATTTAGAAATTTAAGTTAAATTTTTTTAAAAATATTGAGGATATAATAATTTTTTTAATAATTTTAGGAGATTTATAATAAAAATAAAATTAAAGTAAATTAAAAATTTAAAGAAAAAGTAATTAAAAATATTTAAAAATATAAAATTTTAAAATTCCAATTAAAATTAAAATTTCAAATATCTTATGTATGAAACTTTAATTTTTAAATTTTTTTTAATATGCAGGATGAATCCTTTAAAGGATTCTTTAAATTTTCACGAATACTGCCATTTTATCTGCAAAAAAATAGACATGTCAAAACCCTAAGAAATTTAAATTTTTTTAATAATTATTAAAAAATTAATGGTGGGTTGTGATCTTGCCCGTAATCCCAATAAGATCAAATTGATTTTTTAAGATTATTTTTTGTATTAAGTATAAAAATAAATAATATATTTTTTAAATAAATAATTTAATTTATCTCACACAAAATATAGATAATATGATCATCTTTATTTATCGATCCATAATTATTAGATGAAAAAATAGATCTTTTTAAAATTTAATATTAATTGTCTTTAAAGCATCTCAATAAGGATCCTTGGTCAATACAAGAATAATATCAAATAACTAATCAATTCATTTTCAAAATTAAGTCTTCTTGCTATAACATCCAATATTAAATTTAAATAACATTGAGACCCAAGAAAAATCAAACATAATAGAAAAATGGTCCACTAATTTAAATTTATTAAAAAATAAATAATAATATTTAAATATTCTCAAAATTAGTATGCCTCTTAATGGATCCTGATGGGTTTGTACCTGAATATTGATGTTGAGTTTTTTTTTTGGGTCAAATTTGGGGTGTTTTTTATTGGGTAAAAGTTTGATACACAGGTTATTTAAAATTAATTTTACACAAGTCTATGTATTTATACTATAAAAACTAAAATCTTAAACTCCTAACCCTAAAAAACTAAACCCCACACTCTAAACCCTAAATTCTAAACACTAACATTAAATTTTAAACTCTACAATCTAAACTCCTAAACCTTAAACTCTAAACTAAAACCATAACCCCTAAAATTAAAAGACATGTGTAAACTAAAATTTATACGGCCTGTGTACAGTATTACAGCTAATTTTAATAGAGGCTTAAATAAATATTAAATATTTGAATTAGACATTTTTTCTTAAATTGATACTTAAAAAAATTTACTCTTAAATTAGTATGTGAATTAAATATTTTATCTTAAGTTGGTACTTAAAAAATTTTTGCTCTTAAATTAGCACTTGAACTAGACACTTTTACCAAAGTTAATACAAAAACTTATGCATTTTATTAGTTTGGTCTTAATTCAAATAATTCAATAAATTTAACTCTCTATATTTAAAAATTTATCACCTAACTCTTTGTTCTTCTCTTAAATTGTGTGTTTCTCCTATAAATGTTATGTCACTTTTCTAGTATAAAAAATTAACAGTAATTTGATATTATTTTTACGGTAGAATGCAATTATCTCATTGATGCTTGATCTATTAGGTCTGCTTAATTTGACAGTATCACAAAAATGACTAAATTGATGAATTTTTAAATATAAAAGGTTAAATTCAATGTATTATTTCAAATTAAGACCAAATTGATAGAATGCATAGATTTTAAAGACTAAATATGTTAATAGAAGTATCAAAATAGTGAATGTAATTAAAGTTTGGGTACTAAAATGGGAGCAAAAATTATTTAATTGTTAATTTGAGAGAAAATGTCTAATTTAGGTACTAACTTGAGAGTAAATTTTTTTAAGTACCAACTTGAGTGTAAAAAAAATTTTAAGTACCAACTTAAAAGAAATAGTCTAATTCAAATACTAAATATATATTTAAGTCTTTAGTAAACTACAAAGAATTCCATTAATTTGGAAATAATTATTATAAATCATGAAAAAAATACTCGAATCTTAAAATAAAAATTTTAACAATAATAATTTATTAAAAAAATCCAACAACAATATCTTAACCATCATCCGGAGACATATTAAGTACTTACAATTTTTTAGAAAGAAAAATAAAGAAAAAAATTATTATATAAATTCCTTTAATATATTCAAACACAATTCAATTTAAGTATCCTCAGACTTTTCCCTTCTCTCTTTTCCTCTAAGACTCAGTTCAGGTACTGTTATTCTATTGATTTTTTTCTCTGCTCCTTAAAGAATCTTTTTTTTTTCTTAATTCCCATTTTGATCCTTATATTTGTTCTGAAAATGATAATTTCAGTCTGGGTTTTGTTATATATCCATTAGCTGTTTCAGTTCCCTAGTTCATTTTTTGAGAGACTGTTCAAAGTTATCAAAATTTTCTATGTTTTATACTGTCAAAACTTATTAATTTTATGCCATATACTATCCAATGATCTTACTTTTATGTTATTTGTTGCTAATATAATGCCAAAATTTTTCATTTTTATTAGAACCCAGTTTTTCTATATGTTTGATGTTGTATTATTTTGATGTTTTAGGTAATTTTGAGAAGGAACATCAGAGCTTATGGTTGATTTTTTTTTTTTTTTTGGTTTTTAGACAATAATACATGAGGGAAAGAGTTGGATTTCCTGGATTTGGGTTAGGTGCTTTAGTTTTGGACTTGAAACATGAAAGTGAAGAGCTTTGATAGTTCCGGAATTTGGATTTCGGTATTATTGTTTGAGTTCTTACTATCATATTTGGCTTGTGAAATTTATGGTCATGGATCCGTCGTTGGAGGGGATTTACCATTCTGTTGATAGATTCAGACTACATGAAGATACTATGTCTGCATTGTCCAATCCGAATTTTAGTAACGGGTTTAGGAATGAAAATTCTGTTGATATTCCTCCTAGGCAATCGGCTACAATTCCGATAAATATACCACCTTCATCAAGTGTAACGGAAGAGGGAGATCTGCTGGAGGATTATGACTTTAGCGATGTAGTTCTCAAGTACATAAGTGAGATGTTAATGGAAGAAGATATGGAAGATAAGACCTGCATGTTTCAAGAGTCGTCGGCTGCCCTTCAAGTTGCTGAGAAATCGTTTTATGAGGTTCTCGGAGAACGGTATCCGCCTTCTCCAGAAACTGAATCGAAGGATCAAAACCATGAAAGCTTCAATGAACATCATGGTCAAAGTTGTTGGAGATGTGGTAACAGCAACAGTAACTTAGCTAGTCTGCCGGGCAACTGTGATTTGGGTTTGCAAATGTCTTTGAACCTCAGTTCTCAAGCTAATTCATCCCATAGTTTCAGGAACAATGCTGGTAGTGGTAGTCTTGTACATGGCTTTGTGGATTCTTTGGTGAGTACTCCCAGGCTTCCTGAAATGTATAATGTTAGTAAATCTGTCATGCAGTTTAGAAAAGGTTTTGAGGAAGCAAGTAGGTTCCTTCCAAATCGCGGGAGCCTGTTCGTTGATGTAGAAAGTGATGGTCTGTTTCTTGAAGAGCCAAGGGAAGAGGCTAAAGATGTGGTAGAGAAGGTGGCGAACGAGTTCTCACAGGACAGATCAAGAGGAAAGAAGAAACCTCATCCTGAGGATGTGAATTTAGACAGTGACAGGAGTAACAAGCAGTCATCAGTTTATATTGAATCCACTGTAAGCCCGGGAATGTTTGATGCAGTGTTACTAAATTCTCAAAGTGTAACCGACCTTCAAAAAGCTTTGCAAAGTGAAACAAACAAGAACTTGCAGCAGAATGGACAGTTGAAAGGATCTACAGGTGGAAAGGCTCGTGGGAAGAAAGGTAAACTGAATGTGGTCGATTTGAGAACTCTCCTAACATTTTGTGCACAAGCTGTTGCAACCAATGATAGGAGGAGTGCGAATGATCTGCTGAAGCAAATCAGGCAGCATTCTGATCCTACAGGTGATGGGATGCAGCGGTTGGCCCATTATTTTGTTGATGGCCTAGTGGCACGCTTAGCTGGCTCAGGGACCCAGAGTTACAATCCTGTTGTCTCGAAGCCGACGTCAGCTGCTAACTTTTTGAAAGCTTACCATTTGTTTCTTGCTGCATGCCCTTTTAAGAAGCTCTCGAACTTCTTCTCAAACATGACAATAATGAATCTTGCAGAAAATGCATCTAGGCTTCATATTATTGACTTCGGTATTCTTTATGGCTTCCAGTGGCCTAGCCTCATGCAACATCTCTCATCTAGACCCGGGGGGGCACCTAAGCTAAAGATTACAGGGATCGATCTTCCGCAACCAGGTTTCCGGCCAGCAGAAAGGGTTGAGGAGACGGGGCACCGCCTTGCGAACTATGCCAAGACATTCAAAGTTCCATTTGAGTTCAATGCAATGGCACAAAAATGGGACACCATTCAAATCAAGGACCTCAAGATTGAAAGCGGTGAGGTGCTTGTTGTAAACTGCCATTTCAGGCTCCGGAATCTGCTCGATGAGACAGTGGTTGTGGAAAGTCCGAGGATTAAAGTTCTGAACTTGGTCAGGAAGCTGAATCCTGATGTTTTCATACTGGGGATTGTGAATGGCGCCTACAGTGCTCCATTCTTTATTTCAAGATTCAGAGAGGCTCTCTTTCACTATTCCACTTTATTCGATATGCTTGAGACTAATGTGCCCCGTGAAATTCCTGAACGGAGACTGATTGAGAGCGAGATATTCGGGTGGGAAGCAATTAATGTCATCGCATGTGAGGGTACTGAAAGAATCGAGAGGCCCGAGACATACAAGCAGTGGCAGGTTCGGAATACGAGGGCTGGCTTCAGACAATTGCCACTGAATAAAGCGATCATGAAGACGGCGAAGGAGAGAGTCGAAACATGCTACCACAAGGACTTTATGATCGACGAGGATAATGGTTGGTTGCTTCAGGGGTGGAAGGGACGAATCATTTATGCACTCTCATCTTGGGTGCCTTCCTCGTAAGTGCATATCTTTTGCTACTCCTGGAAGTCAAAGTCTTGCAAAACCGGCTGCAGTCTTTGATGGTTGTGATTCAGTGACGGTTTTCACATATATGAAGACCTGCCACTGTGGTTGGGTAAAAATTGCATCTGTAAACCAAAATGGCAATTTTTCTCTGAAATTTTTCAAAAATTTTTCTGGATTTGCAATTTTTTGTCTCTGGATGTGAATCTTTTCACAATGGTGTTTCAATTACTTCTTTTATCGTCTATTCCGATAGGTTTCTCCATTTCATTCCATTATACATGGATGATTATTACTGGATTCAAGTGTCTGCTCTTGAAAAATCATGGTTTTCAAGCACAATAGATTTTATTGTGGCATTTTTAATGAATTCTAATGATGGATTGCAATTACAGATTGCATATTTACAACCCTTGATGTATTCTGACCATGATACACTGGTTCTTATTTTATCCGGCGACGGTTACATCGGCAACTGCTTTTCGGTGGTAGTTCTCCGATCAATTTGTCAAAACTCCGGGGCCTTTTCCAATGTTTTATCCAGATTTGCATTAACTGTTGATTCAAAGAGAATGAAGGATGCTGTCTGGATATAATATGACATTTTTGGAAAATTTTTACCATTTTCAATCTCATGCTTCGTGTGGCAAAGATCACGTCTGATTGATTTTTTCTTTAATTTTCCTGAACCAATTATGGACTAGAATTCTACTTCTAATGAGATTGTTGCTGAAAAATTACAATTAATCAATTACCGGTTATTCAAAACAGTTTTAACTGTTCCAATATTGAGAGAAAAATTTTCCCATTACCGAGGCTACTGGGTGTGATGGAAAAAAATGTAGCTTTGTCTATTATTCCTGCTGCTAATATTTCAGGTTCAAATAAAAATATGGGAGCTGCCGAGAATATGCCTAAAACAGTTCCAATTTCTACTGTACACGCTGCTGATTTGATGAGCGCATATGGGGGAAAATCAAAGCTTTCAACCCCTCGAACCAAGGCCAAAGATGATGGCCAGCATGCTGATAATGTGCAGCATGTTGCTAATACTCAAGCAGCTGCTCGTACGAGAGTGAAGACTGTTATCCAAGATGTGGCTCTGCATGGTATCGATCCTGGATTGCTGGGAATTAATCTTCCCATTACCGAGGCTGCTGGGCGTGATGAAAAAACGGTGGATTTCTCTATTATTCCCGCTGCTAATATTTCAAGATCAAATAAAAATATGGGAGCTGCCGAGGATGTGCCTAAAACAATTCCAATTTCTGTTGTGCACGCTGCTGATTTGAAGAGCACATATGGGGGAAAATCAAAGCTTTCAACCCCTCGAACTAAGGCCAAGGATGTTGGCCAGCATGCTGGCCGTGTTGAACAGGTGGTTGACGAGGATACCTTGCCGATTGCTCGAGTTATTAACGAAAGAGCTGTTGCGGGAAAGAAGGGACTGACTGATGCATCTGTTGCTGATGTTACTGGAAATCGTTCACCTGGTACGTTTAGACGAAAGTCATTGCCTGGCCGACTTGAAGACTGCGACGGCTGGAAATGAGGGTGTGGATGATGATTTTAGCGCTGAAATTGACAAAACAGATTCTGCTATTGCTGGTCGTACCCATAAAAGGAAAAGTCACAGCAAGCACCGCTCTTCCAACACCACCAAGAGGTCTCGCTCGGGGGCTGATTTGGTTGCTGTTCATGCTGAGTCGAGCACACATGGAATAGACTCGGCGGAGGCTGTTGGACAGCCCCGCCGGACGCATTGAGGTTATTGTGTTGGAATTGTCAAGGGCTTGGGAACCCTTCGACAATTCGTGCCTTAGAGCGCTATATGATTATTAAAGCTCCCAATGTTATCTTTCTTTGTGAAACTCGTATGAAAAAATCCTGTATAGAATATGTTAAACAAGTATTAGGAGTAGATGGTTGTTTCTATGTTGAAAATGATTAATCTTGTACTGGGTTGGCTTTGCTATGAAATAATAAAGTAGACTGTGTCCTTTCTTCCTACTCCAAGATCCACATTGATGTAACATTGACTAGTGATGATGATTCTTTTTGATTCACCAACATTCATGGTCATTGTGATCGTGCATTAAAAGTTCATACTTGGGCTTTACTTGATCAACTACATGCACAATCCAATTTGTCTTGGCTTGTTGGTGGTGACTTTAATGAAATTTTATCCGACAATGAAAAGCAAGGTGGGCGTCGTCGGCCTTGCATTGACATACAAAATTTCCGTGATGTGCTTGATCGGACAAATCTTTTTTATATTCAAACAAATATGGGTTGGTTTATATGGCACAAGTCTCGCACTCCTTCTAGTGCTATGTGTGAACACCTTTATCGATTCCTTGCCAATCTGGCTTGGCTTGAAGCCATGATTCACACCGGGTTTTTACTGAATTCGCGGATGAGATCATTGTTTTCTTCTGTTGGGCACACATAGTACCACTCTGTCACCCTCTATTCACCATTATAATGATTATTTTAAATTTGATGCTTGTTGGGCATCTGAAGATGCTTGCCGTGAGCAGGTTGTTCGTGGTTGGGACACTTCAAATGTCTCACCCATATCGAAAATTCCACAAGTAGGTGTTCTTCTTGATTTATGTTAAAAAGATAGACGGACCACGTCTAACTTTCGAATAAAAAAACTTGCGGAAATAGATTGAGACCATTCTCAATGATATAATAGATGATAACTCTTTGTAGGTATTATCTGACGCAAAGGCTGAACTTAAAGGTCTTCTTGATAAAGATTAGGCATATTGGGCACAAAGATCCCGTGTCCAATGGCTCCGAAATGGTGATCGAAACACACAGTTTTTTCATGCTCGTGCAACGGGCAGGAAAAAGAAAAATCATATACGTGGTCTTACAGGTACATATGGTGTTTGGTACGACAAGATGGAAAATATGCTGGGTATTGCACAAGATTATTTTGCTGATCTTTTTAAGACGGATAATTGTGTACCGTCATCCAAAATTCTTGATTGTATTCAACCTTCTATTACAGCAGATATAAATGCAAGCAGATTTGAATGCAACATTTTGCACTCCTTTTACCAAAGAAGAGATTAAACAGTCTTTATTCCAGATTCACCCGTCCAAGGCACTGGGCATCGATGGATTACCATTGAGTTTTTATAAGAAATATTGGGACATAGTTGGAGATGATATTTTTCAACTTTGTTTTGACATTCTTAATGACAAGGTTAGCATGTCCGAGGTCAACAAATCTATTATTGTTTTGATTTTGAAAATTGAAGATCCAGTTTTTATGAGGCAATATCGACCGATTAGCTTGTGTATTGTTGTATACAAAGCAATTTCTAAAGTTCTTGTCAACCTTCTTAGACCGATGATGTCTGTTTGCATTGATGAAGAGTTGGTTGCTTTTGTTCCGAGAAGGCAAATCTCGGATAACATCTTGGTAGCTCATGAGATTTTTTTATTATTTGCAATCTTCAAAGAATGGACCAAATAAGGGAGCAACATTGAAACTTGACATCGAGAAAGCTTATGACCGTGTTGTGTGGGCGTTCTTAAAGGTTGTCATGCCCAGACTTGGTTTTGATTTGCAGTGGGTTGAGTTAATTATGAGATGCATCACTATAGTTTATTACCAGGTTAGATTGAATGGTGCTCTTTCGGACTTGATTGTTCCTACTAGGGGAAAGGCAAGGTGATCCTCTATCACCTTTCCTTTTTCTATTTTGTACACAGGGATTGATTGCCCTCCTTCATAATGCCAAAAGTCAGGGTTATATCCGTGAGATTCGTGCTAGCATGAATGGTCCGAGTATAACACATCTATTGTATGACGATGATAGTTTGTTGTTTGTTAAGAACTCTATTGCAAAATTACACGGGTGAAGCAAATTCTAGATATCTATTCTTCTTCATCTAGTCAGAAAATTAACTATGATAAGTTTTTGATCTACTTCAGTCCTTTTAAGTCTTAATTGAGCCATGATCGTTTTCAAGCGCCCTTTCTTATTTATGAGGTTGATGATCCGGGTCATTATCTTGGTATGTCGTTGATTATTGGCAAGAATAAATATGTGAAGCTTGGTTTTCTTCTTGATATTGTTTCTAAATATGTTAGAGGTTGGACTAAAACCTCTTGTCCTATGGTGGTCGAGAAGTATTTCTTAAAGTTGTGGCTCAAGCTTTACCAACCTATGTCATGACATGCTTTATGCTTCCTAATTGTCTCATATCTCAGATTTTCAGTGTGATGCGCAACTATTGGTGGTCCGGTCGGATATCGAGAAAATGATGGCCGATGGTTGCTTGGAAAAAATTGTGTGCTCCCAAAAGAGCAAGTGGTTTAGCGTTCAAGGACCTCCATCAATTTAACATCGCTTTTTTGGGTAAACATGTATGGAGTTTATTAATTGACCCATAATCCCTAGTTTCTCGTGTTTTTCTTGCAAATATTTTACAGGAAAGAATGTAATTGATGGGAGACTCGGTGATAAGCCATCCTATGCTTGGAGATATATCTTTAATGCTATGCAACAACTTCGAGACGGTTTCTTTTGGCAGATTGGTATTGATAGTGACACTCCCATTTTTAAACCTAATTGGGGAGATGCATAACGGTTCATTTATCATAGATCTATATTGATAGCTTGCATGTTCCATTGACATGTGGTGATTTTATGATTCCATCTTACAATGGATGGGATGTTAACAAGGTTCAACATTCTTCACTTCTACTGATGCTGAGACTATTCTCCATTGTGATCGCAAATAGATGTTCGGATATTCTGATTTGGGGAAATCAATCTAGTGGGACATACTTTACACGATCGGGTTATGCATGGCTTATGCGGCAATATCATGATCCAACACCACCTTCGAAGCTTTGGTACATTATCCAAGCTCAAGGTCCTTCTGAAGACCATGGTCTTTATTTGGCGAGTTGCTCACGAAGCTCTACCAGTGAATGCTCGGATTGATGTTCTTAGCTCTCTGAATGGTATATGTCCTTCATGCCAAACAGAATTATAGACGGTAGTGCATGATTTGCGTGATTGTCCTACTACAAAAGATGTACATAGAATCTTCAAGTTATCGGGTCGTACTCTATCCGATCAATCACAATCTTGTTTTGAATGGTTAGAGCATTGTGCTGCTATTCTTACTGAAGATATGTTTTTTGGATTTGTTGTGCTTCTTTGGAATGTTTGGAACAGCCGCAACACGTTGGTGCATGACAAAAAGTTGCAACCGGCTTTTCTTATTGTGGAGAACGTTCAACGTTTACACAAAGAATTTCATGGTGCCGCAATTGCACCATTACCTTCTGGTTTTCCACAATCACGAGCAACAAATGTGTGGACTAAGCCTCCTTCAGGTACGATTAAACTAACAGTTGATGGTATGTATCAATCTCATACAGGTCTTGGAGCGATGGGACTACTAGCGAGAGATCATCATGGCCTGGTACAAGCAGGATGTGCACGCACATTACAAGGGCGACATCAGCAGATACTGTAGAAAGCCACGCCTTCTATGCGGCTATTCTCTTTGCATTGGATCAAGGATGGCCGAGAGTTGTTATTGAGGGAGACGCTGCAAATGTTGTGAATCTTCTTCAATCAAGAGCTCAAGGTAGATTGGTGTTGGCCCAAAGGTTGACCGAGGCGAAGGATCTTCTTCAATGGCATCATCATATATCGGTTGTCTATATCCATCGTTCATCAAATAAGGCAGCCCATACTTTAGCACATTGGGCATTTAGTGATCAACAATGTAATTATTTTTATTTTGATTGCCCAAGTTGTATTGAACAAATTATAATTAATGATGCTATCAATGGATAATTTTAATGGGTACTCTTTTGCCCCTTAAGGATTGGCATTGGATCTTTTAATGTCGACTTAAAAAGGATTTATTAATGACGCCCAAATTTTTTTCAAAAAAATAAAATAAAATCCCTCCCCTTCTCTCTGTTTCTTGCACACACGCATGCGCTCAAGATAAACATGCATACAAACCTTTTTTCCAATATTTGTTGCATACAATATATACAAGAACTTGGAATTGACGATTATTTGCCGTATTTTCGGAACATGTTACTTAGGTAAAATCTTTGCCGGTGGCCGAAATGCAACATGTACCATATGGCTTCAACGGTTACCGCATGGCCGCCGGTAAGTACATCAATGTTCATAATTGTCACGGGGCTAGTCTTCTGCTAGACAACCGCGCGGCCTTAGCTGCTTTCTCGGCTGAAAACTGGGCTAAGTCACCTCGAAACTTCCTAAGTAAAAATACTTAGAAACTACTGCGGAACAAAAGAAAAGCGATGGCAAAAGAACAAGAGAAAGTGAGTGAATACTGAGTTGTATTACTCTGGGTAAAAGCTTACAAACTGAAGCAAGTGATGAATGAATGAATGAAATGACCTGGGTTGAGCCTCCTTTTATAGTGAGAGCTCAGTACAATCAACGGTCAAGATTACAATGGATCAACGGTCCAGATGAGAGCCTATCCTATCCTCAACATTTGAATTTTAAATAAGAGATAAAGTGAGAATTATCTTTACAAATAATCACATAAATGATAAGTGAGATGCCTTATCGGATTTCACCATGGTAAATATTCTGCTTGCTCATTTTACCATGGTAACTGGCCACCTTACTTGGGTCATTTGGCAAGCCCAAAATGCTATAGAGATAGGCTTGGGCTGCCATGGTTGCACTTGTCTCGGTCGCGGGCTCGCGGTCCGTGACATTCTCCCCCACTAGTTCTAGCGACGCCCTCGTCGCACGGCTAGAATGGTACTGGTCGATCTGCTCCTGGAATTGCCATAAGGCATCGGCTGGTTCCCAACTCATCTCACACTCGGGAAGACCCTTCCATTGAACAAGGTACTCATGCCTTGGTCGATTTCCCACTTGATGAACGGCTCTCTCTGAATGGATTGCTTCTACCTCTTTCTCGTATGAGACCTTTACTCCGACTGGCGCTCGGTGTGATTTGCCTCGATCTGGATCATCCTCATCATGGTGATATGCCTTCAACAAACTCACATGAAACACCGGATGAGCTCGGATAGTTGGCGGCAACTCTAGTTGATAGGCCATGGTGCCTACCCGCTTCACAACTTTGAATGGCCCCTCATATCGTCGCACAAGCCCCTTGTGATCTGGGTTGCGCAAGATCGAAGTCAGTTTGGCAAGGACTAGATCACCAACCTCAAAGTACACATCTCGACGCTTTCGATCTGCCCACTTCTTGGTCCGCTTTCCCGCCTTGCGCAAGCATGCACGGGCTAAGTCATAAAGCTCATGCCACCCCTTGGCAAAATGATAGGCTGCTGGACTAGGCCCCCGGTACCCGGTCACAACCGCATTCGGTGTAAGCGGCTGCTGCCCGGTTACAATCTCGAACGGACTGGTTTGTCGCCTCGCTCCGCTGCAAGTTGTAAGAGAATCGGGCCACATCTAACACTTTGTCGATCCACGCGATTAGCACTCACATAGTGCCTCAAGTAGATCTCAACGAGTGCATTCACTCTCTCGGTTTGCCCATCGGTCTGCGGGTGGACACTCGTCGAGAAGTTCAAGTTTGAGCCCAACAACTTGAACAACTCATCCAAAACCTCCCGTGAACCTCGTGTCCCGATCACGATAATGGATTGTGGAACACCCCAAAGATTTCACCACGTGCTTGAGAAAAAGCCTAGCTGCTTCCTCACCGGACACACCTTGAGTCTTTGGGATAAATGTCGATACTTGGAAAACCTGTCTCGACGACCACCATAATACTAGACTTTCCGTCAACAACCGGCAAACCGACTATAAAATCCATGGAAACACTTACCCATGGTTTCTCCGAATTGGCAAAGGCTGCAACAACCCCGCTGGACTTTTTCTCGCCGATATTGTCTTGCTGGCACACAAGGCAAGTCTTCACATAGGCTTCAACATCACTGCCCATGTGTGGCCAATAATAATGCTCCGCCATCAAGGCCAATGTCCGTGTATCCCGGATGTCCCGCCCACTTGGAATCATGGCATTCCTTCATGAGCTCCTTTCGAATTCCATCAAACCGAGGCACAAAGAGGCGACGTCCACGAACAAACAACAAGCCTCCCTCTAGCCAAAACCTCCGGGTTTTGCCTCCTTGGCAAGTTCGATCAATGACTTGGCCGTCGGATCATGTGTCAATCCCTCCTTGATGCGCTCCAAAGATCGGGTCCTCCGCAAACTCGCAAACTCCATGGTATACCTTCGGCTTAGGGCATCGGCCACAGAATTCACCTTCCTGGTTTATACTCCAAAGTAACGCCGACCGGCAAGAA
This sequence comes from Hibiscus mutabilis, assembly GCA_019671005.1. Taxonomy (NCBI): domain Eukaryota; kingdom Viridiplantae; phylum Streptophyta; class Magnoliopsida; order Malvales; family Malvaceae; genus Hibiscus; species Hibiscus mutabilis. Next base: position 57,295,228 of record CM033725.1, read on the forward strand.
ACTCCCGCCAACGAGCTTGCTTCGGGGACAACTTCTTCGAGTCAAGAAGTAATCATTGGCGACATTGTCGGTGTACACCACGAACTTGGACCCAAGCACATAGTGTCTCCATGTGCGTAGACAATGCACCACCGCTGTCATCTCTCCTTCTCATGGATTGTGTATCTCCGCTCGGTCTCATTGAGCTTCCGGCTTTCATATGCAACGGATGTCCCTCTTGCATTAGGACCCCACCAATGGCAATGTCGGATGCATCGGTGTGAACTTGAAAGGTTTGGTGTAATCGGCAACACCAAGACAGGCTCACTCACCATGGCGAGCTTGATCTCATCAAAGGCTTTCGCACACCGATCCCCAATCCCACGCCTTGTCCTTCTTCACAAAGTCGGTCAACGGTGCGGCAATTTTGGAGTAGCTTTTGACAAACCTCCGATAGTAATTCGCCAACCCGGAAAGATCTCAACCTGGTTACCTTAGTTGGCGCCTCTCATTCCTCAATGGCTCGAACCTTCTCCTTGTCCATCCGGATCATACCTCCTCCAACAATGTGGCCAAGGAAAGGAACCTCTTGTCGGGCAAATGAGCACTTCTCCTTTTTGACATACAGCTCATTTTCCCGCAAGACTTTGAACACCTCCCGCAAGTGTTCGACATGCTCCTCCAATGTCTTGCTGTAGATGACGATGTCGTCGAGGTAGACTACAACAAACTTGTCCAGGAACGGTTGTAGCACCTTGTTCATCGTCTGAAAAGTAGTGGAGCATTCGTGAGGCCGAAAGGCATCACAAGATACTCGAAAGAACCATACCTCGTCACGCAAGCTGTCTTCGCTCATCACCCTCGGCTATTCGACTTGGTAGTAGCCCGATCGCAAAGTCCAACTTGGTGAACCACCTTGCACCACCAAGCTGGTCGAACAAGTCCGCAATGAGAGGAATCGGATACTTGTTCTTCACTGTGAGCTTATTCAAAGCCCTATAGTCGATGCACATCCGTAGGGACCCATCGTGCTTCTTCTGGAACAACACCGGCGCACCGTAGGGTGCCTTTGATGGGCGGATGTACCCGGCATCTAGGAGATCGTTCAACTGTTTGCGCATCTCCTCTAACTCAGGCGGGGCTAGTCGGTAAGGGGCTCGAGCGGGGGGCTCCGCTCCTGGCACAAGCTCAATCTTGTGATCAACATCCCTCTTCGGAGGTAACTTCTTTGGCAACTCAGCAGGCATCATATCTGCAAATTCCACCAAGACTTGCCCCACCTCATCGGGGACTCCCTCAGTTGCGACAGGCTCATCGCACACCAAGGTTGCTAGGAAGGTCGGCTCCTCCTTGCGCGCTGCCTTTGCAAACTGAATTGCGGATAGAACTCTTGCACCTACTCCGACCCTCGCTCACCGGAACAATGCATTAATGCTTGGATCTAGAATGCACGGACAATTCGCAAAAAGAACAGGGAAAGCGTTGATCCGGTCTAGAAAACTTAACCCAAGCACAAAATCAAAGTCATCGAGTGGGATTACCTTGATGGCTTCCTTACGTCCAACCTCCAATGTTAAGTTGAACTCCCTTTGCGACTCCCCAATCGGTACTTCCTTGGCATTCACTGTTTGATAGATCCACCGGACTTCTCGATAGTAACGCCAAGTTTCTCGGCGCTTGCTCGGACATGAATAGTTCGAGAGGCACCGGTGTCCACTAGTGCACTCAACTTCGGCCCGCAATAGTGATGTCGACGAACATCAACCCCTTCTTCTTTCGACCCTTCTTGACCTCCATTGTACTAATGATGGAGCCAAGCTTGAGCCTCACCGGTCTCGCCATCAACTGTCTCCTTGACGGCAGCAATTACATTCTTTTTGGGACAATCCACGCAATATGCCCTTCTTTATGGCAATGGTAACACTTGCCATGCTGCTTGTCCCTTGAATCAGCATGTTTCCCATTCGAAGGCTTATTCCCGCCACTCGAATCTTTGTCGGATCGACTCGACTTCTCCTTGTCTCCACTATGACCTCTCGTGCTTTGGTCTTGGTTTGGAGGAGTCGGGTTTCCCTACGCCCAATCTCAATGATGGACTCGGCAAGAGTCGTCAGGCGGTAGAGAGCTTTGTCACTCCCGTCGCTGCAACTCCATCTTCGCCCATGGTTGCAACCCATCTACGAAGGTGAAAAACCCATCCTCTTGATCAAGCTCGGGACACGCAAACTCAACTCCATGAACTTTCGGACATGGTCCTCAAATTCTTGGCATCATCTTGTCTAAGTCGCCTCGGCTTTGACCGTGCCTCATCTTCAAAGATCTGAGAGGATAGAACTGTTCCTTGAACTCATCTTGGAACTCCTTCCAAGTCTCAATGGCAATGTTTTCCACGCTTCACATCTTCGCACCTACGCCGCCACCACGTTTGTGCAAGATCAATTAGGTAAATACTTGCAAAGCTTACCTTTTAGCATCTTCCTCGATGCCCATGGCTTTGAAGTATTGCTCCATTCCCCAAAAGGAAATTCTTCACTTCTGGGCGGACCTCGTCCCCTTGAACTTTTCTGGTTTGGGGATATCTCCCGAGGTTCTAAGAAACTGCAATCGCCACTGTTAATCAATCGCCGCTTTCAAAGACAAACAACTATGTCTTAAGCAGTTCCACTTCCTTCTTGATTCATCTTTCTCGGAGTTGGAACCCTTTGCCTTGAGCTCCTCAACCTCCTCCCTTAGAGCAACCACCATGGCCTCTAAGGCATCGCCACGCGTAGACATCTTCACATCCATCCCATTAAGAGCCTCCCGAACATCATCCCGAATTCCCTCCAAGGACTCGAGCCTCTCGAAATCCAACGAACTCAGCTTCTCAACATCCATGGACTCCAAAGGTTCCAGCGTCGCCTTGGCCTCCGCCATAGACTCCTCGAGCTTGGTAACCCTTCCCCGGATCGATGTGATCACGCCCTTCGACGAACCCCTCTTGGATTTGTCACCGTGGCCTCTGTACCCTTCTTCACTGCGGTGTTCTCTCCATCACGTGCCATCTCGAATCAGCAACTTCTCAAAGAAAACTTCGCTCTGATACCACTTGTCACGGGGCTAGTCTTACGCTAGACAACCGCGCGGCCTTAGCCGCTTTCTCGGTGAAAATCAAGGCTAAGTCACTCTCGAAACTTCCTAAGTAAAAATACTTAGAAACTATTGCGGACAAAAAGAAAAGCGATGGCAAAAGAACAAGAGAAAGTGAGTGAATACTGAGTTGTATTACTCGGGTAAAAGCTTACAAACCAAGCAAGTGATGAATGAATGAATGAAATGACTGGTTGAGCCTCCTTTTATAGTGAGAGCTCAGTACAATCAACGGTCAAGATTACAATGGATCAACGGTCCAGATGAGAGCCTATCCTATCCTCAACATTTGAATTTTAAATAAGAGATAAAGTGAGAATTATCTTTACAAATAATCACATAAATGATAAGTGAGATGCCTTATCGGATTTCACCATGGTAAATATTCTGCTTGCTCATTTTACCATGGTAACTGGCCACCTTACTTGGGTCATTTGGCAAGCCCAAAATGCTGTAGAGATAGGCTTGGGCTGCCATGGTTGCACTTGTCTCGGTCGCGGGCTCGCGGTCCGTGACATAATGCATAAAATGCATCCGGAAATAACAGCAATAGTAATGCCTTTTACACCTGCAAATTCTTAACGAAACAATCGATGTATTTATATTAAAACGCTGCCGTTTAAGGGAATGTAAATGGTATTCTAAGGATGTTCTATGTCTTTTTTATTCATTAAAGAAGCTTACCAATAAACATTCTGTCTGGGATTCAAGTTTATATCTGCTGATATTGTTTTCAAAGCGGGAGAAAATGGTGTTTACCTGCTTCACAGTTGTATAATGTTTTGTTAAGTTATTCGGGTTCGGATGCAAGGGTTGGATATAGGTGTATACAAGTGTCTTGGTAGAAAAACGGATGATGTTCATCTTAGGAGATACGGATTCAAATCGCTTGTATACGCATTGTCAAATGGTATCTTCTAATCACCTTTAGACTATTAAAAAAAAACCAAGACTACTTGTTACATGACATTTATTTGAATATGCACATATAAATATATGTAAATGGATATGATATTTTAAGGAATTATTAATTACTAATTTTTTAAAAAATATCATATTTATGTCACACATTTTCAATGGTTAAAAATAGATAATAAATACTATCAGGGTTTGAGCGGCTTATATGCATAATATGTTTATGTTTTTAAAAGGGTTAAAAATAGATAATAAATACTATCATATCAAAATATTAAAAAATTATAAAAACACAAAATAATTAGTATTACATGAGAAACAATTATGTAATAATTAAACTTCTTTTCTTGTCCATACGTTGAGTCAATAATTAAGTCAATTGGTAATTAAAAAAAAGTCAATTGGAGTTGTTGTTTACTATGATCAATAATGTGAACTAAATATTCTAATGTATAATTAACTTGAATAAGTAACGCTAAACTCAATGGTCCGTGATCTTTTTGCAACGCCAACGGCGTCGGCCGCCGTTCATTCTCTTTCAGCCCTCTCCATTAACCTAGGACATCCAAAAATGACGAGCCGCCTGATCCTGGTCAGTCTGTCAACGTGGATCTTTCTATGGTGTCTGATATGGATATTGTTTTGGCTGATCTACCTATCGCCCCTGAGTCAACCCAGCACCCGCTTCCCCTTCTTATAAAGACACCCTTTTGGGTGATAATCAGACCATCAAGGCTGCCAATGTTGAGATTATTGATGAGGAAGATATTGATCTCCCTAATGGCGATGTTATTTGCTCCTTGGTCGATGGTATTATTTCAATTGAATTCTCGAAAAGAGTACAATTGCTCGCGGTCAAGAGTCTGGATAATACGGTCGTCTTTAAACTTCTTGGTCGTCGCATAGGCTACAATACTCTTTGCTCTCGCCATTATGATTTGTGGAAACCATTACACGCCTTCCGCCTAATGGACATTGAAAACGACTATTTTCTGGTGACGTTCCGTACCCGTTAAGATTACATGAAGGTGGTTTCCGGAGGGCCATGGATGGTTTTTGGACATTACCTTATCGTTGAGCCATGAACAACTGATTTCTCGACATCTCAGCCTCATGCAAATCGCGTTGTTGCATGGATTAGGTTCCTAAGTTTACCAGTTACGCTATATAAGACGAGTTTGATTAAGGCGATTGGTGAGAGTATTGGTCCTGTTGTTAAAATAGATTTCCAAACAGAGAAAGGCCGTCGTGGTCGATTTGCGAGATTAGATGTTAGCCTTGATCTTCGTAAATCTTTGGCGTCGAAGCTTCTTATCAATGACCGTCTACAAGTTGTGGAATATGAGTCTATTCCTACTATCTGTTTCGAGTGTGGCAAGTATGGTCACGTGCAAGACATTTGCCCTTCGGTTCATAATCCTTTGGGTGATTTAACCCCCCCTCCATCCGTGCAACAAGCTGCTGAACCGGTCTCTCAGCTCACAGAGTCGTTTGGCCCATGGATGATGGTTGAACGTCGCGCGGGCAAGTCAGCTCGCAATGATACTAAATCTAGCAAAGAAGGGTCTCGTGTTGTGATTAGGGAGTCAGGTTTTAATCCAATTTTTGAAGATGATTCTAATATCACACCGGACGCTACTAATGAAACCCCCAGCTCGCCCATCAATCCGAACCAGGCTGCGCTGCCCCCACCCCTTGTGGCATCTGTTGAGCCCCCTAATCAAGGTGTTGTTTCAGCCGTTTTGAGCACCACGACCAATGTTGACAATGCTGTCGCTCGCAATCTGGGTAAGAAGCCAGCGAAGTCATCAGCCCGCCAACCAAAACCCCGCGACCAAGGGAAAAAATCAGACCAGCCAGGTGCTAAATTGTCTACTCCCCTTGCTGTCCGTAAGCCTCTTGTGGTGCAAAAAACAGCCGGCGCTTCATCTTCGAAATCTTCTGTGTTACCATCCTGTCGCTCCTCTTCTTTAAGTGCTGCCCGCTACACTCCTTTTAGTTGCCGTGCTCCTTCTATCGATAAGAGTAAACACACATTTGTTGTAGTTTCGGAAAATGATGATTCGAACGTTGTTGTTAACAATCCCTCATGTGGCACGTCCAAATCTATTCCCGAAAAGCCCCCTAATAAGGTTGCTTTGTCTGCCAATATTGCTTCGGTACAAGGCGCATCTAAGGGTGTTCTCACCCCAGATATGGTGGTTGAGAACGTTGTGGTGTCGGATCCTACGACACAGTAATGGTACCTCTCTTTTACCTTGTTTTTGATGATGAATCTTAAAATTATGTGTTGGAATGCCCAAGGCTGTGGGCATCCAAAATTTTTAACGTCTGCTAAGCAGTATCTCAGGGACAATAATCCAGATATTCTGGGTGTCGTTGAGCCTCGCATCAGTGGTTCTCGCACATATGATGTTATTGGTTCTTTGGGTTTCGCCTATTCACATAGAATTGAAGCTTCTGGTTTCTCTGGTGGGATTTGGTTGTGCTGGAAGGACTGTGTTAAGGTGGTTGTTCTTTTTCATCACTTTCAGTTTCTCCATTGCCGAGTCAGTTGCATGAAAACTGGCTCCTCTTCGTTGATAACTATTGTTTATGCTAGTCCTACGGCCACGCGACGCAAATCTCTTTGGCCTCATCTTCGGACTTCATCCCTCTCGGTTGATGGCCCTTGGGTCCTTATGGGGGACTTTAACGCCACATTGGACCCTTCTGATAGGAAAGGAGGTACTGGCTCTACGTGTGCAAGTAAGGATTTCCAGAGTTTTGTTTTTAGCAGTGGGCTTCGTGACATGGGATATACTGGACCAGATTTCACGTGGTCTAGGGGCAGCACTTAGGCTCGTCTTGATCGCATGCTGTGCAACGATAAATGGGATGAAGCGTTTCCTAAAGCCTCTGTTTACCATCTCCTCTGATCACCGTCCTATTTTCCTCACGATTGGAAATGCTTTCCATTCTCAGGCTCCTCGACAGTTTAAATATTCTTCTGGTTGGAATTCTCACGAAGATTTCAATCGTATGGTCCTGGATAATTGGAAGTCGCAAGCTTCCTTATCTGACACCATAGCTTCTTTCTCCGCGGCTGCTGATGCATGGAACTCGACTGTGTTTGGTTTTATAGGCGCAAAAAAACAGTTAATTATGGCTCGGCTTAGGGAGCGCAAAGGGCCCTTGAGCGTCGTCACTCAAGCTTTCTCATGCATCTAGAGCATGATCTTCAGATTGAACTCGAACTGATCCTTGATCAGGAGGAGCTTCTTTGGCAACAGAAGTCGTGTTCTGATTGGATTGCTAATGGTGACCGCAATACTGCCTACTTCCATAGAAAGGCAAAGATTCGCAAAACTCGCAACAAAGTTAACTGATTAAAAATTTCTGATGGATCCTGGTGTGATGATGAGAACACCCTAAGGGACGAAGCAGCTAACTACTTCAAGCGTCTTTTTGCAGACTCCATGCGCCCATTGACAGTTATCCTGTTTCGGGTTGTTTCGCTCGCATAGAGAATCATCTTATGGATTCTCTAGTGACCGTCCCATCTATGGAAGAGGTTCATGATGCTCTTATGAACATGTCGCCTCTTAAAGCTCCAGGGCCTGATGACTTACATGCCAAATTCTATCAGAAACAGTGAAGCGTCGTCGGGCCTGATGTTTGCCGAGCCATTCAATCGGTTTTTCAAGGTGGTAAGCTAGAGCCATCCCTTCACCGAGCAACTATCGCTCTTATCTCTAAGGTCGATGCTCTGCAATCTTTCGCGGACTTCAGACCTATTAGTCTTTGCTCGGTTATACAAAAGCTTCTATCAAAAGTTATTGTTTGACACATGAGACATATTATGCCTCTGCTTGTTCATCCCTCCCAGACGAGTTTCATTGCTGGTAGTTTCATCATGGAAAATATAATCTTAAACCAAGAGATTGTACACTTGATGCGCCTGAAGAAAACGGAGCAGGGTTGGATGGCGATTAAAGTCGACTTGAAAAAAGCTTTCGATCGTATTCGCAGGGACTTTATCAGGGACACTCTCCATGACGCTGGTTTTCCTCCATTTTTTGTTCGCCTAATCATGAGATGTCTTTCTGCTACTTCGATATAGGTTCAGTGAACTGGCTCTTTGTCCATGCCTTTCTCTCCACAGCGTGGTGTCAGACAAAGGTAACCCACTCTCCCCATATTTTTTCGTTCTTACTATGGAATGATTGGGTCATGCCATTCGCAAGGCCGTTACTTCGGGTGATTGGCTGCCTTTTAGAATGGCTCGTCATGGTATTCTATTCTTGCATTTTTTTTTTTTGCTGAAGACTTTATTCTCTATGCTAAGGCTACTACTGAGCAGGCTGGTTTGATCTCTTCTATCTTGTCTGAGTTTGGCTATTTTTCTGGGCACAAGGTTAGTGCGTGCAAGACGCATGTTTATTTCTCTCCAAATACTGATCCTGATATACGTCATGCTATTAGTTTATCTCTTGGTTATCAGGAAACTATGGACTTGGGTACTTATTTAGGTGTTTCGGTTCTTCATCATTGCATGCGTTGTGTTAACTTTAATTTTCTCAATGGAAAGATGAGAAGCAAGCTTAATGGGTGGGCTGGCATGTCCCTTTCTTTAGCCGGTCCTTTTTTTAATAAGTATTTAAAACTAACCATAATCAATCCTACTGGCATGTCTATTTTTTAATATTTATTTTTAAATAATTAGATTAAATATTAACCATAATCAATCCTTAATTAAAATCTTAATTTTTCTCTTTGCGTGACCGTCAAACTATCTTTTCACCCGCGTTACCCAATTAGGGTTTTGTTTGGAAACTTGTACTGTTATAACCGCGAAACTATTGAAATTTTTGCACTCTTTGGACCTTTCACCTCAAACAGAGAAAGAGAGGCAGGCACCCATGGGTATTGATAATAATACTAATGAAAACCCCATTTTTCTTTACTTTCTGATTTCGTTATATCTTAGAAAGGGAGACGGTCACGTAGGGATGAAGACGCTGCGGCGATGATTTCATCGGCAGACGTAGGTTAAGGATGGCGACGGTTTGAATGATAAAAGAAAAAAAAAATAGAATTTTATTTTAAATAATTATTAATAGTACGTCCAGACTTTGAGATTTTTAATTTTTATTAATTAATTTAATAATATTTATCGTGTGTTTAACGGTGTTCAACACTTATCGTAAATTTTTTCTGTGTGAATTATATATGTTTGTAGATAGAAAAACATTAAAATCTTTAAATAATTATTTTTAGGCTGAAATGAAAAATAATTGCCCAAAGTATATTACTTTTGAACTTTAGGTGCTTAAAGTTTTTTTTTTTATAGAAATAAATACTTAAAGTTTCAGAAGTTATAATTTTAAGTGCACAGCTGTTAAAAAAACCATTATCTATTTAAAACGCGCTGACATAAATATTATTTTTTTTAATTATTTTTGAAAAAAACTTTAAATTTTTTTAAATCTCGAAATTTACAAAAATGTTCAAATCAGTTCCTAAATCTCAAGAAATCCCTAAATTCTTAAATCCTCACCGATGCCACTGTCGATCTCACCCGTTCGGTCATCGAATTCAGACGGTTATTTCTCCCAATTTACCGTCGCTAGAAACCGACGAACGGTTATTTCACGTTTGACGTTTAATGTTCGGTTGGCACATTGTTCGTCGATTTCAGGCGACGACGAGTTGAGAAAATGATCGGCTAGGTCCGGCAACCGAAAGAGTGAGGCTGACGGCGCAACGATAAGGATTTGGGGATTTATAATTTAGGGATTTGAGGACTATTTTAAAAGTTTTAGAATTTTAAGATTTTTTTGTAAAATTTTAAATTATTAAAGAAATTAAAAATAACACATGTCAATTTTGTATTGGTTAAAGATTTTTTAACGGTAGTTAACTATCCGACACATAAAATTATAACTTTTAAAATTTTAAGCACTTATTTTACAAAAGAATACTTTAGACGCCTAAAGTTCAAAAAACATACTTTAAACACTTATTTTTCATTTAAACCTTATTTTGAATATAATTATCCTATTACTGATAAGTATTATATATTTTAAAATATTTTATACTTTTATATGTTAATGTTATTTTTCATATAACATATATTTTAAGATTATGATTTACTTATACTGAGTAAAACTTTTTAAGTTTTGCACATTTTTTAAATTGTTGGATGGAAGAAATAGATGACTAAAATTAATTCCTTATTTTTTCTCTCAAGTGATAATCTTCACATATTCTATTATTAATCTAATTCACCTGTTTCACCCATCTAACAATCTAAATGTATAAAACTTAAAGTTTTAATGTGTAACTAAATCCTAACTTTATATTTTCCGTTGTATTTTAGTTATTTTTTCGTGCTTAATACGGTCACGTGTATTTCACACGCTAGAAACGCGAGTCCGGATATCATTTCTACTTTTCATTTTGGGAATATTCCACTTCCATTTTTTCCCCTTTTAACTCTTCAGCCGAACCCTAACAAAAGACCTCCCACTTTGACAGCTTTATGGCCACCGGAATCGACGGCGATTCCTCCAGTAAATTAGCATCCGATCCGACCCATATAACCAATCGCTCGATATCTCTTCGGATCCTCAGTCCTTGCTCGAATCCGGGTCAGTTAATGAATTTAATATACTTTTTTTAAGCCACTGAATTTGAAATTAGGGTGGAAAAAAGTTAATGAATTGTTTTTTTTTTGTGGGGGGGGGGGGTGCTTATGAAATTACGACTTTTGAGAGAAATTGTGAGACAGAAAAACCCAATTATGTGAAATGATGTACTAATCGATATTGCCCATTTGGGGAAATTGATATGGAAATGGCGGAAGAAAAAAAATTAGGACAGTGGATTCAAGGATATATGTATTTTTTTTCCTGGTTTTGAGACAAATTGTGAGGGAAATAGTTAATTGGTATGTTTCTTTAGTTAAGTTTAAATTGGTTTCTTAATTTTTTTTGTTGACTTGCATTTTAAATTGAAGTAAAATTGTGGTATGTATGATCCATGTTGACTTTGCACTGCGTGAAAAGAACCGGTTTCTTTGATTTCTTTTGTTTTTAAAGATGTAAGAATGATCAAATTTTTATCGATTGACAGTGTGTTCTAATGGATTCGAGTGGTGTTTTACTTGAATTCTTATTTGTAGGATAACAAGTTGACAATCTACTCATTGTCGATTTGTTTCTAAAGGTTTCTCGCTGAGTTTTGCGTTGTTTAATGGTGAATTCATTCTTCTAATCTGTTGTTTCTCCTGCCTGATCAGGTTTTTAAAGTCTAGACACAATGGATGATGTTACTGATTTGATTGGCGACGGAGGTGTTCTTAAGAAGATCATAACACGAGCCAAAGACGGTGCGCTCGCCCCTACTGAGGATCTTCCGATGGTTGATGGTATGCACTTGTTTTGGACATGCAGTGTATAGTCATTTTCTATGATGAGTGGCATTGTATTCCTCTGATCATATATAAACCGTTGCTGAATTTCTTGGCTGAAAAATGTCATATAATAAAACACATCTTTTGCACGAAATGATATCATGTTTGCTCAGCTTGAATTTTCATTTCCTTTTGATCTTTATTTATCTATGTAGTCCATATATAAATTAGCACTCCCACAAGATTCCAGCTTTGTGAAATTTGCTTCTTTGATGTTTGAACAGTTCATTATGAAGGCACTCTTGCTGAAACTGGTGAAGTTTTCGATACTACACATGAAGATAATTCCTTCTTCTCCTTTGAGCTCGGGAAGGGCACGGTTATTCAGGCTTGGGACGTTGCTTTAAGAACTATGAAGGTCAAAAGTATATTTTCTCCGTGTTGATTTTAAGTTAATTAGGCCTCTGTTACATATCATTCCCCCCCCCCCCCCCCTTTTTGACAGATTGGTGAAGTTGCGAAAATAACTTGCAAGCCGGAGTATGCCTATGGTGCTGCTGGATCTCCACCCGATATCCCACCTAAGTATGTGATTCTTATTTTCATATTTTTAGTCATTATAATGCAATTTGCTTTTGTCAACAGCTATGACGATAGAAATATTTGATCTTGAATTAGCACTATCTTTTGTTTAGACATATAGTTATGGTCTATGCCGTTTGAACTCCTCATTTTACTCGAAGCACCGGTGTCCAATATTCAAGGACCCTCAACATACATGGGAAAAACTTAGAAAAAGATTGAAGATAATTGTGTTGGAAACCTATATTTGATACTTCCATCTGAGTCCGAGTAAAATAGTAGGGATGAATGTGATTTCATATTTTTGTATGCAGTGCTACCCTTATATTTGAGGTGGAGTTACTGTCCTGCAGGCCACGGAAAGGTTCCAGTCTCGGTAGTGCTTCAGAGGAGAGAGCTAGGCTAGAGTAAGTTGCATTTCTTTTTTCCTGCACCACTTTCCGCTTGCATACTTGTGTAAGTCTCTTTGCATACATGTAACGATGCGAATTTCGTTAAAACTTTCAATAAACTTAAAATCAGGGAGCTGAAGAAGCAGAGGGAACTTGCTGCTGCGGTGAAGGAGGAAGAGAAAAAGAAGAGAGAAGAAGCAAAAGCCACCGCCGCTGCTCGTATTCAAGCCAAGTTGAATGCCAAGAAAGGTCAAGGAAAGGGTAAGGGCAAAGGCAAATAGTTAAAGAAGGATTTTATGTCGGCCATTTTAATGGTGGAAGAGGGTTACTTTCACGCTCTTGTTTTTGTTGTTTAAGCTACAATGTTTTCCAGAAATCAGTTAATGGATTAGACATAAATTCGGTCCGTAATCTTAGACACGGTATGAGAATACGAACACGAGCAACGACTCATTTGATATACACGATTAACATGATGTGTCTAATTCATGCATTTGTATTTCTATTTAGGGTTTTGACACATTCAATAATCTTGATGATATCAGACAACACGATACGAAAATACGAGTAGAGCATTACTCAATTACAATAATAATGTAACATTTTGCCTCGGCCTATTTTAGAGGTCCATTCCTAGCCGTTGACCAGCAAGATCACACCTTGTCTCTGCAAATCCAACCCTTGATTTCACCAAATCAAATTCCATCCACACGTTTTGTTGATGGTGATTCCCAATCACAAACGCTTCAATCCCTAATTGATCCGAGTTCCCAAATGTGAAGCAATACACCGAATCACTCCCTTTGTTCATATCGGGCACCCGATATAGTAACCTCTCGCCAGATACGCTCATCTCGGCCCCATCGAACATCAAACTGACTCGCGGTAAGTTCAAAAAACTCGTCCCGGCTGACTCGTTGATTTGGTAACAAAGATCCATTGCTCCTTGGAAAACAAAGTTCGGATCCTCGAGAACTCGTAAAACTCCGCTCGTTTGTAGCAAAAACTCGTTTCTTAACGCGGTATAAACCGGACCCATTAGGAAAGTAAATTGGGTGCCCGAGTCGACCATTGTTTGACCCGCACCCGTGTGATCCGGTAAAAAAACGGATCTTGGTAGGTCCAACATTTTATTCCCAACTTGAATACCCTCTAATTGGACAGTATATGCAACCCGATCAAAATATGGTAACGGATCCGACATTTGAATCAAAGGAGTATAATTTAGTGTTTTAAGCCACGATAAACTCGCATCGCCGAGAAGTAAAACACCGGACGAGTCGAAACCCGATATACAATACGAGAATTTGGGAAAACCCATTTGACTCACAAAAGATAAGGACCCACGGTTCATGCCCATTAACCCGGTTGTCTTCGAATCTTCATCCGAATTCGAGCTAAAACCCGTGTCCATACACCCGAATAAAAATCCGGGTCGGGTCGAAGAACCAATTACGATATTCTCGTATGCGAGAGTTCCTTCGATTGAGGAGGCGTCAGCATAAGAGACAGCCACGTGGCATAGTTGATTATTCGGATCGCAGGAAGCCGGTATGGGTAAGTCCTGGGTTCGGGTTTTACAAACGGGTGAAGCACAAGGGATGGGACTGTAAGAATTGGAAACTACAGGGACAAAAGTGGAAGTTAAGTTGGGAGATTTTTTACAGTGGAGCCATGAGAGTTCACTGCCGGTGTCGAGGACCATGGTAACATTCTGCGGCGGCGAGCCAACGGATAAAGAAACTGTTAAAGTGACGTTATGGTGGAAGCCAAGCTTGTTGGTGGTGGCTCCGGCGGCGGCGAAGGCGGAGGCGGAAAGTTTAGAGTTAGGGGCAAAGGTAAGTGGGGGACGACCAAGGGTTGTTTTGAGAGGTAAAAAGAGTGTTTGTTTGGAAGGAAAACAAAAGTTTTGATGGAAAACGAGAAGGAAAATTGTTAGGTGAAGAAGAAAACGGGAAGAAGACATTGATTTTCCTTTTTTGTGCTCTGATCTTCAGTTTTGTTTTGTACGTAGAAATAGCTGTTGTTTGAATGTTCTGAGTTCTTCAAGCAGTCTTGGTTCTTAAATAGTGAAGGTAAATAGGTGCTTAAATTATGTTTTTTTTTAATTAAGTGTTTAAATTATTTTTTGGCTTAAATAGATGACTATCATTTTATTTTATGGCTTATTTAAAAATTTTTTGTTAATTTTTACCGTTAAATGTCACATGTCACCCCAAAAAATCCAAAATTATATTAAAATAAATAAAATAAATAAAAATATATTCTAAATTTTCAAATATTTTCAAAATAATCTTCAGATCCCTAACCCCCAAATCTGACTACTCCTGCTGGCAGCGACCGTATTGCTGGCTATAAAATGAAGTGCCCTTTCTTCGCCGAACAACTAACACGTTGTTCGCCGCCCCTCCTGCTGTCGTTCGTCGCGAATCGTCCGAAAGAATTACTCAACAATTTTGTCGATTCGCACGAAGTCGGTCGATTTTCGGGGACAAGGTGGGGGGAAATGGTCGTGATGGCTGGTAATCGATGTGGTGGGCGGCGGCGTGACAATCAACAACGAAATTTAGGCATCTATTTGGAATTTAGAATTTGGAGTTAGGGATTTTAAAATTTAGAGTTGTTTTGTAAAATCTGAAAAATTTAGAGATTTTTTGAAAATTTAATTAATTTTATTTAATTAATTTTATTTATTTTTAATATAATTTTGGATTTTTCTGGAGGTGACACGTGGCATTTAACGGTGAAAATTAATGGAGAACCTTAAATGGGTCATATAATGAAACTTTAGGCATCTATTTAGCCCGAAAAATAGTTTGGACACCTAACTAAAAAAGACATAGTTTAAGCACATATTTGACGATTAAGCCATTTATTTATTTGGAAGAGTAAAAGTAAAATCTTTGTTTTTTAATTATTAAGGTCAAATTTATGTATTCAATTGGATAAAAACTCAAAAATCGATAGAATTCAACGTTATTTATTGAAGGGTTATTTAAAAATCTTTAAATTTAAAGTGCAACATATAAATAATATGTTTTTAAGAGATTAAAATACAATTTTATCATATCACCAACTAATTTTCTTTAATTTTTAAAAATTAGGGGCGTGACCCCCATCGGTGCAAACTTTTTTTGAATAGTCTAAATGTGATTATAAGGTAGTATATGTTCATACATATTCTTAACCCGTTGATAATGCACACACCTTGCAGACAAAGCGATTGAACTTGGATCTTCTAGAATGAACATCATCCGCTTTTTCACTAGAGTTCAAATACTAAATTAAACTTTTTTTTTGAACAATTTCTACCTAGAGGAGGGGGAAGAATTTTGTTTATAATGAGTTTCGAACTCACAACCTAAAAGAGAGGGGAGGGTGTCAACTTAGAATTTTAACCACTTGCACTAGAGATTGTTAACAAATATTAAATTAAACTTTAAAGCCAAACTAAAATAGTATATATTTATGAGCAAACATATTTAGCCGGTTAATCAAGCTACTTATCTTTGTTTTCTTATATTCTCCTAGGTCACGAATTTTAAACCCACTAAAAGTATTCTCCTTCTTTCTCCTTAGAGTCGCCTATCCCCTTCTCTTAGAATTAGTTTAAGATTTGTAAAAAAATAATATATATATATATATATACACCATATTTATGTAATTTTTCATACCATTACTTTAATTTATTCAAAAAAATTATTTTGAAAAAGTTCATCATAAATGTACTAATAACACATTGTCTCTTTTCAACCAAGTTTGTAGTAGCATTCATATTAAGTTATTTTTCGGTTAAGTTTAGCAAGATAATTATTTGATATATAAATTGTTTTATATAATTTTATTTATTTAAACCTTAAAGTTTAAATATGATATATACTATCAAAATAAGTAAAACTGTATAAGTATACAAAAAAGTTATTTAACAAATTTTAAAAATAATGAACGAGTAGAAGTTAATTTAAATTCGACTTTTCGGGTTAAATTGATGCTTAACATTTATTTATGTGACCTAATCAGATTTTTTCATCAATTACCGTTAAAATATTTTTCATCCAATTATAACATGACAAATGGTCTGTTTTTTATTTATTTAATTTTTGAATTTTTTAAAAAACCATAAAATCTTAGTTTATTTCAATTAAGCTCTCAAATAACATCTTTCTCACTGTCTGACATTCTCACACGTCGGTGGTTCATCGTTCAGACCTCAAGCATCGTGTAACCCACTGTTCGACATCCCACCCTCTTGTCGTTAGTCATAAGGCCAAACATTCACTTTTTTCTTCATTGTTGGATGTTCGTCAACGGAGCAATCAACTTTCATTCGCCGATTTTCGACGACAGGGTGATGGGGGTTTCACCCGTGGAGGTACGACGAAGGCAAGTGTAGCTGGTGGTGGTTAAAGTAGTGGTGGAATGGAGAAATTTAGGTATTAAGGGTTAGAGAGATTTAAAGATTTTTTTTATAAAATTAATAATTTTTTAATTTTAAAAATTATTTTGAGTTACAAAATAAAACGTTAAATATTAATTTGGCCCGAAACAAACGTTAGACCTCAAACTAAAAATATATATAATTTAAGCACCTTTCTCACATTTAAGCCTTTCTAAAATAATTAGATTTAGTATATATATACAATTCAGTGTACTAATATCAATCAAAATCCATTGATCAAGGCACCGAAATGAACTTTTGTTTGGTATCTTGTGGTACAATTTATACTGAATTTAATGCTTTGCGGAAATGCGACAAGAACACAATAAAAGGAGAGATATACTTCTTCAAAATACATTAAATTACCCGAATTAATTACACACGCTTTGTTTGCGGCTTATTTGGTTCAACTCTTTCCTGCCAAATGTTTACATTTATAAACTTTTTTAAGGTATAATACATTTACATGTACATATAATATATATTTGAATAATTATTATTAAAATTAAAATTTAAAGTAAAGAGTTAGTACATTTATCTGGTTGGCCAAGCTGTTCATTTTTTTTTCCTTCATATTCTCTTAGGTTATGAGTTATAGACCCACTAAGAACACCTTCTTTTTTTCTCTTAAAGTCATCCTCTCCCCTCCCTTTTATCCTCTCTCCTATAGGTAAGATTAAGATTAGATTTTAAATTTGTTAAAAGATTAAGGTAAAAATTTATATGTGATATTTACACATAGTTAAATTTAAATACATCATTAACTATAACTATTAAATTTTACAAACTTAAAAGAGTATTTTTTTATAAATATGATTTGTAAAAAGTTACATAAATTTTCATACATACTTTTTTTTTCTGTAGTTCTCTTAATTTTTAGGGTTTTGTCCTGATTAATTCAGACTGATCCGCGTTGTACACCTAGCTTTAGTGTGTAGGTCTTTCAACGGAACTTTTTGCTTGACAACTTTAAATTTCTAAAACTCTAAACCCAAACACCTAAACTTAAACCGCAAACTAAATCTCTAACTTTAATTTTTCTGTAGTCTAAAAACTGAACAACATGTACATAGAATAGTTTTTCAAATTTCAAAGTTATAAAAATGCATTAATTTCAAGTGATGGAATAGTCTAAAGGGTTGGAGTATTCATCTAGTTTGGTCTAACTTAGATTAAAAAAATAATTTTAATTGATTCAAACTCCAAAATTTTAATAATAAAATTATATATATTTTTGAAATTGAATTATAAAATATATAAATATATTATTAATTATAAAATATTAAAGTAAATTATCATCTGGGTCCAACCTGTCTCATTAACAACCTTACACCTCTCTGTAAAACATTATTTCATTTTCAATATTAATGGCATTATGACAAAACTTGCTACTATCTACAAATTATTGTACACATTTTCTACATCAAAAGAAAGAGACATTTCACATACATGATAATTAATTAATTATTAATTAATTTGTTTTAAAATGTTTTAGAAAACAGTGCTTTTAAAATTTATTGCATTATCTTTATTGAGTTTAATATATGTATATTTATTAATTACATCTTTATTTCTAAAAACATCACTTCAATTAAATTTAGATATTAAAAAATAGTAAAATATAATTATTAGTTGGTTTAGTAATATGAGGTGTTAGATTTTTTAATTAAATTTTGAAGTTCAAATTTTAATGTTATCGAATTATCTGAATTAATCGGGCAATAAATATATATTAGTGTTATAAAAAAATGGAAAGTAAAGTATTTAAAGATATCGATATCAATGATTTATGTTCGATTAGAAAATGTAATACACACTTGTATTGAATTCATTAAAACTAAAATATTTAAAGGGTTTGAATCCAGCTGTTCGAGTAGAAAATACATAAAAAAATAAAATTTAATAATTCAGTTAAAACTAAAACAAAATTATCTTTTTTAACGACAGAATAATTAATTAAAATGATTGTAAAAATTTCATTATAGTTAATATAAGCCTATATTTTTATAATAAAATATAAAATAAATTTTGATTTAGGGTTTGTGGTTTAAAAATTAAGATTTAGGTTTTAAAGTTTAGGGTTTAAAAATTAATATTTTTTATTTTTTGTCCAATTTGTGTATCAAACAATTTTTCAATAAAATTATTATTTTTGTATAAAAAAAAAAAGTTAAAAAAAATTTGTAATTTTTATAAAAAATTATTTTATTTTAAGTTTTAAAACATAGTTTAAGATTTAAGGTTTATATTTAAAATTTTGTAGTTAAAATTTTGAATTTTAAATTTAAAGTTCAAATAGTTGTTCATCAAAATGTTACTTTATTTATCCTAAAAATTTTTTCTTCAATTTGATTTTTAAAAAGTTAAAAAGTTTTAAATAGACCGTCACTATTTTAAATATTTCAAAAAACAATTTTAAAAATATTGATTTTTAAACTATTTGATATAAGATTTTTAAAACATATTTTTCATATTTTTATCAATAATACATTTGAAGTAATAAATAGTTAAAGTTTAAAAAATTTGGCTTAAAAAAAGTTAATACTATACATTTTTATTGAATTTATTAAAAGTAGAATTTTTTTCGGTTTGAATTACAGCTAGCATCAACTAGTAAATACGATGTACCGAATACAAATTAATTTATAATCAACACTAATGTTTCAAATAACGACGATGATCAATCATTTTTCGAATACAAAAAAGTAATAATTCACACGTAGCTGCATTGAATTCGTGTTACAGTCGGTCCTTGAATTTCGCAAACCGGTTGGCTATTAATTGCTGAAATGGATAATTAATTAAATAATTAAATTAAATAAATTAAAGATTAAGTGGTCTCCGAATCCTTGACAATCAGACTATACTAATCAAATTAAAATTGATGTTGCAAATTAATATAATGTGTAAGTTATACAAATTTTTTTGTTAATTACCACCTCAGCAATTTATTAAAATATGATATGTAATTTTTGAAAAATTTTAATTGTTAATGGTTTAATTAACAAAATTCTTAGTTCAATGGTCAAAATTAATAATCAAAACATAATTTAAATGATAAACTAGAATTAAATTTGTACGATGCAACACATTTAAAATTATACATGTCATCATGTTGAATAGTGTGGGTTTCAAAAATTTCCAAATTCTGGAACATATATGTTTTACAGATGACATCTATAGTATTATTTGTATGACAATTAAATGTCAGATATGAATGTGCATTAACGATTAAGAAAAAATTCAAATTTAGTATTTTTAAATATTTCAATATATTTTAAAATATTATATCCCAGTATCCAAATTTATTTAACTATCACTCGACTTCACAGCAACATAAAAGGACTAAATTAATCAGTAAACATGTCTTCAATGGACTAAAAAAGTTCTTTAACGTTTTTATTGAAAAATTGATAAAATTAGACCAACCAGATGAGACTACAGTACATTAAGTCAACAGGTCTCACGTCGGTATTGTTCACGATAACAATCCCGATATGAAAATAATGAGCTCGAATTCATCATGTTAGGATGAATGCAGTTTCTTCCCAGAAAGGTATATTATTATACCCTTGGAAGCTGAAAATGATTTAGCAAGGGATTCAATGATATGCAGTTGCAAACAGTACTTACAGAGCATAGAACACCACTGTAAAACGAATTCGATATTCCAGAGATGCGTTTCTTCGATTATTCAAGGATACTGCTTTCCTATAAGCAGTTGGAAAATTAGTTCCTGTGATAAAACGACCAAAGAAATGATCAGTGATTCATCTTTAGGACAAACATCTCAAGAGTTTCACTCTTTTCGACAATAATTACCTGAAAAAATAAGTTAGCATCCCTTCGGATCATTCATCGTTTGTGTTTGGTAGCGTTCCACAGATTCAGTAAAACTTCAACACCTTCTTGCAGGCTTGCCCTTCTTCCTTCTCCATAGTTCCATAACTCGGAAGTGACATACCTTCCACTTGGGTTGTATTCGTTTATTTCATTTATAACCAAAGTGACTGACTTATACACTTCATCCCCATCTCATCCTTCAAATCTCTTAGCTTTTCATCTTCATCATCAATCACTTCCTGAACCAGCAGTATCAAACTTTGAGCAAACCATTTCATACCGACAGGAAAGCAACAGAACAAGGAACAAATGAGTTGTGTTTCACAAGAAAAACAGATTGGTAACTTGTAAATTTATTTTTTTCCCGATTCTAGGCCGAGAACTGAATTCAGATATCTATCGAACAGAAAGCCTGATACATTCATGGAAAGACAGCTCTCAACCAGCCAACAAGAAGCAAAGACAACACACATCGCCGGCTAAACTAAAAGGTGAGTGCAGATAAGACTGGTGATTGTGAATCTTGAAGCGTACAATCCATGCCAGGGAATTCCACCCAACTAGATTGCAGGAAAGAATTACAGGGTTAGAGGTAAAAGGTTTATCCAGTTCAATGTTTGTCAAATTTCTGAGGACAGACAAAAACTAATGTTTCATACTGTCCCATAACTGAAAGGTTCTACTCAAGGCAGGCATAGACAGAAATCTAATCTCATACATGCTTTAAACAATCGAGGGGGAAAGAGCAATGCAACTTTAGAACTACCATGAAGTAATCGTCCCCCTTCTAGTCATGTTCTATAAAGGAACCAAACCTAGGATCAAAGAAGCAGCACATATGATATATGGCATCTTCGTATTAACATTGTAAAGTTGAGAAATGGGGGTTGCAGAATGAATTTAATGGGAGTCATGAAATGAAGACCTGATATTCGTCTCCCTCAAGTTTAATACGTTTAAAAGGATGCCAGTCTGGATCCTTCAGATATTCCTCCCACAATGAGCACATTTCTGAAGCTTTCTCCTCAGCTAGTTCCTCATTATACCTTCTCTTCATTTCTTCGAGGAACGGTTTACTGTTGAGTTCTCCCATTCTCTTGACACCAATATTTCCATGACTGGATAGTTCTTTTAATCCCTACAAAGTGAATGC
Source organism: Hibiscus mutabilis (assembly GCA_019671005.1). Taxonomy (NCBI): domain Eukaryota; kingdom Viridiplantae; phylum Streptophyta; class Magnoliopsida; order Malvales; family Malvaceae; genus Hibiscus; species Hibiscus mutabilis. The sequence goes on from CM033725.1 coordinate 57,317,055, forward strand.
ATTAGTGCTTCCTGACTGGCAAGTATTATGAGCCATAAAATGCTGAAGCAGAATTTTAAGAAATTATATGATGAGCACTGCAAAATAGTTCACGAATCAATTCGACTTATAAACACAATAATTCTCAGTAAAAAAAAAAACAGTAGTAAAGTAAAGTAATCAGATATGAAAATCTTCTTAAGCCTTAGAAGCCTGTAATGAGGTCATACAGTCGCATGTGAAACTCAAGGATAATCTGATCAGCTCTGATCCATGTTTCATTCATTAAGGCAGGGCAAGCATTTTAAAAATAAAATAAAAAACTCACATTAATCAATTCTTTGCGAGCTTCCTGCAGATCATTGTTGCTCTTACGTTCGCTTAAAATAAGAGTTTGGTTCAATGCTTCTAAATCTTCAAGCTCTCTCTTTTTTCTTTCAACTCCTTAAGACTTGCTTCTATTATTATCAGAACTACGTCATCTTCATCTCCCATTTTCCTAATTGCATCCAATGACCCTCTCAGTTGCTCGATTTCCAGTTCTAATGCTTGTTTTTTATCTAATTGTTGCTCCAGTTGAATTATCCTATTGTGAAGTTCCTCCTTCTGCCTCTGGAAAATTGATGGTCCAGTCATATCATCAATTCTCAGCATTCAAAAACCAACGAGTATTGTGGCATTAAAAGGAAAAAAAAGGTTTGAATGACAAACAAACCTTGTGATCTTCAGCCAATTTCATTAAATTTTCATCAGCCCTTTTTCGCTCCAAAGCAGCAAATTGTAATACACTATTTTGAACAACATTCTGGAAGAAGAAATATGTTAGCATTTACATTTTCCAGGAACTATTTGATCAACATTCCTGAGAATACTATTAAAATAGAAGATGCTAGAAGAGCAATTTTTGTTTTTTATTTCTATGTATTTGTGATAAAACAAATTCATGGTAGGAAATCACCAATAGTAGATTTCTAGCCTGCAAAGTAGGCACCTGTGTTTACCCTTTGGAATATATGATTTACATTTATATTCAGGAGATTAGACACTCCACATTATAGGGCCATGATTTGGAATATCAACTGCCAATAAGGAATAAAAAAGTTGATTTCAGCACAAAATTATTGCAAAAAAAAAAAATCTGCGCCAGTACCACTGAATTCTGATGGAATCAATTCAAAAATGGTAATATGAACTGACTATGAGACAAAAATTTCACCAAAAAACAAATTTACATAAAACTTAACGGATGAACAAGCAAAAGTGAAAATTAAGAATGAAGCATGGTACCTCTTCAAGCTCCTCAGCCAACCTTTTTCTTTCACTTTCAACCAGTGCCTCTCGCTTTTCAAGTTCAACTTCACGCAACTCCAGGTCCTTTCTATGAGATTCGAGCTGTGACTTCCGCTTTTTGTGTTCATTGAAAACCTTCTGGAAGTGTAGCCTTGCACTTACTTGAATCTTTTTAATCTCTGTGAATGGAGGCAAAATGAGTTGAACCTTTTAGATGACAGTAGTACCAGAGAACACTTTCAAACATAAAAGTAATGGAAACCCGCAGTATCATACAAAAACAGTAATGACATGTAATAGACCCGATGAAAGCTACCATCCGCAGAAGAAACTGAACATTCAGAACCAGAATAAAACCAAGGAATACAAATGCCAAATAGTATATATTTTGCTACAAGTAGTTTCCTGATAAATAAAAAAAAACTTAAGCTACAAGACAAGAGTTAAAACACACCTTCGTTAAGGTTATCTTTTTCTTCCATCAAAACCTTGAGGGACTTGGAAGTCACGGAACATATTGTTTCCATCTCTTTTTCGTGTTTGTTTTTAGTCTCGACAATATTTGTCAAATATGATACAAGTCTATCATGTTTCCTTTCTTCTTCTTCAATGATCCTGGAAATGGTTTTAAGGTCACTAGTTTTGCGTAAATGTTCTCCAATAATACTACTTGACTTATAGTCATCGGCACGGGCGACCCAAGCATAAAAACCGTACTTAACATCATTACTAGCGCCCCAGTCCTTTTTCCCATGATGGTCTGCCTCATAAGAATTCTCAAATGATAAGGCATTATGTAGCCCTGACCAGTCTTTACGGAATTCCACAACAGCAGTTCCTGAATGACCACAGTGATTCCGAAGTGCGCGAACTCTTATGGGGTTGAACCCTCTACTGATCAACTCATCCCTCAACTTGGATCCACTTTCCCCTACAGCTCGTCCATCCTCCGACTTCCAAGTAGGAATATTAACCACAATTCCGGTCCATGGCCAAACAATCTTCTCATCATCGTCACAACCACTAAGAGGATCCTCTTGAGCCGCTGGTTTCAATGAACTAACCGAAGGCAGGAGACCTTTTTCCAAATACTTTGCCAAAGCCAGGTGATTGGCTTTCTCTATTGGTGTTCTTTTTTTCAGAAGTACTATTTCCCACAGCAGAAGCATGCTGGATGAGATCCAAGTATCGGTAATTTGACTTTTTCATCTCAGGACAACAGGGGCACGTATAAATTTCATCCGGAACTTTGACAACGTACTTCCCATTCCCATCATGGTCACAACCACTAAGAGGATTTACTGGAGCCACAGGTTTCAATGAACTAACCAAAGGCACGAGATCTTTTTCCAAATACTTTGCCAAAGCTAGGTGATTGGCTTTCACTATTGGTTTTCTTTTTTCAGAACTACTATTTCCCACAGCAGAAGCATGCTGGAAGAGATCCATATATCGGTTATATGACTTTTTCATCTCAGGACAATAGGGGCACACATAAGCTTCATCTGAAGCTTTTAAAATGTACTTCCCATTCTTTAGTTTTTTATAAGATTTATCTACATACTTTCCCATTTCAGATTCCTTTATATCTGAACCATCTTCCGAGCTGATATCCATTGTCAGGGAAACCTAAAAGGTAACAACAAAACAGAAAATCAAACAACACCCAATAGGAAACTATGCACTACTTTTCTTATAGGTTGAAACAATTAATAAGCCAATTAAATTACAAAATTTTAAAAATATCTCTCCTTTAAACAGAAACCGTGCAATCTAGTGGATAATTTGGAAATACCAAGATATTTTATAAAAGCAATAGCATACAAAACTTCAATGGAGTGAGATATGATTACTTACTTTGAAGCTCGGACATTTCTGCATAGGTGTGTACAAGTCTATCTTGTTTTTAGTCCCGGTGATGTTTGTCAAATATGATACAAGTCTATCTTGTTTCCTGGCTTCTTCCTCCATGAGCTTGGGGATGATCTTAAGGTCATTAGTCTTGCGTAAATATTTTCCAATAATACTACTTGACCTGTAATCATCAGCACGGGCAGCCCAAGCATAAAGACCATACTTAACATCATTATTAGCACCCCAATCCTTTTTCCCATGGTGATCTGCCTTGTAAGCCTCCTCAAATGACAAGGCATGCTGTAACCCCGGCCAGTCTTTATGGAATTCCACCACAGCGATCCCTGAATGACCATGGTAATTCCAAAGTGGGTTAACTCCTATGAGGTTGAACCCTCTCCTGATCAACTCATCCTTCAATGTGGATCCACTTCTTCCTACAGATCGCCCATTTTCTAACCTTTGAGTCGGAATATTAACCACAATTCCGGTCCACGGCCAAACAATATCCTCATCATGGTCATGAGTATGACCACTAAGAGGATCCTTTTGAGTCGCAGGTTTGGATGAACTAACCACAGGCACGGGATCTTTTTCCAAATATTTCGCCAAAGCTAGGTGATTGACTTTCTCTATTGCCGTTCTTCTTTCAGAACTACTATTTCCCACACCATAAGCATGCTGAACAAGATCCACGTATTGGTAATTTGGCTTTTCCATCTCAGGACAATAGGGGCACCTATAATTTCCATGAGAAGTTTTGACAAAATACTTCCCGTTCTCATCGTGGTCACAACCACTAAGAGGATCCTCTTGAGCCACAGGTTTTGATGAATTAACCACGGGCACAAGATCTTCTGGCTTTCTCTATTGGTCTTCTTTTTGTAGAACTACTTTTTCCCACTCCAGAAGCATGCTGGAGAAGATGGATGTATCCGTAACTTTGTTTTTTCTTCTGGGGACAATAGGGGCACAAATAAACTTTGTCTGAAACTTTGACAATGTACTTCCCCTTCTGTAGTTGTTCATAACATTTACCTACATACTTTAACATTTCAGAAACAGCAATATCTGATCATCTCCCGAGTTGATATCCGTTCTCCACGTAACCTAAAAGGTAACAAGAAAGCAGAAAATCAAACTACACACAATATAAAAACATGCACTTGTAGGTTTGAACAATTAAGAAGCCAATTAAATTACAAGATTTTAAAGGCATTTCTCCTCTAAACAGAAACCATGCACACTAAATAATGGATAATACGAAAATGGAATAGATATTTCATGAATCCAATAGCCCAGAAGCACGGACACTTCTATTGGGGGAGAGTCAGAATTAGGACACGGATACAGCTCCGATATGGCAAAAATGATTATTTTAATTGCATCACGTTTTTAACAAAACATATAAGCCAAACTAAAGCAAGTTACACTAGTACACAAAGTACATTTTCCAAAACGAAACAATTTTTAACGGATTGTCTAGGATAACCCTAATTCCATGTTTGTTTACATATCGGCGTCAAAAAAAAAAATACTGGTTAACTGGTTATCCACACTTACTCTCAAGTCCGACTAACATACAAGCAAATCCAAATACTATAGTTTTAATCTGAATAGTTATAATCAGTGTTGCATGCAAGTAATTGGCTAATTTTGAATCGTTATCATTTCCCAATTCCCATTTTCCATCATAAGACAAAGCTGGATATAAAAATAGAAGCAAACAGAACAGTTGAATTTCTGTATCTAACCAAACAAAGTATATTTCCTTTCTTCTTCAACTACATTTCCCAGGAAACAAAAAAAGATGAAATTACAAGAAAAAATACTTGGATTAAAACACGCGGGAATCAAATTATCAAAATATTGATTAAAAAAAGAAAAAGGATTTGACTGAAGTCATTCTGAAATGGAACTGATATTAAAACAGAAATATAGATTTTCATGAAGAAATTTAAGTTTTGTAATGAAAACTTAGACTTTACCTTCACGAATTAGAGATTCGATTTTGAGATTTTTTCTAGCTTCTCCTCAGAGCTCAGATTTTGCCAAGATCCTTTTTTTATATATATAACGTACTGTTTTTGCGTTAAGACTGGAGTCCTGATTTTAAGGGTACACCGGTCCGGTTTGACCCAGATAAGATTAATTTTAACTTGGACCGATTTGGTTGGGGTTCGATTTAAATTTCAATAAGGCTTGATAAGCAAATTGACCCCTAAATTATATAGAATTCCTGTTTTGGTCTCGAGAGTTTCATTTCGTCGCTATTTTTTTTACCTTTCGTACATAATTAAAACTAGTATGGCCCTTCTAGCCAATGTATGAATGACACGTGGATGGTTAAATTTGGGATTAATTTACAGTGTAAGGGACAATCTAAATTGTCAAAAGACGTCTAAGGACAAGGGTAAACCATAATGAAATTTTCGATCTGATTTGATGGTCAAATTTGAGGATGGAAATTAATATTTTTAAATTTGATTTTAAATTTATAGAAAAATAAAATCTAATGACAAATTAGGGTATAAAAATATGTTAAATTTTAGTTTTAAAATCAAAAATATTTTGAACTCACACTTGTCACGATTTTATGGTTAGATCTTGTCTATAAATATTTCTAGGTTTGAATATGCTACGTACTATTTTAAATTTAAAAATTTAGTCCTCATGTTATACTGAAAAGAAAAATCAGTCCTCATCTTTTAATTTATAACATTAATCACTATACTTGTATCTCAAAATTTTATTCTTGCCTCTAATATTCCTTAAACTTTTATTATCAATTTCCATTTGACTCGTCATATCTACTATTAATTAAAAAAAAAAAACTTTTTTACTCCTCTATAAAAAGACAAAAATGTTGGTGATGGGATTCAAATTTTGATCTTTAAAACGAAATATGGATATAGTATGACTAAAAATATATTGTTCAATTAATGATGATTTTATGAATTTTTAAAAACCAAAGGTTAAATTGTTAAAATAAAAATATAAATGGATAGGATAATGGGTTTAGACAAAAAAAAAAGATTATGTCTACGATTTGGTTAGATATTGTTTATAAATATTTATAGGTTTGAATTTGCACAAAAATTAAAATTATAACATTAAGGCTTTTTTGAAGTTTTTGTCATAGTACTAAACTCATACATATTTAAAACATACTTCTATGTGATCTAATAATTGGTTGAGTGGTCAATGATGTTTATATTATTTTATCTTTAAATTTTATATTGATTGGCAAAAAAAAAATTACTTAACACATTAGTTTTAGGTTGCTAAACACAACGAAAAACAGAGCCTAAATCTGTGTACTTTTATCTCAATTTTATTCTTGCCACTAACTTTTATCATCAATTATTAACCTAGTATAAAAAGGTAAAACTTTTTGTGCCTCTATGTTTACTGTTTTTATCAATTTATGTTTACAAGTTTTATCAACTTGATCTTTAAAGAACTGTAAATACAAATGACTAAAAATGTATTGTTCAATTAATGAGATTTTATATATTTTTAAAATTTAAAGGTTAAATTGATAAAATAAATATATATATAAATGTAGGGGATTAAAAAGACATTTTTACCTTTTTTTATAATTATCATAAGAAATTAACAAGGAAATTGTTCATCATTGTTAAAATTTGATTAGATGGAGATTATTAAAAAAATATTTTTTCACAAAATTAAAATTAAAAAAAATTTAAAATTTAATAGTCTAAAATTTGCAATTTTTTTTTTTGCTAAATTAAAAATCCTATTAGATATTCAAGAAAGACATTAAAACTGCAACCGCCAAATATTAAAATATTGACTCGAAAAATATTTCAAGAAAAATAAGAATCGGATATTCGGATAACATTAAAACTGCATTCACCATAGTCTAACCAGAAAAAGCTACATTAACTGCAACAAGTCTTACATCCACATTGTTTACGATTACGACTACGATACGATTGAACTCGACATGTTAAAACGAATGCAGTTTCTTCCCAGTGAGATATATTGTATACCATGGGAGCTGAAAAGTATTTAACATGGAATTCAATGATAGCTAGATATAAATAATACTTGCAGACAGCATAAAACGCTACCATAACGCGAAGTCGAGATTCCGGCAATGCATTCTTCGTCTTTTCAAGGATACTGCTCCTTTTAGACGGTTGGAAAATTGTTTCCTGCAGTGAAAACAAATAGAAAAAATGATCAGTGAATCATGACAAACATCTCAAGGATCCAATTGATAAGAAAATTTCATTCTTTTCAACTATCACTAACTGAAAAATGAGTTGGCATCCTTTCAGATCATTCCTCGATCGAGTTTAGCGCGTTTGCGTTTAGCTGATTCCCACAGCTCCAGTAAATATTTGACACCCTCTTTCAGGCTTGCTTTTCTTCCTTCTCCATAGTTCCACAACTCAGAAATTATGTACCTTCCACTCGGATTGTATTCGTTTATTTCTTTTACAGCAGAAGTGACCGACTTGTACACTTCATTGCCCATTTCATCCTTCAAATCTCTCAGCTTTTCATCTTCATCATCAATCACTTCCTGAACCAGCATGATTGAACTTTGAGCAAATCGTTTCTTACCGACAGGAAAGCAACAGAACAAAGAGCAAGCTAAGATGAGTTTCACAAGAAAAACATGTTGATTAACTTGTAAATTTATTTTCCTGCAGATTCTATGTCAAGAGCTGCATTCAGATATCCAACGAACAGAATGCATGATTACATACAACCGACAGCCTCTATGATGCCAACAAAAGCAAAGGGGATTGCAACTTTATAACTATTATGAAGTAATCACACTCTCGCAATTGTATCCCGAATCGTTTTCTATAAAGGATCCGTACCTAGAATTGAAGGAGGACATACACACACACACACACACACACATATACACACATACACATATACATCTTCTTAATGACAGTGCTAAAGTTGATAAAGGGGGAGAAAAGGGGATTGCAGCATGAATTTAAAGGGAGTCATGAAAAAAAGACCTTATATTCTTCTTTTCCCTCAAGTTTAATACGTTTGAAAGGATGCCAGTCCGGATCCTTCAGATATTCCTCCCACAACGAACACAGTTCTGAAGCTCTCTCCTCAGCTAGTTCCTCATTATATTTTCTCTTCATAGCTTCAAGGAACGGTTTACCGTCAAGTTCTCCCATTCTCTTGACGCTGATATTTCCACGGCTTGATATTTCTTTTAATCCCTACAAAGTGAATGAATTAGTACTTCCTGACAAGAAAAACAAGGTGATAGGCCATAAAAGGCTGAAGCAGAATTTTAAGAAATTATATGAAAAGCACCACAAAATAGTTTGTATATCAGTTCAACTTATAAACCGAACAATTCTTAGTTAAAAAAAACAGTTGCAAACCCTTAACCCATGTTTTATTTCATAGAAAAGGCAGGGGAGAACTGATATCTGTTGGTGAATGAACATAATTTCTTTGGCTTATTTCGATTTTTCGCAATACCATCAAATAATTCATGACTAAGCAAGCTTACCTTGTAATGCAAGACAAATCACTATCTCGATATCCATCATCGGAAAAAATATATGTTCAAAATCTTAAAAGAATTTTAAATGGACATCTGCTAACTAAAGTCTGCAATTATTAAGCATAAGGTTGAAAAGAAAACTCACATTAATCAATTCTTTGCGAGCATCCTGCAGCTCATCATTGCTCTTACGTTCTCTTACAATAAGAGTTTGGTTCAATGCTTCTAAATCTTCAAGCTCTCCCTCCTTTTCTCTCAACTCCCTAAGACTTGCCTCAATCTTGTTAAGAACTTCTTTATCGTCTTTGTCTCCCATGTGCCTAATCACATTCAACGATCCTCTCAGTTGTTCAATTTCCAGTTCTAATGCCTGTTTTTGGTCTAATTTTTTCTCCAGTTGAATTATCCTATTGTGAAGTTCCTCCTTTTGCCTCTGGATAATCGATGGTCCAATCATATGATCAATTATCAGCAATCTAAAACCAAAAAGGAAGTATTGTGGTAAAAAAGGCATGAATGATGAACAAACCTTCTGATCTTCAGCCAATTTCATTACTTTTTCATCAGCCCTTTTTTGCTCCAAAGCAGCCAATTGTAATGCATTATTTTGAAAAGCATTCTGGGGAAGAAGAAATATGTTAGTTTTAGATTTTCCGGTAACTCTTTGACCGACATTCCCGAGCATATAATTAAAATAAAACACATCAACTGATGCTGCAAGAGCAAGTGAAAATGTTTTCATTCTTTTTAATGCTGTGCCTTTATGATAAAAGAAATTCATGGTAGGAAATCACCAATCCTATATTTCTAGCCTGCAAAGTAGGCACCTATGTTTTCACACAACTTGTTGCATATGCTAAACATTACATATTATTCCAATGGTATTCCATGATCTTGAAAACACCGAGACAGTGGCAACTATATCCACCATATGTGATAAATAATTTCTATAAAGACTGTCGATAAGGAAAAACATTGTTGATTTCAGCACAATATTGTTGCAAAATATTTTCATGAAAAATTTTATAAACATTATATCCAGTTAATTGAAAATGGCATCAATTCCAAATTGGTCATATAACAGACAAAGAGACACGGTTTCAAAAAAAAAAACACTTTGATATAGAACTTGAGAGGTGAACAAGCAAAAGTGAAAATGAAGAATGAAGCATATCACCTCTTCAAGGTCCTCAGCCAACTTTTTTCTTTCAGTTTCATTTAGTGCCTCTCGCTTTTCAAGTTCAGCTCCACGCAACTCCAGTTCTTGTTTATGAGTTTCTAGCTGTGACTTCAGTTTTTCATGGTCACTAGAAATCTTCTGGAAGTGTTCCCTTGCACTTAGTTGAATCTTTTTAATCTCTGTGAATAGAACCAACATGAGTTAATGGAACATTTTCATAAACAAAAGTTAATGGAACAGTATAGTTATGAAAACAGTAATGACATGTAACGGACTCGATGTAAAAAACAGCTGAATAGAATGTATATATTATTACAACTTGATAAGAATTAAAACACACCTTCATTATATGCTTGAAGAAGGTTCTCCTTCTCCTCCATGAAAATCTCAAGGGACTTGGAAGTTTCAGAACATATTGCTTCCATCTCTTTTATGTGTTTGTTTTTAGTCTCGATGATATTTGTCAAATTTGATATAAGTCTATCTTGTTTCCTGGCTTCTTCCTCCATGAGCTCGGAAATTGTTTTGAGGTCACCAATCTTGCGTAAATGTTCTCCAATAATACCACTTGAATTGTAGTCATCAGCACGGGCGACCCAAGCATAAAGACCATCCTTAACATCATCATTAGCACTCCAGTCCTTTTTCCCATGGTGATCTGCCTCATAAGCCTTCTCAAACGACAAGGCATTATGCAGCCCTGGCCAGCCTTTACGGAATTCCACAGCAGCAGTCCCTGAATGACCACGGAAATTCCAAAGCGGGTGAACTCTTACGGGGTTGAACCCTCTGCTGATCAACTCATCCCTCAACTTTGATCCACTTCCTCCTACAGATCTCCCATCCTCGGACCTTTGAGTGGGAATATTAACCACAATTCCAGTCCACGGCCAAACAATTTTCTCATCACGGTCACACTCACAACCACTGGAGGATCCTCTTGAGCCGCAGGTTTTGCTGAACTAACAACAGGCACAAGATCCATCTGCAAATATTTTAACAAAGCCAGGTGATTGGCTTTCTCTCTTGGTTTTCTTTTCGAAGAACTACTATTTCCCACACCAGAAGCATGCTGAAGGAGATCCTTGTACCGGTAACTTTGCTTGTTCTTCTTGGGACAAAAGGGGCACGTATAAGTTACGTCCGAAACCATGACGGTGTACTTCCCATTCTTTAGTTTTTCGTAAGATTTATCTTTGTACTCTCCCATTTCAGATTCACTTATATCCGAATCATCATCTCCTGAGCTGATATCCATTCTCAAGGAAACCTAAAAAACAATAATAAAACAAAACATGAAACTACATCCAACAGCAAACCATGCACTTTCTTATTGGTTTGAAAAATTAATAAGCCAATTAGATTATAAACATGTTTATCCTTCAAACAGAAACCATGCATATTATCTAGCTGATAATACGAAAATAAACAGATATTTCATGAACTCAATAGCATTAGCCAAACTAGAGCAAGGTACAATCATATACAAACTACATTTTCCGAAATGAAGCAAACATTAACGATTTGCTTGTTGGAACCCCAATCCCATGTTTGGTTACCAAGAAAAGGAAAATAAAATTAAAATTAAGAAATTAAATGTTTCATCTACAACTTCACAGACTATTTTTTTCTTGGCCAGATATAGCTGCAATATGTTGTTTAGGATTTTTCATTTTTATTTTCTTAAAGTACTCATATTCGACTCTATTTTGGACACAGATATGAAAAACTTTAAAAAGAAGAAGAAGATAACATCAAACACATACCCAAAATCAACACTCACACTCAAGTCCTAGTAACATAGAATCGAATCCAAATCCAAATCTAAATCCGAGTACTATGATTTTAATTATAATAGTTAGAAATAGTGTTGCATGTTAGTCATTTGCAAAATTTCAACCGATTCCCATTTTCTATCAACACAACAACAGAGATGAAAACAAAACTACAAGTTTCGTCAGATGTTGCATTGCAGCATCCAACCAAACAAAACATTTCCTTTCTTTCTTCACGTAATTTTCCCAGGAACCAAACAAAAACAGAATGATTAAAAAAAACAACAGAAAAACAAATGCATGCAATGATTTTGATTATCATTTCCACTGTCCCCATTCATGATCACAGTAAAAACACACAAAAAATGCAGGAATCAAAAGATCAAAACAAGCAGCAGATCATCAAAGCTACAACATTTAAAATTAAAAAAAAATGGAGAATAAAAAGGATTTGACCGGTCAAAAGATTTTCCCACTGAAATGCGATTGAATGTTAAATGAAAAACAATGATTTAAATAAATTGAAGGGAAATTAAAAAGTAGAACTTTAGGCTTTAAACTGTTTTTACCTTCACAAACTGAGAGCTTTGATTTTTTGAGATTCTCCCACAAGCTCTGGTTTTGCTAACATTTTACAATTAAATACTACTCATCGTTTATATTTAGGAAATGATTTTTAAAAAAAATACTTGGATATTGTGATGGGATTTGTTTCCCAAAGTATTGAAGTTTGAAAACCTAAAAAAAACTCAAATTTTGTATTTGTTGGATATGACTACATCAAAAATTAATCTATGGGGTAAAAACTTGACTTTGAAATAATCGAGACACAATGTTACATACTATTAAATAAATAATGGTATAAATGATAAGTTTGGAAGAAATTTTGGAATAGAAATGTATATTATTTTATGTTTAATATGAATAATGAAAAGTAAATAGTTCAATAAAAACATTGCATGCAATTTTTAATATATTTTAAAAAAATTCCAATGATGAATTTCTTCTCTTCAATAAGTTTGATAATTGTGAACTTTATTTAATCTTAATAAGGTTGACTGTTTTTTGAAAAAATAATTAACATTTCCAAATATAAAAAAAGTACAAAATTGAAGACAGAACAGGGCAAAACAAAAACCGAAATCAGAAAAGGTTTCGCCGTCTGTGGGAATCGAACCCACGACCACGTGGTTAAAAGCCACGCGCTCTACCGGCTGAGCTAAGACGGCTCGTGTCTCCTGGTTCTTGGTAAAATAATTCATAGTTAAAAATATAAAACTTTTTTTTGCTCATAATCAAGACCATGTACATATTCGAGTTCAGCTTTTGGATTAAGATTGGATTCGAATGAGAACTGTTAATCAATTTCAAATTTTATTTTATGCTAAACTATAAAACAAGTGTTTATGTCTATTTTTTTAATAAGTGTTTAAAGTATTTATGAGCTAAAATAAGTGCTTAAAATTTTATTTTTGTTTGTTTTAAAGTCAATTGAAGCATTTACTTGAGCATTTATTTCAATTAAAAAATACTTTAAGCACGTATTAAAAAAAAGACATATACTTATTTTGTAGCTAAGCCTCTATTTTATTATGAATAATATATTTAAAAATGCAAGTAGATCTTGCTTTTAAAAACATGGAAAAAGCTCGAAAGAATGTTGCAAATAGTTCTAAATTTAATAGTTAATAGCAATAACCACATAGTTCGATTAAAATCTAATTGTAGCCGCCGATAAAACAAACTTTATTGGTCGGAAATTCAAATTCCAACATCCCCAATCTTTGTTGTACTAAAAAGAACACAGCCTTAAGTACTTAAATTTTGGTTCGATTCGATTAAGACTAGAAGGTTATCCCCCCTTCTGTGGTCGGCATCTTTATCAGCTACGCCTTGGCGACGGGTCAGCTGACCTAGACCGGGAGCCGGGGGGTGACCTTGATGCTCTATGAGGAGGTGATGGCATCTGTGCAGCCCGTGGTGCTTCCTCGGACTCGTATGCAGACTTCCTACAAGCGGAGTATTTGAAACAAACCACGACAGTCTTAAGAAAAAGATCGAAAAATCTCGAAACAATCAAGGTCAAAAGATAGAATAGTTTAGTAGCAATGTGTTGTTGTTGACATAATGAATGTTACGGAATAGATACGGTAATGTTAGGTCGTACCCGTAATAGTTCAGTTCATTTCTTTACGACGGTAGACTCAAAATGAATGCATATATAGGTTGAAATATAATGCGTAACTATGAAGTCGAAATGATGAAATAGAATGCGACTTACTCGCCGTAACCATTTCCACCGGCATTTTCATATCCTGGAGAATATGATCTGCGACTGTAATCACCACCACGATCTTGAGGAGGACCTCTCGGAGATCTCGGATGGTCTTTCTGCCTTCTATCAGGTGAAACAGAATAGTTACCTCGTCGTCTTGGAACGGGGGAGTATGACCTGTCAATACCGACATCTAACCATCAATTATTCACCAACACTCGAGGATATTATGGCAATTTAACAGCTTACCTCGAGCGATATCGGCCTCTAGAACCTGATGGACGGTGATGTGAGCGCATTGGAGATATTGAACGAGATCGAGAATGCCCTGTCACATCAAATGAGGAATTATCACAAGTTATTTTACTATCACATAGCGGAAAAGTGAATGGATGATAATCTGCACAAATCCAAAGCAGAGTGGCAGAATATTCATTTCACCACGCTCGTACTTGGGTATGAGCATCGAATATGGATATATATTCGAAATGGACGAATAGGATTGGGACCATAGGATAAGAAATTATATTATTAAGAAAGAGGACAAGAGGAAAACAGTACATAGTAATAAGCTATGAAATGTAACGTACGGAATAACATACCATAATAAGATGATCGTCCCCCATATCCTGATGGTTCTCTGAAGAATTACATGCCATATAAATCTCCAAGTAAATATAAGTTTAATAACAGGGAACCGAGTGCGCGAGATAGGGATTACCTCAGCCTTGCTTTATGCCGCATCTCCTCAGGCCTTTTCCTATCCTCCGCAGCAACGACGACAGATATCTCTCTCCCACCAAATATCTTACCGTTCATGCGCCATTGAGCTTCAGCAGCATCGTAAGAATCCACAAATTGCACAAACGCAAACCCTCGCGGGGCCCTGCAGAAAGTATACAGCAAGCCTTCACTTAAGCATGCGAGTTAACAAAAAGAGATGGGGATCTTGAAACTATAATACTACGTCACTGCTACAATGCCATTACTCTGTATACTTTACATATCTAAATACGGCGCCAAAGCACGACGACATACGTGGTCGGAATTTACATAAGAACAAGCTTAGTGGCTGACCTTTTCCCTTAATATTCAATATCAAAGGCAACTTCAAAAGGAGCAAGTGAGTCGAAAAATCTTCACATGCTTGTAAATATAAGAAGCACTCGATATCAACAATTTCCCTCAAACTAAATATCTCTTCGAGTAGCCTTCAATTGGTTGCGTCTCGGATACCAATCTTCTTCCTCATTAAACCTCTATTTGATTGTGTAATTATATAGTTTCGCTTCATAAAGGAACATTCTTCATATGATCATTACCGGTAAAATCCTCGGATTCATCAAATGTGGGGCTTCGGCTTGTTTTTTACTTCAAACCAATTACCCCCTGATAAACCAGTTCAAAATTGAATTCACTCCAGAAAAATGGGGAAAAGTGTTTTAAGAAACAGCACGAAAAGCAATTGAAAGGAATTAACTTCATTTACATGTACCAACATACAACGACTACAGATCTAAGACGGGAACACAAAAAAGAAAGCTACTGATAACCTACGATAGTTTTACGAAAAGTCTAAAGCTTGCCGAGTGATACACTAGTAACGGCCAAAGCTAAAGAAAAAGATGATTAATTTATGCAGGCTTAATCAATTTCTCAACTGATATATAAACTAAGTCACAATCTCAGCAGCGTTGGACTCGGTCAACCCGTTTTAAGAAATAACACAAAAAGCAATTCAAAGGAAGCATACAATGACAAAAGATCTAAGATGAGAACACGAAAAAGTAGCAAGCAATGATCGAAGAAGAAGAAAACAGACAGATTCGTTTATGGTAGATTTATGTCATTTCTCATCCGATATAAAAAGTACACACTTTCACATGATCGTAGCATGTGACAATTATTTGCCCCATATGGAAGTTAAACCAAATGTGGCAGTGAGTTGAATAATAAATTTTCCGAACCAACAAGGTCGGGCTTCGACAAAAAAGCACGAAGCTCGTGCCTTAAACAAACATAAACTACAAAGACTAAATGTTGCACCAATTGTGTCAAGGAGTTTAATTATCAAAATTTCCCGAACCAAAATCTTGGGATTCGAAGGAAAAAACACAAAGCTCGTGCTTTATCGCAGCAAAAATAAATGAAACCTAACCTAAGGTGCCTTAAACAATCATAAACTACAAATAACGAACTTCCATTGAGAGCCATCACAACGAAATGATGCACTATTAAACAAAATTACTTGAAGGGTGAAATGACAAACCCTGTATAGTAATCTTTCGGGATATACACATCTCGAACAAGTCCGAACCTCTCGAACGCAATTCGAAGTTCTTCCGGCCTGCAAACAGTAACAAAACAATGCATTTAACCGACAATTAAAAAACAAAAACGGGTTTTTATTATGATGAAAGATTTACCTGCAATCCAAAGGAATGTTTCTAACCAAAAGACTTCCACTATTCTGCTCCCTCCTTCTACCATACCCTCCACCACCACCACCGCTGCCGCCGCCGCCATACCCCCTCCTCGGAGGACTCCTTTCCCGGCCTCCATAGCCTCTCCTTGGAGGACTATAGTGTTGAGGACTGTACCTCCTCATCCCAAAAGACCCTTCAAAAAAGAAAAATCCATGAACTTCATAATTCATAAGTATGTATATATATATATAATAAAATTTACCCAACAAACTAAATTATATCCTTTTTATTTCCTCATTTTAAGATAATCCAAGAAAAAAAATAAAAACTACAATGTATGAAAGATTCATGATTTGCTTCTTTCACGTATATATAAATCCATAAAAACACGAATTTCTTCTAAATAAAAAAAATACCCAGAAACAATTCAATTTCTAAAAAAAAACAGACTTTCTGTTTGGCTGATGAGAAAAGTAAAGAAGAGAAAATGATTACCTGATGGGATAATTTGAAACAGAGACAGAAGAGACGACAAAGATTTTGCTTGGAGTTTTAGATCTATCTGAATTTTAAAACTCCCCAGTACTATGTTAATGTTATTTTATTTCCACGTGTTTTATTTACTTATTTATTTATTTATTTTGGACCCTGGTGTTGGGCTCGGAACTGTTCACAAATGTGTCCAAGTCATGTTTAGTCATTTTTTGTTTAAACACGGTTATTTAATTTATTAGCTGACTAATTCAGATTAAATATTGTAGAGATTTATTATAGGAGCGACCCTCTCAATTCAATAATATTTAAATCCAATTCAAACATTTAAAGATAGAATTCACTTACATATCATAAAAATTAAAAGGTTTCCGAACTTGTTCGACATTTACTTAATCGTTTTAGAAGATTAAACCCTTATGCGAGTAACTTTTAAAATATTCAACTCCAGTGTAAACATTTATATCATATCTACCCAAATATCGAACAAATAGCTTTGACCTGTATAGTTTAAATCTTAAACAAAATATGAGTTTATTCGATTTGATTTATATTATTATTATTATTTAATAATAAATATATTATCTTATTCAAATCTAATTATAAAAAACAAGTATAAACAAACATAAAAATAAATTTCTAAGAGATCATAGTGAAAATACACATTGAGTTTAAAGCTCAAAGGTCTTGTATTTCATTTATTTATTTATTTATTTATTTATTAGTTTAGACCATATTTCCAAGCAAACACGAAGCAAAAGTAGGAGGCTTAACTACAAAATAAATGTCCAAATTATGTCATTTTTGTAATAAGTGTCTATAGTTTTAATTTTGACTGAAATATGTCTTTAAAATTTCATTTTTTGTTTGTTTTAAAGTCAACTGAGACACATACTCCAACAAAAAATGAAACTTTAAACACTTATTTTAGCTAAAAAATATTTTAAGTACCTATCGCAAAAAAGAGACATAATATGAGCACTTATTTTGTAGTTAAGCCAAAGTAAAAACACAACAGCTATTGTCATCCAACTCTTTATGGGTTTCAACACCTTCGTATCTCTGAGCTGTTTCATGGACAAACCTGCAATTTAATAAATAAACCCCATTATTATTTAGGTAAAAAAATTAAAAATATATGGAAAAAATATTTTTATTAAAAAAAGGGGGTTAAATTCTATGGTATTTTTCACCTTTGATTTCATCAACTTGAATCTCTTCCATGCAAACAAGACATCACGTTTGGTGTAGTACATACGCCCGGTTGGATCATAATAATACTACATCGACACTATCGTTTTTTTAGGTTTTTCGAGTCGGAGTGAGTCTCGAATATGAATATGCATATATAATCACCACATTTATACTTTATTTTTAATTTTTTTCATAAATTTAAAAGAGACATCTTTATATCGTGTTACGTGTTAAAAGCAAAAAAAATGAAAAATCAAAATAATTTAAACTAACACTTATAATTTTATCTTGGAAATCTCGAGTTGAAATGTCATAACTAAAATCTTGAAAACATGAAATCGTATACCAAAACCCATCTCTCATATATATATATACATAATTGCACGTTTGTATGGATATATGTTTGTAAGATCAAAGATTCAAGGGTTGCATATACCTTATAAGTCCTGCCGGTGCCTTTTCGGCCGGTTGGAACAAAGCGTTCCTCGGCGATCCAGCCGGAAAGTAGCCAGTCATAGTCAACATAGGTGTTGTCATAGTATTTGACGACAACATCCAGAGTTCTTCTATTAGCCCTTTTTCGAGTTCATTCTTTCACCACCTTCAGGGTGGCTAGTGTCGCTGGCGACCATTTATGAGGCGGTGCTTTCAGCTTGCTCGAGCTCGACTCAGGGCTGATCAGCTCC
The DNA here is from genome assembly GCA_019671005.1 of Hibiscus mutabilis. NCBI lineage: Eukaryota > Viridiplantae > Streptophyta > Magnoliopsida > Malvales > Malvaceae > Hibiscus > Hibiscus mutabilis. The sequence continues at coordinate 57,335,724 of CM033725.1, forward strand.
ACCTTCTTATGCTTCATGATTACTCTAAACCTGCAAAACAGATTGCTCTATAGTTTTTACTTGTTTTTTCTTAACGTTCTCCATTTCTCATATATAGACATTGGGGGTGGTAATTTTTCTAGGATTTTGCCATTTTGCCTCTAAGTTACTCTTTTTTCACATTAGTCCCTTGAGATGTTTAAATTCTTTTCGATTTTCCCTTGGACATATATGTATCTTACAAACTGATTGAATGCGATTTTCTTTAGATAAATAAGCAAGATTTTTAAAAATTTACTTAGGATTAAAAACTTGGTTATAGTATTATTTTGAAAATAAATATACAAGAATGATTTTACGTACTCTGCATGAAGATGCATGTCGCGCGTGTTACCACACTCATCTTACTTGCTTCTACGAGCGCGTAATCTTGATTTTAGATCTTTTATTAACTTAAACATCGAGAAACTTTGAAAATACATAATTGGTATTAATTGACTCGTGATCAAACAAAGTAAAATTTTAAGTAATTGATTTCTCATTTCCATTAGTTAATTTTTATACATTTAGAAGATCATTTTATTTATTTTTTTAACTTTACTATCACTAAAATATGATTATTTATTTTTAAAAAAATTAAAATTCTATTTTTTTCGTCTCCCACAATAAAAGTAATTCAATTAGATGAACATGTTAAATATATTAATTATATATATAATCAAATTTAGAAGAAAAATAATAATAATTGAAATTGCACATGGATCGCGTTTATTAAATTTTTTGTTATTCTTATGTAAAAATATTAAAAAAATAATAAAAATCTCAAAACTAGAGTTTTTGATTTATAAATATGTATTTTACCAATGAAAGCATGTTTTAAGATTATGTGATAAATTTTTTACATTAAATATATTTTATGGAATTAGTTCTTTATGCAATGTTCTTTATATTCTATATGCAATGACCTTAAAAATTGTATAGGTGGACTTAAGAGTAAATACATAACAAAAATTGAATTTGAATGATAATATCCATTAATTATAGGGTTAATTTAAAACTAATCAATATATCAAGGGTACAAAAGCAAAACAAACTTGTAGTTGTTGTCCGAATATGAGTGAATATATTGAATTCAATTGGATTTTTTGCGCTGGATTCCCCAGCCAGCTTTAATTATGTAACTTATCACTTATTTTTTTTTCTTTTTCCACTTACCATATATATATATATTTGGTATAATTATTGGTATTAGATTTATTAACCGACTAATATGAAATATGTATTATAGAGACTCATAATAAGAACGATCCTCTGAATTCAATTTACTCCATTCATGATATTAAAATTAACTTATGACATTATTTAAAAGATCTAACATATCCTCGTTATTTATGATATATTTTGTAGTTTCAAAATATTTTACTATTCAAGATTAAAACGTAAATGATGAGTCAAATCATTATATAAAAAATCGATAATGAAATTAATACACATTAATTTTTTATGTCATGCATATAAATAAAATAGTAAAAAAATCCATAAAAATAAGTATTTAATTAGATATATATCAGGGATTAATACCAAAACAAAATATGAATACATAAAAGTTTTGATATAATTCAACTTTAACGTGAAATTTTGATTTGATTTCTATAGGTACCTGCGAACGTCCAGCGTTACATGACGAAAGATTACAGTTCGCGAACTCATAACACAAGCGAATAACGATAACTTATGAATGAAAGGCGAATAACATTCATGTGTTGAACAATTAGATCTGCGAACCCACCTAGGCGGACAATATTCATGTGTTAATACGTGACCACTATTGATGATAATACAACTCTAAAATATCATCTCATAACTAGTCCAATCACAACAACCCCGTAGTAATACCAGTCTGAATAGTATAAAAAAGAGAATGTAAAATAGAAAACCCACGACCTTCCACCTTTAAACGTACCAAACCAAGAAGACCATATTTGAACCTTGACTTAGAACTTCCACTCAAACCATCTTCGACCACCATTCCCGATCATTGTTCACTTTATCGGTCAATAATTTTCATAAAATGTTAATTGTGATCTAATATCATTTGTGTTTACATGTTGTATATAGAAAAAATTTTATTTATCTGACATGAAAGTAAATTTATGTATTTATTTTATCAAATGTGTAAATTATATCTAAATCGAAGTTCATCATCTTCTTTTTTATTGGAGCCACTTGTTGGGCTTACATAAAAGTTTGACTTTGTTTAAAAACTAATTATAAAAACTAAATATGTATTGTTTAAAAACTAATTATAAAAATTATAAAAAAGATTGACTTTTTATATCTAAATTTATGTATTGTTTAAAAACTAATTATAAAAATTATATTTTCAAATATTTTATTAATTAGATTATATTCGAATAGGAGTTGAAGAAAAAAAGATAAAATTTTCTTCAATCGCAGTCCAGTCCCTCTAATTAAGAGTTAAGACCCAAAAAGGTAGGCCCGTTTGTAAGGGGCATAGAAAAGCTCTTAAACAGAAGCCCCAAAAATATGTAAAAATAAAATCTAACGCCCACCGTGGGGCTCGGAACCCGCGACCACAAGGTTAAGAGCCTTGCGCTCTACCGACTGAGCTAGACGGGCTTTGTTGTTTAGCAAATTTTATAAGATCTACATAATACGGAAAATAATTTTGTCGACGATCATGGGGACTTTGGTTTTGATTTATTTGCTGCAATTATTTTTTAAGCATAGAATGTAATATATAGCAGGTACACGTTTCTAATTTATTTAAAAATTTTGTATATGATTTACATGAATAAAATGTAAAATATAATAATAAGCTTAAATATATATAAGTGAATTGTATGTTAATTATATATACATGTACGTTTTAAGCATACCGAATAGATAAAAAAAAAACTAGCATTTCAAACCGAAAATATTTGTTTCGTGAACTCGACAAAGAGGCACCTTTTTGTGTGCAAAGTTCGGTCTTCGTCTTAAACACCATGGCTTTGTTTCTGATCTTTTTTTCTTGTGTGTTGTTCATCGCTAGTATTTTAATAGCATCTTCAATTTTCTCCCTCTCAATACATTCTTCAACGGAAAAACTGATTTTTCACAAAAAACAAATGTATCTCATGTTAAGTAATTGGTCCCAAACAAGACTGGTATAACATTGGTGCCCCATTCGGAGGCACTCTTGAGTGTCGAATTTCATCCGCATCGAGTTTAAAATATAATAATAAGCTTAAATATATATAAATGAATTATATGTTAATTATATATACATGTACGTTTTAAGCATACCAAATAGATAAAAAAAAAACTAGCATTTCAAACTGAAAAGATTCGTTTCGTTAACTCGACAAAGAGGCACCTTCTTGTGTGCAAAGTTCGGTCTTCGTCTTAAACACCATGGCTTTATTTATGATCTCTTTTTCTTGTGTGTTGTTCATCGCCAGTGTTTTAATAGCATCTTTAATTTTCTCCCTCTCAACACATTCTTCAACGGAAAAACTAATTTTTACAAAAAAACAAATGTATCTCATGTTAAGTAATTGGTCCCGAAACAAGACTGGTATAACATTGGTGCCCCATTCGGAGGCACTCTTGAGTGTCGAATTTCATCCGCATCGAGTCTAAAATTCAATGACCGTATCATAGACTAATACTTCCTCGTTGGTGTCAAATTGGATAAAAAAACATATATATTGCGTTTGTAAAATGTGACTTCAAAAATTTTATTAATTAAATTATAATATAATAGACACTTTAGCACACTCGAATGTGTCGCTGTAACAATAACAATATTAATTAAATTTTTTTACTTAAATTTTTATACATTAGAAGTAAAATTAGGAATATCAATTAGACCTATCTAAGGATATAAGGTATTCGTGTAACCTTGTAACTTGTAAGCTTAATCAACTCTTTCCGACTCAAATTAGTATTTTAATAATACTTTTTATTCAAATTTAGTTATAATATATTATTATTATAAAAATACTTTTTAGTTAAAAAAGATTAAAGTGAGTTAATAATCCTTAAAAATATTTACTTAATAACATATTTTTTTTCAAAAAGAAACTTAATACTAACAAAGTTATCATTCAAAAATCCAAAAAAAAATACAGAAGAGGTCACTTAATTATAGGTTTGGTAATAAATAAATTATTTTCTTAAAAAAAACAATTTAATCGCTCAATTACAATTTTGTAACAAACATGTCATTTTATTTGATTCATGTGTAATTGTATGTAATTATACCATGATAAATTAGATTTAATTGGAACACTCGATTATACTTTTTTTTTTGAAAGATACATGTTTTGTTTATTCAAATAAAAAACACTTACTCGAACCTCGTTAAAAAAAGCTTCCTATACCTAATTGGAAGAAAAAAGAGTGCATCAAGTTAGTGTTGAATACATGGCAGATTACAACCTTTTAACCATCAACAGAAAACAATGAACTAAACAAGATTCATGAAACTCTTTAATTCGTAAAAAAGATTGAGAATCAAGGGAATTACCCACATAATTAATCATAATAATTTTAAAACTTCTTAATATTATTTTTAATCAATAGGGCCCATGCGTAAAAAATCAACAATGAGATTTAAGTGATATCGTAAGAATTTTTCGTACCTTAATGTTCGATTCTTGTCCTTGGTATAGAATAACTTTAAAACGTGTGACCAATATTTACTTTATATATTAGCCAACAAAACACAAATTATTAATCACTATACTCGTTCTAGTAAATGCTTTGATAAAAAATTCTAAAAAAATATAGTATTTTATAACTATAACATAGTGTCATTCTTCTGCGATATATCTGTGATGGCAAAATAGACAGTCAATTATTTTTTGTATTTTTTTATAGACACTCAACGATTTAAAAACTATATTTTCTATTATTTTATAAACAGTAATCTAGATTCTTTGATTCAGTTTTAAATCGGAGCTGAACAAAAAATATAAAAATTTCTTTAGTCGGAGCCATTCGAATTGCGAGTCAAAAAGGTAGGCCCATTTGTAATGGAAAAATTAGAAAAATTGAAAACAAGCGCCCACCGTGGGGCTCGAACCCACGACCACAAGGTTAAGAGCCTTGCGCTCTACCGACTGAGCTAGACGGGCTTGGTTGACTTCAAATTTTTTATTTATTTAAAATATGTTAATAATTTTGTTTGACAATGCTGGAGATTTTGGTTTTGTTTCGATCTTTCTTATTTAATTTATTTACCATAATCACTTTTAAGCACAAAATGTGGTATATAACGGTATACGTTTCTAATTTATTTAAAAATTTCGGTACATAATTTATATGAATATAACGATCTGATTAAATAAATATAAGTAAATTATATGCATAAATTATCTGATTAAATAAATTTAAGTGAATTATATGCATAAAATATAAATACATGCGGAAATAGGCTAATTAAGTTTACATCAGTGTAACATAATTAATTTTTAGAGATTTTATTAATTGGCTGAGTGTATCAAATATATTTATATTGTCTTATCTTATATAATTTTAATATTATCATTTTACTTTAGAATTATAATCTTCTTACTAAATTTAAGGATCCAAGTCTACATAATATAGAAACGTATGAGTATATTTGACCACACAATATGAAATATATTGAATCTTTTGAGTTCAATCCTTAAACAAGTTAATTTCATTTAAAATCATATGAACTCTTAATGGGCTCTAGACGTGTGAATAATTATATTAGCCCTCACTATTTATAAAGTTGAGTTGGTATGATCCTTGCACGTGAAAAAACTCTTCTAAAACTATTATTAATTCATAGAATTTAAATTTAATATTTAATTTAAGAGACATTAAACTTTTTATCACTAAACAAATTTACAGTTAAAATTACAACATGACTTGATTTCGTGGAAGCTTTTAGGGATGTAAAAATAAGTAATCGGATGGGTTTCAGGTCGGGTCCTGTCAGGTCGGGTCAAATCGGATACATGTCATTTCAGGTCGATTTAATATTTCGACTCGATTTGGGTCTCGTGCGAGTCAGTTTCAGGTCGGGTTCATTTCAAATCAGGTCAAAACGGTTCGGGTCCGAATCAGTTAATTGACGGGTTAATTCGGGTCTGAGTAGACTTCATGTCAGGTTCATTTCAGGTCAGGTTCATTTCAGGTCGGGTTCATTTCAATTCGGGTTTCGAATCCGTATTAAGTTTAAGTTTGATACAAATAGTCGATAAACTTTGGGTTGGGTCATTTCGAGTGAATTATTTAACGCCTTTCACGAACACGAATCACATTAAGTCTTATTAGGAATATGCTTTGAGGGCAACAATAGGGGTCAATTTGGAATAAAAATAAAGTTTAAGGGATTGTAATGAACAAAAATATTAAATTAAAATTGGGACTAAAATTAATCAAACTAAAACTAAAGAATAAAATTGGGACCAAAATGAATCAAACTAAAACTAAACTTAAATTAGGGCCAAATGAATCAAACTATAAACCCTAAACCTACTTTGTAAATCCTAAATCGTAAAATGAATCAAACATTCACTAATATTAGGAATAAACCGTAAAACCTAAACTATAAACCCTAAACCCTAAAGTGTAAACCTTAAAGAAACTAAACTAAAATTAGGACTAAAATGAATCAAACTAAAAACAAAACTAAAATATAAAAAAAAATTAAGTGTAAAGCTCTTAAAGTAGTAATGAGCAAATAATCCCTTAAATATAAAAATGACCGTTTGTCTTCTTTTGATTTGAGTTTTGAAATTGATAAGATATGGTTGCAGTCCTATATATGGGATTTTGGGCGGTTGATTTTCCTTCACAATTGAACGGTTGATTTATTTCTACAATTCTGTCTTTTTCCCCTTATTTTTTCTAATTGTTTTTTTTATTTTTTAAATCAAAATTACCCACGTGAAGTTTTAGTTTTAGGTTAGGGGTAATTGATTGTTTAACCCTTCTAATTTTACATGTTTTTTTATTTAAATCTTGAATTTTTCTTTTATGTATTAGTTTAATTCAATTGAGTCATAATTTAGATTAATTTAATTGAAATTTCACATTTAGTTTTATAATTCTTTTAACATGCGCATGATTTGTGCTTCTAAATTTTAGTTTAACTCAATTATATCCTAAATTTAACAAGTTAATTCAATTCAGACGTTATTGTTATTATTATTATTATTATTACATATAAACTTTGATTTAATATAATTATACACAAAATTTTGATTTGGATGTAAATGTGTAATTGTACACATGAAAGTTGAAACTTTAATTTAGTCCAATTGTACACATGAAGCTTTGATTTAAATATTTAATCAATTTAAATCCATAAATTAGCAAGTTGAATCATAATTAATCCAATAAATATCTAAATCCAATCTTTCCTTTTATACATATATATATATTTAATTGATTATATATGTATATATAACAAAAAGATTATTTAACACTTTAAATTGATTTTAAAAAAATAATAGTTTACATTTAACAACACTTAATACTTTACATTTATCAACACTTTAAATTAATCAAATCATCAAATCATAGACTTCCTCAATTACATGTCAGGTAAATATTAAGCAAGGTCAATATCAGTTCAGGTCAACAATAGGTCGGGTTCAAAACAAGTCGGGTAAAATCGGATCTCGGGTCGATTCAGTCGGGTAATATCAGTTATCTGCCAGGTCAGTCTCGGGTTCGAGTTCGTTTCAGTCGGGTGCAGGTCGGGATTCGGGTATAAAGTAACATGTTCAATTCGGGTTCGAGTCGTTCTCGGTCGGATGCAGGTCGAGTTCGATTACTACAGTAATAGGTCTAACTCGAGTTCAAGTCAACAACAGTCGGTTACAAATCAATTTTAGGTCATTATATCTTCGGATCAAGCCATATTTTAACTCGAACAAATTTCAGTTGAGTTTTCAACTAAGGCGAACTTTTTACATCCTTAAAAGCTTCAACCACTTAAACAAAGCATTTTTCAAAGAAGAAAGATCCAGAAAAAACCAAGGTCAACGTCTAAATACGGGTGGGGTTTGGATCGAACCCGGCAAAGTCCATACCCAACAAAAGCGCGTGGCCGACCTCGTCAAAGAAAAATCAAAATTCTCACCCGCCTTAAACACGCAACATAAAAACACGTAGTGGACCCCTTACCTTTTCCCAAACCTAAAAAAGAAAATCTCGGCCGTCAATTCTTTCAAATCCAACGGTTCCAAATCCCCAATTTTCCCTCCGAACATTCTAGAACCCTAATCCCCAAAATTTAAAAACATATAAAACCACTACTCCTTAGAACTAAACCACACAGTTCAAATCAAAAGAACAAAAAATTTCCTTCTTCTCTCTCTCCCGTTTTTCCCTACGTTTTTTGTTCAAATTTTTAAGCGATGGCCGGAAAAGGAGAAGGACCAGCGATTGGAATAGATCTCGGCACCACTTACTCCTGCGTCGGAGTATGGCAACACGACCGAGTCGAAATCATCGCCAACGACCAAGGCAACCGTACGACGCCGTCTTACGTGGCCTTTACCGATTCCGAGCGTTTAATCGGCGACGCTGCTAAAAATCAAGTCGCCATGAATCCTATCAACACCGTCTTCGGTAAATCTCTATTTCCCTCATAAAACTTTAAAATACCGAGCTTCAGAGTTAGATCTGAGACTTTGCATGCATTTAAAAATTACTTCTACTAATGAATCTATTTTTATACGTGATTTATGACGTCACTATTCGATTAGGGAGAAATTAGAAGAGTTGACTGTACTGTTTAATTTTGTTGACTGAAAATTAATTCCATTTTGGCTATTATTATTTATTAACACTGTCCTCGGTAAATCTGTATATTGAATAAAATTTGTATTTCAGATTTAGATTTGAAACTCTATATGCTTTTAGCAATTACTTTCAACAAATAAATTTATTATTATTTTTACTTTTATGTTATTTATGACGTCATTATATTTATAGGATTAGGATAATTTACGAGAGTTGACTTTGTATAATTTTGTTGACTTTTTTGTATTTTTGTAATTATTAAAAAACAGATGCTAAGCGATTAATTGGCAGAAGATTTAGCGATTCGTCGGTTCAAAGCGATATGAAGCTTTGGCCTTTTAAGGTGATCCCCGGTCCTGGTGATAAACCCATGATTGTTGTCTCTTACAAGGGCGAGGAGAAGCAATTTGCTGCCGAGGAAATCTCATCAATGGTGTTGATCAAGATGCGTGAAATTGCCGAGGCTTACCTCGGATCGACAATCAAGAATGCGGTTGTGACTGTGCCGGCTTACTTCAATGATTCCCAAAGGCAAGCCACCAAGGATGCCGGAGTCATTGCTGGACTTAATGTCATGCGAATCATCAATGAGCCGACGGCAGCTGCCATTGCTTATGGTCTTGATAAGAAAGCCACCAGTGTTGGTGAAAAGAATGTGTTGATTTTTGATTTGGGTGGTGGTACTTTTGATGTTTCTTTGCTTACCATTGAAGAAGGTATCTTTGAAGTTAAAGCTACTGCCGGTGATACGCATTTGGGTGGAGAGGATTTCGATAATCGGATGGTTAACCATTTTGTTCAAGAATTTAAGAGGAAGAATAAGAAGGATATCAGTGGGAACCCTAGAGCATTGAGGAGGTTGAGGACTGCTTGTGAGAGAGCAAAGAGGACCCTTTCTTCGACTGCCCAAACTACCATCGAGATCGATTCATTGTATGAGGGTATTGATTTTTACACCACAATCACTCGTGCAAGGTTTGAAGAGCTCAACATGGATCTTTTCAGGAAGTGTATGGAGCCGGTTGAGAAGTGTTTGAGAGATGCTAAGATGGATAAGAGCAGTGTCCATGATGTTGTCCTTGTTGGTGGTTCAACTAGGATTCCAAAGGTGCAGCAGCTGTTGCAAGATTTTTTCAACGGGAAAGAGCTCTGCAAGAGCATTAATCCCGACGAGGCTGTTGCTTATGGTGCAGCAGTTCAGGCTGCAATCTTGAGTGGTGAAGGAAATGAGAAGGTCCAGGATCTATTGCTTTTGGATGTCACTCCTTTGTCCCTTGGACTTGAAACAGCCGGTGGTGTTATGACTGTTTTGATTCCGAGAAACACTACTATTCCAACCAAGAAGGAGCAGGTCTTCTCGACCTACTCGGATAACCAGCCCGGTGTCTTGATCCAGGTTTTTGAGGGTGAGAGAGCTAGAACAAGGGATAACAACCTGTTGGGTAAATTTGAGCTCTCTGGTATTCCTCCTGCACCCAGGGGTGTTCCTCAAATCACAGTTTGCTTCGACATTGATGCCAACGGTATCTTGAATGTCTCTGCTGAGGACAAGACTACTGGCCAGAAGAACAAGATTACAATCACGAACGACAAGGGCCGTTTGTCAAAGGAAGAAATTGAGAAGATGGTTCAAGAGGCCGAGAAATACAAGTCTGAGGACGAGGAGCACAAGAAGAAGGTTGAAGCCAAGAATGCATTGGAGAACTACTCCTACAACATGAGAAACACCATCAGGGATGAGAAGATTGGATCAAAACTTGACCCGGATGACAAGAAGAAGATCGAGGATGCCATCGATGGAGCCATCCAATGGTTGGATGGCAACCAGCTAGCCGAAGCGGACGAGTTTGAGGATAAGATGAAGGAGCTGGAGGGCATCTGCAATCCTATCATCGCCAAGATGTACCAAGGTGCAGGGGCTGACATGGGTGGTGGCATGGATGATGATGCCCCTCCTGCCGGCGAAAGTGGTGCCGGACCTAAGATCGAAGAAGTCGATTAAACCAAATATTAAGCTAGTCTTGCCTGAACTTTTAGCAGTTTCAGCCGGTACTTTTTATTTTATGTTTTCTGCAAGTTATGTTTTAAGAACCTCTGTTTTTGAAAACTTCGGTTGTATTTTGGTACTATATTACCCATTTTAGTTGATGAATATTTTGCTTCTCAAGTAGTATTTTAGATTATTATCTGTTTAATTGCAGTTTGGCACCTTCGAAAGTTTTGATTTATCAGTTTAGTACTCTAAATTCCATTTGATGTGTCCAATAATATAGGAAAATTAAGCAATGAAAGTTGAGAAACAAATGCAAGAGTTTGAATCCTTGGCTTGGATGGTGGATGTCTGCCCCCAATGGGGATTGGAAATATATAGTTGTGTTTCACATGGACATTAAAACAAATAGGATTAAGGGTCTAACTTCAAAGACTTTTAGTTTTTTTTTTTTTAATTCTTAAATTAATTTTTTATATCAATTTTAATTATTAAATCTTGATATTTTTTTAAATCTATTGATGTAAGTACCAAATAATAAAGGATTTAATTAATTAAATTTTCTGATAATTTTTGGTTCAAGTGCTTAGGTTGAGAAATTGAACCAATTAAGCATTTTCATTAATTTTAACTATTAGATTTTGACAAGTTTTTGAATCTATTGATGTAGTCTTTAATTAATCAAAGAGCTTAATTAACCTAATTTTTGGGTTCAAGTTCTCAATTGATATTATTTTTTGACTAAAAAATTAGATAAATTAAGGTCCTTGAACCAAAAATTAAATCAATTAGTATTAATTTTAACTATTAAATCTTGATAGTTTTTATGGATTTGTTGGTGCAATACTTAACTAATCAAAAGACTTAATTAATTTAATTTTTTAATTTAAGAGTTCAATTGATTTAATTTCAAGAATTTAACTAAATACAAAAAATAATTTAAAATTTAATTATTTTTTTTTTCTAAAATTTCAAGTGCTTTTTAGATTTTTAAACTGAACAAATATGTCTAATTTTCTCTCAACTTTATCCATCTGTTTCATTTTGTAACCTGACTTTTTTCCGGGTGATCCCGGCTCTGCTGAAATCTTTTCGGCCTCTATTGGCTCCCTCCCTCTCCCGCTTGTCGACCACTGTCTGTTTTTCTCAATGTTTATGTTTAATATGTTTGATAGAAGATTGTCGAAGACAATAGTTTAGAAATAATCTTTTTATGTGTGTTTGTATTTGTCTCGATTTTTTTAAAAGAAAAATTATTTATAAATTTTATATAAAATTATTACTATAAACAAAATTAGCATTACTTTAAAATAAGGGTAAAAATTTGATACACATGCCGTATAAAATTAATTTTACACAAGTCTGTGTATTTACACTATAAAAATCCAAATCTTAAATTCCTAACCCTAACTCTAAAAAACTAAACCCCACATTCTAAACTCTAAATTCTAAACCCTATAACCTAAACCCCTAAACTTTAAACTAAAACCCTAACCCCTAAAACTAAAAGGCACGTGTAAAACTAAAGTTTACACGGCCTGTGTATCAAAGTTTTTTCCTTAAAAGAATATTGATACTATAGTTTAAATTTTTTGACTCCATCAATATTTATACCTTCAAAATTTAAAGCCTAAATATTTTTTAATAAATTTAACGTGTCATTCCTCTTGATCAATCAATACTCAACACGTCTAAGTATGGTTTTAATGGTTTGAAATTATAAAAATCTTTTTATAATAATGAACATTTGGTTTAAAAAGTGGCTACGAAGCCTAGCCTAGCCCAAACGGGTCTTATTTGTTTGAAAACTACATGCAAATTCGAGTTGACTCACGACCACGGCTCATGGTGTTGTTTTGTAATTTGTTCCGGGAAGTAGATGCCATTCGTCGTCATCCCTCCATCAACACAAATAAGCTCCCCTGTTACATATGACGCTGCCGGCAGGCAGAGGAACGCTACACCACGGCTGATACTTCCTTCAGCTCTCCGACCTGTCCGATTGGTGTTCGGCCTATGGCTCTGTCTAATACATCTTCACGTCCTTCAAAGAACTGCCAAAAGAAAATATAAAAAACAAGTAAACTTATGATCATGCTAAATGCTGCGTCCAATGTTATTCGGGTCCGACTCGAAAAGAAAACAGAAAAACTCGATCTCAAACATAAGCTATTGATTTAGGAAAAAGTTTTACATATCGAGAAGGGGAGTTTTGATCACTCCAGGTGCAACGGTATTGACCCTAATATTATCTCCTGCCCAATCATATGCCAAGAAATGCAAGTTGGTTCATGGTCGCTGCATATATAGGAATATCAAAATTTATCATAAATATAAAACATCTTAAACATGATTATAACGCGATTAAATATTCGAATAACCATGTTTAGAAGGGAAATGTTATCTTTGTTGGCTCCATATATAGGTGCAGAATATTCAGGCATGATGGAAATTATTGAAGAGATGAACACAATGCTTCCGGCAGCTGAAGCTTTCAAAAGAGGATGAGCTAGTACGCTAATGTTATAAGCCGATTTGATGTTGGTACTTGTCAGAAAAGCAACATCTTCCGCGATGTAATCCGACACCATTTTCTCCATATTCGTTCCCACATTGTTTACCTGCAAAAATTATCCGCTCGTCACAATTCGAATCCGTCTAATTTATGATAACATTCTTGGTATCGCAACAGTTGACATACTGTTTTTGTTTAAGTATTGGTACATAGTGTTAATCAGTATGTTTCGGTGCACTGTTTCGGGTTTGGACTCGGATTTATAATGGTTAGTAGTGATTTTCTTACCAGGATGTTACGCTTCCCGCTGAACTCAGAGGAGACTGTGATCAACAGCAATTCTCGTTGAGCTGGATTCGAAACATCACACACTGAACCTGTAACTTGGGAGACCCTTTGATTTCCATTGGAGTAAGCAATTGTTGAGTTCGGTTTCGGCTCGAGAGCATGTGTGGACGCTTGCTCCGAGTCCTGCTAATTCCTCCACGATTGCATGCCTGTTCGCACTGCAATAGTTGCGTTTCACATCGACATAAAAAACAAATACGCTGAAGACAATAGTTGCGTTTCTTTTGGTTTCGTTGCATGTCTAACCACAAAATTAAGATAGTTATTTTGTTCATGTTGTGCCTTAATCAATTTTCTCGTATTATATATATAGGGTTATATTTGATACATAGTCGGTTCATGTAAATTCTTTTACACAACTATTCGTTAAAATCTAGAATCCTAACTCTAACATCCTAAATTTTAAACCCTAATTTTAAATTTTAAGCCCTAACTTTATACCACAAACTAAACCTCAAAAATCTAAATTTAACAAATACGTATAAATTTTAATTGCATAGAACCTTCATCAAAGTTTCTCTACATATGCATTTGTGTGCGAGGAAATAAAGAAGAGAGAAAGAAAAATTTACCCAATTCCTTTGGTTCCACCAGTGACGAGCGCAGTCATGCTTTGAAGACTCCATCTCTTGTCTTTGCCACCAGCATTTTCTTTCCTTTTTTTTGTTTCTCTTTCATTCTTTCTCTTATAACCCGTACTATTTAGCATAAACAATTAATTACCTGTTATAGTAGTTATTAAACCATAATCTAATTATTAAAAAATAATTAATCATTAAATTTTTAAACGGTTAAACAGTTCGATTATATGTTAACATGTAATTTATTACAATTTTTTTTCAAACGTTCACTAATTCTTTTGAGAATAATGAAATTATCTCTTCGATAAATATTGTATTAAAATTTTCAGAAAAAATATTTAAATAAAAAACTTCTAGTCACAAACTTTATTTTATGTCTAAATAATTTCGTAACAGTTAATCAAACGATTAACTATTAACTATCATTTTTAACTATTGGTTAAACGAAACCGTTTAAACTTTAATGGTATGTTAATTAACCAATAAATTTTAATGGTTATACCGGTTAACGGTTATGCTTTATTTTGCACACCTCCTACCACCCATGGCAGCATTGATACGAATTATGACCCGAGGCCCGAGTGCAGCCAAAATTTGATGCAAAAACCTTCGAGTTTCAGCATTGGACCATGGAAATTTCTTTTTTCCTTGTTTGATGCATTATTTTACCAAATTTCCAATGATTTTGATATCCACTTTGTTACACTTGGTTTTGGATTTTCAATTTCATATTGTATTCCCATTATATATAATGAATACCCTAATCTCAAAGAAAGCTTCAAAGTTAAATCTCCGATATCGAGTACTAAATAAAAATATATTGTCACGCTTGAGAAGAGGTGAGGATAATAATTTCACTTCGAAAAAGAAAAAAAGGTCTTGAGATATATAAACGATAGCACTGCACATTCTATTAGATATGTCTTTTAAGAAGCGGGTAATGACCAGTGACAATATGCTCTAAATATCTACATTACTCGTTATACATATCGGTTGCAAGAATATGTCCAATACAAGTATTCAATTTTTTTTAAACAATTTCATATATCTAGAAGATCATATCCCATCACAGCAAACAGAGAAAAACTGTAATCAATAGCCAAACCACAAATGTTTCCAATGAATCCCTAATCTCAAAGGAAGTTCCAAAGTTCCGAATGTGTACATTATTCGATGCGAGTGTCGGATATAAGAATATAATCAAAATATCTATGTGCGAGTATCAAATACATGTTCAACACAAATATGAGAACGTTCAAGTCTTTTAGAACATTTTCATGTATTTAGAATATCATATCCTATAACCTTGTCCAATTTATGGCACTTGAAGAAGAAGAAGAAGAAAAATTCTAAGCAACATAGCAGAAATCTGTGAAGCAACGTTTGGCTAGAATTTGAAATACTGGATTCCATTTATGATATGAATTGTGAAAACGAAATACACAGGCTTAAAAATAAATACGATTAAAAGAATAAAAAACAAAAAAAAAATGTTTTCTAAATTTACGAATACTTCGATAAACATCCAACAAACGATGAATTTGAAGAAAAGAACTGTTGAAACTCCAGATCCAGAGTCAATGCGATCACTTATTGCTAGAAATCATTTAGTTTTCAGCTTATATAACCAAAATCGCTATAAAGAAGGATTCAAGCACCGGAAACTGGAATATTGGAACGGATGAAGCAAAATAACACGAAAAACAAAGAAATGGCGTACCTTCACGAATCGAGGCAAAGCCAAAAAGAGCTCAAGGCAACGATCAGAACGAGCAAAACCAGAAACTGAGAATGAAAGAGCCCTATTTATTGACTTCGAAGACTTTGGATTGTACACTCAGGAAGAAAAACGACAGCGTTTTACTTGACCATAAAGGGCGCAAAAATCAACAGTTGTGGCTGCTGGGATTCGAGCCCAGAAGATAGGAGGATATCAGATTAGGGTTAATTTTGTTACTAAATTAGGGCTTAATTGGTTGGGCAAAATGTAATATGTAATTATTTTTAGTTTTTTCAAATGTAATATGAACTGTTATAAAGTTTGAAGTTGGGCTTTTATTTATAAAATAATATAATTTTTAATTTTTTTTTAATTTTTAAATAACAACATAATAATAACGATAAATATAATAGTAACGAAATATAATAATAATAGATAATAGCAAGTAATAATAATGGTAACATATAATATAAATGATAGTAATATATAATTACAATAATAACGTAATAATAATAAGATAATACAATGTAATATACTAGTAATATTTAGGTTTTCTTTTCAAATATAACAATAATATGATAATAAATAACATACTATGATAGCAAATATAAATGCTTAATTAAAATAGAATTAGTAACTAATTAATTTTTTGGGTTTTTAAGTTTTAATAAAAAGATAAAGTAAACTAAACCCATAACATTATTTGGAAAGTAGTAACACACACATATATATATATTGTAAAAACAAAAGCGAAAATAAAAACCGGTACACCCCGGACAAAATTAATGATTACACTAACGTTTGATCTTCATTGCAGGCATGCGATCGATCAGAACTTGTACTGCACCGTGATAAAGTATACAACAGCAACCGTTGCGACCGCTCCGTGCGATGTTCTTCCAGCCTTTGTATTTTTGCTAGCTTGGATTTGCAGGTAAAATTTTCTGTTTTGCTTGATGTTTTCCGGTTTCGGAAATCGGTTTCTACGAAACGAAAGGACCCTTGGTTGATTCTGCGGTTGATCATGTGACTAAATTTTGCAGGCTCGAGAAAGTCGATGTCAAAAAACTGCAATGCCAAGCGAAAATTTTGGAGACCATTGGAACTATTGGAGGAGCAATGATTATGACAATGTTTAATGGGTCAATGTTGCCATTGCCGTGGACGAAAATCAATAATCATACCCAATCTACAAAGACCGATGCATCAAACAATGAAGATCCTCTAAAGGGTGCTATCATGGTCCTTGTGTTTGTTGGGCATGTTTTGTCATTCTTCAAGTAAGAAATCAAAATTCCGGCGACTTTTTCCTTTTTCGCTCGAGTCTATGTTACTCAGACTCTTTATTCTTCTCGAAGTTTCCATGTTTAACACATTACGCATGTATTTATCACATATTCAAACATAGGTATAACCTAAATTGGAAATCGAATTCGATACGAGTTTTTATAACTCTATGTTTTTTTTCTTTATATAGGCTATTACCCTAAAATCATACCCTGCTGAGCTCTCCTTAACAACATTGATTTGCTTTATGGGAATAATTGAAGGTGTCATTGTTGCCTTGGTAATGGAAAGGGGCAATGCTGCTGCTTGGGCCATTCACTTGGATTCTAAACTCTTTGCTGCAGTTTACAGTGTAAGAAAACTTGGGATTTAAATTACGGTCGCGATTCGACTCACGTTCATCGATAATAACTGTTACATCGCATTTGAGCCTCGTATTATTATTATTATTTTTTTTGCAGGGAATTGTATGTTCCGGGGTTGCTTATTATGTAGGAGCAATGGTGACTCAAGCAAAGGGGCCTGTTTTTTTATGCTTCATTCAATCCTTTGACGATGGTTATCGTTTCAATTATGAGCTCCTTTATCTTTTCTGAGATAATGTATTGAGGAAGGTACGTAATTTGCATGTTTGGTTCTTATGGATTTCAAACACTTGGAAAGAGAAGTGGGAAAGAAAAAGTAGCTTTCATTAGGATTTCATAATTTTAGTTCGAAATTTCTCAATATCCAATAGTTATATGGATTCTGATTGTATCAAAAATTAAACTGAAATGGATATCAAACTTTTTATCACTCGACCCATTTATATGTCGACTTGAATGTTCTTTGGCAGGGTAATTGGAGCAATCGTCATTGTTGTAGGGCTTTACTTTAGCAATGTATCATTAACTGTTTTAATTAATTTTAAAATCCTAAGGACCGAAAGTATTATTATCCTCTTTTTAGAATAAAATCTTAAAAAATAATTTTTATATTACTTTTTTAGATTTTCTTTTATTTATTAATTCAAAAAATAATTAAACTTTTATTACTATAAAAATTCCTACCATCACTTTAATTTAAGGATAAAGTTCACAAATGGTCACTAAACTTTGATCGATTATTCAATTTGGTAACCAAACTTTTAATTGCTTCAATATTATCATTAAACTTTTAGTTTTATTTCAATTTGGCGACTGACCCATTAACAACCATTAAAAGAGGGACGTGGTTGTTAAAATATTTTGTATAATAACACATTTAGTCCTCCACGTTACATATTCAAACAATTTAGTTCCAATTCAAAAGAAATAATAAATTTAACCCTCATTATTTTAATTTGACCATATTTTTAATTAGAGATAATTTAATATTTTATTTTGATTCCTCAATTATAACTAATATTATCTTATTCCTCCTAATCTCAACCATATCCAATCCATCCTTTAAAATTTCATAAAGAATAGATCATAATCATCTCATGAAATTGTATTAAAAAGATATATATATTTGAGGAAATTAAATTCAGGTTGCTTTCGGTTTCGGTTAATTTCGATTCGTGTTGATTTTTAGTTTAACTAAATTCGGTTCGGTTTTGTTTCAGTTCAGTTTTGGTTCGAATTCGGGTCAAGTTTAAACTATCATGTTCAGGTCTATCTCGGGTCGGATAAATCAGTTCGGACCTCATATTTCGGGTCAAGTTTGTCAGGTCTATATTTAACCGTCTTAAGTTGACAACGAAATTAACATAGTACTATAAATCATTAAAGTCCAATTCTTTTCTGTTTAATAATTGACTTTAAGTTAATTTAGTTAGATCGATCATCTCTATAGTCGATCGATTAGTCCATTAAAAATGATTTTGGACCATTAGATTAAGTTCCTGCATCTACCCGCCATATGCCAGTCAAGTAGCCAACTGAAGATGGTATACAATCCCAATGAACAATGTAGTCACACCCCTTGTCTGAACAGTCAAGAGATAGATCAAGGCAAAGTTGATGACATACATGACATGCATGATGAGTGGAAGTGTTACACATTGCACAGTGGTAGAAACACCGGTTTGGATCTCTTCTTTCTTCACAGATGTTGCAATAGTCATATTCCGAATAAAGATTATCCTCGTGAAAGGTTAGCATGAGAGGATGGTCGTCACACCTGTGTATAATCTTGTTCGGAAGCCTAAGGCACTTCCAATCCACTGCGAAATTGCAAACTTTGCATGTAAAAGCGCCGCTTAACTGATCTCCCCATCCGCTACACAGCCCTCTCTTGTCAACGTAATAAGAAAGGCGGTGTTCATGCCCTTGCAATGTGGGAGTATCTGAAACTAGAGCACATGCAAGGCAGACATAATCATAACCTTTCCAACACATGCTGCATTTGTAGGCAAAACCAGAATTGAACTGAAAGGAGCATTGTCGACACCGAAAAACACGATCTGCTAAAATCAAGGTAAGGGGAGATTGGTGACGATGAAACCAAAGATACTTCTTTAAAGGTGATTCGGCGCAGGATTTATGGAGTATGAAATCACACTGTGAACAATCGTAAAATGAAGTTGAGATGGATGAAAAGCAACCGTCACAAAATTTATCACCCTCGGAATCATGGCTCAGAACCTAGTTATGCTGATGGTTCGTATGCTTTAACGATAGTAATTTGTAAAAATGAAATGAAATTAAAACTTCACTTATACAATTGTACAAAATCAAAATTTGTGTATAAAATTACAGATTTGACAAAATTTCATGCGTAATTTTAATATTTATCCCTCTAATCATCATGAAGTATTTCAATCTCATTTTTTATATATTTAAAGGTAAACGATATTCTTTACTTTTTCTTTACCCAACATGATTATTTACATATTAAGAAAGTAACATATTCATAAAATATTTTTTTAATATATTTGATAAAATATTTATATTATCTAGATTCTTTTTTACTCTTTTTTACACATTTTTAAAATCTTGAAGTTGACATATTGTTGATTTAAATAATTAATTTGAGAATAAATATCCTTAAAAGTAAATTTATTTTCTTGCAAATGTTATCCCCCCCCCTCTAATTTTACCTCTCTTTTACATTTTAAAAAAATGGAAAATTTTCTTTTTCTTTTTCAAAGTAGATTCTATCTCAAGTATAGAAGAAGATGAAGCAGACATTCAAACTTCTTCCGTAAACTTGTTAAATTTAACTTTTTAAAAATAATTAGAAATCAATTAATTTAGTCCTAATTAAAAAAATCAATAAATTCATCTCTAAACATTCTATCAATTTGATCCTATTTTTAATTAGAAATAATTCAATAATTAGAAAAGGAGGGGAAATAAGGACATAAATAATGTGAAATTATTAAATCACTTTTAATTAAAAATAGGATCAAACTGATAGAATGTGTAAATAATGAGAGCTAATTTTGTTGATTTTTCTTTGAATTAGCACTAAATCAATTGAATATATGAATTTGGTGGACTAAATATGCTATTATACAAATTTTCTTAATTGCATGTCACCCTCTTAATGTAAATTAACGACTCAGTGACCATTTTGTAACAAAAATAAAAGTTTAAAGATCATTTTGTAATATTGAAAAGTTAAGTGATTAAAATGAATATCTTATTATAGTTTAGTGACTATATGTGAACTTTACCTAAATATTTTTCTAAAATTCATTTTTAATGAAACAAATGCACCATTAATTATTTAAATAAATAGAGTTAATACATTTTCATTAATTTAATAATTCTAAAAAGAGTGCTACAATATCATCATTTTAAAAATTATAATGTAAAAGATATAAAAAGAAATTTATGTCTACTTAAATCATGTATTCCTTGCTTTTTCCTTACTCGTAACATGCATTATTTACCTACATATTAAGAAAGTCATATATTCTTAAAATCTTGAATTAGGTATATTGTTTATTTATTTATTTTTTGAATTAAAAGAGGCCCAAAAGGGCTTACAAAACTAATGAAGAAGCATCCATGGCAAGGAGAGGCTCTAGGAGTTCAGGAGGACTGTCGAGAAGTTGCGTGAAAAAAACATGAATGATTAGCAAGCTTGTCCGCTGGTTTATTTCCTTCTCGCGATGTCTAAATGAATTATGTTACCCAACCCCGAGAACTGATAGCATGAATCGCCCAAACAAGAGGCAACGGACTAGATCGAGCATCGGAGTCATGAAGCAAATGAATAGCCTGCTTACAATCAGATAGAATTTGAAGTACCTCGGCACCATAAGACCACGCTAGTTGAAGACCAATATAGATAGTCCAAAGTTCGAAATGTAAAATATCCGTTTTGCCAATTGATTTAAAGAAACCAAATAACCAATTACCTCTATGATCACGAAGCAATCCTCCAATAGAAGCAGTGTTCGAGCCAGGCATTACCGAGCCGTCGACATTCAAACACACCCATCCTGGATCCGGGCTTTGCCATTGATTTTGTATCGGCGCGTGTAAAATAAGGGTTGTGGTTTTAGACAACCAACCATCCTGATAATAATGTGCCAAAATTAAACTTTGGGAGAAAACCAAGTCAGGTGTAATGTTGGACTGATTGAATACGGCATCATTACGGTTCTTCCATGTTTATTTAACTTATTAGTTAAGCATAACATATTCTTGAAGAAAATAAAGTAAAATTCTTTTCTTGCAATATTTTTCTCATTTTATCCTTCTTTTACATTTTACAAATTTCTAAATTAGAGGTTCCCTTTATCTTTTACAAAGTATATTCTATCTCGAGTATGGAAGAAGATGACGCAAATATAAACTTCAGCTGAGTAATTATATGAACCAATAAAATTAGGTATCAAATATAAATATTCACAGCCACAAGCGAGTCTAATTTTGAGTTTAGAAGTTTAGTTTAGGGTTTCAAATTTATAGGTTAAGATTAGAATTTAGGTTTTAGAGGTTTAGTAAGGATTTCAAATTTATGGTTTAATGTTAGAATTGAGGGTTTACAGATAATGGTTAGGGTTAAAGATTTAGATTTTATATTGTGGAGTTTAAATAGACATACTTATATAAAAAAATTTACACCAACAGTGCATCAAATATTAACTCTAGACAAAGTGATATAGTATCGCATGCTAAGAGATTGAATCAAAGGTGGAATGATAACAGATAGTGGAAAAATAAAGTACGTGGAATAAATTAAATTTTGATAACAAATTGTAAATGTAGAGGACTAAAACGTTATTTTGCCTTTTCTATAGCTGTTAGGTTGATAATTAACTGAAAAATTAAACAAAAGTTATTGGAAGGACCAATATTTTAAAATAAAAAGTAGTACAAGGATTGAGTGTTATAAAAATAAAGTGTGTGGACTAATTTTTTTTTGAAACAATATAAAGTCCCTAACATATTTAAACCTTAGAATAAACTACTTTCACAAATATGTTATACAAAATGAAATAATTAAAGTTTATAAATTGAACAAGGAAAGGGATTCAATCACACACTTCTATAACATTTTGTATTAATATTATAACAACCTAGCTGTGATGTCACATCCCTAAAACTGGCCTAGTTGGAATTTAGTTTCGATGACCGTAAATTTTAAATCCGATGTGCAAAATGTTGTAATAGTTGACCTTTGTACCCTTCCTTTATAATGAAATCACATCTTGGTCCCATTTGAATAGTTTAAGTCTTCCTTGTTTGAAATTCAAAGCCAAATTGCAAATTCTGAGCTAAGCGTACCGATACGGTCAAGCCAATATCGATACGGTCTAACTGCCAATAACAGACTTACCTGTTTTAGTGAGAGCGTATCGATACTGCCATGAGTGTATCGATACGGGTCCCCTATTTCGAATTTGTTTGAAGCTCAAATTAAAGGAAATAGGAAGCAAGGTGCTGAGTCACCTCCTAGCTCGCCTCATTCACATGAGAACCATCAGAAAAGGTGACTTTTGTTAATAGTCAAAAGGTGGAAAAAGCATTGGCCATTGGATTGAGCAAACCCTTGTCTTAAGGAAATCATCTTATTGGCCAAGAAATAGGTGGGAAATGATTAAGGGAGATTAAAGGGTTTTTAAATAAAGCAAAAGAAAGTTTTCATCTTGTTGCTTGAACCTCCCGAACATTAAAACACAACCCTCGTCTTTCACTAAGTACACACCACCATTTTCGTCTTCAAGGTCAAGCTAAGCAAGCACGTCGGTTCCATCCTTGGCCCTTGTCCAACTTTGATACACCGTTTGAAAACCCACAACTCGATGAGTAAAACCCCTAAGCTAATGCAACGATTCCATGATTCCTCAAGGTTTAATCTTGAGATTAGGTTTTCAATGTTCAAGTAGAAGCTCAGGGGTTAGGAAGCTAATTTCGTTATTCCGATGTTATCTACAAGTTTTGGTAAGCTTGAAGTATGTTTCCAAATCCTTAAATCGAATACTAATGTAACCCCTAATCTTGTGCTAGCTCAAATATTGGAGAATGATCCCTTGTCATCTCCAAAGGAAGCTAGGCACGACAGAGTTGTAATCTGAGAACCTCGTAATCAAGATAAGTGTAGTCGTGTCAAGGGATCGGCACGGATCCATCCTGTTGCATTTGATTTGTGATTTTCACGTTAATATGTATCTTGCTAAAGGCTCAAGTAGAGCAATGTTCGTATGGATGCTAATGGTAAGCATGGTAAGTATTTGATACGGTTGAAATGGGTAAGTCCATGTACTATGTTTGAAAAATGCTATGTGTGAATCCGATATGAATATGCTATGAATATGTTATATGTGAATCTGATATGAATATGTTATGAATATGTTATGATGTGATACGTATATGATATGATCCATTATATGGAGCTAAGGCTCAATTCTGATTCCGATATGCTATGGCCTACGGGCATAAAGGTAAGTTATATGATGAAATACGTGTAACCTTGGACATTTGTGAGTTTTGGATACAATTGGCATGCCATAGCGTTAATTGAGCTCGTATAAGTAAGGGATTGGACTACGGTCCGGGGCTACGGCCTATATGTGGGGGAGATAAGGATAGATTGTGTAAGAGATACTATCCGGAGCTACGGCTCAAGGCCATGGCCTATTTTCTGTTATATGTGGCTACGACCTATTTTCCTATATATGTGTGGTGTAAAAGGGAATCCGTGCATCCATTGTTACATTGTCCAAGGGGAATGATATGTTTATATGATTGGTAATTGTTATGTGGAAATATGATTATATGTATATGTTGTTGTATGACCAAGGGAATTAATATGTGTTAAGTTTTGCTATGATTATGTGAAAATATGATAAATGACTTAAGCATGACACTTATGTGATTAATAGTGTAATTATGATATTTGAGTATGATGCTATGTTATTCATGACCATAGTATGCCATTCATGTCATTTAATTGTTTTACGCTTGTTATGACTACCTCACTAGGCTATGTAAGCCTAACATATGTGTGTCTCATGCATTTCAGGATCCTAAAGCTCTTCAGACATCGATCGTGTATTTTGCGGTTGCAAGTCACTCCCACTACTATATGTATGCCTACTTTTGTTTCCGAACTCCTAGTAGGGTGGCATAAGGTTTAAACGCGTTATAATAGCTTATTTTGATGTGGTTGTGTAAGCATAATAGTACCTAGGTTTTGTATGTGTAATATGGCATGTTTTGAGTTTAGTAGATTGGTTAAAATGAGCTTAAAAGCCCTAATTGGTAAAATCTTAGTAAATGGATTCGAAACGCTTTAAAATCTATCATGCTATTAGAATTACTGTTTTTAAGGTTGCTGGTAATATTTGGTAAAATTTGAATATCGTATGGATGGGTAAATCGAATAAAAACCAGTAAAATTTTGTCTTTACAGGTCAAGGCGTATCGATATGGGTGATGGCATATCGGTACGGCCAGACATAAAATTGGCTTAATAAAACAAGGTGTATCGATACGGTATAGGCGTATCGGTACGGATTTTGGTCACTGGAATTTGGGCGAAAAATGATATCGATACGGTCTTAGGGTGTGTCGGTACGGAGTCAACGTGGTCAACGTGTATCGATAGAGGCTTAGCTGTATCGGTACGAGATTGACATCCCCTGAATCTGGAAATCTGGAAACAAGCATGGTGTATCGATACAGCCCTCAGGGTATCGATACGGTGTTAGTTAAATCTGTTATAAGGCATAAAGACAGAATTTGGACAGTTTGCAAATTGGTCACTAATAACTATACGGTCTAATTGTTCAGATTAACGATATCCGATAGTAACGAAACTTCACAGATCAATAATTGGTAAGGTTAATTACAAGTTGGTAATAAAGAATTTAGATTAGGATCGCTAATTTGTAAAGTTTATGATTTAGACCCTAAGTTTGAAAAAGATTAAAATCGACCCCAATTCTAATAAGACTAGTAGCAAATAGGTTCAATAAGTCTTAAGAATAACTATTAAAATATTCCAAACAAGTTCTGAACTCCGATTCCGTCTTCCGATCCCCGGATAAGTTTCGATAACACTTTTTGACCTCGTTCTCTACCAGACCGGGAAGAAGGTGTTACAGTTGAATTTATTTAAAATTTGGTGTGCATGATCTATGTGAATGCACCTAATATATAAAAGGTCGAATTGTTTTTTTAAATATAATATCATCACTTTTAATGGCATCAACTGACAATGTTATCAATTTGGACATGTTAATATGATTAAAGAAGTATAGAGACTAAATTATAACAAATTAGAGTAGAGATATTACATTTTAACATAATAGAGAAAATTAAAACCATTATTAAACTTAATTTATATCATAATCCAAGAAGGGCTATTTCAAACATTTCGAAATGTAATAGGTTCAAACAAAGAAGTACAAGATTTATAATGATAAAGATATGGGAAGGTCAATTTTAATTGATCATTTATAATGTCTAGACTCTAAGCTAAAAATATAATTTAATAGTTATCTAAGAAAGAAGACAATTATGTTAACAACAATACGTTTTTTTAGTATGAAGGATGAAAATAATAAATGATGAAAAATTATTTATAAAATAATTATAATTCAAAGTAAGAAAATAATAATAAATCTTGACAAATTAATTAATAAATTATTTTATTTATTTATTTATTTATTTATTTTGTACCAAACAGAACTAAAGCGAGCAGTGGGTGCCGCTTACTTTGCGTAGAACTCGCTCGATCGGCCGGCCTCCCAACTTGGTTAACCTATCTATAAGGTTGTAAATGAACAAAGAGTTTGATGAACTATTCGTAAATCGTTCGTTTATTAAGTTAAATAAATGAATATGAAATATTTTTTATGTTTATTTAATAAACAAACAAACACGATCAAATGTGTGTTCGGTTTGTTTATGTTCACGAACAAGCTTATTTATCGACTTGTTTATAAGCTCGTTTACTCAGTCTCCTATTCTTTTTTTTTACATTTTAAATATTGGTGAAGTTAGGGACTAAATTGATCTCGTTGTGATTTGGAGTTCAAATTATTTAGACTGAGGAGCTTAGGACTAGTGGCATAATTTCACCATATTCTTCATTGAACATGTTTGCGAACGTTAAACGAGCATGTTCACGAACGCTAAACGAACGAACATAAACACAAACACGTTTAAAAATCCATAAACAAACACGAACATGTTAATAAACATTTAAACAAATACAAATCGAACATGAGCATCTTCAAAAATAAATAACGAACATGAACTGAGCTTCAAAGTGTTCATAATTTTTGTTTTTAGATTAAATATTTGTTACTCGTTCGATTCGTGAGTATCTTCTGATAATAATATTTTCTCTAAAATTTAAATGATACTATTTTTAAATTTTAAACTTATGTTGTCTTAATGAGAATTCAATAGATCTTACAACACTCAACACTTATTCATATGTGGTTTACTTGTTAAATTTTGTTAAATATTTTTTTAGATTTTTGTGCATTAAATAAAAATACACTCAACACTTATGTTTCCTATTCATAATTATTCTATTTAAATTCTGATTATCAATTTGCCACTTATGCTTTGTAATAGTTGATTCTGATTATAATCATGGGGATATATTGGTTATATTAACACCTTCATTTGTACATTGCACTGATTAATTCTAATGGTAGTCCACATATGTATGTATTGCTTGTAATTTTTATTATAATTAAACCATGAAGTTTATGTGAGAAAGTAATGATCTCTCGTATTTTAATCCGTGGTCGAGTATTAAATTTTTGTCATGGGAAAGAAGCGACGTTAGAACTAATGGGAAGTGTCTACCATCTATATGGTCCAATAGAATGCATAAGATTAATTATTGGATTCGATTCACTGAATACCTTAGAGAAAAAAAGTTAAATTTACATGTGTTATCTCGTGAAATATTTTTAAATAATGTCATGAAATAATTATCCATTATAATATACAGAGTTTAATAATTTTGTATGTACCATATTTATATAAATTTTATATAGCTTAATATTTTAATTTTTTTAATAAAAGTATCTGAAATTATTAGATGTAAATAAAGGCATGAAAATTTCAATTTCGATGGTGTAGGTAATTGGACAGAATTCTAGATCAGCAGCCAATGGGAAATGGACACGTCATTAGGACACAATCCAAAAATGATATGGAAATCTGAAAATCATAGTTCGTACTTACGTACGACTATCGTTTGCGCCTCTAGCCTCTACCGCGTAAATTAATTCGGATTATTCATTTTTCAATAATTAATATGAAATTATTCAACTGTAACGTTTACATTTGGATTATTCAAATCGGTTTTGAATAAAATTATTTTTTAATTCAGATTAATTTGATTCCGTTCAATTTAATTGTTAAACTTTTATTTAAATTTAATTACTACGTGTATTTATACATATAAATAAAACATGTTTTAAATATATAATGAATAATAATTTGAGCTACAAAATCATACAAAATAAATTTTATTTAAAGGAAAATAGATATTTCGTTCAAAATGACCTTTATAATCAGGTTGTGTCGAAACATAATTCGAACAACCAAAAGAAGAAAAAAATATACTATTGTACTATTTATAATAACATATTTTTAGGAAAAAAATGCTTCTTTTACCAACGGGTTGATCCAAGCAACTTGGTACTGCTTAAATAGGTCTCTAGTTCAAGGCGTTGTGTATGTAAAAAATTCCCGCCGGGAGACTCACCCACTAAAATCAGATGTGCGATGCGGGTCGGTCTCGATTAGTCAGGACGAAGCCCTGAAAATCGAAAATGCAATAAAAAGTACTTCTTTTCCTCTCACCCTTTTCATTAATATTTCATGGCAGTTTTTTAATATGATTTATAAGTTTAGAATTTACGGGTAATATTAGTAGCTAGCTTGTTAGGTTAAGATTGGTTGGATCTAATCCAAACCAAAATTAAATAATAAAATTCTTATTTAAGTTTAATTATATATAAAAATATTAATATAAAGATATTTTATTACTATTTGAACAATTAAACAAGTTGGTAGGCCAGATTTAGTTTGGGCCTTGGCTTGAATAGTTTTTTTTTTTACTATCCGTGAACATGTCTATTTATGGGTTTAGACAATTTGTCGATTTTATAGTATACGATTCATTGTGTTTTAATTATCATCACGAATGCAGATACTATATTTAATTTCCTTAAGATTATTTAAAAAAAATTATTGTCATGAATGTTTGTAATTAATCATGATTACAAACTAAAGATGGTATCATAGTCGAATTTGATGAATATTAACGGCGGAGAGAAATGAAATAACAAAATAACGATCGTAACATTGTATTGCGGTCGACATTTAAATATTTTGAAATCATCCCTTGTCATTGATCAAAATATGACAAACATAGGAAATAAAGCTGCCAAATAAAAGCAACATAAAATAAATTTTATTACAAGATGTTGGAATTGTTTAAGGGGCCATGCTTTGGTTCTTTGCATGAAAGGTGATTGAGAGAAGACAATTGGATGCAATATGCTTTGGTGCTTAAAAACAAGCCGACCTTTCAATTGTTGTTTCATCAACTAAATTGTAAGTTTTACTTCAAGCCCACATCACGGCATGGGCAGTCTTTGTATGCTTCTGAAAACCATACAAAAAAAAAAAAAAAATCACACACAATATATGTGTTTGATCGAACATGTTAATGGGAGAGACATTGGTGACAACAACATGGCTGTCCTTTGATACTTTTGGTTGGTGGTGGGAAAGGGAATGAGTTGTGAGGGGAGGGTTTAGTCGTGTCAAGGATTAGAGATTCAGATTACGATGACGAACATATATGAAATTTCTTGTGATGGTGTGTATGATACAGTGAATTCTAAGATCTATTGTATATAGTTAAAAAATGAAAACTTGTTACACCTCGTTGAGGACTCTTATCCTAAACTGTCACGCTACAACCAGTCATTAAGACATTTTTGTAAAAGATCTTTCACTCGACAATTTATCTCTAGTCTCTGTCATATTGACAAAAAAAGATCCGCTCATAAATCGTTAAGTCTCATCTCAACTATCGTGTCCCATCCACTTAAAGCACGCTATAATGGCACTTTACCTAGGTCTATCTAGTCAAAACATTTACTCATTAGCCTAGGGTGAGCATTCTATCAATTTGAGTTAGTTTAGTTGACGAGTACTATTTTATAACTCAAACTTTATTTGAAAATTTTTTAGTCGAGTTGATAAAACTTGGGCCAAATTGAGTTATTTGAGTTTTTGTTCAAATTTAATTGTAAACATTTATAATGTTAAAGTACTAATTGGTTCAAATTTAAACGGCTTTCTATAACTCTATACAATATGCATATATACTTTTTCATATGTTACATACATATATCATACAGAGTTGAGAGACTCAACCCGGACTTGAAAACCGATCCACTAATTACTAAAAATTTCGAGTTATTTAAATTTTTTAAAATTTTATTTTATAACTCAAATTTTATTTAAAATTTTTTCGAGTCAAGTCGAGTTCTGCTCACTTCTACCCTTACTTATGATCCATCAATAGCAGCCGATGGGTGGCGTCTCGAGACCGGAGACGACCAACGTATATAAGGCCGGAACTCGGAGGAGATGACCAAACAATCTTCTTCCACCATCATCCTCCCACCAAACTCTACCTCCCCTCTTCCCTCCACCCTATCCCTCGACTTTCCGCCCTATCCAATGGCTGTGAAAAATAAATTTAACGACGGTGAAATTTATTTACGGTGGCTATTAGAGCCGTGATCGAAACCGTATATTTTTAGGACTGTTGAAGTTTTCAACTGGGACTGTGTTGGAGGATTTGTCATGTTTGGAGGATTCAAGAGGCTTAGGGGACCCCACTCATCACGTGGGGTGGGATTACCCCTAATGCCAAAAATCCTACAAAAACAAGAGCAATGCTCGTTTACAAATCTCCCCTAATCCCTTCACAGCCAATTATCATCCATCTCCCACGTGGGATCCCGGGCCCCACTTCCTGTCGAAATATTTTCCCCATATCTTTATATTCTTCCCCACTCCCCCACACCCATTGCATCACCAATCATGGGGGATTCTTCAACATCATACATACACATGGTGACTGCTCTTTCCCTCTTATGATCAATATTTCATATTCCATTAGCTTTATGTATGTATGTATGTATGTGATGTTTTGTTGCTGTTGGTGTTGTTGAACAGGTGCAGCATCTGATAGAAAAGTGTTTGATCTTCAACATGACGAAAGAAGAGTGCATGGAAGCACTGTCAAAGCATGCAAACATCAAACCTGTCATCACTTCCACCGGTAATAACTGTTTGCTGCTCCTTTCGTTTCCTTACTTATATATTTGCATGCAGTCAGGGAATTCGGAACAAACCCTAATGATCGAGTTTTGGGTTTTGATTGTTTTTCATGATTTTCTTTGATAAGATTATGTTGAAGACATGGTTTTAATCCATTTAGAACGGGTGAACTTTAAAGGGTTTTCTTTTCTTTTACCGGTATCGTAACCTATCGATCCGAAAACTCCGGTGGAGAAAGTTGTAGATACTGAGATTCGAATCTAAGCATACTATATGTCATCCCTTTAATAGTGACTATATAAACTAACCGTAATGAAATTTGGGTTTCGTTTTACCTTCAACGGTTGCTATTATCTCCTTAAACAATCTTTGATCAACTCAACCCGAACCCGAATATACATGAGAATTGATATTCGAATTCAGACATACTAGATGCAATCTCTTTAAAAGTGATTTTATAAACCAATCAGATTAAATCCCAGATTTAGTTTTACCATGATGAAGATTCAGGAATGAATCATGGTCGATAATTTCGAAATTTTATATCTTCAATCATCGAATATTTGTTGGTTCATTTTTGTACCTATTTTTCCCTTGATTTTTTGCTTTATATGATCATATTACTATACTTTTAACTACATTTGAACAGTTTGGAATGAGCTTGAAAAGGAAAACAAGGAATTCTTTGAAGCCTATGCACAATCTCAAGGCAAACAAGACCGCATGTCCGAGGAAGAGACAAGTCAAATGATCCAAAAGATGATCTCGGATTCCTCTAATAAAGACCCCGGGGAATAATATCGGTCTGGTCCGGTCCGGGATTTGAATAACGGTCAACATTTTCCGATTTCAACCCCCTTTGTTGTTGATATTCAACAGAATCAACCACGACGAATCTTATTATACTTGATCCAATCAAAAACACATCTATTCCGACCGTTATTTAAATTTCGTTGGAAAAAAAAAACATAATCGAAACCATTGTCCATTTAGTCTTTTTAGATCACCTTTGGAGGGGCAGTGGTCCTTTTACACATATTGTATACTACGGAAGATCACGGAGCATTTTATTTTGGTCATACCGGTCCCCTCTGTTCCAAATAAAATCTAAGCTACCCTAATTTGAATACCCAATAATCGTACGCCACGTCGGATCCCTCGCAACAAAACTCCGAGGGAAAATACGAGAAAGGATATTCTTGTAAATTCAGTTCAATATTCGTCAAGGTTACTCGTCATTGTATCATATTTTTATATATGCAAGTGAAGTTGGATGGTTGTATCTATGTTTTTGTTGTATGTAAATTGAAGGGGATAGTTATGGCTCTAATGGCAACATCTGAAAATCTCTGTGTCATCCTTTGTCTTTGTATAAAATTTATTTTGGTTTTCCTTTTGTCTCCTACTAAATATATAGCACGATATACGGAGGCAATGTAAAAAGTTTTTATCTCTTCAAGTGGTTAATCTATCGTCATGCTTAATTGTCTATTTAAATGTTAATTAAGAACATGTGACGATAGATTAAAATAAATTATAAAAAAAATTCGTAATCAGTGTATCGAATAATGATATATTGATATTATTAATGTTTTAGGAAGGGAAATTGTATAAATAAAAAAGCAAAGTAGTGGGGACTCCATGGAGCTCAGCAGCCTGGTCACAGTCATGAATTTTGATACTCCATTAATGCATGTGAAGGTGAATGAATGGAGAAATTTAGAATTTACATTTGAGACAAGGGTAGTGGCAGGAATATGAAAGAAACTTTAGACCTATTCAACGAGTGATCATTCCTTTGATTTGAGTTGGATTAGATTTCAGACTGATTAACTTGAGCTAAATTAACATTTTTTAAAATAAAATAATTGAAAAAGTATATGTGAAAGGCTGATAAGAAGAAAGAAAATGGCATAAAAAATAAAAATGTCAAACAAAAATTTACATCAGCATCACCGTTAATTTTTTATTTTTACTTATAAAAATGGAGTATATTTTTTGAATAACATAAAATTTTCAATCATTTATGTTCATGGCTTTTAAGAGCCAAATTGATATAATAATAATAATAATAATAATAATAATAATAATAAACGTGAAGGAATGAAAAAGTCTTTTTTAATAGTTTAAATATGATTATAAGGTAATATTTATTTATACATATTCTTAACCCATTGACAATAGGATAAAAATCTTATGCCCCATACAATGCCCTTTTGGTGCCCACTTTAAAAAAGTAGGTTTAGGGTTTAAGGTTAGGGGTTGTGGTTATGGTATAGGGTTTAGGATGTGAAATTTAGGGTTAGCATTTAGAATTTAAGTTTTAGTGTATTTTAGTGTAGGGCATAGAAAGGGGCATTGCTAGGGAGCGAAGGATTTTTATTCTTGATAATGGGCATACACCTTGTAGAGACAATGGGATAGAAATCTTATGCCCCTTTTGGTGCCACACTTTAAAAAAAGTAGGTTTAGGGTTTGGGGTTGTAGTTAGGGTATAGAGTTTAGGATGTGGAATTTAGGATTGGCATTTAGAATTTAAGTTTTAGTATATTTTAGTGTGGGGCATAGAAAGGGGCATTGTTAGAGAGCAAAGGATTTTTGTTCTTGACAATGGGCATACACCTTGTAAACAAAGTGTTTTGAACCTATGTCTCTTAGGATGAACGTCACCTGCTTTTTCAGTAAGAATACTTGTTAGATTCATACTAATTAATAAATGTTAATTTAACGAAATATATATTAATTAAATATTTTAAATTTTTAGTGCAACCAACCAATAAAAATCAAATTATTTGAATGGAATCTCCCCAATTTGATATTTTGCTATCAAATTCTTGCAAATTTGAAAAAAGTTTTAATGGATAAAAAAAATCTGAGTAAGCAATAGATATTTGAGTGGCCTTATCTTCTCTTGGATTGCATAATCTTATAAGATATCAAATATTACAAGCCCCATCTTGGATGAGGTGCTAACACTTCATCCTTTATAAGGGTAACAGCACAACTTTGAATCTCCATACATAAGTATCTTGTTTTTATTTTTTAACAGTAAGATGGTAACACATATTATTATTTTTGGATGATTATTAATTTGTTTATATTAAAATTTTGACTAAATTGATAAAATGTGTAAGTAGTAAGTACCAAATACATTATTATACAAATTTACTTAATTATCATATCAATAATTTTATTAATAGTTAATGTTCAGTAACTTCGGTTAATGACTTTATTGAAATCAAACTAAAAGTTTAGTAATTTAATTGATAAAAAATATTTAATAATTAAAATAAAATAGAATCAATAATTTAACAATCTCCAGTACAATTTATCCAAAAATAAATCCTTTAAATAAATCATATTTGTATCATATTTTAATATGATAATCATATTTAAAGCTTATATATATATATATATATTAAATTTCAAGTTTTTATGACATATCTTATTCTTATCTAAAGGATAGAGGAGGAACACATCAATTTGAGAAATTATATCATGAGTCATTTTTACTACGCCATTTATGAGATTAACCAATAAAACACATTCATTTTATTAATTTTTTCATGTTATTTTTTACCAAGTGAACCTTCATTTGATAAAAAAATTTAAATTTGATTTACAGTAAATATGAGTGAAAGTTCACTTAGTAAAAATATGAGATAGAAAAATTAATGAAATTGATGCGTTTTATTAGTTGGTCCCATAGATGATTTGGTGAGAATAACTCATGATATAATTTTTTCGTCAAATGATCCAGTAAAAAAATAGATAATGTTAATCTTAATAGACTCAAATTTAATCACTTTATCTATAAAATATATATTATTAAAGAGTTAAGAATATATAAATAAATATTATATTATAATTAATTTTAAACTATTTAAAAAAGGAAAAGATTCTAAATCTAAAACTCATAATCTTAAAACAAAACTAATAAAAAAACTTTAACCATCCAATCATCTTTACTTTCTCAAATTTCAACCTATTAAATACACTTAATATTTATATCGTATTTAAAGTCATATCATTTTTATCTTATATAATGACATTATATTTGAAAGAAATTGTCAAATCATAAGTCATGTGACAGGAGGAAGGCAATAAACAATATAAACCGACAAAACAAGCTTCCCAAGAAGAGGATTGTCCTCCTACTTTATGGAACATGCAATGGTTTTTTATGAAAAGCTGGTGGAAAATTACATGTCAAACAATGTCCATTTATTTGAACCGTTACAATGAATTGAATTTCATAAAAAAAAATGTTTATCGAGGCAAAAGCTCATGTACAAGAACAAATTAGTACCTCAGCTAAAATCATGTCGTGAAATGTTTTATAAATAAATTGATATTAAAAATGATTCAGTTTGTCCAAACGTTTTATAAAAATAATTGAGATCAAAACAGGGGCGAAGACATGAATTAAAAATTAAAAGGACTGAAAATAAAATAAAAGCTTAAGAGTATAAAAAAAATTGAACTTTTAAATAAAATTAATTAAGTTTTTAAATTTTTTTACACCCAATTAAGTTCTTGAACCAATAAATTAAATCAATTAAGTCTTTGAACTAATTTTGACCATTAAATTTTGATAGTTTTTTATATGTTGGTGAAGTGCGTTATGTAATAATGTCTCGACTTGATATTTTTTTAAAAAAATATTTTATTTAAAAAATTCTTTAATAGTTCTAAAAATTCTAAAAAAACGTATAGAATTTATTAAAATAATATTTTGTGAAGAAATTTGTAAATGTAACATGATAAAACTGCAGTGTAGCATTTACCAGTGATATCTAAAGAAAAAAATTGTCTAAGATTTAATGGTCAATATTGGTCAAATGACTTAATTAATTTTAATTTTTTGGTTCAAAAGCTAAATGAGTACAAAAAAGTTAAGGGACTTATTTGTTTGTTTTTTAAAATTCAATGGCTTCTTGCACCTAAACCTAAAGATAAAAGAATAAAAAACCTCATCAATAAAATCCGATTTACTAACTTCATGTAAAACAAACTTAATTTCTTGTACACATTTTTTCATTAAGACAACACCCACTTTATAATATTAAAATAAGTAAAAATAAATTATAATTTAAAATTCTACAAGAACTAAATTAAAAAAAAAATTAGAACATAGGGTGGACCACGAGGCCCGGCCCTACCAGCCCTCATGTGACTTCGCCCATGTGATCAAAATTTGTGATATATGTTGATTATTGTAGTATTATTAAAATTACTTTCAAGCTTTAGAATATAGTAAAATTTTCAGGCAACACAAGAAAGAGCTATTGCCTATTGGCAGTGTTCAGTTACCATATTTAATGTCTTTTTGAAATAAGAACATCATCGTTTTGATGCTTCAATTCCCTCTCAAACCTCAAATTCCCAGATTCAGATCTCTGGTTTAACCATTCGATGATGTCCGAAAACACGTGCTCGATGTTTTTCGATGTTTCGCCGTATAGCAGCCCATGCCACATCTCGGGATAAAGCTTCAATGTTTTGTCTGAACTCGATGCCATATCGTACAGTTGCTGGCTTACTATTTTATCCGTTACTCTGTCATCTTCTCCGTGAAGAATTATAAACGGTAATGACACCTATTGATCGAATTAAGAAATCGTCACGTGCTTTTTATTTAATAAAATTAACGAAAATCAAATCCAAAATTAAATCGAAATTTTGTTTGATTCATGCAACAAAGTTCCATGTACAACATCGGATCGGAAAAAACCTCCGATTCCGATTGAATCTGAATCAATCTTCGAGTCCGATTTTTATAAGGTAATAATTAACAAACCTCGTTAAGCCTTTGTTCCACCTCAATGCTCGTCTTTAAAAGTTCATTGCCTGTATTCAAACGAGGACGACCTTTGTAGCAATATGGATTTGCTCTAATCTGTAATTAATTAACTTAATTAACATTAGCAAACAATAGAGATTTTTAAGTCATAATGTTACCACCATCAATTTAGGAACGGTTGTGTCGATAGATAATTATAGGTTTAATAACAAACAAGTCAATTTTTTTTCTAAAAGTTTAGTTACTCAATTAAAATTTTGTGACAAACAGGTTAATCTGTCGTTAAAATTGAAACATGGTTTATTATAATAACAGTTGTGGTCCTAAAAAATTATATATTATATTAATTTGATCCTAATTCAACAAATTTAACTATTTATGTTTAAAAATTCCGATATTGCACCCTCTTAGCACACCCTCCAACTACTTGTCGCACTCCATGCTGTTGTCAATCAGTTCTATAATTGACAAATGTGATAACTCAACACAACCACTTCTCTACTAGAAAGTCTATAAACTAATGGAAAACTCATTATGGCCTTAACGTCGCATGCTAGTAGACATAATCACTTCACTATTGGAAATTTTCAATTATAAAGGGTTAAATTTAATAAATTATTTCGAATTATGACCAAATTAATAGAATGCATATGTTTTAGGACTAAATCCGTTATTATACCAAGCCTTTCATTTCAATTTTAAAGTGACCTATTTGTCACAAAATTTTAATTGAGTGTCTAAATTGTTACTTTTAAAAGAAAATTGACTTGTTTATTACTAAACCTGTAATTAAGTGACTTATTGTATATTTTATCCTAGTTAATTTAACTTTTACCTATACCGACGACTTTGTAAAATCTATCAAAATAGAAATGCAATTAAATGTATAACTACGGCTTCATTGTAGCTTTACCGACGATATACTCGATCGGTATAGTAGGCAGAAAAATGTTGATATCAAATATAAAGTGACGGTAGAAGTGAACCGCGGCTATATATACGGACTTGAAAATTGTCGTAAAAGCGTCGGAAATACCTGTGCCCTTATCTCAGGCCTTTTGAAGGCAACGTCAATGACATCTTGGCTTGGAATTATTCTCCACGTTGGAATAAAATTGCAAAGCTTTTGCAAAGCACTTATGATCAGAGGATGTGGCTTCATTTCATCTGCAATCTGTGAACGGCAAGTTTCGTTAATCAATCTGTCGCTATATGTACCACTTTTTCTGATACAACACACAGAATTGAAAGAAAAATAAATTAAAACACAACACGATACGAAAAATAACATAAAAACATTATAATATACGCTTAGAAAATCCGAAGCTCAATTCAAAAATAACGTGACACGACAAGAAGTTATTTGAATAGCAATAATTAGACTTGATAATTAAAGAAATGACACCAGCATGACATAACATAAAAATAAAACGACACAATATATGCCAAAGCATCAAAATCTATATAATATTAATCATTAATATGGTAAAATTTTATTTAGACGCAAAAATTCATAATTTTAATTGATTTTTTTTTTAAGTTCGAAGACTCATGTATCTGAATCAAACATTTGAATCATCGATTCAAAGTTTAGGTTACATGTTTAATCGATAGACTCGTGTATCCGAACCTTAGATTATTACCAATTTAATTTAACTAATTTAATACGTTTAGACAAGAAATATCTAAAGAATTTGGACCACAGTCCGACCGAATCCTATTGTGGCCTAACTTTATAGTCCGTAAGCTTTAATATATGATGATAAAATGAAAAGCCTTTCACAATTTGTCGAAATAAAGGTAAACAGGCCTAATTTTTCGAGAAGAAGAACAATGACTTAACTTTTTAGATTTCACTTTAACCTACTAATAAGTAGTCTCATAAAAAAGCGAATAATATTTTTATACTAGAATATTCGAGTTCAATTATTTTATCTGCAATATATATATTATTAAAGAGATAAAAATATATATGAATAAATATATAGTACCTTATAATTACCTTTAAACTATTAAAAAAACTCCTTAAATTCCACTTAAATAAATATTTGTTATATCATTATCACCTTTTTTCTTTTTCAAAAGTGCATTATGTTATTGGATCGTTAGATGATTCGTCTGATTCAATGAAAATGAGCTCGAATTTAGTAAGAAATAAATTTTAAATATGACTTATTGTCAGGTGTATTGGTAGCAATTTTTTTTATCACAAACGATACTAAAATGATGAGAAATGTTTAATTAAAAAATTTAATTTATAACAATGGCAATTAGCAAGTTACCATAATCTTATCTCTACTTTTTAAAAGAAATATTTTTGGTAACAGTGCATCCAACGGCGAAAATTGGGGTAATAGTTGGGGGACAATTTAATTTTTTAAAAAAAGTTAAAGGTTTAAATCAAAATATTTAAAAAAAATTGAAGGTTTAACTAAAATTTTCAATAATTTTGAGAGCTTTAATAAGAACTTTCAAAACTATGAGAGAGGATTCAATTAAAAATATTCAAAATTTTGAAGCTTGATATGAAATTTTAAAATCTTGAGGGGAAAGTTACATTTTTTTAAAACTTTAGGGTCAAATTTCAATTTTCCAAAATTTTTGTACCTTTCGTCTCTGAGTGCACCAAATAATTTTCCTATATATATAATCTTTTATTTTTTGTGTTTTTTATTATGTTTCAACACTAAAAAAGAATTAAATTTTAAGTTATAATCAATAACTCTAAATCATAAATTTTAAACCCTAACAAATACGACATGCACCATATACCCTAAACCTTAATCTCAAACTCTAAACCTAATTTTTTAATGTTTGGGATTGGAGCTATTTTGATTTCTCTTGAATGTTCGTGTCTTTGTTTGGTTTTTGGGAGTGTGACTTTGTGTTTGTGGTTTTGTGTCATGCAGTACCTTGATGATTGGGTTAGGTTCAGCTTGCCAATTTTCGGGTTGATAGTCTATGCTTAGGTAGATGCTGGCTTTCTTGTATGTCGTGTTGTATTTTTTTTTATTTAAGTTTAGAGAAATTTTTAATGAGGCATATATTTTAGATTCGGATTTGGTTGAATTTTATTAATAAAATTTTATTGTCGAGTAAAAAAATGTTGAAGATAAACATAAACACCAAAAGAAACAGAGGATTTTTATTCGAAACGTTGGCTTGGTGATAAACAAGGGTTGGATTACCTTACACATGGGAGCAACAAGAACTGCCCCATCCCAATATTCAGGCATTTCCCTATGTATCATCAACAACACTGCTCCCCCCATTGATTCCCCTATCAAAATCCTCATCTTCCTTCTGTTCTCTTTCTTCTCTGAAATTTCCATACAAAAAATAAATCAAAATAGAATGTGCTATTGGAACTATATGAATACAAGTTAACATCGGATATCTAATTCTATTGGTTGATACAATTATAACTAAAAACAATGTTTATTGAATAAGGAATTCGAATCTCGACGTTGAAAAATTACCACATATATGAGTGAAAAAATTGGAGCAATCCTCAACAACATTGTCAAAGCTTGAGATGTAGCCTTGCAAACCAGATGACTTCCCATGGCCTTCATAATCTATTCCATAAACTGCAAATCCGGCTTTCACCAACCGAATTGCAGTTGCTGAAAAGTAAGTGTGTGTGTGTGTGGGGGGGAATCAATCAAATTCACATTATTAGTTCGATTCTTCGCTTTTCTTTAATTATCCGCGTTCGGCTCAGTATTTTAATACAATATTTGTATTTTACTGTTTATTTTATTCTTGGATTAACAATTTTCTAACACGAATAACGTAGATACAATATGTACTCACAGTTCATGGTGATGCTACATTCCATGCCATAGCCATGGCAGATGAAGATTAAGCCTTTGGGTTCTTCCTTCACGGGAATCCATTTGCATGTAAATAGCTTTAAACCTCGAGAATTCAAGATATATTCCTGCAGAATTATTTAAGAAAATCATTTCAGAAACTGAATATATTTATACATCCCATCAGAGAAGCCAATAGATTAACCTCGTCGTATCGAACAATTCCGTTTTCGAGATCCTGAAAACATCAACAGAATGAAAGCTAGGTAATAGTATAATAACAAATAAACATTAGGCTGATCATTAGAAAGGAAAGAGATGAAAGAACAAACCATGTTCATTCTTTCTTGTGGTTAATTTAGAAAATATGGCTCAACTTAGTATTGGTAAGCAAGGTGATGAAAGATATAGAAGAAATCTATACATACACACACGTATACATGTAATGGAGAGATAGAGATGGGGGTATTTATAAATTAATTGGTGGACACCTACCCCACTTGGGATTCTATGGTTTGATTTTTTTAATATTCCGATGATAATATATGTTCATAGTTATTTGACAATGCACATGTATGTGTTTGAATTCGAATTTTTTAAGATAAATATTATTATTTTTTCTATTTGAGCCATTTGTTGGGTGCTTGATTCTGTCTAAACTAATCTTATAATTAATTAAGTCGACCGGAAGGAATTACTTGATAATTGTCAACTAGATCATAGATGAAATGATAAAAGATTTTAAGCTTTAATTGATACTAATCTCGAATTCGATTATTTAACAATTTTATTTTTTTATCTTTATAGAAAATAAATAGCATTAAGTCATGAGAAAAAATTTCATCCACTGACGGTGAAAAAATTATTTTCCACAAGTGTGCGATTAATTTAGAGTTTAAAAATTTAGTTTAAGGCTTTAAATTTATTGTTTAATGTTAGAATTTAGGGTATAGAATTTTAATATTTAGGGTTAAAATTTTAATTTTATAAATGCATATATCGTTGTGGACAGGCGCAATGCGAACGACTGCGAAGTGCCTAAAAAGGTCCCATAATAGGTTAATAAGAGTATCACTTTTTAAGTGAAAATGTTATTTTTTTTTAAATGTTTATAAGTTGTTTTGCTTTTTTTTTCAAGAAGATAATCTAATAATTTTTTTGTTAAGATAACTTTTTTTGGACTTATCACTTTTAAATTATAAATTAAGGGCTTATTTTAATAAACTGCATAATAACCTTTAAATCTTTAAACCGTCGATAATTATATGTGTTGCGTGTATATCGTATTTTATGTTATATTTTAAATTTAAAAAAATAAACTATTGATCTATGAACTTTTTGAGTTTAGTGTGTTCGTTTTGTAATTTTATAAGATTTAGTATTACTTGAAAAGCAAGAAATTTGATCCATAATTTATTACTTTATTAATTTTAAAGACGTAACATTACATCATAGAAAAGGAAATGGGTTTCAGACATGAATTTTAAATAACTTAAAAACCAATAATAAAAGTACGAAGATGATGTAATTGAATTGAATAGTGAAGAGTAAGGACAATAAAGAAGTTGAAAATTAAGTACCAAAATTTAATATATTGATGACTTCTATTTTAAATAATAAAATATAAAGATGATGTCACCTAAATTCATATTCAAATCTCATCTAATGTTAATTATGTCCAGATATTTTTCCAAATTTTATTACAGTTTAAACTTTTATAATGCGTAGGTTGGGGATGAATAAAATTTGATTCGACATAAAAAAATCGATTCGACTTGATTTAAATCGTGATTTTATAAATCCGATTTAAAAAAAAAATTCAAACAAAATTTGAGTTATAAAATAGAATATTAAATAACTCAAAATTTTAGTAATTAGTGGATCAGTTTTCAAGTTCGACCTGAGTCTCTTAACTTTGCTTGACATATATATCACATGAGAAAATATGAATATATATGTGGGGGGGTAAATTTTTGATACACAGGTATGCACTTTACACTATAAAACTAAAATCTTAAATTTCCAACCCTAACCCTAAAAAACTAAACCTTAAACCATATACCCTAAATTCTAAACACTAACTTTAAATTCTAAACCCTACAACCTAAATCCTAAATTCTAAATCCTAAACTAAAGCCTTAGCCACTAAAACTAAAAATCATGTGTAAATTTTAATTTACACGTACGTTTTATTAAAGTTTTTTTCCTATGTATATTGCAATGAAGCATTAGGACAGAACAATAAAACAAAGATATATGGGTCCTAATTCTCAAGAATAAGTCAAAGAAAACTTGATGCCTTCAATTTTGTAAATTTGATTAGAAAACTGGAACTGGACGGCAGATTCGAGTGTTTGACCAAAGCATTGAATCTCAAGTTCTCAAATTTGCTTTTGTTTTCCTTCAAAAGTTTCTTCTTAGCTTTCTCATTGCCCTTTATTTTACTATCACTCATTTTTATGGTTTAATGATAAAATATCGGAGTCAAGTTGCAAAATTTTAAAATTGATAGGATCTAAAAAAATATTTAAACAGAAAATGGGGGTTAGGAATTAATTTGTATAGTTTCAAAATTTATAGTGGCTTAATAAGTTTTTGAGCCAACAAAATGAGAGGCCAGAGTTTAGTTTGAAAATATTTAAAACTGATAAAAACCTAAAAAATAATTAAACCAGAAAATTTGGAATAATTTGATTAACTTCAAAAATAGAAATTTAAAATTAATTAAACTAAAAAAATTGAAGAGAGGTGTTTAATTCAACAAACTTAAATTAATAGACTGGGGGGGGGGGGGCTACTAAGGGAACGTGAGCTTTTTAGTTTATCTTAGTTTGCATACTTTTCAAATTAAACATTATCCCTCCTAAATTTTGGATAAATATTTATAGGTTCTTGTTAACATTGAAGTTAAGTGATTAATTTGATCCCTTCCATTGTCTAATCTCGACTCTGTCCCGGTCAATAAAAAATTAAAACCTAATTAAATAAATAAAAAACGAGAGAGGTTGAACCGTCAATAGTTCTATCACTATGTATGTATAATATCTAAAGTACTTTGTTGATAATCAACAATAAGTTAGTTTAGTCGAATGATGCACTGGATTTTTTAAGTAAGATTAAATGTCTAAATCAGAAAATTATGAATAGAGAAAATTAAGTTAAAAGGATCGCTCCATAATGAGTCTCTACAGTACCTGATCTGTATTAGCCATCCAATAGATTGAATACGGATGGTTATAAGATAAACTTAATGGAAGATGCATTTTTCAAGCAAGTTTACTTGTAACCTAATTTTAGTTTCCTTGAAACATCATCAACCTACCCTAATTTATGAATGGTTTCATTGACAAATTTGAAATGGAAGATGTGGAGAGAAGAACAACAAAGAACAGATTGGATGAAGCATATACTCCCATCCCAATCTTATCTCTAAAAGACATATCTAGTTCTTGCCTGAAAACTCTTTGTTTGATTATCTGTTTGGTTATTTCTTTGGACAAAGAAACAGTTAAAACTAAACCAAATAATTATTTCAACGAAGTAGGACAAATCGGTTAATAAAAAAACCAAACCGGGAAATAGATGGACTAAACTTGTTGGATTTAATAATCTATCGTCTTTTA
This sequence comes from Hibiscus mutabilis, assembly GCA_019671005.1. Taxonomy (NCBI): domain Eukaryota; kingdom Viridiplantae; phylum Streptophyta; class Magnoliopsida; order Malvales; family Malvaceae; genus Hibiscus; species Hibiscus mutabilis. The sequence goes on from CM033725.1 coordinate 57,379,938, forward strand.
TAATACGTAATTTCTTAAAAATATATAATCATGAAATTTGGATTTTGTTGGCTACAAATAGAGATCCTTATGTGAATTTAGTTTGGTTCGGTTAACATTATCGTTGGTACAATATATTGGATGTTCGAGTATGTGGGATCGAACAAGCTCAAGCGTTCAATATCTTTCGATTTATGTGTGAGGAGAAGTCTAGATAGTATAAGTATCGTATCAAATTATATGCTAAAAATGAGGTCCTTTCGTTGGTCAGATAGCCAAAAATATTCATCTGTTTTCACAGTTCGAATCGTAACATTTACATTGGAAATATTTATTATTGCTCTATTGTTATATATATATATATATATATATATATATATATATATATATATATATATATGCGCGCGCTTAACATACAACAAGCGATTCGAATGGAGTGCTCAACATATTTCCCGAGAATGCAATACTTTGACAGATGGATTGACAAAAAAAGGTATCGGCAGAGCGACTGGTTTGGTTGTTTTCGATCCTCCTTAGAATAGAAGGAATGTTGAGAAAATGTATTTGGCTATACAGTGACGTGTTGCAACTGTGTCGGGTTCTAAGATTTTAGATTATATAATGTAAGTTGTTCGAGGTAATACCGTGTATCCTTTTTCCTTCAATTAGGTTTAAGAAGGTTTTTTAACGATGTCAGTATTGTCAATTTCATTAACCCAAATAAAATATTTCTTTCAAAAAAACAAAAAAATTGTAGTACATGCTGAAATTTATTCATTGGCTTCTTATATATTGTAGTTGTTGATGAAATTTAACATTAGAAGCCAAAATATTTTTATAAATTAGAGCCATTTGGCCATAATACAAATAACAATTTTGAATCCAATATATTCCATGAGCTTGAATAGTTTTAAAAGGAGCAAACTTGTCTAGTTTTGGCAGGTGATTTGATTTTATTTGCAATTTAATCTTATAAATTTAATTATTCAAACAAATGGATTAATTTAAATTAAAATTAAGAGTAAATTGATAAAATATATAAGTAATATAAACTAAATGTATAATTATACAAATCTACTTAACTACTAATGTAGCGATGTTTTTCCTCGCTAAAAAATGATGTGTTTTTATTTTTGTTTGAAAATATTGTCTTCCGTGGGATTTTTATAAAACCCGTATTTTATTTAAAAATGGAGTCGCCACCGGCCACTTAGGTAGGCCGGACACCGTAAAAAACCAGAGATTTAAAATGGATGGGTTCGGGAGTCGGTTACGGACGGGGAAGGATTAGCACCCCCACACCGCCCAAAATTGGTACTTTAATAATTACCGCTATATTAATATTAAACTTTTCGGATTAAAGTGACGATTAAATTAAAATTTGGTTATATGTGCGAGTAAATTTTAAAGGCCCCTTTATCCGAGAGTAAACGTCCAACCACTATCACTACGCCTGTTACTGGCCCCGTTTACGCTCGAATAAAAGGGCACCACATTGACAAAATATATGTAATGCAAACTAAAAAAAACATGGCAAATATAAATAAATACATTGCGATAAAATATAAATAAATACTAACATAATAAAATACTAATATAACATAAATAAAATACTAATCTAAAACATACATACATAACTATTAATTTAACACATAAATAAAAACAAATCTAACATAAATAAAATACTAATCTAAAACATACATACATAAATATTAATCTAACTCATAAATAAAAATAAATCTAACATAAATAAAATATTAATATAAAACATAAATTTAAAACATACTAATCTAAAACATAGATAAACATACAAATTAAAAACACAATTTTAAATTAACTACTACTTCATTAAATCATAAAAATTACAACATAAATAAAAAGGAAAGAAAATATACCTAACTAGGAGTTCGAATGACGAACCCCGACTGAACCCCACCGAGATCTACCACGACCTCTCCAAAAAATTAACTAGATCAAATCCAAAATAGGACCCCGATCGAACCAGTTAGGACCGAGGACACTGTCCCGGTCCTGGGCTAGCCGGGAGCCTAAGCTCCCTTATTTGGCCACCCCTGCCGATCCCATTCTTCAATTTTTAATTCCAATTGCCCCCGACCCCCATGCCTTTATATAGGCAATTGGGTGGTTGAAAGGGGTGACGTGGACCACCCAAAAACCACATAAATTTCCTTTTTTTAATTATTATTTTTTATTTTATTTTATTATTATTTTTATTAATTTTATGTTAATAATATTACTATTTCAACAATACTAAAAATACTAAAACCCGGACAAAAATGAGTGATTACAGTTGCCCCTCTTTGCTTGTTCTTGTGAAACGAGAACAAAACAAAGATCAAAAGCACTCATTTTTGTTTTATCTGACTGAACTTCTCTCCTTTTGACGCGTGTCTTCCTTCTTTGGTAGATCTTCTTTCTCTTCGGCGTACGTCTTTTTTTCTTGTCTTGATTGATCTACCTTGTCACTTTAGGGAAGCAAAGCCTTCAAAATAGGGGTTGTTTGTTGGGGAAGCCAAACCGAGTTCCACTTGCTACCTTATTGATAATAAGCTAATACCTAAAGAGAGTTTGACCCAGCTGCAACACCGACGAAGAGACAGGGTCTACAAAATTCGATCCAGCTGCAACACTGACGAGGAGGCAAGACCGATAGGTGAAAGTTCTGATGTCTGATCCAGCTACAACTCCGACGAAGAGGCAAAATCAGAAAACTGACAATTTTCTCTCTTTTTTCTCTTTTTTTGTTTCTTTTTTCTCTACTTTTGTTTCTTTTTTCATTTTTTCATTTTTCTATTTTTTTTTTATTTTTTCTTACAACATTGCTAAAACTTGAAAGTTGGTGAATTTTGACCAAGCTACAACACCGACGAAGAGGCAAGATCAAGAGTTAGTGAATTTGGTCTAGCTACAACACTGACGAAGAGGCAAGACCGGAAGTTAGTGAATTAGGTTCAGCTACAACACCGACGAAGAGGCATAACCGAAAGTTAGATTTGACCAAGCTACAACACCAACGAAGAGGCAAGGTCTGAAGATTTGATCCAGCTACGACACCGACGAAGAGGCAGGATCGGGTAGTTGTTATTTTTTGTGATCAAGCTACGACTCTGACGAAGAGGCATGATCAGAATTTGGTTGAAAGCTCATTTTTTTTCATTTTTTTCATTTTTTGTTTTTTTCATTTTCATTTTAATTTTCTTTTCCTTTTTCTTTTTTCTTTTTTCTTTTTTCTTTTTTTTTCTATTTTTCTTTGATTTTTTCTTCTTTTTTCTTCTTTTGATTTGTTTTCTAGCTACAACATTAATAAAGAAAACTTGAAAATCAGTAAAGTTAGATCTACCAACAGAGAAACAGAAACATTAACTGGAACCCTACTACACCATCAGCGGATAAGTAGAACAGCAGTAACTGGGACCTAGCCACTCCATCAGCGGAGGACTGGATCAGATAATGACGACATGGAATCGGCTACACCATCAGCGGAGAGCAGGATCTGAGGGCGCAAGAGCTTGGACCCGGCCACTCCATTAGCGGAGGACCGGATTGGATAATGACGACTTAGAACCGGCTACACCATCAACGGAGAGCAGGATCTGAGGGCGACGAGAGCTTAGACCCGGTCACTCCATCAGCGGAGGACTGGATTGGACAATGACGACCTAGAACCGGCTACACCATTAGCGGAGAGCAGGATCTGAGGACGACGGGAGCTTAGACCCGGCCAACTTTATCAGCGAAGGACCAGATTGGACAATGACGACCTGGAACCGGCTACACCATCAGCGGAGAACAAGATCTGAGGGCGACGGGAGCTTGGACCCGGCCACTCCATCAGCGGAGGACTGGATCGGATAATGAAAGTTGATAAATTTTCTTTTGATTTTCCTCATTTTTGATTTTTTCATTTTTTCATTTTTTGATTTTTTCGATTTTTGATTCTTGATTTTTTTTATCTTTCTTTTTTTTCAAAATTTTTCAATTCTCTTCTTTTTTTTTGATAATTTTTCTTTTTTCTTGAACTATACAAAGAAGTAAGACTCGAGAGAAAAAAAAATAGGTCTGGTTGCACCGTCAGCGGAGAAACAAGCTTGAATAGAAATTTGATCTGCTTGGGGAAAGGTTCATATCTGTTGCATCATAAACAGAGAAACGAGATCTTCAGGATGTCTATACTGTTGTACCATCAGCGGTAAAGCAAAATCTGGAAATGTTGGCCTATCAACAATGACGAAGGCAAGATCTGAAAAAGGCTACTTCTGCTGCTCTACTGGCGGAGAGGTATGACCTAAAAATAAAAAAAAACATTAATCAGTAAATGTTCACAAAATTTGTCAGTGTTACTTTTTATTGATGTTTCAACATCCTCTTTGTGTTTGGCCTCCTCTAAGACTAAGGTTGGCTGTCGTGTTGTTGCCTCCACGGTTGAGGATGTTCGGTCTCTTTTTGAACCTTTTTGTAAGCAAAAATGCATGAATTTTATGTCTAAATGCATGGTGACTTCGGTGTATGCACTGAACATAGATGTATGACGTTTGCAAAAATGGTTTAATGCAAGATGAATGCAACTACATGCATGAATGTGACATGATTTTTTTCGATCCTCAAAGGGATGCCCCTGATTCTTCACTGGTCCCGTCAGGATCTTGGTTTTTTGTATGTGACGGTGCCCCAACCTCAACTTGGGTTCGATCAGTCATCTGGGTGCATGCCCTAACATTTTATTAATTCCTATGCTATCGTCTGAAATTGCTCTTGAATTTGACACTTTGAGTGTGGATTCTGTTGCCCCCTAGGTTGGGTTTATAAATTGTGTTGGTTCATGGCAGCTCGTTACTATTATTATTTTGGATTAGGTACATTTTTGCAAACTGTGGTCAAAGATGAAGAGTTTGACTCGACAATGAAGGCTGGACCTTGGCAAAAAATACCCCCGGACTGAGGCCTTGTTAGAGGCATAATGTTTGTAAAAGATGTGGGGGTGCTTTTGGACATGCCCCAAGACCAAACTTTTGTAAGAGGCTTTGTAAGGTGCTAGATCGACCATCTTTGTTGTATTTAATGGGGCAACCCGAGGATTAGTTTTATTATTCTGAAAATGAATGCATGCAAAATGTGTCCTAAATCGATGCAATGCAAAATTAAGATTGTGATGATGTTGTACAATGATGCAGGTGAAATCAATGCGATGAGAATAAAATGAAACGAGTTAGTACCAAATAAAATGATTAAATAAAACAAATGAAAAATAGAGTAATAAAAAAATGTACATAAACAAGAAATAAGGCACCAGAGCCTAAATAGGGTGACCACTAATCGGGCAGAGTTTCACATGGCTCTAAAGGGTTGGCTCCTGCGGCTCACTATATGCAGTTTTGGTGCTAAGAGGTACCCGAATTGTCCTTGTTGTCCTCTACTAAGAGTAGCAAGGCCCCCGGTCATCACCCATTATAGGCTCCTTTCAACCGGGTTCAATTCAGGGGGACCCATTCGCTTATACCCATACGAAAGAACGATATCCTCACGAAAGTATAAGGTACTCGAGCCCCGAAGGTACTTGCTAGGCTCATACGGGAGAACGATATCTCCACGAAAGCATTAGCGTTTTCCCCCCACTTAAAAAAATGGGTTTATATGCCATATTTTAAATGCGTTAAAATAAACGCGCAATTATAACCGAATGTTACTTTAATAGTCACTTTAATCCGAAATTTCCAATATTAGTAAAGCGATAATTATTTAAAAAAGCTCGACTCTCTTATTTTTTGAAAAAACAAAAATATCCCCAGCGGAGTCGCCATCTGTAGCGATGTTTTTCCTCGCTAAAAAATGATGTGTTTTTATTTCTATTTGAAAATATTGTCTTCGGTGGGATTTTTATAAAACCCGTATTTTATTTAAAAATAAAGTCGCCACCGGCCACTTAGGTAGGCCGGACACCGTAAAAAACCAGAGATTTAAAATGGATGGGTTCGGGAGTCGGTTACGGATGGGGAATGATTAGCACCCCACACCGCCCAAAATTGATACTTTAATAATTACCACTTTATTAATATTAAACTTTTCGGATTAAAGTGACGATTAAATTAAAATTTGGTTATATGTGCGAGTAAATTTTAAAGGCCCCTTTATCCGAGAGTAAACGTCCAACCACTATCATTATGCCTGATACTGGCCCCGTTTACGCTTGAATAAAAGGGCACCGCATTGACAAAAAATATGTAATGCAAACTAAAAAAAAACATGGCAAATATAAATAAATACATTGCGATAAAAATATAAATAAATACTAACATAATAAAATACTAATATAACAGAAATAAAATACTAATCTAAAACATACATACATAACTATTAATTTAACACATAAATAAAAACAAATCTAACATAAATAAAATACTAATATAAAACATACATACATAAATATTAATCTAACTCATAAATAAAAATAAATCTAACATAAATAAAATATTAATATAAAACATAAATTTAAAACATACTAATCTAAAACATAGATAAACATACAAATTAAAAACACAATTTTAAATTAACTACTACTTCATTAAATCATAAAAATTACAACATAAATAAAAAGGAAAGAAAATATACCTAACTAGGAGTTCGAATGACGAACCCCGACTGAACCCCACCGAGATCTACCACGACCTCTCCAAAAAATTAACTAGATCGGATCCAAAATAAGACCCTGATCGAACCGGTTAGGACCGAGGACACTGTCCCGGTCCTGGGCTAGCCGGGAGCCTAAGCTCCTTTATTTGGCCACCCCTGCCGATCCCATTCTTCAATTTCCAATTCCAATTGCCCCCCACCCCATGCCTTTATATAGGCAATTGGGTGGTTGAAAGGGGTGACGTGGACCATCCAAAAACCACATAAATTTCCTTTTTATTATTATTATTTTATTTTTTATTATTTTATTAATTTTATATTAATAATATTACTATTACAACAATACTAAAAATACTAAAACTCGAAAAAAAATGAGTGATTAAAACTAGATACTGCTAATAGTTGACGGTTAGTGACTTGACTGAAATCATTTTAATAATTCAATGGCATACCTGACAAAACTTGCTTTATTATTTGATGGGATGGTCAAAAACTCCGAACATAACTAAAATAAATTTTTTATGCTCCCTGTCTTTAAAAAAAATCTATATTCCCTTAAAAAAATCTGATCAATTCGCATATATCTATTTATCCCTCAATTATCAAATTTGTAATAAAAATAATAATTATAATAGAAAATTTATAAAAAGACGGTTAATCGATTACTATAGAATATTGAAAAAATAATATACAAGCGGAAATCTTTTTGCCAGGCTGCTCAATTTTCGAGATTTAATCCTTCAGTGGTCTTCCATATCGATCCAAAATTTACACATTCAATTATGGAAGCTTAGTTATTTCAGCTTCTCCTGGTCTATTTGGTTGTTCAGAAACGAGGTAATCTTCAAGAAGGCAAGGGTGGTATAGCGACTAATTTAAATTCGATCGTTTCCCACTTTTTGAAAAATGGGTTTTTTAGGAGGTTTTTGAAAAAGTCGTGTTTTGAAATAAAATTGAAGAGTTCAGGAGTCACCACCGGTCACTTATTTTAGGTAGATCGGACACCGAAAAAGAAACCAGGGATTATAGGGGTTTAGGAGTCGGTTACGAGTGTGGAAGGTTTCGCACCCCCACCACGCCCGAAAATCGGTACCTAAGGGTTCGTATTGTATTTAACTAAAAGAAAATTAAATCTGAGTCTAACTTGATTAATAATCCCTAAAAATGCATGATCATATCGTTCAAACCTAAACCTTGTAATTTATGGTACCCGAAGAAGATGACGCTCGAATATTTAGGACGACACTTCCGAATGGGATATCAAAATTTCGAGGACTAAACTAAATGCTACAAAATATAATGCATGAACAAGAAAAATACGACAAAAACGCATGGGCAATTGATATGATGAAAAGGTATAAGGCATGAACAAAAATGCTAACAATATACAAGCAAAATATGCACATATAAACATGTAAAATAGTATACAGAAGATTTAATAGTATATAAGAACAAAAATATGAAGGAGATGTGTACATAGATACGAAACAACAAATGCGATATATTATTTGACTGTAGAAAACTGTATAAAAAGATGTATCCACTACGCATGTAAAATCGTGTATATATGTATGTATATATATGTTACACTGCCATGAAAAACCATATATATATATATATATATATATAAAGCTGATAAATGCTAAAGAAAATGAAAAGAGCAGGGATTGAAAATGTAAATATTCCATTGAATGCAAAACAAATAAACATATGCATGAACAATATGAATACGTCAACAAGAATACATGGAATAAAATAAAGCATAAATAATAATAAAAAATACATAAACATGGTATATTGGTCAAAGACTGAAAAATAAATATACAAATCTTGAAAGGACCAGACTGAGCACACAAAAAATGATAATAAAATGCACAAAATTAAATGGCACCGGATATAGGACCAGATTGAACGAAAATAAAGTAAAACGAGAAAAGCTAAATAAATATCCGGAAAGGACAAGATCGAACATAAATTAAAGTGCAAGAAATTAAAAGCTAAAATTGAATGTTAGTAAATCATGTTAGATGTTAGTAAGCGAACTGAGCCATAATAATACAGATCATTCTCCGGTTCGAGTCACCATAAGGCCGTAGGCGTATCGTGATCGAACAATAATTAAATGAGATAAAATAACTACATAAGTTAAATCGCAATAAAGAAATGGATTGGAATGTAAGAGCAAAAATATAAGTGCTGAAATTAAAATAAAATAAAATACCAAAATCTGGAAAAAGGACTAGTATTGAAACCCTTTTTTAGGGACCAGATATGCTATTATACCATACAACAGGGATAAAGTTAAAAGAAGTTTAGAAGGGAGGGACTAACTTTGTAATTATCTCTTTTTATATACTTTAAAACCTAAAGATAAATCTAAGAGTCTCCATCTCCCATTTTTTCCTTTAACCGGCCACACCTCTTGCCTCTGTTCCCTTTCTTCTTCTTTTTTACTTTCAAACTCAGATTAAAATCAAACCCCTTAGATCCGATTGGGATGTCGATAGTTGCAAGTTGGCCTTGTTCAGCGGCGAAGGGCTCGAAACCGGACCGGGGTAAGTCGAATCTTCCCCCCCCCCCTTTTTTTTGCGTTTTTTATGTATTCGAATGAAAATAAGAAGAATGTTATATATTACATTAGATTTTCATCTATATATATTACATTTGATTACATTTAAAAATCTACTCTAGTCTATTTTAGAGTTGTTGATTAAAATTTCCCATTTTGTGGCTTTTTCAGATCGGCAGAGAGCGGCCGGCGTGCATCACCGGCGTGGTCCGACATGGTGGCGGCGCGACTTGGCAGCAGGGCTGGCGGCTGGCATAGGGTTAGGGTTAAGGTTAGCCAATAGTTTAGGTTATGGGCTTGAGGTTAATGGGTAAAAGATGTTGGGTTGATGGGTATTGATTTTAATTGGGGTTGGTATGTGTATTGGGTCTTGGTTTGTATTGTAAATGGGTAATGGGTTTTGATAAACATTTTATGTAATTGGTTAGGAGTGTGTAAAAAAATTCGATCAAGTAATCCGATCCGTTTGTCCGATGGTCCGATTCGAAAATATAGATATCTTATTTGTTTTAAAATTTTTGGATAATTTTGATCATATATTTGGTAAAAAAATCGAATAATCGGATAGGATAAAGATTGGCCTAAAAGTGGATTCGGATTATCTGAAAAGGGATTTTTTAGCCCTAGCCCAAGTCTGTCTGAGTGTAAAGTCACCCCCAATTAAAATCTCTCTCGATAATTTCTCTCAATTCCCAAATCAAATCTTCCACTTCTAGATCTCCACCTTTAGCCTTTACCCACCATTGCCATTCACCGTCACTGCTCGCCGTTGTTGCTCACGCCTCACTCCTCCAGTGATCGGTGACTGGTCATTCTCTCTCACATGTCACGACTCTGTCTCTTTCCATACTCTCAAGTCTCAAATCTCGAGCCGAAACCCTCATCAATCTCCATCTCAGTTTAGGGTAAGATTTTTATTTTTTGCAACTTCACCCTTCCTCCTATATGTAAATAAATGCAACTAACACCAACAAGAAATAAATTGGTTAAAAGATTTATGTATCTCACTGTTAATAAATCTTGATTTTACCTTAATTTGAACAAAATTGGTATCTGTAAATGTAATCGATATTTTATTGGATTCTGGTATAAAGTTCATTCTTCATGTTGCAACCAATTAGATATTGTTTGGTTCGATTACATTGGTTTTTGAAACTAAACCTATTATAAGAATTATTTTAGAATGCTTCAACTTTCTGGTATAAAGTTCATTTTTGTTGAATTCTTGTATAAAGCTTAAACTTTCTTTGAAATTCATCAGAATCTCCCTCCTACAATACTCTCAGATAATTGGCGTTTGTTTCATAGTGGATACATAAGCATTGTATCAGGGGAAATGCATGAAAATATAGGTCAGTTCAATACTAGGGGCTTAAACATTTAGGTATTTGTCTCATAGTATAGCATCAAAATCTACTTAAGTAGCGTTTAGGTATTTGTTTCATAATTGAGAACTCAGCAGTGCTGAGTCAGCACAGAAAGAAAAGCCCACACTTGGAACTTGGAAGTGTGGACGATGCAAGAGTATAAAACATTTAAAGCCTCATGTTACGGACTTAACTTCTCCAAACTTATCCGTGCGGCATTAGCACTCCCGTCTCAATGCTAACAAGCCTTGATTCACACAAACGCTATAGCCAAAGAAATAACTTGAGAAAGGAAAGCTTTTATTAAGCTAAGAAAGAGAACTTACAAGGCTTGGATGCTTAGATTGCTTAAACTTTCTTATATAAAGCTTAAACTTTCTTTGAAATTCATCAGAATCTCCCTCCTACAATACTCTCAGATAATTGGCGTTTGTTTCATAGTGGATACATAAGCATTGTATCAGGGGAAATACATGAAAATATAGGTCAGTTCAATACTAGGGGCTTAAACATTTAGGTATTTGTCTCATAGTATAGCATCAAAATCTACTTAAGTAGCGTTTAGGTATTTGTTTCATAATTGAGAACTCAACAAAGGCTTTGAGTCAAAGACAGAAAGAAAAGCCTACACTTGGAACTTGGAAGTGTGGACGATGCAAGAGTATAAAACATTTAAAGCCTCATGTTACAGACTTAACTTCTCCAAACTTATCCGTGCGGCTTTAGCACTCCCGTCTCAATGCTAACAAGCCTTGATTCACACAAACGCTATAGTCAAAGAAATAACTTGAGAAAGGAAAGCTTTTATTAAGCTAAGAAAGAGAACTTACAAGGCTTGGATGCTTAGATTGCTTAAACTTTCTTTGAAATTCATCAGAATCTCTATCCTACAATACTCTCAGATAATTGGCGTTTGTTTCATAGTGGATACATAAGCATTGTATAAGGGGAAATGCATGAAAATATAGGTCAGTTCAATACTAGGGGCTTAAACATTTAGGTATTTGTCTCATAGTATAGCATCAAAATCTACTTAAGTAGCGTTTAGGTATTTGTTTCATAATAGAACTCTCAAAGAAAGGCTTGAGTCAAATGAAAAGAAAATCCTACACTTGGAACTTGGAAGTGTGGACGATGCAAGAGTATAAAACATTTAAAGCCTCATGTTACGGACTTAACTTTTCCAAACTTATCCGTGCGGCGTTAGCACTCCCGTCTCAATGCTAACAAGCCTTGATTCACACAAACGCTATAGCCAAAGAAAGAACTTGAGAAATGAAAGCTTTTATTAAGCTAAGAAAGAGAACTTACAAGGCTTGGATGCTTAGATTGCTTGATTCTCTTGGATTCTTAGGATTTCTTGGGATGGTTTACAAATGAGGGTGGATGGTCCTATTTATAGGCCTCCCCCTCCCTAAGGGAAAATTCTAGACTACCTTAGATAATTTACATGTGTAGACAACTCTAGACAACTCTACATGTATCTAGTTTTGTCCCTAACTATCCAAAAGCTTCTAGAACGTTCTGGAGACTTCTGGACTTATCCCGATCCTTCCATGGCCTTCTATGGTCTTCCGGACTCGTCTAGACTTGTGTAGGACGTCCTGGAACCTCCTAGATTGGTGTGGGGAAGCGTTTCAAGAGGGTTGTAGGCCTCTCTAGTCCATTCTAGAACCTTCCTTTGTGCTTGCTTTGCTTTTAAACGCCCAAGGAAGTTCACATAGTCCCGATTGGCCTTGGTAAACATTGGCGGGGCGTGACACTGAGCCTTGAAACTCAAACTTTTAAAATTACAGATTCTCCAATCCAGCTAGCAATTCCTTTATAAAATCAGCTTCGTATTCATTAATAATAGTAAGAAATATGCGAAGGATTCTAGTGATGGTCGAATATCAGAATTTACCATATTAAAATCTGAATCAGTCTTAAAATTTAATTTAAAATTTGAATCAGTCCATTAACTAGTGATTATGTATTTATTTGGTGTCTTGTTAAGATCTTGTTGACATGAGAATAATTATTTGGTGTCTTGTTATTATTTGGTTGCGGAATATTCCATCATCTTTTGATGAGAATGAAGATTATGACACTATATTTATTGATTCGATGATGGACGAGTTTGATGAAGAGGAAAGACAACCACCAAAAAGGAAGAAAAATGAGAAAAAAAAGGTCCAACAACAAGTGATACTACTTTAGGGAAGAGGAATAAAACGTCCAAGTGGTGGGCTCATTTTTTAGTTGATGAGGAAGATGCCTCTTATGCTTCTTGTAAGTATTGCCAACTTGGTTGTTCAACTAAAAATGGCACCACTCCATTAACAAATCACATTAATAGGTGCAAAAAGTATCCCCAAATTTGGATAAGAAATAAAAGTTGATCAATTTTGAAACTAAAACACTAATAAATGAAGATGGAACTGCTGAAACCGTTAATGTTCCAAAATTGTGGGAATTTGATAATGATTTGTGTAGGAAGCTTGCTAAAATGCTTATTGTGGATGAATTGCCTTTTGCTTTTGTTGAACGTGAAAACTTTGTTGACTTTTGTAAGGCTTTAAATACTCACTTTAGGCTTCCTTCTCGTACTACTGCCAATAGAGATTGTTATGCTCTATTTATTGAACAAAGAAATAAGCTGAAAGTTTCTTTTAAGAACTTGCATTCTAGGGTTTGTTTAACCACCGACACTTGGACATCAGGTCAAAATTTAAGTTGCGTGTGTTTGACTGCCCATTTTATTGATGATGACTGGAATTTACATAAGAGGATAATTAATTTTTGTCCTATTGTTGGTCATTCCGGACAACTTATTGGTATAGCAGTTGAAAAATGTTTGATTGAATGGGGTTTGAAAAACATTATGACTATAACCGTAAACAATGCTAGCTCAAACAATTTAGCAATTGATTACTTAAGGAGAAGACTTAATATTTGGGAGTCTAGTTTGTTGGAGGGTAAACATTTACATATGAGATGTGCGTCTCATATTTTGAATTTGATTGTAAGAGAGGGTTTGAAAGAACTTGATTTGTCAATTATGAAAGTTCGAGCTCTTGTGAGGTATGTTAGGTCTTCTCCTACGAGACTTCAAAAGTTCAAAACTTGCATAGAAGTAAAAAAGGAAGACAATAAAAGTCTTGTTATTTTAGATGTTGAAACAAGATGAAATTCAAGCTTTTTAATGATTGAATCTGCTATCAAGTTTAAAAAGGCATTTGTTAGTTTATACATGAAAGATTTTTCTTGTTTCAAGGAACTTAGAAAGTTTGGTGGTGGTCCCAAGAATGATGATTGGAAAAGGGTGGGTAGTTTTCTACCTTTCTTGAGTGTTTTTATGATTCAACATTGAGGCTATCTGGTTCTCACTATGTGACTTGCAACTCTTATGCGCATGAGATTTAAGGAACTAGATTAATGATTTCGAACAAAATGAGTGATGATGATGACGGTGTTAGGAAAATGGCACCTCAAATGATGTCTAAGTATGACAAATATTATGAGAATATTGATAATATCAATGTTTGGGTGTTTGTGGTTGTGATCCTTGACCTTAGGCACAAGTTAAGTTATGTTGAGTGGATTGTGCGAGATTCTTATGATGAAACCAAAGCTAATCTCTTATGCCTCAAGATTAAAATGATTTTGCAATCTTTATTTGACTCATATGCTTCTTCAATGCCTCAATCAAAGACAAATGATACATCTTCTTCTATTTCTTTCACTATCTCCATTTTCACTCAAAGTAGGGTAAGGTTGATCTTCAACAACTCATGACTTCAAAATATCAAAGAGATACGGGTTGTTCATTAATTACTGCCAACAAAAGCGAGTTGAAAAAGTATTTAGAAGATGCTTGTGAGTCTCATGCTCCAAACTTTGAAATCTTGAAATGGTGGAAAGATCAATAAAAAAGATATCTCATTCTTCATAAGATGGCTAAAGATGTTCTTGTCATACCCATTTCGACTGTAGCTTCTGAGTCGGCTTTTAGCATCGGAGGTCGCGTTCTTGATTCTTTTCGTACTTCATTGACTCCAAAAATAGTTGAAGCACTTGTTTGCACTCAAGATTGGTTACGCACCTCTTGATCACCTCTTATAATTGAAGAAAATTTGCTTGCCTTGAAAAATTGGAGGAAGGTTAGATAGTTTACTTTTATTGTTTATTCAATATTTAAACATAAATGCATATTTTAATCTTATTTTTATTTTATTTTATATGTTGTAGGCATGAAGGATCTAACTTTGGAGCAACCAGACATCATAATTGATGAAACAAACAATAGTTTGGATGATTTCTAACTTTATTCTGTTGTTGACTTGTTGGGACTCTTATAGTATTTTATTTTGAGCCTTTGAGTATTGAACTTTAGTGATGATATTAAGACCCATGCAGTGTTTTATTTTGAGTACCTAATGATCTATGGTTGCTCACAGATCTATTTTTTGTGTGGCATTATATGAAATGATATATGTTTGATTGTTTGCTCACTGCACCATTATTGTTTGCCCAATTCCTTTTTTAACTTGTGAAATGTTAGCTTAAATTTTTTAACCAAATTATTTCTTTTGATTTTAATTCTATATATATATTATAGTATTGTGCAATATGAAAATATGTTATTTTTAGTCTAAAAATGTGTGTAAAAATTATAAACTTTAAATCTGAAAATTCTGTTAAACTAAGTAATAAATTCGATTTTGGATATCCGATTTTTTCGGATTGAATACGGATTGCTATGATAATTATTCGAAACATTTGGATATCCAATTATTTTGGATCTGATATTATCCGTATCCGACAATGCACACTCCTATAATTGGGTAAATGGTAATAATAAAAGGATTTTTTTTAATTTTTGAACTTTGGTTTGATTTTGGGTTTAAGCTCGGGTAAAAAAACATTTTGAGTTTAAGCCCGGACAAAAATAGGTATTACAGTTGGACATTTGCGAATTGTTTGATTTATGTTTGTTTCGGCTCGGTTGGTGGTGGTATACTAAACGGCCTGTGTATCAAAGTTTTTTTTTTCATAATTTAATCCTCAAACTCTTGATTTGCATTAATCTCAGCATTTGACTGACATTGACTGATAGTATCATTAAATTATATGCATGTGATCGCTATACGCTTTTACATCAGTCGTTATGATCAATTGTCTTTTCATATCGACGATGACGAACCAGCTTTGGCAACATGATAGTACGAATCAATAGTTTTAAAAAATAACTTATGGACATGTTAACTCATACGTTGTTAATTATTTAATGACAGTCAAAGAATGATATTGATACAATTCAAGAACTTGATAGATAAATTGATAAAAATTTATTTTAGGAGACCAAAGAAGCCGCCATTGTGAGTGTAAAAGTTGCAGATGAACTCGAACCTCTGCCCAGCAAAAGCCATTGGCATCTCCATGGAAAGCAGGAGCTTCTGCAAGAGAATGGTGCGGAAGACGAGCAGTCTATATATACCGGAAACTGTGTTCGGTATCGAAATCGGTTTCAATGAAGTCGCTGTTCTTTAGTTCTTAGAAAGCAAGAGAAGTAGACCGAACAACGTGCCTTTGCTAGGGTCAAAATGCAAGAGGAGAAGTAGACCGAACAACTTTCTGCCGTCCGTTGCTTCCATGGTGGACTGATTTCTGGGATTTTGAAGGGAAACTGAGAATTCAGGTTGGGGATGCTTTGGTGTTGAGATTTGAGCAAAATTTATAGGCAATAAAATCATGGAAATTGGCTCAAGTTGGGTAGGGCTGGGTACTGGGTAGTGGCAAAAGACATGCAATGAATTTATTATAGAGCGTTTATAATTTCTCTATAAACATGTGTTTTTCGGCACCGTCAATTCTTTCCTCGTTAATAGTGTGTTAGAGGAGTTTAATCCTATTAAAAGTTTGTAAATTACGAAAATTATGGTTGAATTTTACTTTTTAAACTTAATTTAGTAATTAAAATTTTAAAATATTTAATTTATCCACTAAAGTTTAGATATTGAATTTTTTATCATTAAAGTTTAGATATTGAACGTTTTTTTGTCAATCTTTAACTCCAAACAGTCATAGATGATAGTTGTTCAGTTTCAAATTTCACCATCCACTTCATCTCAGCCTCCATGAGTTTGAATTCTACGTCTATTTTACTGGGAAGTACTTAAAAGTACTCAAAATAGTAGGTAAATTACGTAAACTTCATGATTTTTCTCTCGTTGATCTCTCTTTCACCATCGAATAGAGCCCGTTTCTCAGTATGTTGTTTTTGTCACGTCGATGAAGTTTTTCACCTCTTGATTTTTGGAGAAATTTCTTCATTCGACGGTACATAAATGCCGTAAAAAAGTTAAAGGGAGAGTAATCAAAAGCGTTTAATGTCTAAACTTCAGTGACCAAAGTAGGTTTGAGAGTAAAGTTTAGTGATGATTTACGTAATTTACCCTAAAATATTTGATCATATTTTAATTTTTCGTATTCTATTGCGTAAAGTCAAGAATAGTAGTCCTAGTAAAAAAGATGACGTTCATCTTAAGAGACTCGGTTCGAACAATTTTGTCCATATATAAAGTTTATATGCGTTATCAAAGTATTAAGAGAAAATATGAACAAATACTATATTGTAATCACTTGAAGTATATGAAAAAATAGTATTAACAAATACTTATTAAAAGTATTGTTTATCATGATTCATACGACTCAATTCTTTTGAGTCGAACAATAATCATAATGTAATGAACAATGACTATGAAGTGGACAAACATAAAGCCTGTCTCACGGAATGAACTATTTTAACAAAATTTCATTTTTTTTCTCCATTTTTCTTTCCATCCAAACACCCATTTTCCAAATGTTTACTTATTTTCATGTGCTACAATCTTAATGCAACTACTATCGTCCCATCCTACTAAAAACTTACTAAATGCTCAACAATTCACACTTGCAAGTTGCTTACCATTATTTTCAAACGCTTTTAAATGTCTGTTTTACATACATAAATATAGCATTGTAAGCAACTTTGGATATTCAGTACTTTTTATATTCGAATTTGCAATACTTTCTTACAAACTTAGTACATCAAAAGTTACGTATCAGATATCCGAATTTGAAAATATGATACATGTTTTTTTATTGAACCAATTTGATACTTAAGTTTGATAAATTTTATAAATATTGTATCTGAATTTGTTAAGTTTCTTACATGTACCTCAATGGTTGTTAAAATGTCACGCCATCTCTAATTAAATTTGTCAATAATTTATGTATTCATATTATGCATACTCTAATAAGTTAATAATTTATGTCATATAAATTATTACAAAGTTGTGTATTTATAGCATGTTAGTGTTCATTTTTCATGCCATGTTGAATTATATTTTAGAATTTTTACTTAAGTTTTAAGGTGAAATTTTTTTGTTTCCACAAGCGTCTTAATTTTAGGGTTTAGAGTTTTAGTTTAGGCTTTAGGTTTTATGAGTTTTAGAGTAGGGGTTTAGAATTTAGGGTTCAAGGTTAGAATTTAGGGTGTAGGGTTAGAGTTTATGTTTTAGGGCAATATGATTAGGAATTTAGATTTTAACATATAAAACCTTAAGCCTAAAAATTTACGAATAATCCCTAAATTCAGAACTGCTATACTTAAACTCCTAAACCCTAAACGGAGTCTCCAGGCCTTAAAACTAAGGCGATTGTATAAACAAAATTTCCACCGACATTTGTGCATGGAATAATTATGACATAAATATTTGAACACGTCAAATTCATTAAGATCGTATAATTATAAAATAATTTGTATTTTTTGGACAGTGCATTTGATTTATGTTAATAATGTTTTAGGGACACTCTTTTCCTCTCGTCATTATAAATTAAACTTCATAATTTTGAGGGTAAACTACCCTAGTGACTATCGAACTAATTGGGGATACCTATTTTGACCATCATCGTTAAAAATCTAACAAATGGGTGACGTGACAGTTAATAAAAATGTATAAAATTACACATTTAGTCCATGTTATTTACCTATTATATCAATTTGGTCATAATTTTAATTTAATTAAATAAAATAAATCAACCAATCAAATGATGACATGTGTCATCATCCAATTGAATAAGTTTACTCAAATTTTAATCTCCAACCGGATAGTGACACGTGTCACACTTGGTAACCTGCATCATCCATGTTAAAAACCCCACATGTTTGTCATTACTCCAACCCATCTTTAGTGTAATGAATTGCACCATTTAATATATATATCTATAAGACATCAAATGCTAGGGAATAAAAAAGTAAAAATAGTTGAAAGGAGACTCGAACTTAGATCACTTAGAATGTGTATAATCACACAAATATTCGATTTAATTTAAATTTGAAAATTATTAAATATTCAATTTAAAAGAAAAGAAATTTGATTTAAAATATTTGAATATTTTTTCTTTTCATATTTAAATTAAATCGAATATTTATTAAAATATTAATAAATTAAATATTCTATTTAATTTAAATATGAAAAAAATTCAAATATTTTAAATCAAATTTCTTTTCTTTTAAATCGAATATTTTTTAAAATCGAATATTTAATAATTTTCAGATTTAAATTAAATCGAATGTTTGTGTAATTATACACATCTCAAGTGATCTAAGTTCGAGTCCCCTTTCAACCATTTTTACTTTTTTATTCCCTAGCATTTATTGTCTTATTATATATATTAAATGGTACAATTCATTACACTAAAGATGGGTTGTAGCAATGGCAAACTTGTGGTGTTTTTTACCTGGAGGATGCAAGTTCGATCCATGCTAAATGCATCCTTCCTTTTTAATTTTCCTTTAACCAGGTGACACGTGTCACCATTTGGTTGGAGGGGATAATATATTAAATAAAAATAAATTAAAATTTGAGTAAACTTATCAAATTGGATGATGACACGTGTCATTATTTGATTGGTTGATTAATTTTATTTAATTAAATTAAAATTATGACCAAATTAATATAATAGGTAAATAATAGGGACTAAATGTATAATTTTACAAATTTTCATTAACTGCCACGTCACCCCTCCGTTATTTTTCCGTTAGTTTTTTAACGATGGTGGTCAAAATAGGTCAATTTAATAAATTTGGTAGTCTGATTGACGATTTTGATAGTTCGATGGTCAAAATAGATATTCTCAATTAGTTCGGTAGTGACTAGAGTAATTTACCCTAATTTTGATTATAAAGGAGCTTTTAATGACACGCGTCTATCTAAAAGAAGTTAAGTTAAGAAAGGAAAAACCATGTTAATGTATATCGTTAAGAAGGATAATTCTACCGTAGATAACATATACCGTAATGTACCATTATTTGTATGTACTGTAATGTATCATTAATTGTTTTAATTAGTTTTAAAATTCTAAAGACAGAAAGTATTATTATCTCTTTTTAGAATAAAATCTTAAAAAATATTTTTATATTATTTTTTAAAATTTTCTTTTATTTTTTAATTCAAAAAATAATTAAACTTTTATTACTAAAATAACTCCAACATTCACTTTAATTTAAGAGTAAAGTTCACAAATAATCACTAAACTTTGATCAATTATTCAATTTGATAACCAAACTTCCAATTGTTTTAATGTTACCATTAAACTTTTAGTTTTATTTTAATTTAGCCACCAACCTGTTAACAACCGTTAAAAGGGTGATGTGGCTGTTAAAATATTTTGTATAATAACACATTTAGTCCTCTAAGTTTGCACATTCAAACAATTTAGTCCTAATTCGAAAGAAATTATAAATTTAACCCCCATTATTTCAATTTGACCTTATTTTTAATTAGAGATAATTTAGTATTTTATTTTGATCACATAACCATATTAAAGTAAAAAAATGAAAAAGTGGAAGAGTATTATTATGAGAAAACAAAAATATATGATGTCTTGAAGAGGACTAGAATTAAAATATGATAAAAAGAATAAGCAGGTGTGAATGGAATGATGATGAAAGCTGAGGAATTCTATGAAAATAGGAAATGCTAAAGAAAGAAATGGAATGGATTTTTAGTTTGGGTGTGGGTAAAAACATGCTAAGATACATTTTTTAATAAAAATTAAATGTTGATTTTAAAATGAGTTTTTTCTAGATATAAAAAATTACGATAAAATGAGAGTAGTTGGTATATAAAGACGATTTTACATTAAATTTTACTAGAATTGTTACCTGATAAGTAAAAAAAATTATGGGGCAAAGTCCTCGATAGAAAATGGTGACTTTGTGCAGTTCTGCAGACCTCTAATATATTCGGTAGTGAAGTTGGAACGAAAGACATGAAAAAAAAAAGATAAAAATGAAAAAACTCCAAAAATATATAGTTTTCATTATTCATGAAATTAAAATCAACATTTAATTTAATTAATTTTTAAATCATAAATCGTGGAATCAAAAATCCACATTTAATTTGACTATTTTGTCTAATCGGAAATTTTGGAACCAAAATCCACGTTTAATCTAGTTAAAATTTGTTCATTTTTACGTGGCTAGCTTTATTATGCTTTAGTGTTTAAGTGTTTAGAGTTAAATTATTTTTATTTAAAATAATGCCAAATTAAAATAACGAGGGTTAAATTTATTTATTTTCTTCAAATTAGGACATAATTGTTTGAATGTGCAAACGTGGAGGACTAAATGTGTTGTTATACAAAATGTTTTAACAGTCAAGTCATCCTTTTAACAGTTGTTAACGAGTCAGTGACCAAATTGAAACAAAACAAAAATCTAATGGTAACATTGAAACAATTAGAAGTTTAGTTACCAAATTAAATAATTGATCAAAGTTCAGTGACCATTTGTGAACTTTACCCTTAAATTAAAGTGATAAGAATTATTATAATAATAAAATTTTAATTATTTTTTAAATTAAAAAATAAAAGAAAATCTGAAAAAATAATATAAAAATATTTTTTAATATTTTATTCTAAAAGATAATAATAACACTTTCGGTCTTTAGAATTTTAAAATTAATTAAAACAGTTAATGCTACATTGCAATACATATAAATAGTGGTACATTACAGTAATATCATTTCTTGTAAAATTATCGTTATTATAAAAATGTAGTTTTGAAAATTTTTTATATTTATATAAAATCTATTAAATACATATCGACAATATCCACGGGAAAATCTACTAGGTTTTTGTTACAGTTTTTATCGACTAAACTGTCTGAACAACTTTCTAATTAATTAGCCGATTTTGTTTCTTTTTGTGAAAAACTTAAAAGAACTGCTCACTGTTTTTTTTTTTTTTGAGTTTTTACCGTTTCGGCATGTCTTAGTAAATCATAATAAATACTAAATTATACAGATTGGTACAAAATTCTAATATTTTAAAATTATTTTTTAACAAATTTTAAATTTAATTCTAATCTTGTCTAGAGAGGAGGAAAAGGGAAATTCTAGAAGAAAAAAGGGGAGTGCTCCTAATGGATTTCAAACCCATGACCTACGATAATATAAGAGAATAAAGATGTACAGTTTGGCCAACCGACCAAATATACTTTTCATTTTAAAATTAATTTCTATTTTCCGATGAAAACTTATTTTTTATTATTATCTAAACTGTTTCTACTTTTTGTTAATTACCTTTTAATTAAGTTATTAAACTTACAAAATATTTTAAATTTATATTTTGAAATGAATATATTTATATGCATTGAGGTATATTTGTATCACGGATAATTAAACTTTAATATATTTAAATGACATATACCACAATGTATCACTATTTATATGTACCGTAATGTACCATCAACTATTTTAATTAGTTTTAAAATCCTAAGGATCGGAAGTGTTATTATCCACTTTTAAAATAAAATCTTAGATTTTCTTTTATTTTTCAATTTAAAAAATAATTAAACTTTTTTACTATAATAATCCCTACATTCACTTTAATTTAAGGGTAAAATTCACAAAGGGTCACTAAAGTTTGTTCAATTGTTCAATTTGGTAACCAAACATCCAATTGCTTCAATGTTACAATTAAACTTTTAGTTTGTTTCAATTTGGCCACTAACCCGTTAGCAACTGTTAAAAGGGTGATGTGGCTGTTAAAATATTTTGTATAATAACACATTTAGTGCTCCACGCTTACACATTCAAAGAATTTAGTCCTAATTCGAAAGAAATAATAAATTTAACCCTCATCATTTCAATTTGACCCTATTTTTAATTAAAGATAATTTAATATTTTATTTTGATCCCTTAATTATAATTAATGTTATCTTGTCCCTCCCAATCCCAACCATACTCAATTCATCCTTTAAAATTTCATAAAGAATAATTAAATTATTACTATAAAAAGGAAAATTAAGTATATGTAACGCCCCGGTTTTAGGCCTAGGAGTTTCTAGGTTGATTAGACGGTCTGGTGGACCAGGATTAGAGATTCGAGTCAGATTCGAGATTTAAATGGAAATAAATATTTTTACTGTGAGAAAAATATGGGGAAATATCTAAAAATAATTATTTAATATATGGATATTTTTGGTAAAGTAAATTTTGGAAAATGGAATTTGGAAATTGGACAATTTGGTTAGTGACCAAAATGTAAGGAACGAAAACTATTTTCAGTGACTATTTTGAAATAGGGTCAAATCTTAGGATCCTTAAAGAGCTATTTTAAATAATGTTTTTAATCTGATTTTCCTATTAATTGGGATTATTTTAATGATTTTTAATTAAAGAAATTAAAAGATAATTAATTAAATGAGGTAGTTATTTACTAAAAACACTTTTGACATAACTTCTTTTCTCAGAATTTTCTCTCAACTTCTCTTCAGCCAAACACTTTCTTTTGCATAAAATATTTGAGTTAATGATCTTGATTTCTTAAAATTTTGATTTCTAATGGATTCCAAAATCTTATTGTATTTCTTTCTTTTTCAAGAGTAACCATCCAATTGAGAGGAAATTCACTAATTAGAGGTAAGGTATGTTCTTCTCCTATAATGAATGGTTCTTTATTGAAATTCCCAAGTATTTGATCCTTGTTTTATATTTTCTAATAAGTTATAATGAGTTAATTGTAGAAATTGGTTAAATTAAGGTTTAATTGATGAGATTAAGTGGTTTTTGTTTCAGATCTATTTTGTTGATTTCTTGATTGGTTATAATCATGTTTTTGATGTTTTATAATGTTAATAAGTTGGTTTTAACATTGGAATCCCGAAACTTAGTGAATCTCTAATTTCTTAGGTTGCTAGTGTTGTGTTTTTGGCGAGTTAAGGGTGTTTAATGAATGCTAGAAGTATAAGGATGATGTTAGGTTGTTTTTGGATGTTAATTGAAGATAATTGTAACGAACCGAAATTGGGCTTGGTAAATTGGGCCTCGGGATTAGAAGCCCAAATCCAAAGATAATGGGTTTGGGCTTTATGAAAAAATAAATAAAATAAGATAATAAAAGAAAAAATGGGGTTATATTTTAGGTTGGCTGGTGATGTGATGGGGGAGAAGAAAAAGGAAAAAATAGATATTTTCATGGGAGACAGAAAAAGGAGAGAAAATAGAGAAAAATGGAGGATAAGGTTTTGAACCTCGATCTACAACTATTGAAACCGCCGTGCACGACACCTCCACCGCCATTGGAAAGATCTTGTCGAGATGAGTCTAATGGTGGTTATCTCACCGCCGTTCGTCGGAGTAAAGAGAAAAAGGAATTGGGAAAGCAAGGTTGAGCATGTTCCGGCCAGAACCACCACAAATTGAGGCCACCGACTTGCTCACCGGCTGAAGAACTACCGGACTGAAGCTTGTCGGTATCGTCCGACCACCAGAGGATAGCCCACTCGCCGCCCATACTGGTGGGCGTGTGTTAGGCCAGGCGGTTGTACATGGCCTGTGTGCACCACGCTACACGAGATGATTATCCTACGGGTGCACGTGGACCCTACCGCATGGGATAATGCCCCGCGGGTGCACCAAGGTTGTGGTGCGCCTGCCCGCACTAGATCCCGCTCTTAGGGTACACCCAACTTACGGTACACGGTGTCGTACCAGATTTCTAAAGCAGTTGACCAGCCTTTGACCGAGTGTTGACCGGGCGTTGACAGACCGTTAAATTTTTCTGATGGATCATACCCGAAGGTTTCTTGACGTTTTAAATCCAATGACACAGTCCGTTTTGCCAAATTTGAACTCAGTAAGCTGTTTTTACGCATTTGACCTCGTGATTTGAATAGGAGATGTAGGAATTAATGTAGTTTTATAATTATTGTTATACGAGGATTTTAGGGATTGGATACAGGGTCAAGTGGAATATTCGGGAAGCTCAGATGAGGATTTTAGCGATGTCAACATAAGGTTAGTACACCTCAAACTCCTGTCACTTCCTGAGCATCATAAATATAATTGTCTTGCGTGTTAGTATCGATAAATAAGGTAGATGAAAAATATGCATGTTGGGGACCGTATTTATGAGATTCAATAACTGTACGAGATGCATGATGATAATACGAATTTGATGGAACTGTTAGAGGCTTTAGAGACTGTGTAGGGTTGTCTGCAATGCTTGTGTGATATTTGATGATTTGTTGTTTGGTTGATAAATTGTGACGTTCTGTATGCTTTTCGACTGGGTTGATGTGATTTTTTTGGAATCTGTATAATAGATGAATAATGGTTATATTCGAATAAATAGTATTAAAGCCGGTAATTAATATTAATGGGATTAAGGCATTAGCAAACTAACTCTAATGACTTTTATAAGCTTTATGGATCATGTAAGCTTGGTAATATCGTAATTTGAGGAAATTGTGTAAACCCGTGAATAGGGTATCAGAACGAGCATTGGTCGTACCTGTACGCAATTAGAGGTTATACCGGTATGGGTCGAACTGTACCGGTACTTGTGGAAAATTAATAAATTCCAATGAGTAGTTTCAGTATCGGTACATGTGTGAGTAGTGATACCCGGGGTTATCGTATTGATACCCGTGTACGAGTACCGGTACCCGATACGATAAATAATCTATAATGCAAAGATAAGGATGGAAATCGATTTGAATATTAAAAATAGAGCTAATCAATGGGATTAATTATATATGAGCCTAATGAGTTATAAATCGATAAATGTTGAGTGACTTGTTTGGTAATAGTAAACCATATGGGTCATTGGTAGATCGTGTGTTGAGCCATACTAAATTCAGGCACTTGTGTGGTTGAGTCACCGTTGGTTGGTGGGATTTGGATACCTAGTGGTAGAGTGGAAACACATGAAGACCACTCGATATGAGATTCCGAGTGATGATGCTCGATGCGAGATTCCTAGCCATTCCACTCGATATGAGATTCTGAGTGATGACACTCAATGAGAGATTTTGAGTATTGATGCTCGATGTGAGATTATGATCATGAGTGTACGTCCCCAATGTTGGGCGACACTAGGACTCACTCTAGTTTTGGGATGATGTTATTGTGTGTTTTGCTCGAAGGGTCCGGTGGGATCCCGAGTATGGTTGGGCCCTGAGGGCCGGCCATGTATGATGATTGCCATGTTAAGAGCATGTGTTTAGGAGACTAGTGGTAGCACCACATGTTTACTTATCTATCATTGTTACTCGTGCTTGCTTGCATGCTTATGTTTATGATTAGCATGAAATATAATAGAGTAGATATGTACCATTGAGCTTTATAAGCTCAGCGCTCAGAATCGTTGTTTCCGTGCGTTGGTTGATTGTTGGATCGTGGGTTCGAGGAGCACTATCAGTTTGAGATTTTAACATGTGGAGGCTATCAGAGTACGATACTTGTGTTTAGTGGGCTATGTATTCATAGGGCTTTACGTGGTTGAATCTGTATTTCTTATTTTGAAATTGTATAAATCAAATCAAATGTTTAATGTTTTAAATTAAATTAGAGCTCATTTGTGTTGTTTCAATTATTTAATTATATTTTCAACTATTGACTTTAAATGCTTAAGAAATAACGTGTTTGGGCTAAACTCATTTTAAGGAATTTTATGGTTTTGGTTTGGGATTGAGGCCCAAATTGTGACATCCAGGTCGGGGTGTTACAATAATGGATGGATTAAACCTTTAGGTTTTGGCTGGGTTAAGTGTGGAAGGTTTTTGTTGTTGTTTTCGGTTGTTGTGGAGGGGTTTCGATCAGAGTTTGAGGAGGATTGATGTGGATTGTTGTTGATGTGTTTGTGAATGCATTTTTGATGCATTGAATCATCTATTTTTATGTGGTTAAATTAGGGGAAGTCGATCCTCGAGCTTGTGGCACCGTTTCAGAAGCTTTGGAGGAGTAGTTCGCAACGACGAACGAGGCTTTACGAAGTCGGTGAGTGAGAACGTGGATTTCAGCTTTGAAATGGTTTAAAGGTTATTTTGGGAGTTTAAATTAAACTTAAGATGCTGGTTTAAACTCGGAAGTAAGTATGATGAGATTTATCCCTCAGTCGTGCTTTGACGAAATTATTTTTATGCACTTGTTTTTTATTACATGGTACCTACTGTTTAAGCATGTTTTAAAGTATGTTTTAAACTGTTTTTGATCATATATTGATGATGGATGCATTGGGAAAATGATCCATGTAAGTATGTGGAATACTTGCTAATGCATGGTTTAATGCATTGAAAATGTTTTGATTGTTGCTTATAAAAACAGTGAGGTACATGGTT
This sequence comes from Hibiscus mutabilis, assembly GCA_019671005.1. Classification (NCBI taxonomy): domain Eukaryota; kingdom Viridiplantae; phylum Streptophyta; class Magnoliopsida; order Malvales; family Malvaceae; genus Hibiscus; species Hibiscus mutabilis. The sequence goes on from CM033725.1 coordinate 57,407,155, forward strand.
AATAATGAATTATATTGGCAAGTGATGTGGTTTAAAATGTTATCGGATATAGTTGGCTGGTCATAGGATTGATAGTGCACTATAAATAAGTCGCATCGGGTGTTGAGGGGTTTGTGTACTGAATACTCCACCTCGAGTACCCTAATAGTTGATGGGTTATATGGTACCGAAAACTCTCGTTAGTGGATTATTCATCTAACCGAGGATTGAGTTGTGATGGTACCCGATTGTGATTGTACCTTGAATTTCGGTTGAGATTGCATGAAGTGTTGAGATGACACTTGTTGAATCTCTGCATCCGATGCAATATTTTGTAAAGTGGAACTTGGTTTATGATCACTTAAAAACCAATATAATTGATAATGTATCACGTTGATGGATTATGTTGTATAATGTTGATTTATACAAGTTTATTATTTAAGCATTGCATATGAGTTGTTATGCATAAGAAAGCTTAAATTGAGGGTTAGCAAAATGGATTTTGCTATTGGTCTATGATACATTTTGCATATGATTTAATATGCATGTTTTTGGAAATGTTAAGTGCATAGTTTGAAAGACATGATGTTTTGAAAATAGGTTTTAAAATGTTGTACTCATGAGAGTTGGAAATTAATTTTAATTGCATTGATGGTGTTGAGTTTTTGAGCACTCCTGACTAAGCCTTGTGTGCTTACGCTCTCTTTGTCCATCAATGCAGAGAATTAGAGGTTGGAGGCAGCGAGCAAGCGAGGGGAAAATCCAAGGACTTGAATAACTCAAAAGTATAGTTTTTGAACTAGACTAGTAGTAATAAAGGCAATAGGGTTCGTGGTGGTTTGAGAAGGTTTTTGCTAAACTCCTTGTTGGTGCAAGTTTATATCGTTGTTGTGGATTTGTATGAGGCTTTATATGTTTGGTTTTGGATGTAGATTTATGTTTCATGCTTTGGTCAGTTTGGTTTTTAGGAAGCATGCCTCTAGAACTTTGACTGAAGTATGTTGCCATGATTTGATCATGTTTCCTTGATGTTTTGGCATGGTTTGATCCTTATAATAGTTGTGTATATGTTTGTGGCAAGTTAAAGCTTGTTTGAATCCTTGATTGTATGAAAAACTAGTCAAATTAGACATTTCAGGTCCAGGGGTACCGGTACGGGTAGAGATGTACCGATACGGGTAAGTGAGTTTTTAGCCTGAGTATCAGTACGGGTAGAGGTGTATCGGTATGTGTCTTTGAATCTAAAATTTTGGGAAATCAGTGTGAAGCCCGAGTACCGGTACGACTATAGTTCGTATCGAGATACCCCCGTGTATCGGTACATCTAGGGACCGTATCGTTACGGCTGGATGTTACTTCAGTTAATATGTGTTAAGGGTTTTAGATTCTTCCATTTTGGTCTCTAAATGTTATATATGCAATTATGTGAGCTCGAAATGTCGTTTTAAGCTGAAATTTGGCAAGCAAGCATGTAATCTGACTAATTAATGATGGTAACTCTAAATTTTACTAAGTTCTTGAAATTTTCTAAATTTGCAATTTGGTCTCTAAATTGCAAATGCTTGCAATTGGATGTCTAATCGACACCCGATTTAGTTGAGATTTCACCCGCTGCCAACATACACACTTTAGATTATAATGTTGGATCTAGAAAAGATAGAAAGAAAAAATGGACCTAAGTTTAGTTAATTGTTTCGGGTTTTGTTTCGGCAAAACCCAATATAGCTCGCTCGGTTCGGTCTAGCGTCTAGGCCAGGTCGAGGGGGTTACAACATATTTTTTAAAATTGACACTTGAATTTTTTAAATTTTTATTACGCCAACAAACACACATATATTTTTTATTATGCGTATTCAATTATACATAATAAAAAGTGAAAATTAAGTATATATTTTTAAAAATTGATACTTGAGTTTTTTTTTATAAAAATAATTTAATTAATTTATATAGCATCCATTAACATCTAGTAATCCAACTCTAAATTTTAAGGGTAAACTACCAAAATGCTCACTTACGTTTAGTAAGTAAGTGTACACTTTTGGTCACTGGTTTTGAAAATTGACTGTTATTGTCACTTACGTTTTCTTTTTTAAACATTTGGTCACTCGGTGTTAATTGTCGTTAGAAACTAATGGTGTGCTGACATGGCATAATAAAAAAAAGGATAAAATCACCCTTCATTAGAAGAGGAACAAGGGTATGTCGTGCAACCATAGCCAAAGAATATGGAACTTACTCATAAGCAGGGTCAAATGGTCGAAGATACTTTCCATCTTGTATGTACAACAAGAAAGAATAACATATATGAGATGAACATCATTCCATAAGGGCAAAATCGCCCTTCATTAGTTGAAAGAAGGCCATCAAGTTTATCGATAATGGCATACTTTGATAATACGTTACATCTAAAATTTCCCAAACAAAACAAAAGAGGCAACCTCCCTATCCAACATTCCAACTCTTGCTCCCAATTATATATTATCCTTTTTTTACTGTGCCACGTCAGCACACCGTTAGTGTCTAACGACTATTAACACCCGAGTGACCAAATGTTTAAAAAAGAAAACGTAAGTGACCATAATGGTCAATTTTTAAAATTGGTGACCAAATGTGTACACTTACTTACTAAACGTAAGTGACCATTCTAGTAGTTTACCCTTAAACTTTAGAGTTGGATTACTGAATGTTAATGGATGCTATATGAATTAATTAAATTGTTTTCATAAAAAAACTCAAGTACCAATTTTAAAAATATATACTTAATTTTCCCTTTTTATTATGTATAATTGAATAGACATAATAACAAATATATGTGTGTTTGTTGGCCTAATAAAAATTTAAAAAAAATTCAAGTATCAATTTTTAAAAATATACTTAATTTTTCTTTTTTATAGTAATAATTTAATTAATCTTTATAAAATTTTAAAGGATGGGTTGCGTATGGTTGGGATTGGGAGGGACAAGATAGCATTAGTTATAATTAAGGGATCAAAATAAAATATTAAATTATCTCTAATTAAAAATAGGGTCAAATTAAAATGATGATGGTTAAATTTATTATTTCTTTCGAATTAGGACTAAATTGTTTGAATGTGTAAGCGTGGAGGACTAAATGTGTTATTATACAAAATATTTTAATAGCCACATCGCCCTTTTAACAGTTGCTAACGGGTTAGTGGCCAAATTGAAACAAACTAAAAGTTTAATTGTAAAATTGAAGCAACTGGATGATTGTTTACCAAATTGAATAATTGATCAAAGTTTAGTGACCATTTGTGAACTTTACCCTTAAACTAAAGTGAATGTAGGGATTATTATAGTAATAAAAGTTTAACTATTTTTTGAATTAAAAAATAAAAGAAAATCTAAAAAATAATATAAAAATTATTTTTTTAAGATTTTATTCTAAAAATGGATAATAACACTTTCGATTCTTAGGATTTTAAAACTAATTAAAATAATTAATGGTACGTTACGGTACATATGAATAGTGATATATTACGATACATGTTATTTATCGTAGAATTATCCTTGTATCATATATAATGTATACGGAAAGTATTTTTAAAAAATAATAATAAACTTGAAACGATGCACCAAAACACATCAACAATGGCATTTACAAGTATCAATAGAAAATGGTATGTCACTAATAACTAGTTGGACTAGTGAAATGAGGCGTTATGTTCTCTAAACAATGTTTCAAATCCTGAAGTTGTAATGTAGAAAACTAAGCTGGAAGGGTTACTCCATAATAAGCCTCTAAAAAATTCAATCTGAATTAGTCAGATACTTGTGGTTAAAAAAATTGAAAATTGTATTGTTTTTATCCAACAAGATGCTTCATATAGTAAAATAGAAGTGATGGACATAATCAGTCATGTAGATATGTTTCCTTAATAGTTCTGATTACATCAGTAAACTGTCATAAAAAAAATCTAACTATACTAGATCACGACCTTTTTTGATAAGAAAATGTGTAATGATGATAGTTACACGAACGTAAAACTACCACGAAAGAGGTAGATAAGAACCATACCACAGGATAAAGAAAATCGTACCACAAAGCAAAAAAATCGTGTCACAAATACAGTAAGATGTGCGAAAGAACATGTAGGTTCGAGTCTCAAAATCTTGTGCTAAAGAATAGGGAGGTTCGAATCTTCTTCGAAACATAATATTGAGAAATGTTCATTGAATCGGAAATCACAACAACACAAGTTAACAAAAGCGTTGGCATTTTATTATCACAAAACAGATATGAAAATACATGAAAGTAGCTTTTCAACAGTGACAAAGCATTAATTAAGATGCATAACAAGAGCAAGGCTTCAACGCTGGTGGTGCTGGAAAACCTTGCATTTATTTTCGAGGAAAATCTGGGGATTGGAAATACTTGAAAACCTTAATAGTATTTATTATACTTCAGCAGCAGCCAACGTTCTGAGGCCATACTTGAAACCCAAGTGCCTTGTCAGTGTGGAGGGAGATGAAAGAAACCTCGGTGGGTTTTTCCGAGACGAGTCGAGTTAACATAGTCTCTTAGGCCATGATTGACGACCGCAGGGATCAGGATTCCGATCAACCTGACACCGAACATCAACCACCCTTCTTTATAAAACGATCCATATTTGATTCTCATCGTGAAGCTCCGTATCACCTCGTAAATGGCGTTCAGATGCTCTGGGATGAATCCCAAGAACGATAAGTAATTCTCGTACGGCACTTCCTCGACTATCGTCGCTTGATATCTGCTGTTGTTGTAAACGCAGGTGCCAAAGTGCTTGAACATGCCAGCCATAGGAACCCTAGGAACAATGTCATTGCAGTAAACGTATCTTTCAAAAAGAGTCTCGTTCTCGCTTAGTTTCTTCTCCATGTAGCTCGCGAACTCGTCGTCGCTGACCCGAGGTTGGCCGAACGTGTAAACGCCTGCCATCCTCCCGAGCAGGAAGTGTTCGTCGTGGTAGAACAAGATTGCCGGGAAAAGAGCGGCCAACGCGCCGCCCTGACTGTGGCCGGTCACTATGAATTTGGCCTCGGGATTTGTATCTAAAAGGTCCTTCAACGTGTCCCTTATGTCGTAATAAGCCAACGGTGCTCGACGGGAGGGGTCGTGGACGACTAACTTGGGAAAACCGACGCCTTTTTGCATCCCTAAGGCTTTTAAGAAACCACTGTGAACCTTTCCGATGCCGGAGAATCCGTACCAAGACAGGTCGATGTTCGTGCCCCAGGCCTTGGCGTTGAATCATGCTGTTCCTCTGAAGCAAACAACGATGGTATCGTGATCGGCGGTTTTGTCTCGGAACAGAGAAACTTGAGTGTTGGGTTTTCCTAAGTAATCTGGTCAAAGTAAATCAATCGGATTAATCAATTAAACTGATACTTAAGTTTACTCCATTAATCTCAAATCAGCAATGTTGCTTCTCTTTTTTAATTGCATCAATTTAGTCTTGTACTGTTTTAATATTAGCAATGTTGTTAATTCATTTTGATTTTATTAATTTAACCCTCAAACTCTGTTTTTGATTGTTATTGACTCACATAGCCGTTAAATTCTATGCATGTAGCCACATTAGTCGTTATCACCAACTATCTTGTTATGTCGATGATGACAAGCTAATTTTGATGTGATAGTACGAATTGAGAGTTTTAAAATAAATTACTTATTTTAAAAGTATATTTTTTTTAAAAAAAAATCACATCAACTGTACTGTCAGGCCATAAAAATTTACTTATAATCATCTTAATTGATTATATCAATTTATTAAAAAAATGACATACGAATATATTAATTCAAAGATATTGTAAATTATTTAATGACAAATGACTACGGGTGATAAAGATCATGTTAGTCAAGATGATCAAAAGGATAACTTACTCCCCTTAACCTTCGAAAAAAAAGAAAAGGATAACTAATTAATATATTCGTTCAATACCATTCCAATAGCTTTTGAATCCAAGGAATGACATCTGCAGACAAAGAAAGACAGCAACCAATGTCAAATCCGATGATGTTCGAGTAATCGGAAATTAAAGAAGAAGAAATTACATCATCGTAACTTACTCCCCAAGTATCTTCGATTACAAATTTGTTATAAGCAGCATTCTCGTAAACAGCTTTAGCAGCCATGACCGAAAGTGCTGGATAATACATATGGTTTCCATAAACAATGTCTTTGCTCAACTCCGTTCTCATGTCCGTAATTCCAACAACTGAAACATAGGTCGCTGCTTTTCTTCTCGGAAACACCACGTTAACTGTTTCATGGTACAAAACAAACAAAAATAGTAAGTAGATATGTATATAAAACCCTAAACAAAGAATATATATATGTGTGTGTATATACATACATGTGATGATTCGTCTTAGGAGACCAAAGAAGCCGCAATTGTGAGTGTAAAAGTTGCAGGTAAACTCGAACATCCACCCGACCAAAGCCATTGGTATCTCGATTGAAAGCAGAAACTTCTGCAACATAATGGTGCGGACGATGAGCAGTCTGTACCAGAAACTGTGTTCAGTGTCGATATCGGTTTCGATGAAGTCGCTGTTCTTTAGTTTCTTGGAAAGCAAGAGGAGAAGCAGACCGAACAATGTGGCTTTGTTAGGGTCAATATGCATATGACTGCTCCGGAACAACTTTCTGTCCTCCTTTGCTTCCATGGTGGACAACTTTCTCGACTGGTTTCTGGGATTTTGGAGGGGAAGATGAGATTTCAGGTTTTGGATGCTTTGGTGTTGAGCTTTGAGGCCAGATTTATAGGCAAGGAAACCATGGAGTTTGGCTCAAGTTGGGTCGGGTAGTGGCGAAAGACATGCAATTGATTAATTATAGAGGGTTGATGATTTTTCTGTCCATGTGTTTTTCGGCACTGTCAATTCGAACATAAATTATTTACCCCTTTTTGTCCCCTTCTAAGTTCCAACGGGGACGGATTTTGGGTTGGAGTTTGAGGGGATTTACTTAACATTTTCAAAATATTTGGACCTTTAAATTAGAATTTTCACAGATTTTAAAGGGTTTAATTTAATTTTTTTTAATTTAGGGTCTAACTAATTTTTTAAAAATAATACTTTAAGAAAACTTTTAAGAATTTTAAGTAAGGTACTTAATTAAAAATATTCAAAAAATTTGAAAAATAATAAGAACATTTTAAATTTTTTAAAGGGGTCAAATTGAGAATTTTTCAAAGTATGAATGACCAAATAATACAATTTTAAAATGGGCCCATTATTAGCCGCCTTTGTATCCCAACACTAACAAATTAAACCCTACACACTCTAACCCTGATTCCTAAATCTTAAATTCTAAACCTTAAAAACTAAACCCTACACCCTAAACTCTAAGGTTTGAGTTCAAATGGAAAAAAATAAAACTTTTGGTACATATTTAGACGAAAATAAAACCTTAAACACCTATTTATCCAATAAATAGTTTAGGTATCTAAATGGAAAAATAATACTTTCAGCTCTTATTTTATATTTAAGTCTTATTTAAATTTAATTTAAAAATATATAATATTGTTAGCTTATTTAGAGAAAAGGCCATTATATATTTTTTAAAATGGAAAATGACCCATGCCAAAATTATTAGGGAAATGATCATTTTCTATAGTATCAGGGGAGTCGTCTTTAGTTGGCAACGATTTTCATGGGACGGAGAGAGTCATAAGTAAATTTGAGTCAATTTTTTTGGGACTAAAATAAAAAGATTTAAAATTAAAGAGACTAAAATAAAATTTTATACAAATATTTAAACTAAAATGTGCATTTACCCTTTGTACTTAAACAATGCGTTTCTCCTAATCATTAAAACATTGTTTCCTTTGCATTTTAGGGACTAAAATTAAAGTTAATGAAACGACATGACTAAAACAAAAATTATTTTAAAGTATATTGGTAATTGAACTGGGTATAGTGTAAAAATTTGAAAGGCCTAATGTTGTGCTCGAGTGTATGATTAAGACGATTTTTAATCCACGTAACTTTTAAAGATCTACAGTTCTACACTATAGCAAGGGACGTAGTCGTTTTGTCGTCATTTTCATCCCGAAAACATCGTTTTGACCTTTAATTTTAGATTTTTTATTTTTATCGAAACTTTTAACTCTTTGACTTTGATCTATCTTAACATGCCAGGCTTAAAATTTTAAAAAAATTCTATATATCATTTACTCATAAATATTAGTTGTGTATTTTTAAAGTATTCTAGAATTTTTCATTTGGGTCCCTATAATTTTACCACAAGGTCCAAAATGAAATATTTCAAAATGAAATATTTCATAAATATGATATTGTAAATGGAGCAATTAGATTGAGAGAATAACTCTCATAATAAACTTTTGCATTACTTTATTTAAATTAGTCGACTAATAAATTGGATATTTAATAAATATGCCAAAGGATTATAAATTCAATTAATGTTTTATCGTAAATTGTAATTTTTTGTGTAACTACGGCAAGTATTAAGTAGTAATAATTTAAGTAATTTTGGTATTTTTTTATACAGTTTTATAAAGAATAAACTTCGATGCATATGTTGCGTAGTTTTTAGGTACACAATTTTATGAATAATCTCTAATGTTCATGGTTACAATTTAAGTTTAGAGTCTAAGACTAAAAATTTAAATTTTAGTTTTTAAAGAGTAAATATGCATGTCTTTATAAAATTTTTATACACACAATGTAACACATACATATTTATTTATTAAAAATTTAAATCTTAAATTTTAAATTTTATTCTAAACGTATATATTTAATTTCTAAACCTTAAAACATAAAATGTTGTATAGCCTATTAGCCTAAAGATTAACAACACATGAATAATTTTTTTAATTATTTACCCATATTTCCAAATGTTTTATAATTTAATATTATTTTTAATATTCTTTTATGATTTCATCGTTGATATTCAATTCGATTAATTAATTTAAATTAAATATTATAAAAATTTATTATAAGATAATTTCTTTAATTTAATCTGTTTCATTCAGAATACAAGATTTTAACTCTTAACTTTAAGATATAATATCTCATCTAACAAGATTGGTATTTCTGAATATTTTAATATTTGATTGTATTAGTGAGAGAAATTTCCGAACACCTTCCCTTGGTACTTAGCCAACCACCACTAACTCTTTTTCTCTTCTTTACTCGTTTTTCTTTGAACTTTCTTCCTTTGTTCTTGTCTTTTTCATATTTACTTTGTTTTATAAAATATTCTCATCATTTCTCCCCCATTTTCTTCTCACCTTTTTGCTTCTCTCTTCTTCACCCATGGCCTCGTCTTCAATCCAAGAAGGTAAAACTGTTGACTCTCCTTTGACCCATCTGTAAATTTCCAATTTCGTTTCTCTAACTTTTTTTAATATGTTCTTTCATCATTTTTGGTTGTAAAGTTTGATCCTTTAGCTTAAAGATTCACTTTTTAAGTTTGGGTTTTGATTCTTTCTTCAAAATATTTATTGGGTTCTTAACAGAAAAAAAATACTAAATCAGCTTAGTTCAGCCAACTTATCAGTTTTTAATTGAATTTTTAGCTTAGTTTATAGCTAGATCCATTGGAGCTTTGTTTTTAAGAAATAAATTGGGAATTAGGGTTCTTTAATTTTGAATTTTGTGGTAGTTTTAGTTTGGAATTAAGTTTTAAGATGAAGAAATTGGAAGGTGGCATCCTTGATACGAGCTGAAAAATTAAATCATCTAGTTTTTGGTCATGGGGTTAAGATTATGGAAAAATTTGTGATTAGTTTAATAATTATATTGATTAGTTATTGATTGTTGATCGTTAAGGTGGAGATATGGATCTGGAGAAAGGACTGGCGAGTCCACATCCGGGTCATAATTCCGGCATGGAAGCTTCGCCTATACCATCACCATCCTCTACTGTAACAGAGCAGACTCCGGCTTTGATCCTATCGAATTCCAGCAAGCGAATTGATAGGATGGGAAGTAGCCTCACCAGTTGCAGTTCCACTGTTACAGACCACTCAGCCACACCATCACCGTCGTCTATAGCAACGGCCCCAACATTGATCCTATCGAATTCTAACAAGCGGATTGATCGAATGTCTAGTAGCCTCACCAGTTCCAGTTATGGTACTGGAGAACCTTCGGCAACACCGTCCCCGTCATCAGCAACAGCCCCTGCGCTGGTCCTATCGAACTCCGGCAAACGCATTGATCAGGCTAGCAAAAAGAAATACGTGAAGCAGGTAACCGGACGCCATAATGACACCGAGCTGCACTTGGCAGCACAGCGTGGTGATTTGGCTGCCGTGAAGCAGATTCTTGCCGACATTGATTCGCAGATGATGAGGACTGCGGGTGGGGAAGATTTCGATATGGAGGTGTCGGAGATACAAGCAAGTGTGGTGAATGAGGTAAATGAGTTGGGGGAGACTGCCTTGTTTACTGCTGCTGAGAAAGGGCACCTCGATGTTATCAAGGAGTTGCTAAAATACTCGAACAAAGAGACCGTTACTAAGAAGAATAAATCCGGCTTCGATCCATTGCATATTGCTGCAAGCCAAGGGCACCATGGTAATGGTCCTTAGCTTTTGTTTTGTGATTTTGCTTGTGCTGTTATTGATTTTGCTTGAGAAAGAAGAATGATTATGTACCATCCTCTTTCAACCTTCCGAACAATCTGTCAACATATTGTTCGTATATAATATGGATAAAAATAGTGAATATGTAAATGCGTTTGTTATTAGTTTTGTTTCTACAAGTCAGTAGTGGAGGTGATCCTATTTCAGTTGTTTTTTTGTAGATTCTTGGCTGGAAAATTGACCCTGTCTGATCCTTGCAGGTATTGTCCAGGTGCTACTAGATCATGATCCTGGTCTATGCCAAACATTTGGGCCGTCGAATGCAACCCCTCTTGTCTCTGCAGCTACCAAAGGGCATACTGCGGTAGTCAATGAGTTGCTATCTAGAGATGGTGGTTTGCTGGAGAGTACGAGATCAAATGGGAAAAATGCATTGCATCTAGCTGCTCGACAGGGGCATGTAGATGTCGTAATCGCATTGCTGGCCAAAGACCCGCAGTTGGCAAGAAGAACCGACAAGAAAGGACAGACGGCATTGCACATGGCTGTTAAAGGACAGAGCTGTGAGGTGGTGAGGTTGCTTCTCGAGGCAGATGCTGCTATTGTGATGCTCCCGGACAAGTTTGGGAACACCGCACTACATGTAGCCACTCGGAAAAAGAGAGCAGAGGTACAACTATACATTCACTTCTGGCTATAGATGTAGAAATATGTCTCTATGAGGTCGGACACTGGTGCCAGCAGTTTCCTACTATGTTGCTCCGACAATTTATTTTCCTTGAAATACTTGTGTTTGGCACATATTTGAACATGGTATGAGGATATGATCCTCAAAGATCCTCCAGATACATGAAAAACCTCGGAAAATAATTAACATATCCGTGTTTTGTGTGTAGCCATATCTAACACTTACATCCAATTCCAAGCAAAATATATTTATTAGCATTCCTCACTTTTTTACGGAACAGTTTCATATTAATGAATCTTGCTATTTCCTTGCAGGTCGTAGATGTGTTGTTGTCCCTTCCTGATACGAACGTCAATGCACTCACCAGAGACCATAAAACGGCTCTTGACATAGCTGAAGGGCTTCCACTCTCTGCTGAATCCACGGAAATAAAGAGCTGCCTTTCTCGCAAAGGTGCTCTCAGAGCTAATGAACTGAATCAACCAAGAGACGAATTGAGGCAGACGGTGACACAAATTAAGAAAGATGTCCATACACAGCTTGAACAAACCAGAAGAACCAACAAAAATGTTCATAATATCTCCAAGGAACTTAGAAAACTCCACCGAGAAGGGATTAATAATGCCACGAATTCTGTGACTGTGGTAGCCGTTCTATTTGCAACGGTTGCTTTTGCGGCTATATTTACTGTGCCCGGAGGAGATCAAGATAGCGGAGTTGCAGTGGTGGTAAGCTCTGGCTCTTTCAAAATCTTCTTCATCTTCAATGCTATTGCTCTTTTCACCTCTTTGGCCGTTGTCGTCGTTCAAATTACATTGGTCCGAGGTGAAACCAAAGCCGAGAAGCAGGTGGTGGAAGTGATTAACAAGTTGATGTGGTTGGCTTCTGTCTGCACTTCAGTTGCCTTTATGGCTTCCTCGTATATAGTGGTTGGCCGGAAACACGAGTGGGCTGCAATTTTGGTTACTGTCGTGGGGGGTCTGATAATGGCTGGGGTTCTCGGCACCATGACGTACTATGTGGTGAAATCAAAGAGGACTAGAAGGAAGAGGGGAAAGAATTCAAGGAGAAGTGGATCCAACTCTTTGCTTCACTCCGACTTCACTAATTCGGAAGTCGAAGTCGATAGGATTTACGCCCTCTAATATTTGGATCTATAGCTTCTGCAAAAGGGAAAACGGAAGATGAATGTTAGAGATGGACCCGATATGGCATGTGCGGAAGATAAGATTAAATAAGGATAATAACTTCTGGCATCTGCATGGTAGTTAGTGTTGCACGTGGTACACCCTATGTTAATGACCATGGTTCTTAAGGTAAAAGCAAATCGAACAACTAATCCCGGACTTTTTAGCTAAGGAGGAAAGAATAGTGCCGAATATCGCTATTTGTTATATGTCCGGTTCAAATTGGTTAATTGGTGGCTGAGGGCTTGAGTTTCGGTCCATAAGCCGATGTTCGAGCTAACGAAAGCTGATATTTCATCAACTATGCATCATCGTTTCACATGCATAGAATATCAGAGCTTGAATATGAGCTAACACTGCTTCAGTTCTCATCTGCGGATCTTGTTCGGCCAGCGTTGTCCTAAATTAGCCCAATTTACCGAATTCGAACCAGTCATATCTTCTTCAATAGTGTCAATGTGTATCAAAACCCGGCCGTGAAATGCATGGATGATTAACTTTTGATGTGATTAAACTGTATTATTGGAACAATACATGCTTGTTTCACTTGCGCTTAAATTTGGGATTTCGAGTTTGTGTTTCTATTTAAAGGGTAAATTATTTTTTGTCGTTCAATTTTGTTTATGTTTCTGTTTTGATCGATTAACTTTAAAATTTTACTATTAATCTTTCGAATTTTGCTTGTTTTGCTCACTGTAAATTTATGGGGGAAAGAGCGTAGATCAGATCAAGACAAAGTCGAAAGGGCGAGAGAATAACATCTGTAGATCAGACATTAAAAATTGTAGATCATACGAAAATAAGGTTAAAACTATGATTTAAGTTTTATTAATTTCGAAGAAAATTAAGTTAAGAAAACTGAAAAAGACAAAATTCTTTTCGGTATAAGTACGTCGAAACTAAGGACTGACGATGGTGGACGATGGTGGAGAAGGATCGTGGATATAAAGAATTATAAAACTTAAATTTGATTTTGATATAACAAATTGTTTTAGGATAAAATTACAAAAGTAAATAAATTTTTAAGTAGTCAAAAATTTCACAAAACGACAAAGATTTGAGCATGTAACCACTCGTTTTTGTCCGAGGTTCGAATAACTAAATTAAAATCTCCAACAAACAAAAGAGGTTTAAATCCAAAAAATCTAAAAATTAAATAGTCCAAAAAATTTTAAACGACTATTACAATTGGGCCTCAAGCCGGTTTACCCTTTTACATCATAACCAATACCCAAACACAACCATGAGTCCACTTGCACGCCCATCTATATCTTAATCTCATTACCCCTTTAGCCCAAGGCCTGGTCATCGGCACCCATGGGGTCTGATGAACCGAGCCATGCCACACTTGATCCACCCCTGCTGCACCCATGTATCCTTGCCCTAACCGAGACAGTGTGCTCCCTCAACCGCAACTTAGTCTCTCCTCTCGATTTAACAACCGAACACTTTCAGCCACCCCTGGTAAAAAAAAATATAATTCGGTTATAAAACTTTAAATCAGAAAGCAATGTAAAGGGGCTTCTTTTTTAACACATTGAGAAATAAAAATGCAAACAATTTTTTAGGTATCTTTTTTTTCTCCTTTTTCAGATAAAAATTAATTTTTGGTCCTTTTTTTCAAGCAAAAATTGAGTTTTGAATCTATTAAACAAAAAGGGTTTCAAAAATCTTCCTTTAAAATCTCATTTTTTTAACAAAAAATCAAAAGGATTTTCAGAGTTTTTTTTTTGAAATCAAAGTTTAAAATTTTCGTTTAGGTTGGATTTTTCAGTCAAAAAATAATAAAAAGTAGAGTTTTTGGAAGTTTACCTTTGATTTTAAGGTTGGGTTTGAAGTGTTTAGACGCAAAAGAAAACTTCTGTGCATATTCTGCTCTTGAAATCTGATTAGAGGTGGCAAACGGGTCGTTCGGTTCGGTTTCGGTTCAGATAGTTTCGGTTCGGTTCATTTTGGATTTGTCTGTATTCGGTTTAGATTCGGATCAGTTCAGGTCTGGTTCGGATTTTAGTTTGGTTCTATGATGATTCGGGTCAATTCGGGTATTGGATCAGTGATTCGGGTCAATATCAGATCAGTTGTTTTTCGGTCGGGTCAATATCGGATGTTTTCGAGTCGGGTCGATATCGGGTCGTTCGGATCGATTCGGGTCGGGTCAATCTTTAAATTTTTGGGCCAATTCGTTTTGAGTTGGACTTGAGTGTGAATCTAATTGTGTATATTATATAAAGAATTAATCATATATTCTTGTAAAAACATGTCTTTTTATTTGTTAATATTATCATTTAGGTTTAGTTCCAATCATTCAATGTTTCAAAATCAACCATCATTGGTATTAATCATTTAACCTGAACCTAACGAATCTCGATCCAATCCTATAACTATATTTTTTTAATTTCATATTCGATGATGGTTTTTAGTACGATAGATTTTTTTTATATTTTCAAAGTACACATAAAAAAAGAGAGATAATTTTATGAGCATGGAATCAAACCTTAGACCATAATTGCACATATGATGATCATTTTGAAATATTACCTAAAAATTTGACTCGAGTATATGTGTATATATTATCAAATTTGACTAGAATATGTATATTAGGATTTTACTTTTCCCTCCTACTTCTCCCATTTCTTTGCAATTGACTAGAATACGAATATTAGGATTTTACTTTCCCCTCCTACTTTTCCCTCCTACTTTTTTATCAAATGTAGTGATTAATTAGTACTATTATAATACAAAAAGATAATAAAACATTATATTATTTCGGGTTAAAATCGGGTTGATGTTCGTTTTAGATCAGTTTTGAGCAAATTAATTTCGGGTTACTTTCGGTTCGGGTAAAAATTGGTTCGGGTCAAATCGGTTACGAGTCAATATCGGTTCTTCTAAAATTCGGATTGGTTTCGGTTCGGTTCATTTCGGGTTTTAGGTCACATTTGAGTCATCTTGTTCGGATCCATATCGGGTCTCGGTTCAGGTAAATCGGTTCGGTTTTCAGTTCTCAGGTCAAGTTTACCAGGTTTAAATATGATAGAAATGAATCTTTTAATTTTGTTTCTTTCTTTTACCCATTTAATGCCATGTTTCCCTTTTTTATTTTTTATTTCGTTTTCCTTTTATATATATATATATACCTGCATATACCGTATAATATATATATATTCTTATATAATATACCTTAACATAGGTAGTTATATGTATATTATATATTTATTATATAGTTCAATATATATATATATATGTGTGCTGTAATATTATATTGTTTATGTTAATTATACTATAATATATATTATTATAGTATAATATTATATTATATTGATATCATATATATTTATTAGTATATATTATAATATTATTTATATTACTGTATATAAAATGTTATTATCTTATATAATAATATTTATGTTATAGCATGTATATATATATATATTATTAATTTATTTATTTTGTTCTCATTCTTATATGTAATTTTATTTGTGTTCGAATCGGCTTTACGGTGACCGCAACGGGGTATGATCCGTATTATTTATGGCCCTTTTAGCGTAGCCAATTAACACTTAACATCTAACCTCTAACATTTAATTTCCGCCTTTAATTTTTGTACTTTAATTTTCCGCATTTATTTTACGCGTTTCTTTTGTTCGATCCGGTCCTTTTTCCGGATTTTTTTATGTTGTTTATTTTTGCCATGTTTTTTTTTCTTCTAATTCCCTATTTTTGTAACATGCATTTTATTTGTCATTCACTTAACCTTTTAATTCCATGCTTATCTTGATGATTAATTAGCTTTAAACCCTAAAAAATGAGGTATTTTAATTCCGATATTTGTGTCATAACAGTCATGGCTTAATGTATGTTGACCAAATATTTGAATGAATCCTTATCGTCCCAAGGTAAATGTTAATTAAAAGTTGACAAGACATAACATCATGACTAATTGCTTGCATCATACATAAATGTGATGTACTAAATTCGAACCATAAATTAACACGACAGTCAGGCTTATTTGATGTCGGTTTAATCTATGGTCTAATGTATCGTCATCCTTATTAATTAAATGTCTAACCAATTCGAACCTACCAATTTAATAAAACCCATTTAATTAAGGTCAATATTCAATTAAGTACATTTAATTAAATTCAATTCAAATTTCAACAAGTTCCATCGATTAAAATTAATAAGTATTTTGGTACCGATTTTCGGGCGTGATGGGGGTGCTAATCCTTCCCCACACGTAACCAACTCCTGAGCCCTTTTTCAAAATGAATCTCTAATTTTATGATGTACGGTCTACCTTATCCAAGTGACCGGTGGCGACTCCAAGTCCTTATTTTTCAAAAATGATTTTTTCAAAAAAAATGTTGCTATAGAACCTAAAATTGTTTCTAAGTCAAAAACTTAAAACCTCAAAAGTTTGTAAGTGTTTTGATACTCAAATTAACCATATACGCCCATGCGTATCGATTTTCAAAAAAAAAAAAACGTACCGATACGATTGTCCACGTATCGATATTGCCCTCATCTGGGTTTGTATTTTTAATTATGAGTATCGATACGACCTTCACCGTATCGATACGGGGTGTTAAGATCTTCAAAATCTTTGCATTTAAAATAAGACCGTTGCCTTGTTAGTTATGGGAATCAACAAACTTTGAAAATTGGTTAACCCGTATTGATACGCCCCTAGGCGTACCAATGCATTTTCACTAGATTTTTTCCTCAGATTCCAGCGAGCAAAAACCATACCGATACGTCTATACCTTATCGATACGCCCCTGATTTTACTCTATGTCTGTTTCGATACGCCTTTACTCGTATCGATAAGCCTTTGCTTTTACACTATATTCATTTTGATACACCTTCAAGCGTATCGATACGCTATTGCACAATGACTCTTTCTTTTTTACAGGTATCGATACGGCTCTTCGTGTACCGATGCGGTTGGTCACCAAACAATATTTATTGCAGGAACCAACGGTTCTATTTGTGACATCAACCACCCAAACAATTAGAATTCAATGAGAGGGTATAAAATCAAGTCTCCAAAGCTAACACAACAACCATTGAACAAGTTTAAAGCAATCAAACAAAAATTGAATCATCCAAGAGCTTTTAGAGTCAAATTTTATTGTAACTCACTTGAGTGTTATTCATTGTAATTCTTTGTTCTAGTTTGGGTTGTGAGAACTTGTATTGAGGCAAAATGCTAACTTTGAGAGGAATTTTCTTTTGTCATTCCACTTCTTGTAACAAGAGTGAACCCTGATCAAGCGTTGGGTAGAAAGCTTTGATCGATTTGTAACGGTTGCCTCATTAGCCTAGAAAAAGGGAAGAATTCATTAGTGAATTGGTTGAAATCCTTAGTGAGGAGTTAAGGTAGTGGATGTAGAACTTGTTAGAAGCTTGTCCGTCATTTTTATCTTTTTGTTTTGCTTCCATTCATTTTTTTATTTGCCAATTCACCTCTCTCTTGGCTATTCGTCATCGATTGATCATCCCAACAATTGGTACGAGAGCCTAACTGATTGAGGGGTTAACATCCACTTGAGGTGATTCAATCAACCGACATTCAAGCCATGACGTCTACTTCTGGCCATAACATGTATGAGTTACAATCTACCACTAAACAGCCCTTCTTCAATGGGGGACAACTATCCATATTGGAAGAATCGAATGAGATTATTCATCAAATCCAATGATTATCTCTTTTGGGATGTAATCGAAAATGGACCATCTATCCTGATGAAGCAAGAAGGAGAAAGGCTAGTTCTCAAGGCCAAGCAAGAAATGACCGATGAAGAAAGAAAGAAGTTGCAAGTAAATGGCAAGGCCTTGTACATGTTTTTTTGTGCACTTAGACTGGATGAGTAATCGAAGATGTCTTCATGTACAAGTGCAAAGGAGGTATGGGACAAGCTCGAGACCACCTATGAAGGCACCAACGACGTAAATGAACCAAGATTGGACTCCTCAACTTAAGTTACAAGAACTTTAAGATAGAGCCTGATGAGAGCATCACCAAGATGTTCGATCGCTTCTCCGTCATCGTTAATGGTCTCAAAGGCTTTAGAGAAATAATCCCTGAAAACAAGCTTGCTCGGAAGCTCATCTAATCCTTTCCCAAGTTATAAGATAGAAAGAGGATCGCCATCATCGAGGTAAAGGATTTGAAGACTTTGAAGCTCGATGCTCTTATAGGTTCTCTTCTTACTCATGAGATTATGGAGCAAGTGAGAGAAGAAGAAAAGAAAAGAGAAGAGAAGGAGTTAGAGAAGAAGGAGGTAGAGAAGAAGAAACTTGGTATTGCTCTCTAAGCTTTTCTTGAGGAGAATGATTCGAGTGAGAAAGAAGATGAAGAGATGGCTATGCTAGCCAAAAGGTCCACAAGGTTCATGAAGTCCAATAGAGGAAGAAAGTTACATCGAAGATGAGACTTCAAGAACAAGAACAAGGAGGGGGGAAATGATCAACCCATATGCTTTGAGTGCAAGAAGCCGGGGTATATAAGGACTGATTGTCCTCAACTTAAAAAGAAGAGCTTCAGGAAGAAGAAGAAGGTCAAGGCTCATATTGCTACTTGGAGTAATGAGTAATTATCTAATAAAGAGGAGCAAGAAGTGGCTAATCTTTACCTCATGGCTCTTGAAGAAGATCCTAAGGGGGAGCATTGCTACAAGGCCAAAGCTACATGTCTAAATTTATGGTACCTTGATAATGCTCAAGACATATGACCGGTGACACGAGTCAATTCTTAAAGCTAAAACCAAAGAGTAGAGGAGTAGTGAATTTTGGTGACAACTCCAAAGGCCACATTAGAAGAATTGGTTCCATTGGTAATCACTCTTCTATTCTTATAGATAATGTTTTGTATATCAACGGTCTAAAACATAATCTTTTGAGCATTAATCAATTATGTGATAAAGGTTTCAATGTTCTTTTTGATTTAAATAGTTGTAAAATTTTGAACATTAAAACAAACAAAATAGTGCTTATTGGTCATCGCATAGGAAACATTTACATGGTGCATTTAGATGACATTCACGTTTTAAATGCATGTTTTGTTGCAAAAGATGAACATGACTCATGGCTATGGCATAGAAAACTAGGGCATGCAAGCATAAGTGTTTTAGAAAAATTGGTTTCAAAAGATCTAGTAAGAGGTTTGCCGAAAATAAAGTTTTCTTTTGATAAAATTTGTGATGTTTGAGCAAAAGACAAACACAAAAGAGTTTCTTTTAAACCTATTAATGATGTTCCTACTAGTAGAGTTTTACAATTGATCCACATAGATCTTTTTGGTCCTATTAGAACTATGAGCTTGGGTGGAAAATCATATGCATTTGTTTTAGTAGATGATTACTCTAGATACACTTGGGTTCTATTCTTAAGTACCAAGGATGAGGCTTTAGAAAAATTCATCACATTTTTAAAAATTACTCAAAATGATGTTGGTCAATCTATTTCTCATATTAGAAGTGACCATGGTGCCGAATTTTAAATTTTAGGTTTTGAGGATTTTTGTAACTCAAATAGTATAAGCCACAATTTCTTCGCTCCTCGCACTCTTCAACAAAATGGGGTTGTTGAGAGGAAAATCGAACTTTAAAAGAAATGGCTAGAATCATGCTTTGTGAAAACAATTTGCCAAAGTATTTTTGGGCGGAAGCCACTAATACGACTTGCTATATTGTTAACCGAGTAATGTGTTGACTCTCAGGGAGATGTGTAAAATGAATGCTGGCAAAATGTAAAAATGGTATGTATTTGGGCAAGATAAACTGTGCCAAGAGTCTTTTGCGTGAAAGTATACACGGCCGACAAGTAATACAGCTTGGTAAGCTAAGTATCGATCCCACAGAGATTGACTTGGAATTCGATTGTTTGATTGTTACTTGCTTTGGAAGAAAAGATTTTTGTTTGAAAGAGTTGATTTTAAAACTAATAAAATAAAATAAAATAAAATAAAATAGAAACTGAAGTAAAGCGTTGGCAAGGAAGGTGTTTTCAAATGAATGATGACTATTGGCAGGGAATGTCTGATTTCAACGTGGTTCATGCCAGCCTTTATTGGCAAAACTGTCTTGGCATTGTTTGCCGAGCAGATTCAAACGTAGCAAAGCCCCTCTCGACGATCATTACCCTAAACTGGCCAAGTAAAAACCCTTATATCTCTATAGTGTATGTTTTCCTTAAATCAATTTGATTTAAGAACCAATCTATACTCCGTAGGGGTAGATTTTACTTCCGAAGTAAGTTCATCTACTTGAACGACTTCTCTCGAAGCTTCTCTCCCAAGTATTCAACAACTTGATCGTTGCCAACACAAGTCTGTTAAGATATTGGAAGGCAATAAGCTAATTGTGCCAGCTCTCGCTTTGGCACAGTACTTAGAAAAAATTAAAGAATGCCAATGTAATATCCTCAAAACTAGTATAAAGAAAGTTACTAAAATGCTTTCAATTGATTCCTAATTGATTGAAAACAAGATACTAGGTCTAGTTAATAAGGACTAGAATGCTATAATTGAAAAAATGGTAACCTAATATATAAGTGACCAAACCGAAACAAGTGACAAATTGAAAGAATGAATGATAAATTCTCATATTCCTAAAATGCCCCTACACATGTCATTAATTAGTGGATAATTAAGGACAAATTAGTCATTTTAGGGGGAGATAATTGATGAACCATTTTCATCTTCCTCCCTAGTAGCCGAGTGAATGAACAAAGAAGAGAGAAAAGGGGATTGAGTGAGAAAACTCTATAACCATACATTCAAGCTTGAAATTGGAGAAATTGGAGTTGCTAGCATTCATATAATCTTGATAGGAAGGTAAAATCTCTTCCTTAATGTGTTATAGATTCAAATGATGCATGTAGATTCTAAGTTCTTGCTTAAATTACATGAATTGGATGATTGGTTAGTGAATTGATGCTATGAACTAGCTAAGAAGTTCAATTGATTGATCAATCCATGAAATTAATTGTGCCATTCGAATGAGTAGGAGAAATTGATGTTGTAAATAGCCAAGTTGATGGTGAAGTGCTATGCTAGTTGCTGGAAAATTTGGATGATGATTAGAATGGATGATTGATATGTGAATTGAAATTGTGGTTGTTGGAAATTCTAGTGAATTGATGTCTTAATGAATCAAATTAAAAATATTGCTCAATTGCCCTGTTTTTATAAGATTTACACATAATTGGACTGACTTAGACATGTATGAATGAGTATATATATTGGACAATCATGTTAGGATCCTTGTCTAAGTTATTAAAGAAGCTAGAATCTAGCTAATAGAAAGCTGTCCAGAATACTCTATTTTGGGTAGTGAGTTTGAAAAATTGTAGAAAATCACAAAGAGCAAATTAGGGAGTAAATCTTATATGTACATAATCATGTGGATGTCTAGTTTTGTATGCAACAAACGGAATCGAATTTCGAGTTATAAAACACTTTGTAGAGACTAATCTCTAAGGACAGTGCAAACTGTCCAATGGCATAATTTGGCCTGCCTTTAAATAAAAACTGTATTAATTCATAATGAATAAAAATTTAAGGCATATATGGTTAGAAGACAATTAAGTTAGCTTTTTAATGGTGTAAATGGTTCAAAATTTTGACGTACGGAATAAAAGATATGAACATTTAAGCAAGCAGTGCACATGCTGCCAGGCAGCAATAGTCTTGATGTTTGTATTGAATTGAATGCTTGAGTATATGGAGTCACATAATGACTCGATTGGTTGTTGGATTGTACCTAATACACAATACATTGTATGAATGTTAGATCAAGTGGAAACTAAGGGAAACGGGGGCTCACTTAGATCAGCAAGCTAGTAGAGGGAAATAGATTATAATCCGGGATTGACAATAGCTCAGAAATTCATGTGAGTGTAGTTTAAAGTTTGGAGAGGGCGGTAACCTCTCCAAGTCTATTTCTGATTTGTATTTCTTATTGATTCTTAAGTATAAATTGTATAATGAGCTTACTATGGAGCATTAACAAGGTAAGTGCTCTTTTGAGTGGTTACTTGATTGTGAAGCATGCTTGAATTGCTATTGATTGTCATGATATGCTTATTGCCTAATTGAACTATATTGAAATGAAGCATAATGTTATAGATAGAAGTAACTCAATTCATTGTTTAATGACATATTGATTGACATACATTCATTTACTATTGAAACGTTGATATTGGTATTGGCTTTGAACGCTATTCGATTGAATGAAAGTGAATCATGCTTCTAATTGATGGGGGAACCCTATTCAATTAGAACCCTATTCCCTGTCGCAATGTATCTAGTATTGTTTGCCTAGTTTCAAATGGCTCCTTAGTGATGGGGGGACCATACCATCTATTTGATGGTTCGTAGTTGAGACTTATTGTATTGATTGCCTTATAACTTTAACTCACTCACTAAACTTTGCTTATTCAAGTCTTATTTCTACGATTCAAGTTGATATTAGATCCTATCCTGAAGTCTAAGCTCGTACAAGTCACATTTTGCTTGAAAGAGTATGTTTCCATCTTGTTATAGTTCTCCTATGATGGTGGCACCTAAGGCCTGTATATTCATGATCACTTAGTTATAGTTTGTATAAATTAACTCCGTCTATGATCTATAAAGAGTATGATATGTATATATGAGTATGTATGCACATTATTGAGCTTGTATGCTTGCTAGCCTAATGTTATATTTTCTAAGGTTGAGTTATGCATGTGATGGTTGATTAGATCTATTGAAGTTGGCTAGTTAACAATAAGTAAATGTAGAAGTCTATATGTTTAGACATGAACCACTTTGATCACTTAAGGTAATAGCCGAATGGTGTATATAATATTGGAAACATGTATGTTTGATTAAGGTAACTTAAGTAAAAGATGTAATCACCTAATTGTATACCCAATAGCAAATGTTGAAATTTTTTGTTGTGTTATACATCTAGTCGAATGGTTGCTTGTAAAACAAGAAAGTTCTAAATGGTGTTGATTTTGATAACAAAGTGCATTATGGGTCCTCACCTATTCAAAATGTTTCTTGATGTGCAAGAAAGGCTTAAAACAAATTGAACTCTCTAGCTTTAATAGTATGGATCATTGATTGTAATTGTGGTAACTTACCTAATCCTACTAGGGTGGTTAGAGTATGTTACAACCAAATAGAAAAACTTTGCCAAAAGCAGAATTATTATAAAGGAACTAAGGCATAAAAGCCAACATTTTAAACCCAAAACATCCCCCACCAACTATTAAATTAGTTCATGGTGTGGGGGTTAACCATCAAAATCATCAACGTTTTCAACATCACCATCGTAAAAAAACTAAAGATAAACAACTTGCGCCAAGGGAATAGGCAGAGGGGTCTCTCGATGCAGCCCTCCATGTCAGGCTCTCAGCCAAGAGGTTAAACCACCCTTCCTCGGTTGCACCGACTATCACTCGCCACTTCAACACCTCGCTCCGATCACCTCGACCTTCACCGATCTCTCATCCTCTCAATCGCTCTCCTCAAACTTGATCAGGTAGTGTATATATATAGGCGTGCAATGGAAGGGATTAGGATAACTCTTCATTTGAAATTTGAATACTCCATGGATATGAGATAAGCCTCATCTGATCGGTGTGATAGATTATCAAGTTAGGGCTGACGTCATCATGCTATGGCCGTCCTGGCACACTAACTTGGCACGACCTTGCCAACACAGCTTGGCATCACCTTATCCGCTATTTTTCTGGAGGCTGTCCAAATGCGATTTTTTAGGAGCCTGAGTATATCCTATTTTTCGGAGGTTCTTCCTCTCTTAGCATGGCTACTGGCACACCTCTTTGCCAACAAATGCTTGGCACTCATCTGGTACTTCCGTGCCTGCAACATCTGGCATTCACCTTGACATTCCTAACTACGTCACTGCGTCCTGCATTCATTTCTCTTGCCAACCTGCTAAAAGGCCATAAAAACAACCTTTCACACAAGCTTAGGCAGCCAACTAACTCTTTGATGAAAATGCATGATTCTAAGAAGCTAATGCAACTAAATGTACTTGAAAACAAGAAAAAACATATCAAAATAGGCATGAAAAACAATACTTTTGAGGAGGTAACACCCCCAAACCTAGCTCATTGCTTGTCCTCAAGTAATGTAAGGGAAGAGAAAAACAAAAATAGTGAAAATAATACCTCGACAAAAGTTTGGTTGGAATGCCAACAAATGTTGGCAAGCAGAGTTTGATTCTAATGATGCCCTCAGAAATCTCAGTGCACAGTGCCAAGCATATAGTAATTCAAGTGCAACAATATAACTCTAGTCTAAGTGCATGAAGAGTGCACGATATGTAGGCAATATGCATCTAGTATCATTTCACTCCCTTAGCCAATTTTACTACCTAAACTCAGATCATTTTTTCTTTCTTTTTCTTTCTTGCCGAGGGTTCTATTGGCATTAATTTAAGCTTGCTTCGTGATACTGTTTAGCGTGAGTGATAAGAGGGAGCATACCACGAATCCTCACTTTAATCCAAACATCACTAGGCTTTCTTTTCAACTCATACCATAGGGTTTTAGACTTGAGAACTAAGAGGGAGCTACCACGAAGCCCTAAGTAACTTATTATCCCTAGGTAGAGGAGAGTTCATTTTTTATTATTTATTGCCTTGGCAGAACATTACTGCCTTATTTATTTTCTTTTTACCCTGGTATCATTTTTCTCTTTTTCCTTTTTAATCTGAGCATAGTTTCAAACAATCTAAGTTTGCTAGGGAACTAGATACATATCACGTGTTAAGTGTAAATTCAATTCCCTAAACTAGAGATCAATTTTCATGGCAAACATGGAATACAATTCTACTGATATGGCAAACTGAAAATTATAAACTCATCATCGGGCAAACAAGTAGAGCAAAATAAGCTTGCCTAACAGTTGTTAACAAACTTCAAATTTAAGCCAAGACAATTTTCTTTTTCACTTTTTTAAATGGTTCGGTATGCAGCTACTCTACATGAACTACATGGCAAACAAAAAAGATTAAACATGAAATGCATGTCATGGCATAAATGTGAGAAAATGTACACCCCCAAACCCAATATGTGCATTGTCCTCAATGCATGAAAACAATATATACATGACAAAATAAAAATACATGAAAAATGCAAGAATGAAATGAAAAAATGGAATGCAAAGGAGTTAGGAGGAAGAAGACTCCCCTTCGAACGAGAGCTTCTTCTTCTTTTCTGGCACGAGTCTTCCTCATGGTTAGGCTCCCACGTTCATGGGCCATTCTTTTCCTTCCTTTCCAGCCCTACTTTGAGGTAGCAGTGGAGACTCCAAGATCATCATTCTTCTTGGTAGACTCGGGTGGAGGTGTGACTGGTGCTGGCTTTTTTTTCTTGGCAAGAATCTCATCTAACCCAGAGGAGGAATCGGGGCTGGTAGTCTCAACGTACACCAGGGGTAGTGGAACTGTTGCTTCATATTCAGAACTGGCAGAAATGATTGGACTTGTACGACTGGCGGGATTAGCAGACTTAACTGGACTGGCACGACTGACTGGACTGGCTGGCATAGGGTCACTAGCAGATGGCTCGGCAAGGAAATGTAGAAATACTAACACCATATCGGGGGAAAGTTTCAAAAGTATCTCCCGATTGATTTCATCCCTCTCCTTGGTGGATGCCACATTTTTACATTAAGCTCATCGGCTGTCTCTAATTTTTGGAGGATAATCTCCCGGCGGGCATACACTTAGGACAGTATTGCCAACGAGCTCACTGGCATAGTGTCCGGCACACTGTTGGGCTCTGTCTCTAACTTTAGCTTGGGCTTTGGCGTGGTTGTCTTGACATTTCCCTTGCCCTTTTCATTTGGCTCAAAAGCCGTGAGGTTTTTCCAAATAATGGCAGTAATGGTGGTTCCCTTGATTGTTTGGCCGATATCCTCATCCATTCTATGTACTCCATAGCGCAAAAAAATGTTAGAAATTAACAAAGGGAAAAATAAACTACCCTTACCCTTCTCAGGACATTTATAAGCTTCATCGGTAATGATTTTGCCAACATTGATCTTGCGTCCCTTGATGATGGAATGCAGCAAAATCAACCGGTCTTCCGAGACGGTCTCGTTGTGAGATATAGGCAATAGATTTTCCTTGATGAAATGGTTGCATCCTCGTATTTGTGGCTTCAAAGCCAGCCTCTTCACCGTCCAGTGGCTCGTCGATGAAACTGTCCAATCTGTGCCAGGTTTACACAAGTCTGCTAGCAATTTCTTGCGTTTGGCAGCGGTCATAGATGCAACATAGTCGAAGTGCTCATCTTCCATAGTATTCAAAAGTAAAAAGTGATTTCACATACCCTTCATCAAAATGCACACATTTACCTCTAATCATTAAGAATGGGGAATCTTTTGTGAGATGCGCATAAAACTCTCGCACGATAGTAGCATGGATCTCTCATTTTTGTTGACAAAAGAACTCCAACCATGCATGTCGACAATGGCCATAAACTCTGGTGGGAATCCAATGGTTGCATCGGTTTTTAAGTCGAAGTGCTTCTTGTACAAAAAGGTTCTTGAGGCAAAGCTCGTCTCAAACTTCTTTTGAATATCTTCATTGAAGAATCTTTTGAAGGGAAGATATGACGCCATAGAGAAGAAAAGCTTGAATCGATGATAAAGAAAAGAAGAAGAAAAGTTGAATGGTTTCTTGAATCTTGCTTGAGAAAGAAATTAAGAGATTATGGTTCTTGGGAAATCTGCTAGGGTAAAAAAGAATAAAAAAGGTGGAGTGTTTTTAAAAAGTTTTAATGATGGTAGCCGAAAAGAGGGGGATAATGATGGAAATTTAAAAGTTTTGTTTGGGATAGATGTTAAAAGTGATAAGGTGAAGTGATAAGGAAAGAATTGAAGTGATAGGATAATTATGATGAATTTAAATCTTTCTTAAATTGGGCGGCTAGGGTTAATCTCGAGGATTTTTCTTTCTCTTCTTACGCAAGTTAGGGTTTCTTTTCTTCCTTCACATGAAAACCTGCGCATACCTCTGGCATGAGGCATGGCATGAGCATGGGCAAGCACTCTGGCTGACAATGTTCCTGGCAATATTCCTGGCATCAATTCCTATCAAAATTCCTGCACACACTAAATGGAAAATCGTGTAACGCAGCAAGGGAATAAAAATTGAAAGATAAAAAAACAAGAACAAAAACCTAATTCCAAAAGGAAAACAAAAACAACTAATCCTAATATTTACAAAGAATTTCAAACATGCGGATGCTTCATTCCAATTCTGCCAAGAGGATCACCTTCTTGGCATCACCTTGCTTACCTTCCAAGTAATGCTTTAGGCGCTGACCGTTCACCTTAAAAATTTCTCCAGTCTGTAAGTTCTTGATATCTACAGCCACATGAGCATATGGCTTCACAACTTCATAAGGACCCGTCCATCTTGACTTAAGCTTACTTGGAAAAAGTTTGAGCCGAGAGTTAAACAATAGAACAAGCTGACCTATTTTGAACTGTCTTGATAGGATCCGACTATCATGCCAACATTTTGCATTTTTCTTGTATATCTTAGCGTTCTCATAGGCTTGTGTTCTAAATTCCTCCAATTCATTGAGGTCAAGCAACCTCTTTCCTCCAGCAATTCTCCATGCCATGTCAAGCTTCCGGTGGCCCAATAGGCTTTATGTTCAAGTTATACCTGCAGATGGCATGGTTTGCCAAAGACAAGTTTGAATGGGGAAGTACCTGATAAGTGTTCAAAAGTACCATTTTCTTACCCTTTTTACTCATATTATTGTTAGACTTAGGCTCATATTAGTTGCATAATTAGCCATTCATACATTAATCCATGTTTCCTTCCATCGTTGAGCTTGATTATATAACTTGGTAATTTTTGTGGGAAAAGATGTTGCTTTGGTGTGTTTTGTGTGCATATGCAGGATCACTTGCCAAAGCAAGGCTAGAGCTAGTTGTCAGGGCAATACATGAAGGAGACGCCGAGCCAGTTGCCAGGGCAATACACGAAGGAGACGTCGAGCCAGTTGCTAGGGCAATTGTCGACAAGAGCAAAGGTGATATGGGAGTCGAAATTAATGACTAGACAAGCCCAAGATGACGTAGAGCAAAGCCCAAACCCAAAGGAATTTGATTTCCATGCAGAGATTAAAGAAGAATTAAATTCCAAGAAGATAGGAGAAGTTCTAGTAGGAATATAATTATAATAAAGAATTATATTCTTTAAAGATAATTTAATTCCAACTTAACTTCCTCCTCAAAGAAGGACTTTGGCCAAGCCCTATAAATAAGATGGAGATTCCGACAATCAAGGGGAGAGAGAAGGGAATTTTGACAACACCAAGGAAGGCAAGAGGAGAGAATATTCGACAAGCATCTAGGGCAAGGAGGATTTCGACAAGCCTCCTTCTTCATCCTTTTCTTTCTAGTTCGATTGGGTTCATGCTAGGGATTATTTATCTTGTGTTTCTTTGGAACCTAGCCATGAACTAAATCTATTTGGCTATGGTTATTGTGTTTTGTGGTTGTGAGAAACTATTGGATTTTGTTTAGGTAATAAGAGTTTGCACTTTTCTATTCAAGGTTTATTCATTCTTGGTTCTTATTCTTGTTTGCGAGTGAATTGGGAGAGGATCTCGTGATTTCATCTATTTATCTAATATCGGGAGAGTTAGATTCAAGAAACGAATGAATATGATCTTTATTCAATCTATTGATGGTGAAGATTAATCCGGCTTAGGAATAAGTTAAGGATTTCAACGGCTAAGAGGAACGCAAGGTTGGTTGTTGTTCACCCTTGATTCACTCAGGGATGTATTATCTAGGCATGCACAAGTAGCTAGAGTTTCGACTTAGGGATAAGAAGAAACCATTGAAGAACGCTCTGCCGAACCTTGAAGGTTGCTGCCCAGACACCCAAGTAGGTTCCCAGACAACCATCGATTAGTTGCCAAGGCAACCCCGTTGTGCAAGTTGCCACGACAACTGAGTTGCCCGTGCACTCTTTTACCAAAACGATCATATCGGCTATCAAACCTCAACTCACGATAACCTGGCCTATCTCTCTCTCATTTGATCTCATCTTTTATTTTACTTTATTGCTTTCTAGATTAGTTATTAGTTAAAACTCCTATAATCCTTTATTTGTGTTTTTACTTTTTACAGTGCAAGAGACTAGATTCTTGAAGTGGCACCAATCCCTGTGGAGACGATATCTTTTATACTATAACTTGCAACGTGTATACTTGCACAATTGCGTAGCACTTATTACGCGCAACAAGTTTTTGGCGCCGTTGCCGGGGATTGGCAATAGCAACTTTGTTTTTATTTCCTTGCACCTTCTTTTTACTTTTCTTGTTTAAGATTCAAAGGGCTAACAAACTTTGGTTTTGCATTGGTATATGACCAGGGCGAGACCGACTACACCAGAATATCCCTTTGATCCAGAAATCGAACGAACCTTACAAAGACTTAGACGAAGGATAAGAGTAGCAATGGCTAATCAAGACGGCAATATGAATCAAGATGTTCTAGCAGGAGGAGGAGTGATTCTTGCACGAAACAGAACTATTCGAGACTATCTTGAAGAAGATCTTGATGGACTTAATCCATGAGTTGTCGCACCTGAAATTGAAGCCGATCACTTTGAGTTAAAACCGGTAATGTTTAATATGATCAACACAATTGGTCAATTTGGCGGCTCAGCAACTGAAGATGCACGGCAACATCTGAAATCTTTCCTCGAGATTTGCAACTCGTTCAAAATACACGGAGTCACCCCCGATGTCTTACGATTAAGATTATTCCCCTATTCACTGAGGGATAGGGCGAAAGCATGGTTGAATAGCATTCCTGCCAGATCAATAGCATCTTAGACCGATCTTTGTCGTGATTTCCTTGCTCGATTTAATCCTACAAATTTGACTGATAAGCTTCGTAACGACATTACTTCTTTTCGGTAGGCAGATGATGAATCCATGTACGAGGCTTGGGAGGGATATAGAGAACTTCTACACAAATGCCCCCTACACGAATTCCCGGTGTGGACTCAAGTAACAATGTTTTACAATGCCGTGAATACACCAACAAAGATGATGCTAGATGCCTCGGCAAACGGCATACTCCTAGATAAGTCGCCGGAGGAAGCAATGCAAATTTTAAACAGGCTGGCCAAGAATTATTATCAATTCCCATCTACTAGAAGAGGAGGAGTTAGACGCCAAGCCACAATACATGAACTAGGATCATCAGATTCAATTTCGGCACAATTGGCCACTTTAACCAAGATGGTCCAGAACTTGCAAAAACCAAACAACACACATGAAGTCAAGGTAATGGATTCTTTTTGTGAGTTATGTGGTGATAACCATAATTCTTCTGAATGTATACAGAATCCGGAATCCAGCTTCTATGTGGGGAATTACAATCGGAACAACAATGTGATGTCCAATACATACAATCCAGCTTGGAAGAAGCACCCAAATTTTTCATGGAGTAATCCCAACAATGCTCTAAACCAGAACAATCAGAATGCACAAGCATCGGGATTCCAGCAGAATATGCCACGGCAACAGCTGCCGCAGAAACAACCGACAACATCTAGTTCTTTGGAAAATTCTCTAAATGCTTTTATGATAAAAACTGAATCTTATATGGCTGAGAATAGTAACTTCATAAAAAGAACTGATGCTTTTATTAACAGGACCGAGATGGGATTGCAAAACCAAGAGGCGGCAATCAAATTATTAGAAAATCAAGTCGGACAGTTTGCTCAAAATCTAAACACTAGACCGCAAGGAGGTTTACCTAGTGATACTGAAGTCGCAAGAGGAACTGGCCATGAGCAATGTAAGGCGATCACCACTAGAAGTGGCCAACAACTTAGAGAGGTTCAAACCCGCTCGTCAAACAAAACTCCACAAAAAGATCAAGACGAACCTAGCGGCGAAGCCTCAGATGCTGAACCATGAATTATCGCGGCAACTGGCAATAAGCATGCCTCGGCAACCGAAGATAAGGATGCTTCGGCAACTTATGATAAGCATGCCTCGGCAACCCTAGTTGATAACACCTCAGCAACTCCAGTTGTCCCGACAATGCCGTCAATCAGATTCCAAACCAATGAAAGGATCGAAGATATCCGACTTCCACCACCATTCCCACAAAGGTTGAAGCGACAAAAGCAATAATACCAATTCAAGAAGTTTCTTGATATCCTAAAGCAAGTCCACATCAACTTGCCATTGGTGGAAGCAATTGAACAAATGCCAAACTATGCCAAGTTTCTTAAAGACATTGTGTCCAAGAGAACAAGGCTAGGAGAGTTTGAAACAGTTGCCGCAACAGAGGGATGCATGGCAATGTTGCACAATCGTATGCTACCCAAGTTGAAGGATCCCGAAAGTTTCACAATACCTTGTTCTATTGGAAATCACTATGTCGGGAAAGCATTATGCGACCTTGGGGCTAGCATAAACTTGATGCCTAAATCTGTTTTCCAGAAACTAGGAATCGGGAAGGCAAGACCTACAACAGTTATGCTACAGCTAGCCGACAGATCCTATGTGCATCCAGAGGGAAAAATTGAGGACATACTGGTAAAAGTTGATAAATTTATTTTTCCCGATGACTTTATTGTTTTGGATTGTGAAGTAGATGAGCATGCACCCATCATTCTCGGGAGATCATTCCTAGCAACAGGGAGAACCTTGATCGATGTTGAAAAGGGAGAACTCACAATGAGGGTGAATGACCAGCAAGTTAAACTAAATGTGTTCCAAACACTAAGGCATGCCGATGATCCAGAAGAATTCCAACTTTTTCATGCCACGACAGAGTTTAACTTTGACGAGGAATTTAGTTGCCTCGGTAACTACATTGCCGATAAAGAGGAACCTCGGGAATATGAAGAATCGGTCGATGAGGAACAACAAGAAGAGGCAAATTGGCTAGTCAATCGATTAGGTACATACTTTGAACCACTGTATTACTCAGGTAAGGAAGGTAAACTCGAAAAACCCTCTATTGAACAACCACCGATTCTTGAGTTGAAACAATTGCCATAGCAACTAAAATATGAATACTTAGGAACCGATAATACATTGCCTGTAATTATTTCTTCTAAGTTACAGCCTGAGCAGGAAAAGAAGCTGATCAAGATGTTGAAGCTACACAAAAAGGCAATAGGGTGGACAATTGCCGACTTGAAGGGAATTAGCCCGGCAGTGTGCATGCACAAGATTTTGTTGGAAGATGATCACAAACCTTCAATTGAGGCCTAGAGGAGACTGAATCATGCCATGAAAGGGGTTGTAATGAAAGAAATCATCAAGTGGCTTGACGCCGGCATTATATACCCTATCTCTGATAGTACATGGGTAAGTCCGGTACAATGTGTACCAAAAAAGGGAGGTATAACGGTGGTAAGTAATGAAAACAATGAACTCATTCCAACCAGGACTGTCACCGGTTGGAGGGTTTGTATGGATTATCGAAAGCTAAACAAAGCCACTAGGAAAGATCACTTCCCATTACCCTTTATTGATCAAATGCTTGACCGTCTTGCAGGTAAACCCTATTATTGTTTTCTTGATGGTTATTCAGGTTACAATCAAATTGCCATAGCACCAGAAGATCAAGAAAAGACAACCTTCGCATGCCCATACGGTACTTATGCCTTCCGAATGATGCCGTTCGGATTGTGTAACGCCCCGGTAACCTTCCAAAGATGCATGATGGCACTCTTTTCAGACATGGTGGAAGACTTCCTTGAGATCTTTATGGATGATTTTTCTATTTTTGGTAATGACTTCGACAGCTGTCTCGGCAATTTAGAGAGGGTGTTGGCAAGATGTGAAGAAACTGATTTAGTCCTCAATTGGGAGAAATGCCATTTTATGGTAGATGAAGGAATAGTGCCCGGCCACAAGATTTCATCCAAGGGAATTGAAGTAGACAAAGCCAAGGTGGACGTGATCGAGAGATTACCCCCACCAAGTTCGGTTAAAGGAATTCGAAGTTTTCTTGGACATACAGGTTTTTACAGGAGGTTCATTCATAATTTTTCTAAAATCACTAAACCCTTGTGCAACTTGTTTGAACAGGATAAAGTCTTCGATTTTGATGATTCTTGCTCCCAAGCATTCAAAACCCTAAAGAAAAAGCTTGCCTCGGTACCCATTGTCGTTCTACCAGATTGGACGCTACCTTTTGAGCTCATGTGTGATGCAAGTGATTTCGCGGTAGGAGCAGTCCTAGGCCAATGCACAGGTAAGACCTTCCATGTGATATACTACGCTAGTGAAACTCTTAATAGTGCTCAAGTGAATTACACAACAACGGAGAAAGAGTTACTAGCTGTAGTTTTCACATTTGACAAGTTCCGATCATATTTGATTGGTACAAAGGTAATTGTTCATACGGACCATTCGACAATCAAATATCTATGAACTCAAAAGGATGCCAAACCTCGTTTTTTTCGTTGGATATTACTTTTACAAGAATTTGATATTGAAATTAAGGACAGGAAAGGAACAAAAAATCAAGTGACCGATCACTTATCACGTTTGGAACGCAATAGGGAGGAGGACGCGGATCTAGAGATATGCGATGCATTCCCGGATGAACAACTTTTAGTTGCCT
Source organism: Hibiscus mutabilis (assembly GCA_019671005.1). Classification (NCBI taxonomy): domain Eukaryota; kingdom Viridiplantae; phylum Streptophyta; class Magnoliopsida; order Malvales; family Malvaceae; genus Hibiscus; species Hibiscus mutabilis. Next base: position 57,441,224 of record CM033725.1, read on the forward strand.
TGGCAACCATGGACGCGCATACCTTGGCAACCCTCGACGCCTCGGCAACTATGGACGCACACGCCTCGGTAACTCTCGATGCCGCAGCAGCCTTTGACTCGCACGCCTCGGCAATTTTGGGAGTAGTCGCCACGGCAGCACATGCCTCGGCAATACCCTGGTACGCAGATTTAGTTAATTTCCTTGTTTGTGGTATTTTACCTTATGGCATTACTCACCAAGGGAAGAAGCGGTTCTGCCATGATGCGAAGCATTACTTTTGGGACGAGCCTCTTTTGTTTAAACAATGTGCAGATCAGGTTATACGCCGATGTGTCCCTGAAGAAGAGCAACAAAATGTACTCGGGCAATGCCATTCTTCACCCTATGAAGGACATTTTGGAGGAACTCGTACCGCGGCCAAAGTTTTGCAATCCGGTTTGTATTGGCCAACATTGTACAAAGATGCCCAAGACTTTTACAAGCAATGTGATCGTTGCCAGATGACAGGCAATATCTCTAGACGACATGAGATGCCACTCCAGAACATCATCGAGGTGGAATTGTTCGATGTGTAGGGGATCGATTTTATGGGACCTTTCCCATCTGCATTCGGCAACCTCTACATCTTACTTACCGTCGACTACGTGTCTAAATGGGTTGATACAGCTGCAGTTCCCAATAATGATTCCAAGACCGTGCAACGATTCTTGCAGAAAAACATATTTACACGGTTTGGGATGCCGAGAGCAATTATCAGTGACGAAGGCAAGCATTTTGACAACATACTAATTGCCAAGATGTTGCAACGCTTCGGCATATCACACAAGATCGCCACGGGATATCACCCACAAACAAACGGGCAAACAGAAATTTCCAACCGGGAATTGAAGGGTATACTCGAGAAAGTTGTAAATCCCTCTAGGAAGGATTGGTCATTAAGACTAGATGACGCACTTTGGGCATATCGCACTGCATTCAAAGCACCCTTAGGTATGTCCCCCTTCCGACTTGTCTATGGCAAAACATGCCATCTACCGGTGGAAATCGAACACAAGGCATACTGGGCAATCAAGACCGTGAATATGGATTGGGAAAGTGCCGGACAAAAGCGTTTGTTGGACCTCAACGAGATAGAAGAATTCCGTGCACTCGCCTATAACAATGCACGAATCTACAAGGAGAAAACAAAGCGATGGCATGACAAAAAACTATTGTCGCGGCAATTCACGCTAGAGCAACTAAGTCTCTTATTCAATTCTCGGCTAAAACTTTTCCCGGGAAAGCTGAAATCAAGATGGTCGGGACCATTCGAAGTTGTCAAACCATTCTCCCATGGTGCCGTGATAATCAAGTCCATCTCTGACAACCATGAATTCAAAGTTAAAGGACAAAGATTGAAGCACTATAATGGTGCCCATGTGGAACGTAACAAAGAAGTGGTCAACTTAGGAGATGCATGAGCATGCTCTCCCTTTTGATATTTTTATTTTTATTTTTATTTTCGATTAATTATTTTTTTCAAATTTTTATTTTTTTATATATTTTCGATTATTATTAATTTTCTTTAGGATAGATTTTTTTTAGTTTAAGAATCCTATTACACATCTTTATTTATTTTCTTTATATATTTCCAATGACATGGATGAAGATGACGATGAGGACAACCCGCATTTAGGATCGATTCCACCATCGGCAACAAGAAAACAACCATCGCGTTCAAACAAGAGAATCAAGACACCGACCAAAAGAAAACTAATCATCTACGATGACGAACTCTCGGAGTAAGTCCTCATATGCATTTTATTTTTACTTTTCTTTAATGCATGCATTGAGGACAACGCCTCACTCGAGTTTGGGGGGGATTGTTATTAGTAGTTACCATGTTTAGTTACATTCATCTTAAGTATTACATTTAGGATACATAAATTGCTTGCCATGCCTTTAGTTGGAACAATAATTGCTTAGATTTGATGAATATCCGATGATGACTTTGCCAATGCACTTAATTGATAGAATTTTTATTCTAGGATAACCATGGAAAAACTTAGAATTTTACTATGATGCTAATTTTGATGAAACACTGTTGTGATTTGATTGATTTAAGGAATTCTAGTGAACTTAGGTTGATAATTAACAAACTGGGGGATTAGAATAAAAATTGGATGAATGCTAGAGGTGCCCGAAATTGGCTCTAGCATGTGCTAAAAAAATTGACCACTAGAGGTGCCCGAAACTGGCTCTAGTATGTGTTAAAAAAAATTGATAGCTAGAGGTGCCTGAAACCGGCTCTAGTCGAAAAAATTAACTTAAGAAAACTAAAAACAAAACACTAGAGGTGCCCAAAACTGGCTCTAGTTAAAACATGTTAAAAAGAACCCAATGAAGTAATTTGAAAACCTATTGTTTGCATAGAATCCGAAAAATCAACTTGCACACAACTCCGCACACACTCACAAGCATTATAGTTTGATTCTGAGTAATTCCTAAGTTTTCCAAAAAAATAAAAAGCCAATCATACTTTGTGCTCCGGTTCAAAGAATTGAAATCAAGTTCAAAGCTAAGTTTGTGAAAATTGAAGTCTTGGCAGGTAATTATGAGTTCGCATTGCTTGAGGACAAGCAATAGTTCGAGTTTGGGGGTGTGATAAGTGTTCAAAAGTACTATTTTTCTTACCCTTTTTACTCATATTATTGTTAGACTTAGTCTCATATTAGTTGCATAATTAGCCATTCATGCATTAATCCATGTTTCCTTCCATCGTTGAGCTTGATTACATAACTTGGTAGTTTTTGTGGGAAAAGATGCTACTTTGGTGTGTTTTGTGTACATATGCAGGATCACTTGCCAAAGCAAGGCTAGAGCTAGTTGTCAGGGCAATACATGAAGGAGACGCCGAGCCAGTTGCCAGGGCAATACATGAAGGAGACGCCGAGCCAGTTGCCAGGGCAATTGTCGACAAGAGCAAAGGTGATATGGTAGTCGAAATTGATGACTAGACAAGCCCAAGATGACGTGGAGCAAAGCCCAAACCCAAAGGAATTTGATTTCCATGCAGAGATTAAAGAAGAATTAAATTCCAAGAAGATAAGAGAAGTTCTAGTAGGAATATAATTATAATAAAGAATTATATTCTTTAAAGATAATTTAATTCCAACTTAACTTCCTCCTCAAAGAATGACTTTGGCCTAGCCCTATAAATAAGATGGAGATTTCGACAATCAAGGGGAGAAAAAGAGAAGGGAATTTCGACAACACCAAGGAAGGAAAGATGAGAGAATTTTCGACAAGCATCTAGGGCAAGGAGGATTTCGACAAGCCTCCTTCTTCATCCTTTTCTTTCTTGTTCGATTGGGTTCATGCTAGGGATTATTTATCTTGTGTTTCTTTGGAACCTAGCCATGAACTAAATCTATTTGGCTATGGTTATTGTGTTTTGTGGTTGTGAGAAACTATTGGATTTTGTTTAGGTAATAAGAGTTTGCACTTTTCTATTCAAGGTTTATTCATTCTTGGTTCTTATTCTTGTTTGCGAGTGAATTGGGAGAGGATCTCATGATTTCATCTATTTATCTAATATCGGGAGAGTTAGATTCAAGAAATGAATGAATGCGATCTTTATTCAATCTATTGATGGTGAAGATTAATCCGGCTTAGGAATAAGTTAAGGATTTCAACGGCTAAGAGGAGCGCAAGATTGGTTGTTGTTCACCCTTGATTCACGCATGAATGTATTATCAAGGCATGCACAAGTAGCTAGAGTTTCGACTTAGGGATAAGAAGAAACCATTGAAGAACGCTCTGCCGAACCTTGAAAGTTGCTGCCCAGACACCCAAGTAGTTGCCCAACTAGTTGCCCGAGCAACCATCGATTAGTTGCCAAGGCAACCCGTTGTACAAGTTGCCACGGCAACCGAGTTGCCCGTGCACTCTTTTACCAAAACGATCCAATCGGCTATCATACCTCAACTCACGATAACCTGGCCTATCTCTCTCTCATTTGATCTCATCTTTTATTTTACTTTATTGCTTTCTAGATTAGTTATTAGTTAAAACTCCTATAATCCTTTATTTGTGTTTTTACTTTTTACAAAGGTCTGAGACTAGATTCTTGAAGTGGCACCAATCCTCGTGGAGACGATATCTTTTATACTATAACTTGCACCGTGTATACTTGCACAATTGCGTAGCACTTATTACGCCGCAACAATACCCAAAATGAGTTTTAAATGTCGTCCTATAAGCCCACAAGGACTCATCTAGTCTTAAGGACCAGTCTTTCCTTGTTGGATTCACAGTTTTTTTCCAAAATGTTCTTAATCTCCTTATTGGATATCTCGGTCTGCCCATTTGTTTGTGGATGGTCTATTGTGGCGATTCGCTGTTGAATCTCATATCTACACAATGCTTTAGAAATTAATTTACATTTAGAATGAGTAACCTCTTCATGAATAATCATTCGAGGGGCACCACATCTAGTGAAAATGTTTTTGTGCAACAACCTTGGCATCATTTGTTGGCAAGGCAACAGCCTCTACCCACTTTGACACATTGTCAATAGCCACAAGAATATACACATTACCAAATGATGGGGGAAAATGACCCATAAAGTCGATCCCTAATACATCAAATAAATCCACTGGCATAATGTTTTGGAGCGGTAATTGGTGTCTGCCAGAGATGTTCCTTGTTCGTTGGCATCGATCGCATACCTTGGCATACTCGTGGACATCCTTGTATAGTGTGGGCTAAAAGCATCTTGACTGCAAAACTTTAGCAGTGGTCTTCATCCCAGCAAAATATCCTTCATATGGTGCGGCATGGCATAGATGCAATATATACTGCTGCTCGTCCTCTGGCACACACCGAAGAATCACTTGGCCGGCACACTGCTTGTTCAATATGGGCTCATCCCAATAGTATTTCCTCACCTCTCGTAAAAATCTTTTCTTGGCATTATATGGCAGGTCTGATGACAGAATATTGCTTACTAGGTAGTTGACTATGTCAGCATACCATGGTATAGAATCGGCTGCAAGCAAATAGTCATCAAGGAATTCATCTCGAATTATAGTAGTCTTACCATCCTCAATGTGATGCTCCAACCGAGAGAGATGGTCAGCTACTAAGTTTTCGTTGTCTTTCTTATCTATGATCTCCAGTCTAATTCTTAAAGTAAGAGCGTTGATAAGTGTTCAAAAGTACTATTTTCTTACCCTTTTACTCATATTATTGTTAGACTTAGGCTCATATTAGTTACATAATTAGTCATTCATGTATTAATCCATGTTTCCTTCCATCGTTGAGCTTGATTGCATAACTTGGTTGTTTTTGTGGGAAAAGATGATGCTTTGGTGTGTTTTGTGTGTATGTGCAGAATCACTTGCCAAAGCAAGGCTAGAGCTAGTTGCCGTGGCAATGCATGAAGGAGATGCCGAGGTAGTTGCCGTGGCAATGCATGAAGGAGACGCTGAGCCAGTTGCGGGGCAATTGTCGACAAAGAATAAGGTGATATGGTAGTCGAAATTGATGACTAGACAAGCCCAAGATGACGTGGAGCAAAGCTAAATCCCAAAGGAGTTTGATTTCCATGAAGAGGTTAAAGAAGAATTAAATTCCAAGAAGATAGGAGAAGTTCTAGAAGGAATATAATTATAATAAAGAATTATATTCTTTAAAGATAATTTAATTCCAACTTAACTTCCTCCTCAAATAAGGACTTTGACCTAGCCCTATAAATTAGAGGCCATGCCGTCAACTCCAAGGGGGAGAGATGAGAGAATTTTTGACAAGCATCAAGGGAAAGGAGATTTCGACAAGCTTTATCCATCCTTCATCTTTTTCTTTCTTGTTCAATTAGGTTCATGCTAGGGATTATTTATCTTGTGTTTCTTTGGAACCTAGCCATGAACTAACTCTATTTGGCTAAGGTTATTGTGTCTTGTGGTTATGAGAAACTATTGGATTTTGTTTAGGTAATCATAGTTTGCACTTTTCTATTCAAGGTTTATTT